>FR990090.1:4452500-5697500 GCA_905404285.2 Erannis defoliaria
CCAAATTACTGGAATAAATCAAAATAACTGGAAAATATGAAGAATCCATCCAGTTAGTCGAAACTGGCGTCAGTTGTTTTTTATTAAAAGCGTAATATTTATTTATTTAACATCTAATAGTTTAAGAGGTCAAGGGATCATTATGAACAAGTTTTCCTATGGGACCAACCCGGTAGAATCGCAAATATATAATAGGCTTTAAAAAAAATACAACCTACTTCAACTTCGAATACCTGGATGATATCTTCATATTTTCTAGTATTTTTGATTTAAAAACCAAACTAGAAAAGCGATTACGATAAAATTTAAATAGGACCACCTCTGAAGTATTATCTACCTAACAAAAAAATCATCATCAAAATCAGTTCATAATTGGCGGAATAGTCGCGTAACATACATGTAATTACAACAAAAAAAAACTTACAGTCGAATTGAGAACCTCCTTTTATGAAGTCGGTTGAAAAGCAGTAATTTTACTTTTTGTAGAAGATCAATTTGAACATTTTCTATGCAGCTTTTCTACAGCTTTGTATTTTTTTGGGGGAAAAGATGATGATGATGATAAAAAGTAACCTATATGTTATTCTGAGAATAATAAGCTCTCTATTCGTAGTTTCATCCAAATCCATTCAGCCGTTTTGGCGTAAAACATACGTGCGATACACACATAATGACTCACTTTCCCATGTATAATACTCGTATTAGTGTGATATTGGAATATGAGGGAATTTCGTCAGCGATTCTCTATACAAATGTACTTCCAATTTTTTTCCCGATAAATGGATAATCCTCTAGAGCATTTTTGTTATAAATTCTAGGTCTATTGTCATTTCCTTTTTTCAGCAAATAATTGTAAAAAATATATAATAACCCTTTAAAAATCTTCATTATGAGTTTTGGAGGGTTTTATTTTCTTTAGCAATAACTAAATCTTAAAAATCTATTACACCAACATTTTATCTATCAAACATAATAATAATTATTATTAAAATATTTCTTTGAAATTAGTATCGCAGACCGGATTCCTTCTTAAGCGGTGTGGATAGCCGTCAGAACACATAATTTCACTTTGCACCTATTTATTATATTTACATCTTAGACAAATACTACAACAACAAAGCCAAAAAAAGAGAAAATTGCATTCTCCCGCAGTGCAGTTGAAATCGTAAATCATAAAATTAAACTGGAACTTAGAGAATACCACTAAAGGTGGAAGTGCTATCATGAAAGGAATAAGGTTCAAAATGGTGAAAGGTTTGTAGTGGAAGCTTTAACTGACCTCTCGTCGCCGCCGTTGGTAGGGTTGTCTCATTCAAATGCAAAGATAATTTAGTGACGGATTTTGTATGGGTTTTCCGTTCACTAGCAGCTTAATATCAGAAGACCGGAATCAAGGCTATGCGTAACGGCATTACTAAGCCGATAGGAAGTCATTACGCATCATAGTGAAAAACTTTTACTATGGAATCCCTGATAATCCTGAAATCGCGAAACAAAAAACAGCATTCCATAGAAAAATTCAGAAACTGAGTTGGCCCCAAAGTGGTGTAATCGTTTATAAATATTGTACTTTATCGAAATATTCACGCAGCGCCGCGCGCTCCGCGCGTCGACCTCTGTTTTCACTCCTTGAAAAAAGTCTCCGGATGTGATCGAAACTATATAGTCGGACTTAATTAAACTTTACAACGTATCATCAACAGCCAGAAGATGTCCACTAATGTCCACCAAGCCCCCCCCGTAAAGGGGTGGGGGCATAATCCCCAAGCTTGGCAGGCGGCTTGTGGATCGCCGAATGCTCACCACCGTTAACCAAGAGGACGCTGCTGCCCGTCCTCCGGTGGGTCTGGATGCAGTTTTAGGACATACCCAGTCCAGGGGCCGTATCGTGAACCGCTTATAGCGGGACCGAATAGGTTCAGCTGCTGACACTGCGCGACTGCGTACCTTATTGCGAGGTGATATAACAGGCTAGATGACTGTTTTTTTTATTGTCCTATTAAAATGTGGCCCATAAATATAGCTGATTAATGAGAAGAAAATTAAAATCTGATCTAAAATAAGCAACTTATAAGCATTTTAATATCATGCTAGACAGAGAGGCGAAACAGCAAATCGTGACGTCACTTCTCTGTACGCCATATAAATTATATTCTGACAAGTAAGGCGTGACGTCATTTTTTGTTTTGTGGGTAAGGGACAAAGTTGTCTCCAACAAAACCTTTAAACGCTCATATATCAGAACACGATTAACCGATTTAAATTATGTTTTCAATAAACATACTATATTTACTTAAATTCTTCATCGAAGCGATTGGTTTCAACGATTTAAACATCAGTCATCTACCCTATTCACTGTTGCGCAGCGTCGGTAGCTGAGCGTATTCGGTCCCGGAATAAGAGTTCATGGTAACGGCCCCAGGTCTAAGTATAAAACTTTTTATAACAGAACATAAAACAAAAATGTGTCTAAACCATTTCAGTTTTCTTAGTGTAAGTAATATTTTTATTTCCTTTTATCCGCTTACATAACAGTAAACAACCCTAGTAAAGGCGCTGTATGAGAATTTATACCAGCAGATAGTGTCGACTGTCTCTGTAAACTGTAGGTTATCTCCGGGCTCCTATTTCAATGCAAAGAAGGGGTGAAAATGAGGATTGAAAAGTGACTATAGAGAGGTACTAGAGCTAAGTGTTATTTGCAATGAGGCATTGCACTTTTCAAGTTTGATTTCTGTTACAAGAGCGTCGCCAGCCAATGGCCCACGGGAGGCAAGTGGTTGATAAATAAATAAATAAATATTGGGCGGACATTTATTACACACAGCGCCATCTAGCCCCATACTAAGCTAAACTTGTATTATGGAAACCAGATAGCTGATAGAATACTTATATACATATTTTTTTCGTAAATACATACTTGTAATACATACTACACCCAGACACAGAACAAACATCGAGGTACGTCACAAACATTTTTGTCCTGGGTGGGGATCGAACCCACGCCCTCAGCTCTGAAGGCAGACATGCTACCAACTGAGCTATCAGGCTGTCAGGCTGATATAAGGAGGATGGGAAAAGTCTGCATTGACGGAAGAACTACGACGTTATTGATGACTGTAGTGTAGTGGTAGGACTCTAATATAGAGTCCGCCTGGGAAAGTACCACACCTTTGCCAGTTATTCAATCGCCAAGCAGAAGTGTGCAAGCATTACTGTGTTCCGGTTTAAAGGGCAATGTCACCAGATAAATTACTGGGTATGAAGAGATTTAACATCTAATATCCACCATATATATAAACCACTGTTTTAAACTATCACGGTTATTCAGTGTTCACTATAGTTTTATTAGGGAGCTCATTTCACAATATAATCATGGTAAATATCCCGTAAATAATAATAGAACTATATCTAATATCTACAAGTTAAATATTAAGTTTTGTATTTTTATTATGTAGGGTTTGTTTTTACTAGGTAGGTTTTATTTAGTTGTTAGTTAGTTATAATTTAATATTAGTGTATAATTGTATTTTATTTGTAAATAAACTTATAGAAATATATCTACAATAACAGTGACAACAGCAGTGCAGGGCGGCGCGGGATTGTGTTCGCAAAGTCACAATTCTGGAACTGCTCCTGTTAGTGGCAGGCGTGACGCTTACCACCAGGCAAACGCTTTGCTCATCTCGTCACTTCACAGTATAGAAAAAAGGACTAATAGATTAATAGCTGCGCGAAATACTAAACTTGGAATGAAATCAGTGTATTAGTCTCGGTCAAGCAAGTCAAATGTGGACTTAGGACTTCGGTTGCTCTGCATTTTTTTGAATCTCGTGTGGGCAGCTGCCCCTCCCTGCATCCCTGGCGACACCCATGTTCTATTATAAAAAGTTTTGTACTTAGACTTGGACGTGGGTATGTCCTGAAACTGCATCCAGAATCACCGTAGGACGGCTAGCAGCGTTGTCTCGGTTAACGGTGGTGAGTCTGAGATCCCCAAGCTGCCTGCCAGGCGTCGGGATTATGGCAACCCCTCTCTACTTAGGGGGAGGCCTTCATCCAGCTGTGGACGTCTTCTGGCTGATGGGTGAGATTATCGACAACGCCCTCATCAAGAGCTGTTATTTTATTTTATTTTATTCGGGAAACTAACAGCAACAAAAAAATATAATTACTAAACATTTAGAAATTTAGCTTATAGATATACAACTGCGAAAAATGTTGCCTGTGGAACCTCATTGTATGAAAATCCGTACTATAAACTACAAAGAGCAATTTTTTTTTCAGTAACTTTAGTATTTGAACCAGTAAACTCTAAGATCCAATGATTCGTTCGGTCAAAAATGACGCAGAAAAATCAAATCACAATAGGATCACGATATGAGAATCCGTACATAAATTCCAAAGAACTCAATGGTGGATGGAAACCAAGCGGTTTCAAGTGAGGCGGTCGCCACTAGACTAGACTAGCACGTCTTGTCGCCTAGTTGAAGTACAATCACCCCAAACGCGCGTGCTCACTCCAAAGCGATGTTTAGCCCTGCGACCGTGCGTTGGAATAATTCACGCGTGCCTTTACCAACAACATCAGCTGAACTGTGTAACGCTAGTGACATAGTTTTACAAGAACTTGAGCCGTGGTACCAAAGTAAACGTAATATTACCTACTGCGTACTGAAGATTCTTACCTACTACGTACTGGAGATTTTGGACTTGGGTGTGGGTATGTCCTTAAACTGCAACCAGACCCACCGGAGGATGGGCAGCAGCGTCCTCTCAGTTAACATTGGTGAGCATTCTGCGAGTCCCAAGCCGCCTGCCAAGCGTCGGAATTATGGCAACACCCCTCTATCAAGGGGGAGGCCTTCGTCCAGCAGTGGACATCTTGTGGCTGACGACGACTGGAGATTCGTTTTCGATTTCGATTCGACGAGAGCGTAGTTGAATCAATATACAATTTATAACAAAAAGGTTCAACAATACTGAAGAGTATGTATAAACTCATCATTATGAACAACTTTTACTATGGGCCAACCCTGAAATCATGAAAAGAAACAGCTGTTCCATACAAAAAGGTTCATCGATCTTGGACAAAATGTATGGAAAAGATGTGGTTTTTTTTCGCGATTTCAAGGTTGGCTCCATAGTAAGCTTTATTCATAATGATGTGTACATACATATCCTTCAGTATTGTTGAACCCTATTGTTACACATTGTATACATACCTATAACTATGGACCTGGGGTACGTCCTAAAACTACAACCAGTGACAAGGACGGGCAGTAGTGTCCTCTCGGATAATAGTGGTGAGTATCTGCGATCCCCAAGCCGCTCGCCAAGTGTGGGAATTATGGCAATCTCTCCCTATTAAGAAGGAGGCGTTTGTCCAGCGGTAGACGTCTTTTGGCTGATGATGATATCTATAATAGGTTAGATGCCTGGTTTTTTTTATTATCCTATTAAAATGGTGGCCCATAAATATAGCTGATTAATGAAAAGAAAACAAAAATCTGATCAAAAATAAGCATTTTAATATCATGCTAGACAGAGAGGCGAAACAGCAAATCGTGACGTCAGTTCTCAGTACGCCATATAAATTCTATTCTGACAAGTAAGGCGTGACGTTATTATTTGTTTTGTGGGAAAGGGACAGAGTTGTCTCTAACAAAAACTTTAAGCGCTCATGTATAAGAACATTATTAAACGATTTAAATTATTTTTTCAATAAACATACTATATTTACTTAAATTCTTCATCAAAGCTATTATTGGTTTCAACGATATAAACATCAGTCATCTACCCTATTGCAAACATCTCACATTCAGTGCAAATGTGTCTTTCATACACAAATTGGTGCAAGCTTATTTTGTACTCTATAATGTGATGATGATGATGATGACGTCGTCCGCGTCGTATCCGACGATGGCGACCCCGGTTAACGTCTAGCGTGCGCTAGCGTCTAGCGTGAGTGTGCTCGCGGATGTGGCTGGCAAAGCCAAACTTTGTCTTAAACACCCGGTTACAAGATGCGCAGTACAGCTGGGCCACACCGTTGTACGTGTAGTTGTAGGAAGGTTTAGGATGTTTCTTGCGAGTCTGGCAATTGTGGTCTAACTCAGAACGGCGAGCGTCTTCAAATTAAAATTCAAAATATTTATTTGCGGAGACATGGGTTTTAAGGAGATATTCTACAAACTAGTACAACATTGAGATCGCCATGCTCTAGCACCATGCCATGCAAAATATTTAGTATGTACATAATTCATTATATTGCTTTACATTTGGTAATTAAATTTAATATATTGTCAAAATAATTAATTAAATATTATTAATTACCTAAATTTACAATTTGTCATTTAAAAACTCATTTATTGAATAATATGTCTTGTCAATTAGTTATTTCTTAAGCCTACATTTGAAAATGTCAAAATTATGTTTTTCTTTCAAGCTGTGCGGTAGTTTATTATAAACAGAGATTCTCATGACAAACGTGCTGTTATTATACAGGGCAGTTCTGCGGTGTGGCTCACGCAGTCTACCGTCATGCCGATTACTTAATATAGTTTCATATGTATTTAAGTTTTTCCTTACAAGTGTAGTTCAATTCGTACTCTATATAGAATATTATCTTATATCTGCTTCTATGTTGTTTATGTTGTGTACACATTTATTAAGGAATGCAATCTAGAACAAATTATTTGTATCCTATACAATGCAAATGTATAGAGTGAATTCTGTTTTGTTTATCAAATAAATAAATAAGTACTTATCGACTTTCCACTGTATCTAGTGCTCGCTGAGGTGCGCGCACAGCCGAGGGACGTCAACGAACCAAGTGCTACGGTTCCGACGTGCAACATAAGTGCGAACGGGCGTCAGTTTCCCGACGTGCAACATCGATAGGAACGGGTGACAGCTTCCCAACGTGCAACATTGATGCGACCGGACGTCAGTTTCCCGACGTGCAACATCGATGCTAAAAGGCATCAGTTTCCCACAATGACAACAACACACAACATTGTCACCACGTTTGACCCATTTGACACGGTTGACACGTCGTTTAACGTGCAGCAACATCGATGACTGTTTACGGACAGGAGTTTTAAATCTATCGAATTCAACTGGGCGTCAGATTCCTTAAGTACGCCACTGGCTCGGAGGTACATAATACAGCGCAGAATTTCGTGCACCTGGAGTTGCATGCGACATAATTGGTTAGGGGAATGTACAACCACGGTTGCGCGGACATGCTAGTGGTTACGGTTAGCACTTTCAAATCTATGGAATTTAACTGGGCGTCAAATTCCTTAAGTACGCCACTGGGCCGATGTAAGCCGGCGCGTACTCGGATAGCTATCGGCTCGTTCACACAGACTATACGGGGCTTAATTGCTGCGAGCTGGGCGAGATACGGCACGCGCCGAGACGACGCTAAACACGCTGATGGAAGTAAGCCTGAATGAGACAAGAAATAATTGTAACTTTTTTTTATTTCACACCATTCATATGTGGCTACTTCTGCATGTCTGTTAATACATGTTATTTATAAATAATGTAGCTAACTTTTTCATGTTTGAAGTGTAACTTTGGTGTTATACAGGGTTAGTGGTAATCAGTTAGCATTAGCTACATTATTTATAAATTACATGAGTTTTATTAACAGACATGCAGAAGTGGCTAAATATGAATGGTGTATAAATTAAATATGTTGAATATCATCATCAGCCAGGAGACGTCCACTGCTAAACGAATGCCCGCGACTTTCACAATGTCGTCGGAATGTTGAATATAAACACTTTGAATTTTTCTTGGTTATTATGATTGAACTGGCCATCGTACTGGTCTTCGTATTTTGTCTTTTCCTTTGTTTCAAATTTGTTACTTAGTGGATAAAGATAAAAGCCGTATTAACTATTCTCGATTACTACTACCGACCCGACTCGACTACTTCTCGGTTGTTTAAGGCCCTTAGGATCTTAGCATCAAAGCTCAAAGTAGGTAAAACTTCCTGAAACTGGCTCTTCGTTGCGCAAGCCTATCCTAAATCGCTCTCATCGTTCTCCTCGCAACAGGCAACTTGGCGGAGATAACAGCGTGCGCGAGAATTAATTAGCCAACTGAAAACTTGACTCATTTTGCATGACGCCGGCCGCATCTCCTTAGAACAACTAGCTAGAAAACAGAGAGATAACTTTGTATGAGAAAATAATATTTGCAAGAAGAGTAATGCGATTAAAGTTATGCGCTTCGTAATTATAAATATTATATCTTAGTCTATTGCGTTCTCATCTCATTATCTATCTTTTAGAGAGTTTATTTACCAGATAGCCCTATTCACCCATGTAAACCTAGAAACGTTCCAACGTAGGGGCGTTCACAGCACGTTAAATTTACGAAAGAAAGACCAACTGATAACCCCGACGCACCGTCTCGTCTAGTTGGAGAGTTCAGTATATATTTTGGGGCCCGCGATCTACAACCGTATACCAGCTTCCATTCTGGATGCTCCTTCCCGGGTGCTTCAAAACCAAGCTAAGAGCGTGGTTACAAGAGAATTTGTTTATGAAATTGAAGCTAATTTTAAAAAGAGATTATTAACGTATTTTTTTTATTATTATTTAATTTTATTAAGTGATTATTTTTCGCGACATACTTAATGAAATTTGACGTGTAAGTTTGGTGTTATCAATAAATTATTGTATCTCGAAACACGAAAATTGCCGAAGCCTCATAAATTTAAAGTAGCCAATACATCTATCAATCATTAATCAATCTTCACTCTATCTATCTAAATATATATTTATCTCTAATATAATAAAAGGCTCTGTCCTGAGTGACTGACTGACTGACTGACTCACTGACTGACAGACAACGCGCAGCCCAAACCGCTGGTCATACAGACTTCAAATTTGGAGGGTGTATTCGTCTCGATGCGAAGGGGTGTACTAAGAAAGGATTTTTCAATATTCGACCCCCAAGGGGTTGAGTGTGAATGAAAGTCCTTTGTTTTTGGATTTTAGTCACGAAAATTTGGATTTAGATAGTTCATTAAAAATAAAAAATACTATTTTCAATTATTTTTTACAGGGATGATTTAAGGGGGGGGGGGGGGGGCTTGGTAGATAGGCCTCGATTTTCCGCATATTTTGAATAAAACTTTTCCTACTATTAAACTCTTCCTATCTACGACACTGCCTTGTTTTCCTGTAATTGTCATAGACACTCTAATACCGTTTCTTCCCCGTGGTCCAACATATCGCTCATTTATCTCTGCGTGCTCAGTGTTTTAGTATCTCTATGATAATACTGTTTTTGTCTTTGTTATAATGTTAATTTAATGTGTAAATTACTGTATAAAAAATAACATTTGTATTTTCTCAGGTTAAATGGGTTGTTTTCAAACTCCAAATATTTTTTATTAAAATTAAAAATGATGATAGAGTGCAACTGAGTTATAGTCTTAAAATTCGCGCAGAAATTGTGACATAATTTTTTTTTATACCTTTTGATTCTACTTTCATTGATGAATAGAGAGACCTTAACATTTTTTGTCAGATAAGAAAATCAAACACCCTTAAGAAAATCTGAGCTTAGACCCTTAACATTGTCCAACTCAGCAGACTGGACTGAAAATTACTCCATTTTCAGCATAAACAAGACAAAAGTTAACTACAGAAAGTGGCAACCCAAAGGCAACAATTTTTCCCTAAAAGTAAATTAACGAGACTCGCAAAACGACAACTAAAATTAAGGTTGGGACTCTTCTACGTATTTGGAACCCAAATAGCAGTATGGGTGTTTACGCTAATTCGAGTACCTAACCAGAAAAGTTACCACTAGTTAGGTAATAATAAATTAAAAACACCCAAAAAACAAACTGAAATGTAAATAAAAGCAGAGCAAATCAGCCCGGAGACCTCCACTGCTGAACGAAGGCCTCCCCCTTAGACCGCCACACTGTACGACGACCTGCCATTTACATCCACCGGTTGCCCGCGACTTTTACAATGTCGTCGGTCTACCTAGTGGGAGGCCTTCCTACGCTGCGTCTTCCGGTTCGCGGTCGCCACTCAAGAACCTTCTATCTAGGTATGATATCTTCTAATACGGTCGACGGCGATAGGTATATATAGAAAATCGAAAACCATACTGGAAGTATTTGTGATGTCTCAGATAATTAAAAAAAACAACAGACATTACGTGACATAGGTACATGGTACATACAGACAAAAAGACAGTAAACTAGCTAGTTCACTCCCAGGCAACATAAGCAACTTATCCTTTTTTTATTTCTCTTACTGTCTTTATTGTCATAAAAACCTACGATCCTACCCGAAAAGTTGGACAGTTTAATTTGTGAAATGGCACTCACCAGGCAAATATTTGGGACATTTGCGCTCGTCGCCTGTATAGGCCAATTTGTTGCCAGTAACGCGATATTACCCCATGATGTTGTTACTTTTAGTTTATATTTTGCTTCGGTAAATACGTTTTCGGCTCGGGATTAAAAATGAGGTGCGAAAGGGAGTTGCGGTGAATTACCATAAAGTTTTTGCAATTTAATAATTTTATTGTTAGACCTGACGTTTTCTTCATTTTTGTAACATACATTATCTATATTTGTATGCCATTTCGTCGTCGGTGTCTATAGTTGTATCAACATTTACTAGTTTTAACATTTAAGTAGTAAGTTATGTGTGTTTTTATTAAATAATAAGTATATTTTATTGCGTTGATGTATGATATGTTAGTAGGTGCCCAATAATTATATAAATCCTGATATCCAAAGGAAAGAAAATATTAATTTACACCTCTATCTAGGTATATCTACTATACTCTAAGCTTCGCTGATATTCATGGCCATTATCATTACGAAGTAATATCAGTGCAAAAAGTTTTTGCAAAACGTAGAAGCAGCAATTTTTAATCCCCTAGCTAGCACTGTACAAATTTGTGAGGGGACATTAAAAACGCATTGCGGTTACCGACTGCAATAAATTAAAGCCTGATAAAAGGTTTATCTTCGAAAGAAAAAAGGTTAAAGGCTTTAAAATGCTCGTATACCTAAATGTGGTGAACTCGAATGTCAAATATGCGAACACCATAGAACGATTTTTGGGAATATATAGGCATATATGTAGACTAACATCTAACTTACTGTTTTGTAATTGAGTAAATAAATTTTCATTCTCAACAATCTCCGATTCTATTATTTGAAGGCCAGTTTGTTTCGCGATAGTTTGATTGGATTCTATCTTTTTATTGCTTCTCTGGGACTCGGGATCTTACGTAACTTGATAGAAAACTATCCCACGCCTCATACCCTTGTTTAAAAGGTGTGGGGCACAGTAAAGTTTTTTTTTTTTTTTCAACTGTATTGATTTCTAACATATCTAAAAATCTTTTCTTTTTTTATTCTTTTTTTTTATTGGGTTTTGGCCAACATTAGCTTGTCAGTCCCATTACAGCTAAGTTAAATCTACATTACACTAATACATAATTATCTATTTTAATAACATTTTATAAAGTAGCCTTGTCCGATAGGGGACTGACCAGAATACTGTTGTATTCACCCACCCTCCATGGATTAATCCGTAGGATTCATGGATAGCTCTGCGGCAGGGATCACTCCGCACACACTCCATCAAGATGTGGTAAGTATCCTCTACGACTCCGCAGTCTTCACAGTTAGGCGATGGAGCCTTGCCCATCAAAAACATGACTGATCGTCCGACTTCCCCGCACACGAAAATTGGTAGTTTAAAACCCACCGATAGCCACTGCGAGTACGTCAGAATCTCATTGAATTTCAAAAGTCAGATTGCGTCATCCCATTGATTGGCCAATCGCAAGTATAGAACGTTACCTCGCCCCCTGACCGCAACGGTGAGTCATGTTTGTGGGAGAAATTATGTTCTCGAGCCATCGACAGGCTGTAATTACGATCTATGATTTCTAAGCTATAAAGTTGAATTTACTGATTAGCATGAATCTTTTTTACTGTGCAGAAAACACTCATTTCTATCCAGAAGTTTTTTTAACTAATCCAATAACATTAGCACTGTTCGTGCCCCAAACACATTGACTGCTTTGTAGCTCAGTTGGTAGCATGTCTGCCTTCAGAGCTGTAGCGCGGTTCGATCCTCACCCAGAGCAAACAATTATCTGACGAACATATATGTTTTGTCTTGGTGTAGTATATTAGGTATGTATTTATTTTAAAAAAAATACAGCTATTTTGTTTCCTTGGTACAAGCTTACCTTACTTTGGGGCTAGATGGCACTGTGTGAAATGTCCAATGATATTAATTTATTATTATTATTATTATCAAATCGATTTTTAGAGGATTTGAATGTAATGCAATACAATTATTTGCTAGAAAGCAGAATTTTCTTGCGATATAGCAAATATAGTGCCATCCAAAATCACAGATCATTTTCGAGATGCCCAGACCACTCTCGCAGCACTTAGTTCAGAATAATAGCCCCGATAACAAATGGTGCTCTTACCCTTTCCTTCCAAAAATAATTTACGACGTACGCCTGATAATCGGACGTGGGTATTTAGTTTACTCCATCGAAAATCGCGGACGTCTTCTGTGTCTCTACCATGAGTTTTTAATGATTTAAGTTTAAGTTTAGTTTTTAAAGATTTAACAAGTCATGGTAGAGGTACTAAACAATTAATTCCAATTTCTTGTTACTTTTAGTTTTTATTTCTTGCCATTTTGAGTATTATGGCATCGCAATTTGAGCATTTGCCATAGTTTCAAGTGTGTAGTGTATTTTTATATTTTTTGATGGATATGAATTCAAATGAGTCTTAGAGTCGAATGGGTCTGAGTCACAGTCAATTTACACTTATTAAGTCACAGTCTAGTCCAGTCACGCCCAAGTTAAGTCGTGGAAACTTTACTCAAGTTCAATTGATATTCAAATTTGATTTCAATTTCAATTGTATTTATGTAATTTATTAATGTGACTGCTACTGCTATAAATTTAATTTGACGATGTATAATGAGTCTATGATACTTGATGAATAAATGATGATTGTTATTTATTTACTACGATATTCTTCGAAGTTTTGGAAACTCCACCAAAACACGTGCCTTACTACATTTTATGAATTCCCCAAAACTCGTGCGCGTAATCAGCACTTAATGAATAAAACGCCACTATTTTTATGCATTAACTCGTAAAAACACAAGTTAAGAAAATAATACAATACAGCGACATGATTTTTTCGCATAAACACATTGTTACTTTATTAACGACTTTTTGTTATGCCTCATATTCTAAAAACGCGAAATAAACGTTTATACAGGTCGTGTCATGTAAAAAGAACGCTGGCGGTTTAGCTGCGCAGTAGGCGATTTATCGGTCTATTTGGTGGTATGAGGTGGTACCTATCAATAACCAATATACGAAGCGAGGAAATGGCTAATTAATAATTATTTAAAACAAAAGGCCTAGTACTTTTGTGCGCAAGTGTACACATGCGCAAACACACCCTACTTTCTTCCAGCGTTCTTTTTACACATGGAGTTGCGATGAGCGACTTGCAGCCGCAGATCCTATTTTACGGACGGAGTGTGTGACGTCATACTTATTTGCTCAGTCTGCTAACGTCCACCATGCATAACGGTCATTCAAACTTACATATTAGACGTACGATTTTTTATGTTTTTACTCGGTAACAGTAAAAATTAAATAAGTTGCTCTGTTTCTTTATGAAAAAATTACCGAGGGAAAAATTCTGATGACATGATTGGCATCTAATTTTATTCGTAGGTAATTTTATTTCTATATTTAGTGATCCGTTCTATAAAATTAAAAAACGCGACATCTAGTGTTATATTAAGAAATTAAGTGTTAATTCAGCTAAGTGTTAGTTCACTAGTTCGATTCTCAAAAACTTTTCCTGAAAACCGCTAGATGGCAGTACAATTTGCCACTCCTCCCGCGAACCTTCACCTTCCCGCATAGTCACGTGTCTTTCTAAGGAAAAATCCTTTGATCACATCTCTGCTTCTATTACTCTGTGTTTTTACAAGACGCGACCTATACCATTTCACTTTTATTGTGAGATTAAAAATTGGAGTTCGCAAGCTGGCTGGTGTTTCAGTTTCTTGATAGATAATTAAAATCTGGGTGTTGTTACAGAGACATTCTCCAGTAACCTTAACCTGGCAATATTTCGACTAATACTTAATACATAACCAACAACAGTAAGTTACGTAATTTAACGTTAATATTACTTGACATGGATTGATGTCGGTAAATAAGGTAAAGCTTGCCATTAACGGTGCGACATTCTAAGAGAAAAAGTTATACTTATATAAAGTAGGTACGTACGTATTTAAAGTTTTGCAAATAAGTCTCGAGTCGTATTTTATATTGATTTTAACCGACTTTTAAAAAGGAGGAGGTTCTATGTTCGACAGTATGTATGTTTTTTTTTTTAATATATGTTTATCGATTTCTCCGTCAATTATGGACCGATCACAACTTTACTATGGCACGAATTGGACTCGATTTTGACTAATTTCGTGGGACTAACTGTGACTTCATGACATATTTGACTAGATAATACTAAACTTGAATATTCATAATATACTTGACTCTGGCAGAATGCACAACGTGCGATGCCAATAACAAAGATAAAAAAAAACATCCTCTGACGTACAACAAGGTAAGTCTTGTAATTATTTTTTTTGCGTTAGAGGAGGATAGTAATTTACTAAAGATCTTTGTCGCAATACATGGAGCTGCATTTTGATCAGCGACATAATAAGTAGTACATTATGATACAGGTGTGCTATGTTCCCTCGGATTCCTTATCGCGCTCGCCTGCGGCTCGCGCGCATAATACCGCCTCTAGTGTAATGACTAACATAGCACAAGAGTTTCATACGACTGTTTTCATCACACTTGCGACGAAAAAACAATATTTTTTTAATAATAATCAACCACACAGCGAAAACGTCAACAAAAATTTGCGGAAAATGGCGCCCAAACCAGCAATGCGCGCGCAGGTTGACATTTACTTCAGCGGCATAAGAGCTTTGTTGGTATTACAAAAAAAGTGTAAGTATTACCCGGCTATATTAAGAGTGCTTCGTATACATACGTCTAATTGCAGTCACGTACAAACTTGACTTTACCGGGTTATACCTATTATAGCACTAGTGCCGTAATGTAAAGTAAAAAGCACGCCTGCGTAATAGCTTGGATTATGAGCCTAAAACCGATGTAATAAGATCCACTTTACGAGCAAGTGTGATGAAAATAATATTATATCCACTCCGACAAGTCTGTCGAGTCACATGTGCAGGGCCGTACCATCCTAATATGCTTGAAGCGATCCTCGAGCCACGCGCCAAAGTAGTAGTAGTAGTTTTGTAGTGGTAGGACTCTATTGCAGAGTTCGCCTGGGGAAGCACCACACCTTTGCCAGCTGACCGAGCAAGAACTTAGTCGGGTACATATATACTTACCCAAAGAGTTTCTTGTACAAAGATCTTAGGAAAACCTTTTGGCCCTTCTCAAGTGTCCGTACTTAATGTAGTTAAGTTAAGTTAAGTTAGTAACGTAACGCAGTTGCGATTTGGAGACAACCAAGGTCTGTGCAACCTATTTTTATACCAGATATCTTTTATTATATCTGCGTCAAACTATACGGGGTATCTATTGGAGGTGGTTGTCTACCTTTTCTTTTTGGGTACCGACAAATCAAACGACTTATAAATAATTTCGTAAAAAGCATCAGTAGTAGTTGAGATGTCGCTCGACTCAACTTACGCGCACGAGGTTTCGGCAAGCATATTTATCAATGTATATTTGGCAAGTTTGACAAGTTCCCGCTCTGGCACGTTCCTGGTGCAAAGGCTGGCCATTGCCATTCAGCGCGGAAATGTTGCCAGTGTCATGGGCACCTTTGCACCGGGTACAGTCAGGGGATGGTTATTTGACTAAAATGTACTTTGTTTTATTTTTGTATTCAAATTTGTCATGTACCTTGTATAAGGATTTATATTTTTAATAATGATTTGTAAATCTACTTAAGACAAGTAATTTTTTTTTTATTTCTGCAAATCCCCACTTTTTGACAACTTGCGTGGCGATTACTGTACCAAAGACAGAGTAATATACCAAGAGTTCTCACTAAACCTATTTCTTCCTCCAAAGTGTGTACCTAATTTGTATAACGAAATATCTCAAGTTAATTGGCACACTCACTGATCATCGAACTGGATTTGCCTTTTGGAGAAACCTAGTCTCACAACGGGCAATGGAGAGAGCTATGCTCGGAGTTTCTTTGCGCGATAAAATACGGAACGAGGATATTCACCAAAGAACCAAAGTCACCGACATAGCAGGCATTTGCAGATTGAAGTGGCAATGGGCAGGCCACATCGCTCGAAGAACTGATGACCGATGGGGAAGAAAGGTTAGTAGTTAGTAGCGTAGGTAGACCCCGCATTAGTGGACCGATACATTTTGACACTGAGACTATGTTACTCATTGACATCATGACCTCAATACATTTGTGTCCCGCCCCGCCGACGACATTGTGAAAGTCGCGTGCAACCGGTGGATGCAAATGGCAGGTTGTCGTGCAGTCGTACGTCTCCGGGTTAGTGATGATGATGATGATGATGACTCACTGATTATCAGAATTGGACTTCATAATCAGGCGTCAGACTTACTAAAAATATTAGTCGTACAGTAATGGCCCGCTTTTTGCCTCGACGTGATATTTGCACTTAGGTACTCTACATTTTACTATGTAGATACTCCTGATGAAATATTAATTTATTAAGTGTATCAAACACACATTTTGTACGTGTGCTTTACTGTACGCAAAACGGTAGGCGTTTGAATACGTAGTTAATTACAATATCTTAGAGTCTCACGTACGCTTTCATCTAGTTACCATGTTAAACTGTTGCTATTAAGTTAAATCAAATAGTTTTATTTGATTACGTCCAGAGTGTTAGTGGAAACACGAGAGCTCCGAGCTACGATACAAAATCGCTTAATTTATGCCATATTCGTCTCGAAAAAGTTCGTCCCACTTAAAAATAATCTGCTTTCGTCCCGCATTTTTTGCAATAATTCTCATTTTATCCCACTTTTCAGTTCCACATTCAGTCAAATTATATTCTAATGAGATATTTTTTTCGCGATGTCAAGGTTGGCCCCATAATAAAAGTTGTTCATAATGATGAGTACATACATACTCTTCAGAATTGTTGAACCTTTTTAACCTACTTCAAAAAAGCAGCTGAGGTTCTATGTTCGACGGTAAGTTTCTTTTTTTTAATGTATGTTCACCGATTTTTCCGTCAATTGTGGACTGATTTTGAAAATTCATTTTTTCATTTGAAAGGCTATACTCCCGCAGTGGTCCCATATTAATTTGAAGCCGGTTGTTATATTTTTTAATGTTACTTGTTGTTATTTTTATTTTGCTCAGAGGTTGGATACAGAACCCTATAAAATAATACATATCCAAATTTCCCGTAAACCCTTAAATTCTTTATACGCCATTCCAATTTCGTTATAAATGTCGCAGCTCGCGAATCCCTGTTTTCTCATACACGACCGTAAGATAAATTTCAATATACTGTTCGGCGCGTTAGATATCGCATATCCGATTTAGGATCGCATATATTGTGAGATACGAACATGGCGGAATTTTTGATGTGTCTGTCTGTAAGTATTATCACAGAAAAAATTACGCTTTTTCTATGGGAATGAATTTTTTGTACGCCACGTCATCAGCCATAAAACATCCACTGTTGGACGAAGGCCTCTCCTTAAAAGAGGGGTATTGCCATAATCCCCACGCTTGGCAGGCAGCTTGGGGATCGTAGAATACTCACCACCGTTAACCCAGAGGACGCTGCTCGCCGTCCTCTGGTGGTTGGGGCCCTAATACCTCAAAGAGGCTAGTACATCCGGGCGGGCAGACCCAATATTACCACCGCGGCGGCGGCACAGAATAAATAATAGTACCTACTACGTACAGAAAGTTAACTCCGCAGAGGAATTGAAATAAATAAGGACTCTATCTACTAGGCAATAAAGTAGCAATTCAACTCGCACAGCGCTGGATTCCGCTCGCTATATTTGTACCTAGATATACCACTCTCTTTCTATCACGTATTCTTAGTTACGTGTGGTTACGTGCGACGAGGCTAGCGTGCGGGCGGCGACTGACAGAAAGACAAGGCAGAAGCCTTGCATTGTCCACCCGGACGGAGCGCCGGCCGAACATAGTTAAACTGCGGAGTGAGACCCCCCTGGCGGCGGGCAGTTTCACCGGTCTCGCCCGACCTCTTATCAGGGGACTCCTCGCCCGTCGATCTTGGGTGCCAATCGCCCAATGCGCGGGAAAAATTACTGGAACCGGTTGCAGTTTAAGGACATACCCAGGTCCCAGGGTTTTTTTTGTTTGTACTTAGTAGTAAAATTCAAACGACCTCGCGGCAGACCCAAAAAGCGATGGCGGGACGACCCAGACAAACACCAGAACGACTGCTCCGTTGTAGCCCTGGATAGGGACAAATGGAAAGAGGGTAAGGAGGCCTTTGCCCAACATTGGGATAACTCAAACTCGTATTAATAATACTATAAAAATTATTTCTGTGACTCTACTACGCGTGCACCAGCGTGGGCGCAGATCTGTTTTGTGGCAGCCGGCAGGAGGAACGCGCGCAGCCGGCGGGAGCCGCGTGACGTCAACGAGCTAAGCGCTTTATATATACAATCAAAGCTGAAATTAGCTTGCATTGAATATGTAATTGTTGTATTAATAGGTATTTCTGCGTTTAGACGAATCTGCTCTGATATTACACCTTTATAACCGACTGCAAAAAAGGAGGAGGTACTCAATTCGGTTTTGTGTTTTTGTTACCTTAGATCTCCGTCATTTGTAAATTATTTTTATTTTGAAAGGATATATTATCAGATTGGTCCCATAGAAATTTCATCAAAATCTGTTCAGTGCTTTGGTTTTTAAAAAAAGCTGGAAAAAAGATAACCGGGTAACCGACATTGAACTTGGTTGTTTTTTTTATAAAGTACTTGTTTCAGTATCGCACGGAACATTAAGTCATCAGCGCGAATGCCAGCCGCGCTGGCGACTAGCGTGACATGCAGTAAGTGTAAAATATGTTTTCCATGGATTCAGTAACTGAACCCGGATGCAAAAGTTTACTTATAACAAAATAGCGACAATATTTTTTCATTGTTGTTATCAACGAAACATTATTATTTTTCTGAGAATAATATATTTTAGGGTTTCATACCGATGATGTGATTTAAATAATACGTCTTAAAAAAAATACAACCGACTTCAACTTCGAATACCTGGATGACATCTTCATATTTTCTAGTAAGTTTGATTTTAAAACCATACTACTGAACAGATTTCGATAAAATTGATAGAGGCCACCTCTGAAGTATTAACTACCAAACAAAAAAAAAACAGCAAAATCAGTTCATAATTAGCGGAGTAATCGCGTAACATACATAGTATAGTCGAATTGAGAACCTCCTTTTTTGAAGTCGGTTGATAAACCACACATTTACAAAAAAGGAACGAAACACTAAAGACGGATTAACTGTTCCGCAGACTTATTACGGGACTTGGTCCTGGGTATTATAAAACTGCATCCAGAACCACCGGAGGACGGGCAGCAGCGACCTCTCGGTTAACGGTGGTGAGCATTCTGCGATCCCCAAGCACAAGCAAGGGGGTGTCACTCCGCAGTTTAGGTATGTTCGGCCGGCGCTCCGTCCGGGAGGACAATGCAAGGCAGAAGTCAGTGGCCGCCCGCACGCTAGCCTCGTCGCACGTAACTAAGCATACGTGATAGAAAGAGAGCGGTATATCTAGGTGAATATAGCGAGCGGTATCCAACGCTGTGCGAGTTGAATTGCTACTTTATTGCCTAGTAGATAGAGTCCTTTTTTATTTCAATTCGCGGAGTGAACTTTCTGTACGAAGTACTATTATTTATTCTGTGCCCGAAGCCGCCTGCCAAGCGCGGGGATTATGGCAACCCCTCCCTATTAAGGGGGAGGCTTTCGTCCACCAGCGGACGTCATCTGGCTGATGATGGTGATGATGAAGTATGTGAATCCTCTAACCCGCAACTAGGCCAGCTTGGTGGATATTATAGCTCAACTAGTGGACAATACTTTATTTATTTATTAAACATACATAACAGAATGTAATAATATTAGACAACATTTTATATACTTACATTTATTATACGGATCTGTATCATATGCCAAAACGATGTATGTCTATGTGCATTAAAATATTGGAATTAAATAATGCGGTCAAATAGAGAAATAAAATTGAAATAAAATGGAAATTTGAACTGGTGAATTTTAAACTTAGTGCTAATTAATTTAATATTAGTAAGCGTTTGAAAACGCAGCGTAGGAAGGCCTTTCACTAGGTGGACCGACAACATTGTGAAAGTCACGGGCAACCGGTGGATGCGAATGGCAGGTTGTTGTACAGTGTGGCGGTCTAAGGGGGAGGCCTTCGTTCAGCAGTGGACGTCTCCGGGCTGATGATGAACTGATTAGAACTAACCCTGTATGTTTATTCGAAGGTATAGGCTACCTCTATACCAAGTGTCATCCAAATCCGTTCAGCCGTTTCAGCGTGAAGCAGTAACAATCATACACACATACATCGACAAACTTTCACATTTGTAATATTAGTAGGACTAGATGACTGCTGAACTTAGTACCAACAATTATTTTTTCTTAAACTTCTCAGTATTGAGACGAACAAAAAAAACAATCGAGACATTTTTATTGTCGTTTTTTGTGCATGGTATTATGACAGTAGTTGAAAAAAAAAATATATATATTATAATTGTCTATAAATATTAGGGTAGATGACAGATGTTTATTTATATCGTTGAAATCAATAGCTTTGATGAAGAATTTAAGTAAATATAGTATGTTTATTGAAAAAATCATTTAAATCGGTTAATAAGGTTCATATATATGAGCGTTTAAAGTTTTTGTTAGAGACAACTCTGTCCCTTTCCCACAAAACAAAAAATGACGTCACGCCTTACTTGTCAGAATAGAATTTATATGGCGTACAGAGAAGTGACGTCACGATTTGCTGTTTCGCCTATCAGTCTAGCATGATATTAAAATGCTTATAAGTTGCTTATTTTAGATCAGATTTTTATTTTCTTTTCATTAATCAGCTATATTTATGGGCCACATTTTAATAGCACAATAAAAAAATACCTGTCATTCTAGCCTAATAGCTGGCTAGATGACTAGTTATTGAATGCATTTGCAATAATATCTTAGGGATTATAAAAAATGCAATTACGCATGAAAACATTTATAAGCAGCTGACCTTTTTTCCCGATTTCCGCGTTGACGTATTAATAGTTGTCCATAACGATGCATAGATCTAGTAAAAGCAGGACTAGATTTTTTTACTTGATCTATGTTACGATGAGTTAAATGACCCCGATATTGCTAATAAATTCAATTTCACCCTGTGTAGATAAATTGCAATACAAGTTTTCTAAATAATTATAACTAAATTAAACTCAGACTTATTGTTTTTTTTTTTCTCAAATGCCATTAACTTTGTTTCAACTTAATACCACTCAACAAACTGTGTCTAACAAAACTGTACAGCAAATTTGCAACAACTGCTACAGCTATTAAAGCAGATAAGGCGCCTAGTCCCAAAACTGCAAGCAGTTCTAAGTCGAAGTACTGGCTCCAGGTCATGTTGGCGGTAAGCGCCTTCAAGTGAGATGCCCCTCCGTGCCGCAGGAGGTGCTCCGTCCACCATACAGCTCGCTCCAACGGCGCCTGCGGCTGGTCCCTCATTATGGAGCGAAGCCTTCCTATGTTCTTGCGGTAACTGAAAGGAATTTATTCTAAAGTGGCACGAATTTGTTCTTTTTGAGGTAAATTTATTAAAAAACATACTTTTTTTTAATACATACAAGTGACGAGACGAGCAAGACGTTCACCTGGTAGTAAGCGTTACGCCTCCCACTAACAGTAGCAGTGTCAGAATTGTGAACTTGCGAACACAATCCTGCGCCGCATTGCACTGTGCTCGTCATCCTGCGCTATTAGCTGTTAAATCTCTGCATACCCAGTTTTTTTTTATACTATCAAGTGACGAGACGAGCTAGATGTTGGCCTGGTGGTAAACATCACGCGTGACACTAACAGTAGCAGTTACAGAATTGTGAACATGGGAACACAATCCTGTGCCGCGCTGCATTGCGCTCGTCACCCCGAGATATCAGATGTTTAATCTCTTCATACCTAGTAATTTCTCTGGTAACATTGCCTTTCAAACCGGAACACAGTAATGCTTGCACACTACTGCTTGGCGGTTGAATAACTGGGAAAGGTGTGGTACTTCCCCAGGCGGACTCTGCAGTAGAGTTCTATATACCACTACTACAACACGAAGATGCAATAGATAAAACATCGCACCCCTTACAATTTTGAAATATATTATTGTCTTCGTCACTTGTTCGTCATTTGTTTTGTATGAGTAGCGACATTGAATTAAGTTCTAAGATAACATGACAAATATTATAGCTCCTTCATCGTGTCTGGTTCTTTGGCGTGTGTTAGCCAAAGAACCAAAGTCACCGTCATATATTTTATTAATATGTTTATTGCGTTGACATACATCATACAATTGAATTGTCATTTTTATAATTTGATTATTTTAAGTTCATAATTTTAATTTCGAATTCAATTTTCATTTCAAACTCAATTTTAATTTTTAATTTCAAATTTAATTTCAATTTCAAAATTAATTGCAAATTTAATTTCAATTTCAAAATTAATTGCAAATTTAATTTCAATTTCAAAATTAATTTCAATTTCAAAATTAATTGCAAATTTAATTTCAATTTCAAAATTAATTGCAAATTTAATTTCAATTTCAAAATTATTTGCAAATTTAATTTCAATTTCAAAATTAATTGCAAATTTAATTTCAATTTCAAAATTAATTGCAAATTTAATTTCAATTTCAAAATTAATTGCAAATTTAATTTCAATTTCAATTGTGTGTATGGTACTTATTAATGTGACTGCTAAATTGATGATTTATAATATGAGTCTATGATACTTGAAATAAATGATTATTTAATAAAAAAAATATAGTTCAAAAGGTTAGCAAGTTGAAGTGGCAAAGGGCAGGCCACATCACTCGAATTACTGACAACCGATGGGGAAGAAAGGTTCTTGAGTGGCGACCGCGAACCGGAAGACGCAGCGTAGGAAGGCCTACGACTAGGTGGACCGACGACATTGTAAAAGTCGCGGGCAACCGGTGGATGCATTTGGCAGGTTGTCGTACAGTGTTGCGGTCAGCAGTCGTCTCCGGGCTGATGATGATGATGATGAAACTTTTGTTTACATAAGTAAGCTTACCTCTCATCATTTATAACAGTATTGATGGCAAGCTTGAAGCTCTCCTGTGTGACGTCAACCATATCAAGTCTGACGCCGATCTTATGGTGGACGTACATTTCGACGTTGAACCACTGGTCTCCAAGCATCGGCATTCCGATGAGGGGCACCCCAGCCGTGATTGCTTCGTCAGTAGACTGGAGACCTCCTTGTGTTATGAATAGCTTGATATTTGGATGCTCTGGGTAAAAAAAATGGTTAAGTTAAGGTAGGTATTCAGTAGGCAATACTTTACTTTCCATTAAAAAGATAAATAGAAAATTTAAGAGTTTCTATCATCTACAAGTATCGCATAAACAACAGATATTAAGCAAAAAATAATATAAATGAAACAACGGGCATCATTCTATGTACCTAAGTAATATTTCCTTATGGCAAGCGGTGTAGCGAGGTACGTCCAGAGCGCCTAACATGCGCACCGCGAGAAAATTTTCTCGATTCTACAAAACAGGACAAGGCTACGAATCTGTATAAGTTTGTCTCGTTTTCGCACGCCATAAAGACACGACAAAATTTTCTCGCGATGCGCATGTTAGCCCTGCATGCGAGTAAACGAAAAAAAAGTTCAAAATTGTTACAAGCCCGCCTTAACACAAGCTTAATCTCGTTCGGCGATTGTAGGATAGTGTAATCGAAAGCTTGAAGCATAGACTATCTTATGTACTAATCTAATTATACACTATCTCTGATAGCATCTATGGCTAGAAGTTGCAGCAATCCACTTGGGAACGGAAGCATCTTACAATCGTGATTATGTAGGTTTGATCCTGGGCCGGTATTAATAACTTTATTTTTGATTATTTTTTATGTTAGTTAGGTTATTTTCACACTGGCGGTTCACACCGCGATTGCGCCCCGCTGAAAAATCACCGATCAAATCGCTAGTGTGGAAGGGCTCTTAGAGTATGTTAACAAATCACTAAGAGGCGCTCTTTTTATGATAATAGATATAATACCTCCTGATACCAAAAGTAAGAGAGCAAAGTCCAGGGGGCGTACCATGAACTCTAATTGCGGGACCGAATAGGCTCATAACAGCCGCCGACGCTGCGTAACCGCGAACTGTATTACGGTGCGATAAAATTCACAGTCGCGCAGCGTCGGCAGCTGAGCGTATTCGGAAAAGCAATATGAGTTCATGGTACGGCCCCTTGCTTATAGCGGGACCGAATACGCTCAGCTGTCGACGCTGTGCGACTGTGAATTTTATCGCCTCGCAATAAGGTTCGCGGTCGCGCAGTGTCGGCAGCTGAACCTATTCGGTCCTGCTATAAGCAGTTCACATTACGGCCCCAGGACATTAACATAACTGCATTTTTAAATTGCGCTCTTTCGAGACATTCGATAGTGACCTTCATTAGCCGGGTCATTCCACTAACTAATTAACTCTACAAACTGGGAATAATAGCAGTCTTTAAAAATATACAACATAAAGCCTTATTATACTACGCAATTTCAAGGATCCCTTACCTTAGATCGGGATAGTGTGCTAAGGGAAAGTGAGGTAGTCACTAACTAGGGCGACCGAGCGGCGCCCGATGATCTTGCTCCCTAGACGCCTGTGTTACGGTCCAATTTTCAGTGCAGTGTAATAACGACGAGCAGAGCCAGGAGCCGCCTTATTATCGGGCTCTGAATATCGTGTAGTGTAATAAGACTTAAACTAATCATTCTATTCTCAAGTAAGTAAAACTAGTTTGACCGCTTGGTAATACTGGCAAAGATTTGCAAGTCACAATTGCTGGCATAATAACGGAAAAGACGAAGACCTTGAACTTATGATCTGAATCTCGACAATAACATCACGTTTAACATTATCGTTTTAATACGTAATGTTTGTTTATTTCTAACTAGTTTTGTATGACGCACTTTGAAAATTTACGATAATAGTGACATTAAAATGCAATTTTCAATTTCAGGTATGTCTTTGGCAAATTCTATCAAGATCACAAGATGATAAACCGTTTGATCGTGAAACGGTATCCAATAGACAGACACAAAGACAAAATTATTTATGACGAGTTTAATAGAAATAATACCAAGACGACAAGGTGTATTAAAAAAGACAACCAAACAAATCCAGTGATTTGGTTAAATAATCCATGTACTTGACTTTTAGTCTGTAGGCAAAAGTTGAAAAAGTCGTCTCCTTCTTGGTTTTCGTAGCCATCTTTTCTATATACTTACAACTGGAATGGATGTGTTTATTGTTGTCTCCACAACATGAAATGGTCGGTTGTAATTCGCGGAAGTGGGGCTAGTGGTAGTTATGACGTCACAAAGATGGCGCCAAAATATGCCGTTTTTTTACGATTTCTCGAGTTTTATTTCACCAAATGGGGCGTGTGGGATGTCATTTAAAAGAATTTTTAATGCCCTTTAATTGTTTTTCAAAAACTATAGCGTAAGTATAGCAGTTATAAAAATATTCGAAGAAAACTGTTTTTCTGACCCTATACTTTGACATATTTACCAAAAAAAAACCACAAAAAAATACATTTTTTATTTTTTTCCCTTATAAATACTACATTCACAATATAGGCGTTGTAGAAATAATTGTAGTACTTACATAAAATAAGCTTTCAAATGGCACCCCTAAGTAGCTTCCAAAACTAAATAGAATAAGTCAACACTAGACGCGGAAGTCGAGCGTAGTGTGATTTTCCTTTATGAAATTGGTCATAACTTCTTTATTTATTATCAAATGGTAATTTAAATTACATCTTTGAAAAGCTAATGAAATGCACTATCTTTTATGTCAAACCTTTTATATTATCACAGTTGCTCATTATTGAGTTAAAGTGGTAAATATGCACAGTAAATAGATTAAAAAACAATTTTATTTATATATTTTTAGAACTACTACACTTACATAATAGATGTCGTACAAACAATTGTAGTAAACAGAATAAGCTTTCAAATGACACCCATAAGTACTTTCCAAAACAAAATTGACTTCGTCAACTGTAGACGCGGCAGTCGAGCGTAGCGTGGTTCTCGCATTATAGAATCGGTCATAGCTTCTTTGATTATAACTTTATGGCAATTTGGATTACAGTTTTGAAAAGCTAATAAAATGTGATATTTTTCATAGTGTAAAATGAATATTGCTATAGTTGCACATTATTGAGTTAAACTGGTAAATATGTCAAAGTATAGGGTCAGAAAAACAGTTTTCTTCGAATATTTTTATAACTACTATACTTACGCTATAGCTTTTTGAGAAACAATTAAAGGGCATTAAAAACCCTTTCAAATGACATCCCACACGCCCTATTTGGAAAAACAGAACTCGAGAAATCGTAAAAAGTCTGCATATTTTGGCGCCATCTTTGTGACGTCATAACTACCACTAGCCCCACTTCTGCGAATTACAACCGACCATTTCGTGTTGTGGAGACAACAAGGAGCACATCCATACTGGTTGTAAGTATATAGAAGAGATGGCTACGAAAACCGTGAAGGAGACGACTTTTTCAACATTTGCCTACAGACTAAGAAGATATTTCGGAGCAGGGCGAATTGTTTCGTACGTGGACGGAGTTGCGGGCGACCTCTAGTTTAATACTATAAGACTAATACTATACTTATTTTTTTATTAGTTTCCAACTCTAATGCAGTGGGTTCAATGGTAAATTCGAATTACCCGTGCTCCCACTAGTGAGCGAAAGCGGTGGGTGAACGGGGCATAACCCGAAAATGTAACCAGCGCTCGCTTTTCTGGTTTGCACGCCAGTTTCCGCTAATATTTGTTGATACTTTCGTTGTGTGGTTGATTAATATCAAAAAGAGTTTGTTTTTTCCTCGCAAGTGTGATGAAAATTGTCACATGGAACGCGTGTGCTATCGGTAATTACACTCTTGGCTCACGCGTAATACTGTCTCGAGTGCAATGATCAACATAACACACTTGTACTAATATAACATATCGTAATAGCATAGGGTAGCTTAATGCGCCTACTATTATAATTTTCATAATATAATAATACGCTTTAAAAAAAAATACAACCGACTTCGACTTTGAATACCTGGATAACAAATTTTTATATTTTCTAGTAATTTAGATTTAAAAACCAAATTACTGAACCAATTCCAATAAAATTTATAAGGGACCACCTATGAAGTATTACATACCAAACGAAAAAGAATCATCAAAATCCGTTCATAATTGGCGAAATAATCGCGTAACATACATATAATAAAATATAAAAAAAACAGTCGAATTGAGAACCTTCTTTTTTGAAGCCGTTTGAAAACAATTTTTAACTAGATAGATATTGTTAAAAACTATCTAAAGGCATGTGACATTTTGGCCTAGTTTATACAAGGAAGTATGGGAAATTTGTACCAGTAGGCCGCCGGCGTATGGAAAATATCCTAAGCCTATAGTCATCTTCAGCAGCCCAGCTCAATTCTATTAAATTCAGCTGTAGGTAATAGAATTGTGAAATGTGTACACATTTTTAACTGGGTAACTGAATTAGATAATTTGACTGCAATTAAAACCATGATAGACGTCATGCGATTAGATAACGTTTATTAGTAAGAAGTTTTGTAATTACACAATTTTGAGACCATTTGTGTAATTTTTTCCTTTAAACATAAATTTGCTAAATCTTTAGCAGTCTGCCCCAAAAACTATTTTTAAATACTAAATAATAAGAAGCAAAATGCATTACAATTTTCGAGTCTATAAAATGTAAATTTCAAACACATAATACATTATTTTTACTGAAAAGTGAAAACTATGCTAAGTAACATAAACATACCAAAATTGTTGTAATTTCTAGTGTTTTTCCGCTGTAATATCTTTTCGAGTACTTATAAGATGAAGGGACACACTAAACTCCACTGTAACTATCAACGTTATGGACTTCCGCAAAGTAACGCCTGAATCAATCACATATAACATAAACATACGTTTAAAGTAAAAATATTATATTGCCAAAGACAAAGTAAATATACATTTCAATTAAACTCAAACGTATCATTTGTATGTCCAGCATCTCTGTCAATGTCAGTAATCTTCTTCTGCAAGCATGGCATTTCCCATAATTTACGGTTTTTCATCATAACCTCTACTTGTTCCAAGGTTTGAGGCATTTCTTTCATAGCTGTTTCAGGTAAGTTGCAACAAATTGCAGTAGAAATCACTGAAACGGCTCCAATTATAACCATAGGTAACCAACTGACATACACATTTAAATAAGCTATAAATGGTGCTAAACAAGTAGCGATATAACCACATATATGAGTAACCGATGTACCGGAACCCCTTACTGATGTAGGTAGCAATTCAGCTTGCCATTGTAGCATAGCGTTACATGCCATATTACATGCAAATCTAGCAAATACAGCGCACAAAACTGATGGTATACCACCACCCACAAAGGGTGTTAGGAAACTGAATGTGGCACATGTCGTTAATACTATGATAGATAACCATTTTCTGCCGATTATATCCAAAGTAAATGACAAAAGTACCAAGGAGGGAAATTCTGTAAAAGAAGTAACTGTAAACGATATGAAAAAATCAAATTTTAGTGATCCCAAAGATCTCACCAATGCGTCGTAAATAATCATACAACAAAAGTATTCAGCACAAATACATAGAAACATATTCCGTAGTATAGGTCGTTTTAAAAGTTCAATTAAGCTAATACGAGTATACTCTTCTTGTTTATTTTTCTCACATGAAATTTTGAATTGTTCGATCAATTTCTCAGGCACGCGTTTCTTGTTTGTTCTTGCTATGGCTTTGACATTGCATATAACTTCATCAAGACGGTATCTAGTAATCAGCCAACGAGGACTCTCCGGTAATATAAATGGTGTCAATAAAGCTAACGCTAATGGGATACTGGTCACTAAGGATATCACTTTCCAATGTCCACAAGCTAATGCAATCCAAGGAAGAGCAGTCACACCAATAGTAAAGAATACGGCAAAAGATAAATTAGCAATCATAGTTCTGTATTTTGGAGCGACGTATTCCAATAAGAGAAGGTACGCCATCATCATGCAGTTGTCGTAAGACATGCCCATAATTATACGACATACAGTGAACTCTAAAAAGCTTCTCGTAAAGGTGCTCGCCACACCAGCAATGCATCCGATTACGTTGGCAAATACTGCAGCAGGAATCCTTCCGAAGCGATCCGACACCCAGCCAATAACAAAGCCTCCTATTATGGATCCAACGAAGAACAAGGACTGTGCCGTGGCTTGGTAGCTGTCTTTATCACATACCCATCCAAGATCACTAGATATTGTGGGGTAGGGTATCTCAGTTAAATTAAATTCCCACCCATTTTGACACTTTTGCGTAACCCAAGATTGGTTTGGTTTATTATTAGTCAAAAGTACTTCAGTCCAGTTAGCAACATAAGATGTACATCGCGAATAACCCACGGGTGAATCTGGATCTACGGGAATCGCTAAAGCTCTTCTTTCTATTACTGTCATGTTTTCTAACTCCGGTATCCGACACCAATGATTTTCTGGGGTTTCTGTTAGAAATAATTGTGAGAAGTACACAAAAGTTCCAAATATATAAAATGGGCTGGTTTTGAAAAATAGGAATACTTGATAAAGTCCAAATTCACCAGCAGCAGATAGTAATTGGTCGTATTCTACATCTTTTGTCGGCGTTTCTTCTTTAATATCCACTCTGTTATTTTCTCCATCACTCCTAAAATCCATGGTTGCGATCAATTTTAGTTGTTTATTCAATCCTTTTTTTGTTCTCTTAAACCGCAGCAAGCTGTTATGAACTACACTCACGTAATGATTAATTTCTGAGATGAAAAAATTTCACGCAAGTTTATAAATAAATTGTCGGTCGTATTTTATCTTTATGGTTGATAGTTTAGCCTTATTAATTAAGCTATCTTTTATATCATTATCTAAATTATCATCAGACTAAAATATGGTGTCTTCATAATTGTCTCAAGTTCTTTCCGTTTTAACACTAAGAAGAATGTTATAGTACCTAGTTATTTCTACAATTATCAAAAACGTACAATACAGTAAGTATAGATAGCAGCACAAAGAGATAGCTTTTAGCGATGGGGCCATCTGTTTTTACCACAGAAAAGCGAAAGCTCTACTTCTAAGGTCAAAACAATGTTGTAAAACAATTGTATGGAAAACCGTTGTCGCCAGTTTCACACATATTTGTATAGAATCTACGACGAAAAAATGCCAATCATTGGTCGCGCATTTGAAGTAAAACGCTCGTAATGCCATTTTGCAACAGATTAAAATTGATCTAATTACGACGCAATGTGGTTTGGTTTCCTACGCATCTATTTAAATTGTCTTTTTGAGTATTCTCAGTTTAAAAACATGTATATTGGTAGAATTGTCATTAAGCGCATTTGCACTTAATGCCAGCTAGCGCGGCCCGTCACATTTCCGTTATATTCACTTCTCTCTTCAGTGGTTTTTCCTGCAGTTACGTCAATTTGTACAGCCGCCAAGCCGCCTGCTAAGCGTGGGGATTATGGCAACACCACTCTATTAAGGGGGAGGCCTTCGTCCAGCAGTGGACGTTTTATGGCAGACAACGACATCATTTTGAAAAAAGTAGGTCATTCCTATTTCGAATAAATAAGAGCTAAAAAAAACTAAAATAATTGGGTACTATGATATTTTTATCATTAAAGGTATACCTTTTATTGTACCTTTTTATTTCTGAAATAAGTAAGTAAATTAAATCAGATGCGTCATCCCTAAATAGGAAAACCAAGGAAAAAGGAAAAAGATGAAAAATGAAGAAGGGGGTTAGGAATTGGGGATCCTAATTTAGGGATTCCTAAATTGTCTAACAGTGTTGAAATCTGGCATTTATCTGGGCTCTAGCTGCTAAATTAGCAGACAAACAAATTGTTTTGCGTTTCTAATTCGTTTCAGAGCTAGAACGTTAAAAGAGCTGCTAAATTAATATTATACATTTATAATAAATCAAAATCATGAAACATCCAGGACATAAGTCATTGTACATTAATATTTGCTCTCGTTTTCAGTTCTTTTTTATTACGAATCCCCAAAAATTGTCTTTATTATCATAATTATTACGAACGCTTACACCGTAACGCTCTTTTAACACACAACATGATGTAAGAGTACACCCGTTCGAGCTAATAATATAATGAAATACTGATAGACATAGAAAGTGAAAAATGCTTAAAGTTCTTTAACTGAGGACACCCAATCAAGGGAAAGATGTCTTTGAAGTTATTTTTGTATTTAATCTAACTGATCAAATTCTACTTACTGAGTAAATCCGACTGCGGAAGCCACTTCGATATCTTGATGTTCTGAGACCGGTTTGGCAGTTCCTCTTTGTCCCACTTCCATAATACATCGTAAGGAAGCTCAGAGAATGCCTTGACAAGGGTCTGAATCTTCTCAGGGGGCAGCAATGAAGGGCTAACGTTGGTACCGTAGCTAATATAGATCACGCCATTCTTTGAAGAGTCTAAAAAGGCTTTCAAATCCTGTAACAGTGTTATGTTTGTAAAATTACAGCCAAGAGTTCAAATGAGTTAGTTACATTGGTATCGGTATCGGTATTGGTATAATAAGCTTATTCAGCTCATTCTGCAGCGAATAAACCTTTCTCTGATTTTGCCTTTGCTTGTCTTCGGCGTCAGTTTTAACGTTAGATAGTCTAAGGAGCATCGTTCATTTTGGCATTTTGGCCATAAAGTACAAGAATGTGAAAATGTTATCATCCTTAAAGACGATATGATTGATGATGATGATTTTTACTGATGAAAGTCTAGGAACAATCCCAATACTCAAGCATCAGTCAGCAGCGTACCCAACATGCTACAACAAGACATGAAGGATACAACTTAAATAGGTTTATTGATTTTTATGAAGAATATAATTATAGTCATAATATTCCAGTCAGTGCAGCAGCTTGCTTACCTTCGGTAGTTCCTTAGCTGGCTTCTGATGTATTCCTCCCATATAAATAGCATTAGGAGGCATTGGTCGATTAAACTCCCAAATAGGATGCACATTCAAAAATAGCATATCAATATTTTTAACTAATTCAGCAACCGGTGGCGTGTCTTGACCAAATAGTCTCTTCGTAACCTCATTAGCTTCATCAGCCGTTGATTTCAAAAGGTTTTCCAATCTATAATGGTTGTAAAGCTCAGTAATTTTATCCCAAAGCGATAAGTTAACGAGTTTTTGACGTAAAGGTGTCGGATATAATAGAGTCGGTCGATTTGGTGCTCCAACAATATCATAATGGTCCATAAAACCTCCTAAAGAGCTCATTGAAATCACAGGAACTTTAAAAATGTGACTCAAACCAATAGCTGGCTGCACACAAGCCTCTAAAATCAGGAGATCGAATTGATTGGTGTTGTTATTTATAACAGCTTTCACTTCATCACTCATCATTTGCATTTCAAAAATCTTAGATATCATAGGCATTAGTATTTTCAATTGCTCAAAGGAATCCGCGGAATTTCCACTGGTTTTGCTGGTGAATATTGCTTCCCTCCATACTTTGTAAGAGAAATCGTGTAGATCTATTTCTGTAAGATTTTCAGGAGTTTGCCCTTTAGGAAATGCTGGGTCAGTTGTGATCACTGTGACTTCATGCCCGCGTCGTGCCAACTCTTGAGTCAATGGACGGAATACCACTTGGTGACTAATTGACGGCGTCGGGACAACAGTGAGGATTCTTGCCCCTTCAGCAAACAAGCAACCCAAAGCAATAAAAGTGAGTAGCTCAAATAAAAACATGTTAAGTCACAAGCACTGAATAAAGTTTAAACCAGAACTAATGAAGCAAGTCAATGGATAGCTGTTATATATAAACACACTTCTTGCTGAGTAGCAGACAAAGATTTTGATAATAACGAAGGACTCAACAGCCACTCGTATAGCACATGACTGCTATAAATAATAATAACTCTAACTCAAGGTCTACTGGGTTCTGTATATTTTCCGGTTTTATTTTAGAATGTTTACTGTTATTGAAATAAAGTCAAAATTAACTAGTTGTTTTGGTAGTTGTTGTTTAGTTTTTTTTTTTTTTTATCATATTGATCGTCTATAAATTTCCATTTACAATTGCGCCCAAAATATTATGGTTCATTCATTTTCAGGTTCATTGATATTCAAACTTTAAAGATTAAATACAAATTGGAAATTACCGGCCTTATCTAAAATAATCTCGTTTCTCTTAGTCACTGCTTAAACTTCTCTGTCCTTTTCTAGCACGTGCAACTTCACATCAGAGAGAAGATGGCAGAGCATCTTAAGCAGTGACTAACGGTTGAAAAGTTTTTTAGGTAAGGCCGTAACTGTATAACAGAAACTACCGACGGCCTTATCGTTATTAACGATCTCTTCATTCTTATTTGCTTTATCATCATCAATAATTACGTCATTAATTCTGATCTGATTTACTTTATTTCTGTCATCTTTATATTGTATGTTTTGACATGCATGTTTTAAGTTTTTAAAACTGAAGTATGCGAGAGTAATCTAACAACAAAAAAAACATTTGTGATCCATCGTCTTATCTAATACTAAAGGTCGCCCGCAACTTCGTCCGCGTACGGAAGAAATTCGCTCCGCTCCCAAATATCTTCCATAACGCTGGGTTATTTATTTATTTTTTCTCCTCCAGTTCACCCCTTTTTAATCAACCGTAGCAAAAAATATGATGGTTTTGTTTCAGAAAGTCTATCCGATTACCAATTTTCATCACCATAACTTCAAAAACAAAGATATATCAATACAAAATTTCATCCCCCATTTTACCTACTTAAACTCATTGCTGTTAATTTTTTTTTTCGAATACAGCATTCTTTATTTTAAATGAACTATACAAATACAAATTTTCACGAGTTAGATTAAAATTATTTTTTAGTACAAGACAAAATACGCTTTCCAAATTTCAAAGCTGTACGACTAGCGGTTTAAGCTGTGCGTTGTCAGTCAGTCAGTCAGTCAGGCAGGACAGTGATTCTTATAGTATTAGAAGCTACGTATATGATACCTAATTACTTCGATAAAATAAATTGAAATAAATCTATTAAAATTCATACTTCACCCTACTTTTACACTAACTTTTTATCTAATGTTTCAATGATTGTTGAACGTTTAATTAATTTAGTAAGTCCATTAATACAATTATTAAACAATTATAATTACGCTATCAGAAAGTGCGCAATAATTATTCATAAATACATATATACATAATGCGTGCCTGTTTTGTTTTTGTTGAACTAATGGTGCCATAACAAAATTAATTAATACTTGTAAAATAAACTGAATCACGTATTACTTTATACTTTCCGGTGAAATTACGAGCCAATCGAGTTAAAGTAAGAGAGCAAAGTATTTTTACACCACGGATCTCTAATTACTAAATAAATAATTTATCGTGGTCACGATGATGTAGCAAAATACGCATCACCACAGAAGAGATAGGTACAGAAGTCAATCTACATAGAATGTGCGCTCGAGCAACGCACACATAGACACCGCTCACGGACACGATGTCTTGGACTGGTTGGGACGAGTGCGAGCGCTGAGTGCCATCCGCTTGAGACACGCGTCTGTGAACGTTTTTGTACAAAAATGGAGCAACAAAATAAAAGTTATTATAACTGTTTAGTGGACGGTTGTTTAACCCTTAGCCACCTAACGTATTTTTGAGTTACACTACCACTATAAGCTTTGGAAACCTTGTGTTCAATAATCTAACGAGGAAGGTGTAAATGTAAATTAATCGCATTTTTTGTCTTCAAATAACTTTATCCAATTATATTAATAACTGCGAAAAAATTAAGATTATGTCGATATCTTGTAAAGTAATTTTTTTACCCGACTAACGGTCAGGCCAAAAGGTAGGGTTTGGTTTTAGCAGTCTATGTATGTATGTTTGTATTTAAGTATGGATGATTAAAAAAATACGCTCAATTTCTTCATTATAAAAAAAACTGCTCGGCGAGCCGGCCACCCGCGCAGTCGCCGCTGCCGCGCCGGCCGCCGCGGCCGGTCGCAAGTTACCTTAGCTACGTAGTACTATTATTTATTCTGTGCCTTAGCGCGACCGCCGAGCGTAGGTATTAAAAGTGAAGTACATACATGTGATTGACTTCTGTACCTATCTGTTTTGTGTCAGCACGTAAGTGTAAACAAGATCATAGTTTGCTACGCTGTATCTATGTCGTAGTTATTTTTATGGGGTACTAGCTGCGCCTCGCGATTCCTTAAATAAAAAGTAGCCTATGTTTTATTCCTCTACACCAAATTTCATCAAATTCGTTCAGCCGTTACAGCGTGAAGGAGTAACAAACATACATACACACACCAACAAACTTGCGCATTTATAATATTATATTACTAGGAGATCGCCCGCGACTTCGTCCGCGTACGGAAGAAATTCGTCGCGAAAATATTTATCCAATACCAATTTTCATCAGTATAACTTCAAAAATAAAGAACTTTGCACCCTCAAATTATTCCTGTCAAAAATATTTTTGTATTTCAAATGAACTATTCATATACACATTTTAACGAGTAAATGTTCAAAAACAAAGGAGTTTACAAAAGTTTTTACACATTTTTATCCCCCTGGTGTTTTAATTTCGAAAAACTATTTATTAGTACACCTCTACGCATCAAGACAAATTAACCCCCTAAATTTCAAGTCTGTACGACTACCGGTTTAGGCTGTGCGTTGTCTGTCAGTCAGTCGTTAAGTCAGGACAGTAATTCTTATAGTATTAGATCCCACCAAAAACATTCTGTAAAAAACTAGCCAAGTCTCGATGGAGCTGCTTGTTTATCTCTAAAAAGTAATGAAATCTAGACAAAGTCGTGCCAAGTCTAAGGTTCCTTACTGCGATTTCTTTATTATTATAGTTAATGTTGTGTGACTTGGCCGTTGAACATTCTATATACGTTAGTGTATACAAGTCAATTATATTAACACGTAATGTTATATCTGTTGTAACTACTTATGTTTGTTAAGCGAGATAATAGCCCATACTGGTATTGGTAATTGGACGTGTCTTATTTTAGGCTTTTGTTGATTGTGCAACACATGCATTCAGCATTGACAATGCCAAATAAATTTATAGGACAATGCTTTTTTGATTTTTGACATCAAATGAAACAAAGTTGAATGTTTTTTGTAAAGGCGGTATGTCGATCTTTAATAGTTTGGTTGGGCTCTTGTGTTTTCAAATAAGGGTCACCAGGTACTCCAGATCTTCGATTATCCTAGTTTTTATAGTTTTCCCTTTATGTGGTCATTAAACCCTAACTCTGTACTAAATTTCAGCTCTCTGCGTTTATGGGAAGTACTAGTTCTATTCTGATGATCATGAGTGAGTGAGTGAGTTTAATAAATGCGAAACTTTGCTTTCGCTTAACTTCGGAACTAAATGACCTACAGACTTGATTTTTTTTATTTTAAGTATGTGATTATAGCTTACTGGATGACGAAAATTTCTGCGTTCTGGTCTTATCTAGAGGTTCTCAAATAGGGGCCTGAAAATGCGGCGAAATGGTTCCAGTAAAGGATAGTACGGCAGTGTTTGCTTCGCGCTCGACTTGGCGGGGGCACTGCCGTGCCCCCAAATTTGAATTATATCGGTTTCATCCTCTCTGTGACAATCGGTTACATATCGGGCCTAAAGTTTTATTTATTTATTCTTTATTAGCTGACCCGCCCCGGTTGTGCACGGGGATAACCTACGTTTTTCCTGTAAATTTTTTAATTTGTCTCTTCATAAAAACCTTCTTCAATCATCAAGAAAGACTTAAAAAATTTTTTTACGAAATTTGTCGAGCCGTTCTCGAGTTTTACGCTTAGCAACACATTTAGCAATTCATATTTATAAATATAGAGAAACAATAGATAGATAAACGTAGATAATAATATATCTATTATGACTAAAACAATGACATATTCAGTGCAAGATAATTTGTGCCCTATTTGTAAATGACAGTGTGGTCAATTTTGAAGGCTTTAGTTGACAGTTCTAAGCTAATTAAATGATTGTTGTCACTTTTTACTTGGTATATGTTAGCTAAGACAGCAATACTTTAGTTAGTTTAGTTCTGTCAACTTAAACCTTCAAAATCGATCACAATATTAGATGTGTTTTATTTGTATACGGCAGTGGTCTTATTTCCCACTGTAGCGCTTGGCTCGTTGACGTCACACGGCTCTGCTGGCTGCGCGGCGAGCCTCAACGAGTCAGCAAGGCAGTGGAATATCGACACTATTCAATGGGAATAAAGTACAAATTAGCTTGCACTGCATATGACATGATTGTGCAGATATATGGTTTATATAATAGCGGGTTCATTCTAGATTTCAATGTATGGGCAACACGGCAAAAGAGATAGTTTTTTGAAACTGCTGTTGGGTCTTAGTTATGAGTGAGTACATCAAAACACATAACTCTCCCACCCCCTCCGTGCGCCGCTTCCCCCTCTCTCCCCTTAAAAAAGGTGGCATTTTGCAGATTTGTTTAGTGTTCAAGAAAACTGTACAAGCTAGGCCAAAATAACGTAGCAATAATTTGTTCCCTGTTAAATTACCTACAAACATGTATAAAAAATATTTTTATGAAAGTTATAGTTTCTGAGCTATGCTGCGTTAAAATTGACCAAAAATTTAGCACTAGCCCAAAATCACAATTTGAATTTCGCTTGCCAATTCTCGCACCTAATTTTGCGACGCTGCCGCACTTCTCAACAACTGGCGCTGTTTTTGCGACGTTGCCGCTCTTGGCAGAACATGGCACTATTCGCGTTAGGTGCGTCATCATCATCATCAGCCCGGAGACGTCCGCTGCTGAACGAAGGCCTCCCTCTTAGACCGCTGTACAGTACGACAACCTGCCATTTACATCCACCGGTTCCCGCGTCTTTCACAATGTCGTCGGCCACCTAGTGGGTCCACCTTCCTACGCTGCACCGTGACAGAAAGAACAGATTCGAATGTATGTAATTTTTTTTTTATGTATGTCACACGATTACTCCGCCAATTATGAACTGATTTTAATGATTCTTTTTTTGTTAGGTAGGTAATACTTTAGAGGTTGTCCCATATACATTTTGTTGAAATCAGTTTAATAGTTTGGTTTTAAATCAAAATTACTAGAAAATATGAAGATGTCATCCAGGTATTCAAAGTTGAAGTCGATTGTAATTTTTTTTTAAAAGCGTATTATTTTATCATATTATTTTTTTACTGATTACCGTGTTATTTTGTTTTTATAATACTTTCTTCTTTCTTACATACAATTTGGCTAAATGTATGCCGCCGTATTGTAAAACGTATCGCAATGACAATACGGCTAAACGTTGATCCGCCGTATTACAAAAAGGGCAAAGTTTTGTTAAATAGCCATTACGTAATATGACGAATTCTACAATTCGGCTGCGACATCTACAGCACCTTCAGCTTATAAGTAGGTATCTGTTTTGTGTTATAAGTGCCTAACAGTGGAGTAAGTTTCTCGAGTGGGTCTTTCCCGATGGATACAATAATAATATTTTATGGTTGTAAGGGAGATTGAATTATTTTCTTCTAGACAAGCGTGCTCCATCGTAGACCGCATTCGCCGAGTTAGTGGTCAAACACCAATAAAAAATTTTTCGCCGTTCAAGTTATTACTTTCATTGTTTTTGATTCAACGATTTAGCTACTTGCATTCTCAACCGACTTCAAAGAAAGAGGTTCTTAATTCGACTGTATGTTTTTTTTTGGTTGTATGTTACGCGATTACTGCGCCTATCCGCTCAAGCGCCATCCCGCGGTATCAAATTTCGTATAAGTGTCTCGTCCCGCGCCGCCAGCGCCAGGTATTTCCCGCGCATTCTAAGTGACCGTCTCGAAAGCGCCTCTTACGACGCTGAGTGACAAAATTTATGACATAACTCATTGAAGAACCAAGGAATACGTTACGTAAATAATTTTGGCTAGTGTAGTAATAAAATATTATGCTACGTTAGGGAAACCTGTCCTAACAAAAAAATATTGTTGTTTTTTAAAACATTATTCATTTGAAAATGAAAGCGATAGCATACGATATTGTCAACGCCTCGGCGGGGCAAGGTCAAACGCGAACCCATTAACATAAAAAAAGCTGTTTTTTTTTTTATTTCAATCGTACATGAACATAGCATTACAATAAAGTAAAAATACCGATATAATTCGATTAAGAAAAAAAATACAAAAAAAATATATCAATAACTTACAGAAGCACTTTTTTTTTACTTCGTGCATAGATTAAAATACCCACAGAGAGTGCAAAGACTTGTAACTTCAAGCAAATATATCAAAGATCCGTATTAGACTAACGGCATCTATTGCCGTTATCATAGCATCGGCGCCCCATTCAAATTATGAGGTAAATCATATGGCGCGAATTTCGTGCAACTGGAGTTGCAGGAAGTATAATTGCTTCGGGGAACGTGCAACCACGGTTGCACAGGCGCTCTAGCGGTTATTATGAATTGATTTGGATGTTTCTTTTTTTGTTTGGTAGGTGATATTTCAGAGATGGTCCCATATAAATGTTATTGAAATCGGTTCAGTATCTTGGTTTTTAAATCAATATTACTGGAATAAATCAAAATTACTGGAAAATATGAAGATATCATCCAGGTAGTCTAAATTGAAGTCGGTTGTTTTAAACCGTATTCATCATTTTACAAAATAAATAAGTGAATACAATTAAGGCACATTTAAATAATATAAATGTGCCATTGTTTTCATAAAACCGGCCAAGTACGAGCTGTACTCGCGAGAGGGTTCCGTACAAGTACCTATTACCATAAGTTTGCTTTACTATGAGGAAGAACGTGTAAATAGTCCCTCCGTGGGTGTGATTGCTCACGATATTTAAAAAAATACACCCTACAACAGGATTATGATTTTATGCGATACATGTCTTGGCAATAAAGCACAAATAGGTATCTACTTGGTGACTAACTTGCGAATACCCGCTTTCACCTCCTCCTCCTCCAGAGGACAGCAGCTAGGGATATCCTCACGAACGTCTTTCTATCCAGACCTTGATGGTCCAGATTAGCCGGTCGGCTATTTATGCAAATTCCAATCACTAACACCAACATCGCACAGTACCAATCCACTTGCGTGTGCAATAGGCTAGATGACTGGTTTTTTTTATTATCCTATTAAAATGTGGCCTATAAATATAGCTGATTAATGAAACAAAATGAAAATCTGATCAAAAATAAGCAACTTATAAGCATTTTAATATCATGCTAGACAGAGAGAAGAAACAGCAAATCGTGATGTCACTTCTCTGTACGTCATATAAATTCTATTCTGAATTTCTGACAAGTAAGGCGTGACGTAATTTTTTGTTTTGTGGGAAAGGGACAGAGTTGTCTCTAACAAAAACTTTAAACGCTCATATATCAGAACATTATTAACCGATTTAAATTATTTTTTAATAAACATATTATATTTACTTAAATTCTTCATCAGAGCTATTGGTTTCAACAATATAAACATCAGTCATCTACCCTATTGTATCAAATCCTTTATTGTTAGAGAAAAACAAGTTTTTCTATTGTTTTAAACGAAATAAAAATGTTACGCCAAGTACTTATCGAAGAGAGCGAGATAGCGAAATCCCACGGCGTTGGTAAGTCAGTCCGCCAATCACAATGCGATTGCTCCTGTCGCGTGATGCACAACAGACCAATGACGTATTTGACTATCACGTCATTATTTCTTAAGGCCCAGTAGCGAGCTAGTTTGCATCGCATACGAGAATAGCCAGCGCAATCTCACTGGAGTCCTCGCAGACATCCATGGCATCACAGGTGAAGCAGACAAGCTTGCACCTCTTTATCAAAGACATATAAAGCGCGGTTTATTTAACTTACTCATAATGTGTTTAGACTATTAGAAGAGAAACTATATTATATATTAATTGAAATAGCACTCCACTACAGCCACCACTATGCATTGTCTTATTTTCTGCGCAGATAATATAAGTGCAAGACAATAAAATGTAGAAGTATAGGTATTTTATTACTCCGCCACAGTAGCGCACAATTTAACGTATAGTTTTTTTTTTGTCGCAAATAGACGAGATACTGGTCAAACATAGGCTATGTGGCGACGATGTGGTCGAAGATGAAGCATGTAAACCAATTAGATACATAAATCAATGTGATCTTGAAAAGACCAGACTGTGTCTGTCAGGAATCAAGGAAGGAGACAAATTGTTCTATCCCTGGCCGTACGAATTATACAACAAATACAAATACAAAATAAACGTTAAATTATAAACGTTAAATCAAATTGTTTGGGGCGTATCTTGACGGTGGTGAGCTGTCTTGATACTTGTCTTGTAGTTAAAGACAATGGTAATATAAGGTAGCGATGCTCTGACTCACGTTCTCCAAAATTCATAAAATACTGACCTTACAGCAGTATTCAAGGCTAAGACGGGCAGCGAAGTGATCCTATACAGGTTTCTTTTTTTTTTTGAGGTATGGAAACCAACAAATATATTTTTATATAGAAAAAAATATGTAAGGTACCTTTTGATTAAAAAGACAACCATTGTCATAATCAGCCTGTAATAGTCAATTAACAAACAATAGACAATAGACAATCGCTTAATAGTCCACCACTTAAAATGATATCTTTCAAGAAAAGCCAGAAAATATTAAGCTTGATAAATTGAAATGTGAATAGACATCACTATCTCTTAACTTTCAGACTTGCTAAAAGGGTCCTCTTGGCTCGGGATGGTTCGATTGCAGGTGAAACTCTAGCTTTATTTTGCTCCCGGGCTTTTTTCCCACAGTCCTAATAATTTTCATAATGCATGCGTCAAAATGATGCTATCTTTCTAGACTAGAGTTTTTTTTGTTGTATCGTTGCACTCACACTTCAGATTTATGTAACATTTCATTGGATTAAAATATGTTACCCGTACTTGCCTATTCATTATAATAAATGTATTCTCACAAAAGTAAGCAGGTTTATAACTATAGGTTATATGATTTGCATTAAAAAAACAACAAGTTTCCATAGGTATAATTAGTGAAGCGAGTATATTTGCCACCTTAAAGAGGATGCCTTCACGAGTAATATAAATATTGTATAGGAGAAGGTATTTGAACCAGTCAACATGTTTTGTTGGAACCTAATAAAAGTGTTGAGTGTGTTGGTAGTTGCTGACTGTGCTAGGATTCTAGTAGTGATTCCCACTCCATCCATAAGCCATCAAGTTCTCTTCCGTCCAATCACAAAAGAACTAGTCAAGCGTGGCCATGAAGTAATCGTCATCACTACAGACCCAGAATTCCCTAAAGGACAAACTCCAGCTAATCTTACAGAAATAGACGTCCACGATTCATCTTACGTAGAATGGAGAAAACACTTTGTAGCAAACACATGTACAGGCAAAAAGAGTGGTTTGCACACTCAGCTAACTATTGCTTTTACTTTACTTAAAGATATTGTTATTGAACTGCTAAAAAATAACGAAGTACAAAACGTGTTAAAACAAAAGGAAAAGTTTGATCTGCTAATATTAGAGGGATGGGCAAGACCAGCTCTCGTATTCTCTCATTTTGTCAAAGCTCCCGCAGTCGTAGTTAGTTCTTTTGGTGGATTTTTCGGAGGATTTGAAGCTGTTGGTGCGCCCATAAACCCTTTAGCATATCCTTCATCTTTCAATCAAAAAGTTAACGATAAAACGATCTGGGATAAGATATCAGTATTGTACACTCACTATAGATTATACAGCATGTTTAATTCTCTAGAAAATGAAGAGAATCAAGCTTTTTGGGACAATTTTGGTTATAACGTGCCACCCCTTAGTGAACTGAGGAAGAATGTACAGATGTTGTTTTTGAACGTGTTTCCTATTTGGGACAGCAACCGTCCAGTGCCACCTAGTGTTGTTTATATGGGTGGTATACATCAGAGAGCAGAGAAGAAATTGCCAAAGGTAGATTTTTTAGTAATACTTGGAGCTTGGGGGTTAACAGTGGTGAGCATTCTGCAATCCCCAAGCCGCCTGCCAAAGGCAGCCCTTCCCTATTAAGGAGGAGGCCTTCGGGCTTCGTCCAACAGTGGACGTCTTCTGGATTATGATGTGAAGTGATGTTCCTTGAGAGACTTTTTAATATAAAACCGATTTGACCTTGCTTCTGAACTTATACTAGCTCACTAATGAGCTACATTTTGCATCATTATCATCATTATTTAGTTTCCATATTACAAGATTTGCTTAGTTTGGGGCTAGATGGCGCAGTGTAAAAAATGTCCACCGATATTTATTATTATTTTAATTTATTATCACCATTGTCAGCTTACATTAGTTTAATACGCTAGTCATCCTCTACTAATGCTCACCACTCGGCTCAATCTTCGTCTTTTCCTATCATTATCTTGCCCAGTGCCCCCTATCTTATTTATATTGTGTAGTAATGTGTCGTTGCGGTTTTTTCAGATAACGCAACGAAACCGTTGTTCGTTGGCCAACAACGTTTAAATAACTATCTGTTTCTAGCAACTATCTATTTCCAAATTTTTTAATGGGATACGTTACGGTTTAACATAAATGCGTTTACCAAACGATGATCATCCTAAATACATTGGGAATAAGTCACATTTTCGCAATCTCTAAATTCAACTCAGCCCAACGTGTATAGCTATCCTACTCGCACGCATGGTAACGCTCCATCTGGCTTATTCGCTCCAACCCGCTATGTCGATAACTTCATATACGCTATAGTTTGCGCGAATTTAGAGCGTTGTGAAAATAACGTTGGTTTCGTTTCATACATAACAAGTGATGTTTGTGAAACAACTCGTTATTGAAATAACTAGTTTTGCTATGGTTGGACAACGAGTGATCGTTGTGTAGCGCGATAGATAGTTGTACAACTATCTACGTTGGACAACGCTCACCACTAATATTGTGTACATTTTGCAATTTTGTGTTACTTTGCACGATAGAATCCGGAACGAGGATATTCGCCAAAGAACCAAAGAGACCGACATAGCTCGCAAGGTTTGCAAGTTGAACAACGGGCAACAGCAATGGGCAGGCCACATCGCTCGAAGAACTGACAACCGATGGGGAAGAAAGGTTCTTGAGTGGCGACCGCAAACCGGAAGACGCAGCGTAGGAAGGCCTCCCACTAGGTGGACCGATGACATTGTAAAAGTCGCGGGCAACCGGTGGATGCAAATGGCACGTTGTCGTACAGTGTGGCGGTCTAAGGGGGAGGCCTTCGTTCAGCAGTGGACGTCTCCGGGCTGATGATGATGATGACATTTTGCAAATCAACCCTGATGATTTATAATTAAGTTTTATTTAACTTTTTCATCATTAGGTATATTTTCTTAAGAAACATCCTTTAAGCTGCTGCTGCTGCCCATCCCACCCTTACGCTCTCCATTGTGATTGCGTATTCTGAAACCAGCTTGGCGTGGGTTAGTGTAGTCACATTATTATAATACCTAGGTTTCGTTGTGATTGTATCCTTTATCAAAATCCAGGTTTAGGATTTATTAAATCTCAAAGCACGGACTCAAGTAATTCCGGTACCCGGACCCGGGTTATATAACATTTTAAATTAAAAAATACTCAAGAACGTATGTATGCTTTCATCCATCTAGACTACTACGACTTTCACTGGCACCAAAAAATCTCTTTAAAGAAACTGTACATTTATGGTTGCAGGATCTAGAATCTTATCTCAACTCATCAAAGAACGGTGTAATCTACATCAGCTTTGGAACAAATGTGAAGCCCTCCACCATGCCATCAGACAAAATCCAGGCGATGGTAAATGTCTTCTCTAAAATTCCTTACGACATCCTTTGGAAATGGGACGCTGACGAATTGCCAGGCCGAACCAAAAATATCCGGATATCAAAATGGTTTTCTCAATCTGATCTACTTCGTAAGTTTTTTTTTAAAATAATTACTAAAGCAATGAGATAAAGAAAATGCCCTTGCGAAATATGAAATAACGCCTGCCTTGACCATACTGCAGCGTAACACACTTCTTCATCTAGTGTTTGCTAGATAACCTTAAGCTTCGGCGTAGGATGCTTTTTTATTGCATCAGACCATCAGATGTCTACGTTTTGGAGGGTGTAACTCAGATTCAGAAATGTATTGTGTCCATAGTGTACACAGGTATTGTCAAAAAGTAGTTTCTTATAGACCCCGTCGGGCGCAGCAATAGTAGAAGAACTTGGAATAGCATGATTCGATATCCCCTGCACTTTTCGCTGCTCCGGGTTCGACTCGCGACAGAGATGATATAGTTGATCGATCTGCTGTTCCAAAGCTCAGAATAATTCAGTTTACAAGTGTATTTAATTTTTTAGGGCATCCGAAAATTAAGCTATTCGTGACGCAAACCGGTCTTCAGTCTACTGACGAAGCCATTATCGCTGGAGTACCCTTACTGGGGATACCGATGCTGGGTGACCAGTGGTTTAACGCTGAGATGTACATCAAGCATGGACTTGGATTGTCAGTTGAAATGGACACCCTGACTAGCGCTACCTTAAAGGAAGCTGTTGAAACCGTCATAGATGATGAAAGGTTACTCCAAGTTCTTAATTTTTTCACATGCTTTTTTTATATTCAGCCCTCTGAAGGTATAAGCTTCCTCCTTTTTTAAATCTTTCCTGTTTTGCGCCAATCTTGTCCAGATTCTTCTACAGAACTTCCAAATATCACCTCGCTTCTTTGATCTGGCCACTTTAAAATATCCTTATTTGTAACTAACGAATAAATGATGTAAGCACTTAACCAAATTTTTTAAGTCCTGAATAATATGTATAATTTCCTGTTGTTCCCCAATAATTATAATTTTTATTTTATCTCTATCTTTGTTTTATATTTATCTTTGTTACCCCAGCAAAGAATAATTTAATAATTTAAGTTATTTTGTAACTATTACTACGCCACTGTTAACTGTCGCAAATAAATAAATAAAATGTAGTGGGGAACTACAGATAATACAGCTAATAAGAACTGGCAAATTTACATTAACAACTGGAACAATTATTTGCTTTTAATTATCCGAATGTTGATGTTGATAAGTAAGTAAGTAAGTACGTATATAAGCTGAGAGGCCAGCCCTAGTGTCAGAGTTAATGTGCCGCATGAAGGCCTCTGACATGGCTGACGAATATACGAAGTTGTTATAGAAACTAGAACAAACAACCGGGACCAACAATTTAATGTGTCGTCCGACCCACGGTAGCGCTCAGAAATATACATGGTTACTCTGTGGAAATATATGCCACTCACGGTCACCCATCCGAAGACTGACCGGACCGTCCGTTGCTTAACATCGGTGATCGTTTAGATTTAGAATCATATAGACAAGCTACGCCACAAGCGCTACTTGTTGAAATTGACGATACTCGCGTACAGGCCGTATTTTTTAGCTACCGTTTGGGTGGTGTTTACCATATTAGTACTTATAGGATTTCATGTAAATTTTTATCGTCGATGACTATTGATTACTTCCCTGTGGGCCCAAAATGGGCAGTTTGCTGCGGCCCATCTACAAGCTGGTTGGCTACTCATGAAGTGAATGGAAGCTAGTGCAAAGCAAAGCTACATACTTATACTCTGTTCACTGATAATGTCTAATATAGGGCGCTCTCTCTTGCGTAATAGGGAATATTCATGTGTTTTTTTTATTGTCTCACAAAAAAGCTGACTGGCAACAAAACAAAATCATCGTCAGTAAAATTTTAATATGCACAAATAACGAAGATAAAACATGTTAGTTTTATGTTAGACAGGGCCCTCCCTGTCTAACTATACTAGGTTTATGACGTCAAAGTTCACGATTCCAAACAAATTCAATACTATGCACGTGTTTTGCTAGAAAGGGACAGATGACTCCCTCCCGAATAATTTGAATGCTCATATTTCAGAAGTTTACCAGTCGATTTCACTTATTTTTTCGACGTAAGCATCACTCATCAGCCAGAAGACGTCCACTACTGGACCCTTAGACCACCACACTGTACGACAACCTGCCATTTGCATCGACCGGTTGCCCGCGACTTTTACAATGTCGTCGGGCCACCTAGTGGGAGGCTTTCCTACGCTGCGTCTATCGGTTCGCGGTCGCCACTCAAGAACCTTTCTTCCCCATCGGTTATCAGTTCTTCGAGCGATGTGGCCTGCCCATTGCCACTTCAACTTGCAAACCCTGCAAGCTATGTCGGTGACTTTGGTTCTTTGGCGAATATCCTCGTTCCGGATTTTATCGCGCAAAGTAACTCCGAGCATAGCTCTCTCCATTGCCCGTTGTGCGACTCAGAGCCTCTCCAAAAGGCCAGCAGTTAAAGACCACGTTTCAGTTCCATATGTCATCACTGGTAACACACACTGGTTGAATTGAAGACAAATAAACACATTAATAAAATTCAAATAAAACCAACCTCCACTACATTTAAGCTTCTACAGTGTGCAGGCCGCAATGGGCAATCTAAGCTACCTGCTCACGGCCAGCATACTGTTGTGGCTCCCCCGCACGTGCCGCACCAGTGACGGTGCTCGCTTGCGCATTGTGGTGTAGAAGCAATCCTCATGTGCGAACGCGAACATCGCCGACGCACTGCAGTAGCGGGGGAGCCCATGGAGGATAGGGAGTTGTGATGAGGAACTTGCGGCCGAACCTGTGGATTTTGTAGACGGATTGTGTGACGTCACACTTATTTGGTCAGTCTGCTAGCGTTCGTTTCGCGTAACAGTCATTCGGGCTTACAAAACACACGTACGACTTTTAGTGTTTTTACTTAGTAAAAGTGAATATAAAATGAGTTGCTGTGTTTCTTCATGTAAAAACTATCGCGGCAAACATTCTGATGACATGAATGGCGTCTCATTTCATTCGTAAGTAATTTTATTTGTATTTTCTAAGGTTCGTTTTAGAAAATATGTAATGTTTCTTGGTGTTTTTAACTAGTTCTAGAGATGGCGCCACTTTATTTAACGTTAACCATAAAAAAATATGTTTCAGAGCACTTTTTAAATTACATGAACTATTCTTGCTTAAATTTATTATTTTTATATAATGTGTTTTTGGTTTATTCCGGCTTTTAAACTAGTGGTTCTAGTTAAAACCTTTGTCTTTAGAATTTACGAAAGCGACATCTGACGAGAGAGTAAGAAACCTGGTGTTTATAAGAGTTCTCCACTTTTTTCGATAAAGCACTTCTCAAAAACTTATACTGAATTCCGCTAGATGGTAGCTCCATGTGCGGACTGTAGCGCCCCTCCCGCGAGCCCTACACCTCTCCGCACGATCACGCGTCCTTCTATAGAAAAATCCTTTGATCGCGTCTCTGCTTCTATTACTCTGTGGGGGAGCCCCACCAACATCCTGAACGCCTTATTAAACTGGACGCGCAAGGCGCTGTAAGACTATGTTCGTTATCTGCGACCATTGACGTGCATTTTGACGAATTCCCTATTAGACATTCTCAGCGAACAAAGTATAGTCATTATGTAGTTTTGACATGCCATCCATTTTACCTTTTATTTACAGATCATTGTTTTTATTTCAGTTACCGCCAAAACGTGGTCAAATTCCGTTCTCTGGTGCATGACCAGCCGTCAAAACCTTTGGACCGAGTGGTCTGGTGGATGGAACACATAATTCGTCAAGAAGGAGGGTCACACCTTAGAGCGCCTGCTGCGGACATGCCCTGGGGAGAATATCTGCACTTAGACGTAGTGGTTGTCCTATTATTCGGTGCACTTTCACTGATTAGCTTAGCGGGATGTGTACTGTACTATACGTTTGTATATGTTTTGAGATTGATATCAAAAACTAAAGTGAAACTAAACTGATCGTATACAGGATGTTTCATACAGGTATCGCAATACTTGAGGATGTAGAATTATTATACGCACAGAGTAATAAAAGCAGAGATGTGATCAAAGGATTTTTCCTTAGAAAGACGCGTAACTGTGCGGGGAGGTGTAGGTTCGCGGGAGGAGTGGCAAATTGTACTGCCATCTAGCGGTTTACAGGAGAAGTTTTTGAGAATCGAACTAGTGAACTAACACTTAGCTGAATTAACACTTAATTTCTTAATATCACGCTAGATGTCGCGTTCTTATTTTTTTAAGAGCGAATCACTAAATATAGAAATAAAATTACTTACGAATGAAATTAGATGCCAATCATGTCATCTGATTTTTTCCCTCGGTCATTTTTACATAAAGAAACAGAGCAACTTATTTCATTTTTATTGTTACTGGGTAAAAACATAAAAAATCGTACGTCTAATATGTAAGTTTGAATGACCGTTACGCGTGGCGGACGTTAGCAGACTGAGCAAATAAGTATGACGTCATAAGTTAGAACTTTTTTGTTTATTCTTAGTTAATGGTATCGCACGTTGTGCATTCTGCCAGTGTCAAGTCCATGAATTTTCAAGATTTTTTATTAAATTAAATCAAATATGTCATGAAATCACAGTCAGTCACCCGAAACTAGTCATAGTCGAGTCCAAGTCATGGCCAAGTAAAGTTGTGGCGACTTTACTATGAGCTTCTAAGGAGATTTGAAAACAACACGAAAATACATGTTTCACCACATTATATCACTTGCCCACACTCGTGCATGTAATTCAACACTCAATGAATAAAACACTACCATTTTAATCATTAAATCGCAAAAAACACAAGCTTAAGAAAAGTAATAGAATGCAACGACATGATTTTTCCGTGTTCCTGCCAAAATTCCAGTTAGAACTTGGATGTAACGTGTATCAGATTTCTAGCCTAAGGGGCTGGTTTTCCGACGCTACTGGGAAGTGACACTATCAGGAAAATCTCGCCCAATTTGTGTTACTTAGTTAAGATTATTTTTATAATATGTAGAAGTATGTTAGTCTGTAAGGTATCTATTATATGGGCCCGTGGTTTTTAAGTAACTCCTGTTGCTTGAAATAAACGATTTATTATTATTATATCTAAAATAAATGCAACAAAGTTAATTTTAACTCTCAGCTTTATAAATTATTGAATATTTTTTGTATGAAGTGTTTCCACACTTTTTTTTTTTTTTCTGTTTTTAAAGCTTAAACAGTAAGAAAAAAATATAAACATATTAAAAAAAATCTAATGTTATAAATTATGTTTAATATTTTTTTAAGAATACCACAAAAATATAAGATGAATTTCCATATGTATGGGCAACATGAATGACGTGTAATATATTTTTTCTGGTCCCAGGTGAATCATGCCATCCTTCTTTACATTTTTATATAATAGAGAGTTTGCTTGCTGACAAGCTTGCCTAATGGCAAGCTCACCGCCGCCTATGGACACCTGCAACATTAGAAATGTTGTCGATGCGTTGCCAACCCAGAGAGATGTGAGTAGATGCCTTTTTTAAAACGCTCCATATTGTAATTCCTCGGAAAGACCTTCGCGGGGAGGACATTCCACATTTTGCAAGTGCGCGGAATAAATGAGCGCCAGAAACGAACGGTGTGGGATTTCCAGATTTGCAAAATGTGGGGGTGAGCCTTTAGACGATGGCGGGATGTGCGGTAGTGGAACTCCGATGAGGGAATAAGGTCAAAGAGCTCATCAGAGCGTTCCCCAAAAAACATATTTATAATGCGTATACAATGACTACCACTTCTGCCTTCTTCACACACACAGCGCACACTTCTTTACTGAAAGAGTTATTTCAGTAACGACTTCAAAGTGGCGGGAAGAAATAAGGCGACATTAAATTTGTTGAAATACAAGCTTTTGATTTATTTTATCATCATTTAGTTTGTTGTCTTTAAAAACGACCAATTATTTTCCAGTAGTACTAAGAAATACAATTTTACAAAATAAAGATAAGTAATACGTAATATGGTTGTAAGTAATACGGTTTTTGTTATGTAAACATATTTTGAATTGCGATCCAGGTCATAACTCTTAATTTCTGTTATCATATGTATTCATGATTGTAATTTGTGTTGTGTGCTTATAAAATAAAATAAATAAATAAATACTTTTTTCTACGACTGTACTTTTTATTTCATCATAATCATCATCATCAGCCCGGAGACGTCCACTGCTGAACGAAGAGCTCCCCCTTAGACCGCCACACTGCACGACAACCTGTTGCATCTACCGGTTGCCCGCGACTTTTACAGTATCGTCGACCCACCTAGTGCGTATTATAGAAGCCTTCAGCCTTCCTACGCTGCGTCTCCCGGTTCGCGGTCGCCACTCAAGAACCTTTCTACCCAATCGGTTGCCAGTTCTTCGAGCGATGTGGCCTGCTCATTGCCACTTCAACTTCTCTTTTCATTTACCACCCCGAATCTTTATTTATTATTCTACTTATGAATAAATACTTTTTCGTTTTTGTAGGCTCGTCGGTGTAACAATATTTTTTTATTCATTTTTACTTTAGCCCCAGAGCATGATAGATTTCCCCAGATTATATTTTAGCCCCGCTCTGGTGCGCTTTAATGACGGACTTTTTGAGCAAGAGGAGTGAAAAGTATATTTCCTCTAAAGTAGTTGGCAACCGAACTGTGATAGAGCAATATCATAAGTGTTAAGAATATTGAAAATGTCTACTTCCCACAACAAGTTCGGTGTACAAACATTTAGTCACGATACAAACGTAAGCTGTTAAAAAGCATTAACTGCTGTTTTGTTTATACTTTTGCCACGAATAAACTATTGTCTATTGTCTATTATAAAAATAGAATAGTAGATTACTCACCTAGGGAGCAAAAGTAAAGAATGATCTCATGTTTGTCACACGCGGCTTCGCCTCGGGAGACAATATACATGAGATCTAAGACATTATTTACATAATCCCGTGGTGTATATACGAATTTACGTGGCGCTGCGGGGAGGAAGTGATTCCTTTCGCTCCGCGTAAAAGGCTAAATTAAGCACTTTCGTCGCGCAGGCACGTAAACAATATTTACACAAGTGTTTTCTATAAGCATAATTATTAATATTTAGAGGAAGTATTTGTAATAGAATAACACGTAACTCTACAGACAACTGTGTTTACAATCCAAATATTCATTTGAAATTAATTGGCAGAATTTTGTTACATTTACATTATTATTATGGTAGCGGGTTACGCTGAAAGGTTGTATTAAGCTGAAGCCTGTCGAAAAATGTTATTCACATAATGTATGGAACCAATGTTTTTTTTCGCGATTGCAGTATTAGGTTAGGTTAGCTCCTTATTAGAAGTTGATCGCAATGACGAGTAAACACAGTCTTTTTCGCGTTTTCAAGGTTAGCTCCATAGTATCATCATAATCAGCCCGAAGACGTCCACTGCTGAACGAAGGCCTCCCCCTTAGACCGCCACATTGTACGACAACCTGCCATTTGCATCGACCGGTTGCCCGCGGCTTTTACAACGTCGTCGGTCCACCTAGTGGGAGGCCTGCCTACGCTGCGACTTCCGGTTCACGGTCGCCACTCAAGAACCTTTCATCCCCACCATGTCAGTTCCAGATTTGATCGCGCAAAGTAACTCCGAGCATAACTCTCTCCATTGCCCGTTGTGTGACTCTGAGTTTCTCCAAAAGGCCAGCAGTTATAGACCACGTTTCAGTTCCATTATCACTGGCAACACACACTGGTTGAATACCCTTGTCTTCAGACACTGCGAGATTTTGGACGAGAAGATATTACCCAATTGACAAACTACCTGGATGACATTTTCATATTTTCTATGTTGTTCATGATGTGTACACATTTATTACGGAATGCAATCTAGAACTAATTTTATTTGTAACTTATACAATGCAAATGTAAAGACTGTATTCTGTTTTGTGTATCAAATCAATCGCCTTTTTTGGTTTTTTTGTAGGCCTCAGTCCAGCAGTGGACTGCTTTCAAGCTGAATATGCCAATGTAAATAATTTACTACGAATGTACCATGAAAGAGGTAGTACACTGCAACCACACCCAATACTTTACTATACTATACTTTTTTGTTTATACTTTTGCCACAAATAAACTATTGTCTATTGTCTATACAGTACAGTATTCAATGTATATTTTATTGGTTCAGTCTGTTGTTTGGATTATATTTATAATAACACAGTGTACAATTATTAACTGATATTATACAGGATGTCTTAGAAATCAAAGTCAAGCGGGCATGGAGCGAGAGAATCGCCAACAATAATACAATTTACAACACATTTGCTCGAAAAATGCATTTACGAAGCCTGTATAGTATACATCGTTCGAAAGTTGAACATTACGCACCATACAACGGACCGTGCGGTAAAATAGGTTCGCAGCTAAGTACCTATTTTACCGCACCCTCCCTTGTATAGCACCGAACGTAAACTTTACAAAGAGTTTCACATTACGAGAATAAATAAGCTGAATGGTCAAACCTCCTTGAAAGTGCTTTTGCTCAATACTTTTGTCTTACTTTAATACTATTTTTTATTTATAATTTTAGCATGTAGGCCTCCCCCTTAGACAACCACACTGTACGACAACTTGCCTTTTGCATCCAATGGTGCGACTTTCACTATGTCGTTCCACCTAGTGGGAGTGCCTACGCTGGTTCCACCTAGTGGGAGTGCCTAGGCCTGCCTACGCTGCGTCTTCCGGTACGTGGCCGACACTCAAGGACCATTCTTCCCCATCGGTTATCGGTTCTTCGAGTGATATGGCCTGCTCATTGCCACGTCAACTTGCAAACCCTGAGAACTATGTCGGTGACCTTGGTTCTTTGGCGAATACCACCCACTGCGCGCCCACATAAAAGCTTGTTTTTTTTTCAGTTCTAAGGAACCGTAGACTTACGGGTTTGATATTAATTTCAACTTGAAACCTCCACGCGTTCCAGAGACAGACAGAGCGCAACCAAGTGATTATAGGGTTTTTTTTCCTTTTAATTGTATAGAACCCTAAAAATCGCCCATATTTTAAAATAGCTTGCCTGGAGTAGTGTGGTATGTTTTATTTTATTTTATGGAGAGTCAATTTCAGCTGATGTTATTTTTACAGACCACAACTCAACAAAACTACTGTAATTTTAACAGAACCAGTAAAGTTTTTTGCTCGAAATATGATATTTTTATAGGTATCACTGTAATGGGAAAATTACAGATTTTTTTTTATTTGTGGTGACTGTACAGGGTGTGATCAAGAATGACGACTTTCCACATTTTTTAAAATATGCCAACGCTCCCTCTGCCCTGTGCTCGCTGGACATTGAATCCTGGGACAGCCTGTATTTAAAATAATTTTCTTACGTTTACAATATTTTAAGTACGGAATTCTAAGCTTCTAACAGCGTGTCCAAAAATTAGTTCTAAAGAATTTGTCATGGAGGTTACTGGTAAAACTAGAGAGTTCAGTATTTCGGATTGCCTAACCCAGTTTGAAAAATCACTGGGATTCAAATCAAAAATAAAATGGAATATGTTGATTATTATTAGTACATTTCACGCTCTTGGTTTTTACTGGAGTTATTTATACGCATTTCCTGCTAAATGGCAAACCATTTTGTTCGGTGAGTTGAAATTAGTATTTTTTAGATCGTGCATTCTTTTCTGAATGACAAGACGAAAAAAAAGGAAATATATGTGCCTGCGGGATCAAAGTGGCGACTTCAGCCACGCTACGCGGAGCGAAAGGAACCACTTCCTCCCCGCAGCGGCACGTAAAATCGTATACACACCGAGGGAGCAAGTAAAGAAGCCTCAGATCTCATGTATTTCACCCTTGGCTTTGCATCGGAAGAAAATAGGTATACAAAACCAAATGAACGCCAAAACATGACAAAACCACGTCAGTTTTCATCCTACTAATATTATAAACTCGAAAGTTTTTATGAATGGATGTATGGATGTTTGTTACTCTTTCACGCAAAAACTACTAAATGGATTTGGATTAAATTTGGTACAGAGGTAGCTCAAACCCTGGATTAAAACATAGGCTACTTTTTAAAACTGCGGGACATAGCTATACTAATAACATATACATGAGATCTGAGACATTCTTTACTTTTGCTCCCTAGGTGAGTAGTATACTATTGAAAGAAAAACTAAAGCTACTACCACTACTGGACGATCAAAAGGAGTTATTAAAAGAAAAAAACTAAAACTACTACCACTACTGGACGATCAAAAGGAGTTATTGAAAGGAAAAACTAAAGCCACTACCACTACTGGACGATCAAAAGGAGTTATTAGAAGAAAAATACTAAAACTACTACCACTACTGGACGATCAAAAGGAGTTATTAAAAGGAAAAACTAAAACTACTACCACTACTGGACGATCAAAAGGAGTTATTAAAAGGAAAAACTAAAACTACTACCACTACTGGAAATCAAAAGGAGTTATTAAAAGGAAAAACTAAAGCTACTACCACTACTCGACGATAAAAAGGAATTATTGAAAGGAAATATAATTATTATATTCAGTCTTCTTAAAATATATTTACCAATAATAGGTGATTGTCTAGGTGATTCTAAACGATCACCGATGTTAAGCAACGGACGTTCCGGTCAGTCTTCGGGTGGGTGACCGTGAGTGGCAAGTCTTAGGTGTCGGCGTCGGTGTCGATCTGTTACGACTAGGACCTACGAGAACGACGCCACGTGCAAATATCATACTCGTCCAATTCTGGACGAAGGCCTCCCCTTTAATATGGAGGGGTTGGCATAATAACTTCAAAAACAAAGAACTTTCCATACAAAGTTTCAACCCCCATTTTACCCCCTTAAGTCATACCTGTCAAAAAATATTGAAAACATCATTTTTATTATGAACTAGTGCGGTTACATCCGCGTGACGCTGGAAAACAGCTAAAATAATGATAATAAAAAAATTACCTATAATGTTATTCCGGGAAACAAATTCCAAATATTTCTATACATAGTTTTATCCCCTGTTTCACCCCTAAAGTCATCACTGTCAAAAAATATTGAAAATACCATTTTGTTATTATATGAGCTATCCAAATACATTTTTTTATAATTAATGTAAAACAAAGGACTTCCATATTATTATTATAAACTTGCAATAACCTTCAGACCCTCTTAATTCAGCCCTGTTGCCAAATTTTCGAAAAAATATTTTAAATAGCATATTATAATTTTATTTTAAATGGACTATCCAAGTATATTAATATATTTTATTTTATATTTTTCTACTAGGTACCTATTTTTCAAATATGTTTTTGTTTATCATGTCTTACTCGTAACTTTATTGTGTTATTGTAAATAAACTGTGTATTCATGATACTTATGTAACTTTTATAATCTTGACACCAAACTGTATGTTAGTGAATAAACTGTGTATTCATAATACTGTAACTTTATAATCTTGACACCAAACTGTATGTTAGTGAATAAACTGTGTATTCATAATACTGTAACTTTATAATCTTGACACCAAAATGTATGTTAGTGAATAAACTGTGTATTCATGATACTTGTAACGTTCTATTCTTGACACCAAACTATATGTTTGTGAATAAACTGTGTATTCATGATACTTGTAAGTTTATAATCTTGATACCAAACTGTATGTTTGTGAATAAAATGTGTATTCATGATACTTGTAACTTTATAATCATGATACCAAACTGTACTTATGTTTGTGAATAAACTATGTATTCATGATACTTGTAACGTAATAATCTTGACATCAAACTGTATGTTTGTGAATAAACTGTGTATTCATGATACTTATGTAACTTTTATAATCTTGACACCAAACTGTATGTTAGTGAATAAAATGTGTATTCATGATACTTGTAACTTTATAATCATGATACCAAACCGTACTTATGTTTGTGAATAAACTGTGTATTCATGATACTTGTAACGTAATAATCTTGACACCAAACTGTATGTTTGTGAATGAACTGTGTATTCATGATACTTTTCACTTTTCAGCATGCTACATGTTTACGTTCTCTGGATCGGGTATCACCCTTGGAGTCCATCGGCTTTGGACACATAAATGTTATAAAGCTAGGCTACCATTGAGGATATATTTAATGTTGGCCTTTGCGAGCACAGGACAGGTAAGGAATGATTTTATACTATTGACAGGGCATGTCCACTTTGGTAGAAAACACGTCTAATATAGAGTATATCTATATTTACATCAATGTCATACTCAGTGCTTTTTATTTTTTATTTTAAATGAGCTATCCAAATCCAAGTTTTCGTGACTTAAAATCCAAAAACAATGGACTTTCATACAAACGTTTCCCCCCTTAGGGGTTGAATTTCGAAAAATCCTTTCTTAGTACACGCCTACACATCGAGACGAATACAATCTCCAAATTTCAAGTCTGTACAACCAGCGGTTTGGGCTGTGCGTTGTCAGTCAGTCAGTCAGTCAGTCAGTCAGTCAATCAATCAGTCAGGACAGAGCCTTTTATATAATATAGATAGATAGAAGATAGATTAGATTGCACTGGATATGATATAGGTATACTGTCGTTCAGCTATGTTTAAAGACGCGTTTTCTAAGGGAGTAGTCATTTGTACATAGTACTATTATGTTATCTGTGTAATTGGCATAGGTCAGATGGAATTAAAATCCGCAATGCTTTTTAATCACTTCACTATTTATTACACTTTTTATAATCCTATTTTACACTTGTTCATTCATTCAAGTTGAACGAAAGAACAAGTTGATTGTTGAATCGACGCTGCCGTGCGTACTGTACGTGCGTCTACGTCATGGCGAGCTACCTGTGATTGGTCGACGCCTGTGATTGAATTCCTGTTATAAATAAGTCAAAATTGCATTTAAAATAATTATTATTGTCTTCGTACTCGAAAAGACTCTTACTCTGACTCTGACTCTTTCTTTCTTTTTTTATTTAGTTTGACTCGAAAATATTATTATTGCATGCTGTCTTCACCTATAACTATTGTGACGTTTGGCTTTATACTGTTAGTTTTAAAACGTTTTAAAAATGTATTGATGTACACAGTGTTGGTGAACTTATATAAATAAATAAAAAAAATAAAAAAAAATTTGTTATTAAAATCCAATACTTCAGATTGATGCGTTCTTGTTATTTTTTCAATTTGACGACAGGTCCACCATACTATTCACAAGCCCTCCTAATGCATACGTACAACTCTAAGTCAAATATAATGCAGTACCTGTAATAAAAACATATATTTACTAGCGAGCCACATTAGGACGCATGCTAGATAACAGTAAGGGTCGCCGTCATCTAAAACGATGAGAAGGACTATTATACTATTCACAGAGTTTTAAATCTTTGCTCATTTTTAATAGAATTCAATCTACGAGTGGGTGCGCGACCACCGCGTCCACCACAAGTTTAGTGACACCGCGGCGGACCCGCACGACGCCAGCCGAGGGTTCTGGTTCTCTCACATCGGCTGGCTCTGCATGAAGAAGAACAGCCTCGTAATCGAGAAGGGCCGCCAGATCGACATGAGCGATATTGAAAGGGATCCCGTCGCCATGTTTGAGAAAAGGTATACAAATTGTTTTCTTGATTTATACAATGAAATAAAATCAAATATCGGTGGACATTTCAGACAACGCCATCTAGCCCCAAACTAAGCAAAGGTTGTATATGAAAACCAGATAGCTGATAACAGAATCGTATTATTTCTTTGTGGCAAGTTAAATAGTATTTGATTAATGTTTCTAGCACACAAATGAGCATATAATTTTTAAATAAATAATTCACCTACGAGATTCGAACTTGCGCAATGATTATGGCTAAGCTTCCATGACTGATTAAGTAGAGAGAGAGAAGAGCTAAGTCCTCCAAGTTTTAACTTTATGATATGGAGAGTACTATTATTTATTCTGTGGTTTGGTAGTCATTCTGCTTAGCGCTTGACTTGTAACTTTGGTGTTATCAATAAACTATTTTTATTTGTATTTGTAGTAGTCTGAGTCTTTTATTCCATTATTCTAAAAGCTCTACCTTTTATTAGATCTATTGATTGTGTTGTTTTGTTTTATTTTGTGCAAAAACACTTTTAGAACACTCTATACTCATATTTGGTCAATTGTCTTTAGAAGTATCTCCTTAGTAAATTGTTAAAATTACTTTTCATCACACTTGCTCGTAAAGTGGATCTTATTGCATCGGTTTTAGGCTCATAATCCAAGCTATTACACACGCGTGCTTTTTACTTTACATTACGGCACTTGTACTATAATAGGTATAACCCGGTAAAGTCAAGTTTGTACGTGACTGCAATTAGACGTATGTATACGAAGGACTCTTAATATAGCCGGGTAATACTTACAGTTTTTTTTTGTAATACCAACAAAGAGTTGTTATGCCGCTGAAGTAAATGTCAACCTGCGCGCGCATTGCTGTTTTGGGCGCCATTTTCCGCAAATGTTTGTTGATGTTTTCGTTGTGTGGTTGATTATTATCAAAAAAATATTGTTTTTTCCTCGCAAGTGTGACGAAAACAGTCGTATGGAACTCTTGTGCTATTAGTCATTACGCTCTCGGCTTCCTTATCGCGCTCGCCTGCGGCTCGCGCGCATAATACCGCCTCTAGTGTAATGACCAACATAGCACACTCGTATCATAATGTACTATAATTGATCTGTCAAAGTCATGTATAATATGAAATTATGGCCTAGTGCCTAGTTGATACAAGGAGAAATGGAAAATGTTTTATCACCAGGGCCCTGTTTTATAAAGCTACAAGTACAAACTTACAATTGTACTACCTTCTTGTAGCAGTAACTACCAGTACAAGTTACCAGTTACTGCTAGATGGTTTGTCTTTAACTTATATACAAGTGCTTGTACTTGTAGTTTGTACACTGGTTGTTTTGTAGCTTTAGAAAACGCAGTACTCAATATTTATTTGCGGTGTTGCCAGTTTTTCACTACAAGTACATGACTTGTAGCTTTATAAAACAGCAGGCTAATCATGTAACTGTTCAGGATCGCGATTCGGATACGAGTTGTCACTTGTCACTGTCACAGCTTCACGGTATCACAGAGGGATTTCTCTCGCTATCATTATCGAACGAATGCTTAATTAATCCTCAATTAAGTTAAGCAAATCCGTCGGTCTTTTGGCGTTTCGTCCTGCCCTGCAGGGTCAAATGAGTTTTGGCAGTGACAGTGACAAGTGTCAATTTTTGACAACTCGTATCCGAATCGCGATCCCGAAAATTACATGATGGCGCCGCAGGGGCTTGGCCACCTTGGTATGGAAAATGTCCTTATCAATTACAGATGGTGTGAAACAATAATTGTTTATCTGCTTTCTAACTTCTATTCTATCTAGTTTTGTTTGCTAAATAGTGATTGTTATTCATTTGTTGTTGTAGATACACAGGCTGGTTGAGTCTGATGTTCTGCTTCATTCTCCCAAGCCTGACTGGAATCTTGCTGTGGGGCGAGTCTTGGAAGTGTGCTGTAGCGTGGCAGTGCTTTATTAGAGTCCTTGTAGTGTTGCACGCTGAAATGACGGTTAACAGTTTCGCACATATGTATGGATACAGGCCTTACAACAAGTAAGTATCAATGTTTTATGTGTAGTTTGTACACCGTGACTTTTTTTAACGTGAGGGATTATTTTGGGTGTAGTGTACTCATCATTATGAACAACTTTTAGTATGGGGCTAACCTTGAAAACGTGATAAAAATATCTGCTTTTCCATAGTAAAAGTTTACTATCCTTGGTCAAAATGTATGGAAACTGTTAAATATTGGAATGCGGTTCCCGTGTGGGTCTTTCCCGACTGATACAATATGGATATCCTCAAGTCGCGAGTGAAACGGTTCTTCTAAGCAAATGTGCTCAACCGAAGACCGTATCTTCGCTTAGGTGAGATATCGGTCAAACGCAAGCCTATCTAGAACTACAGCATTATATTTGTGGACTAAAAAGTAGTATTATAGAATACAGATATTTGGCAAAGATACTACATTTGTCAAATTCGGTTGCGGTAGTTACTAGGTTATTCACCAACTGGACAGGGGCTGGACACGCGTGTGTCCAGCTGGTGAAACTCAAAATTGGTATCAGTAATAAGATAATCATAGTACCTTCTCGACCCAATACACTTCACATGCCTTTTTCGTCTTCTGATCAAATGTATATTTGTTTGTTTCAGAAACATTGAACCTAGACAAAATTTATTCGTCTCCTTAATCACTATAGGCGACGGAGGACATAACTATCATCATACGTTTCCTTGCGACTATAAATCAAAAGAAATCTTCGATTTTATCAACTTGGCCACTTTTGTCTTAAGAGTTTGTACTAAAATAGGACTGGCTTACGATCTCAAAGAGCCAAGTCCGGACCTGGTAGAGACTATGATCGAGAAGCAGAAAATTCACGCAAAGTAGCGAATATAAAATAAATCAAGTCAGCAATCATGGCGAAGGAGATCACAACAGACATTATCATATATTTTCATAATATAACAAATCAAAAGAAATCTTCGATTTTATCAACTTGGCGCCTTTAGCGAAGAATATGAGTTAAAATGGGACTGATGTCAGGGGGTGTCACTCCGCAGTTTAGGTATGTTCGGCCGGCGCTCCGTGCCGAGAGGACAATGCAAGGCTGAGGTCAGTGGCCGCCCGCACGCTAGCCTTGTCGCACGTAGCATACGTGATAGAAAGAGAGCAGTATATATAGCGAGCGGTAGCCAGCGCTGTGCGAGTTGAATTGCTACTTTATTGCCTAGTAGACAGAGTCCTTATTTATTTCAATTCCTTTGCGGAGTGAACTTTCTGTACGGAGTACTATTATTTATTCTGTGCTGATGAGAGCCAAAACCAGAGCTGGTAGGCCTAGGTATTTCAGACATACAACCATAATTGTATTTGGATAGTTTATTTAAGATAAACAATGCTGTTTTCAATATTTTTTTGACAGGGATGATTTATGGGGGTGAAATGGGGGATGAAATATTGTATGGAAAGGTCTCTGTTATGAAGTAATAGTGAAAAAAATTATAGTACATTTAAAATAACAATATTTTTCGAACAGGGATGACTTAAAGTGGGGGGGCGTCTTGGGGATCGAGATGATTTATTGTGGTGAATATGGGGAAGAAAATAATTAGAAATTAACCTAGCAGTATGGGAGATACGAGTATTTGGGAGCGGGGCGAATTTCTTCCGTACGCGGACGAAGTCGTGGGCGACCTCTAGTATATAGTATATAAATATACAGTACCTAACTCTATGTGTTTCCATTCCTATCCCTCTTGCGAAAAAAATATAATATTTAAATATATATAATAAGCGTCAATGCAGTAGAGAAAATTGTGCCTATAACTGGTGAAAAATTGAACCCCTCGTATTCGCGCTACAGAGTTGATGTGCTGAAAATTCAAAAAAATAACTTATTGGAAAAAATTAATGTGATTTTATTTTAATCAAAAGAATGGTCCCTAGTAAAACACCCTGACTTTCCCCGAAAGTGCTCACATTTAAACTGTATATTTATAGAATATATTTCAAAATTCTATACAGGTTGCGTCAAACAGTAGGTACTGGTATGGCATTTACAGACATAAAAACATAGAAATACCAAAGTGTGGAACCACTTCATACAATACAACCGACTTCAACTTCGAATACCTGTATGACATCTTCATATACTCTAGTAATTTTGATTTAAAACCCGAACTACTGAACCGATATTGATAAAATGTATATGGGATCACGTCTGAAGCATTACCTACCAAACAAAAAAAAACATCAAAATCAGTTCATAATTGGCGGAGCAATCGCGTAACATATCTACATACAAAAAAACACATCAGTCGAATTGAGAACCTCCTTTTCTGAAGTCGGTTGAAATTATTCATAACAACATAACTTACAAAAATTACATCGTTCATTGACTTTTGGCAATATTTATGGAACAGCTGCTTTTTTGCGTTTTGCGTTAAATGCTGTGTAAAATTGATTTATAAAGATGAATTATTTCTACCTCTGTGCAAGGTGAGGTGATCCTCTGGTGAGGATGCATGCAAAAAAACAGCATAAATATCACCTACTTGTAGGTACCTACCTACATACATTAGCTGCTGCTTTGATGCAGCGAACTCTGCGAGACCTTCATTTAGGTCGGTCAATGTTAATGTAAAAACGTAGGTATTTATTGCGGCCTATGGCGGCATAAATATGCTGCAATAAATACCATATTGAACTGAAACGTGGTCTTTAACTGCTGGCCTTTTGGAGAAACTCAGAGTCACGCTACGGGCAATGGAGAGAGCTATGCTCGGAGTTACTTTGCGCGATAAAATCCGGAACGAGAATATTCGCCAAAGAACCAAGGTCACCGACATAGCTCGCAAGGTTAGCAAGTTGAAGTGGCTATGGGCAGGCCACATCGCTCGAAGAACTGATAACCGATGGGGAAGAAAGGTTCTTGAGTGGCGACCGCGAACCGGAAGACGCAGCGTAGGAAGGCCTCCCACTAGGTGGATCGACGATATTGTAAAAGTCGCGGGCAACCGGTGGATGCAAATGGCAGGTTGTCGTACAGTGTGGCGGTCTAAGAGGATGGCCTTCGTTCAGCAGTGGACGTCTCCGGGCTGATGATGATGTATTAAGTAAGTACTTAATAATGATATGAAAATTAAATGAAATTAAAATGAAAATAGCCTTTAGTTCAACTACATACATTTCACCCAATTTCACCACAAATTAACTAAGAAATAATCTAGGTAACAATAATTGTTAGCAAACTATTTATCGCAAAATATATATATTATATTATATAGCAAATCTCATAACATTCAATTGTTTAGTTAGGTTTTTAATTGTATTTATTTTATGTTTAATATGTTTTATTATATACAATTATAATAAGGATATAATTATGTATGATATTGTCCTAAACATTGTGCTTTCACATTAACGTTGTCTTCACGGTTAAAATTTTAACCGACTTTAAAGGAGGAGGAGGATTTCAATTCAATTCTGTATTTTTTTAAACTAGGAAAAATGTAGGTACTTTTAGACTGGTCCCATAGAAATTTCATCAACATCGGTTCAGTATAGTTTGGTATTACATCAAAATAACTGGGAATAATACATTATCTAAATCGAAATTGCGTATTTTGCTTTGAATCCTTTTTTTTTATAATTGTGTGTCATTCGTATTTTTATTTTTCCCTTGGGTGTTGCCCTCGCCCTTTTATCATTTTGCTATAAGGCCGGTTTAAAACCAATTAAATCAATCGGTTTAAAACGAAAAAAACGGTTTTAAACCGAAATAAGCCTTTTTTTTCGATTTAAAACGGTTGGTGTTGACGACTATGTTTTTCTTAAAATATAACCACATTTTCTTAATATTCCGAAGAAGGAATAGAACGAAGTAGGTATATATACCTATAAACTGTAAAATGAAATGTGTGTTACCTAGATCGGTACACTGACTTGGTTAGGTTCTAGTTGGTGCAAGTCGACCGACCAAGCGTAGGCATTACCTAGCTAAGTTATAAAAAACTATAGTTAAAACTGTGTTGATTGTTTTCAAAAGATACAATCAGTTTGTTTCGATTTATTACGGTTTAAAACCAAACTCACACACTCGCACTCCTCGCGCCGTGAGATGTCAAGTCAAGGTCAAGATGCAACGTTTTGCAAGCTCGCCTGCTCTACTGTGTAGAGTAGTGATGGGACTCTTATCGAAAATAGAGATTCGAATCACCCTGGTTTAAGATACTTTGCAAATGAATACTTATGTAAAAGTTTTTTTTTTTTTTTTTTTAGTTGTTTTTTTTTCAAAGTAAAAATAATAAGAATTACGACGTACTATCGAAATCGGTCTAGCCGTTCATGCGTGATGCGTTGTGATGTGGGGGGGGGGGGGGGAGGAGGTGGGAGGGTAATTTTAAATATATCTACATAGATAGCGGACTAAAAATAAAAAAGTGACTGATCTGTTACAAGTCTATGTATGTGTGCGTAATATTATTTATTAATAAGTATAGTATTGTAATGTAGATATAAGTATAAACTAATTAGCTAAAACGAAACGTAACGTCAGGTGACCAAATATTGTCGATAATGAAGTGTAGTTCTTTTATTTTAGTAGGCGAGTTTTAAATCGTCTAAAACGATTTATTTGGGGTTTTAAATCGCCTCATTTGGTTTTAAACGTATAAAATCGGTTTTTATACATCTATACCCTGAACTCATCAGCCAGAAGACGTCCACTGCTGGACGAAGGCCTCCCCCTTAATAGGGAGGGGTTGCCATAATCCCCACGCTTGGCAGGCGGCTTGGGGATCGAGTGTTACCACCGTTAACTAAGAGGACGCTGCTGCCCGTCCTCCGGTGGTTCTGGATGCAGTTTTAGGTCATACCCAGGTCCACACAGGTGCCCTTTGACACTTAATAATTCAAGTGAAAGTTTTATTTCATCAAATAGTAGACAAAGCAAACAAAGTCACATTCAAGTCCAAGTCAGGTTTTAGTAAAGCGCTGACGGCTTTTATTCTTAAGTATTTCATGCAAGTTTTGAGGGCAAAAGGAAACCACAAATAGATCACATTTTATAACTTCCCAAGACTTATGATAAACAAATAGATAATTTAGTACAATTTATTTATTAATCATTTATTTCAGACTATTATAATCCATATTCCACAAAATTAAAAACAATACAGTACAATTAAAATTAGAATTACAGTGTTATACAACATGTAACAAAAAGGTTCAACAATACTGAAGGGTATGTATGTACTGATCTTTATGAACAAGTTGTACTATACTACTACTACGCGCAAAATGCTATTGGCGCTGTCCCAGACGCGGCTGAGCATGGAGGCCGCTCGTTTCCACATGATGGCATGGAAGACATCCACCCGAGCGACCGCAAACATGCCGGAGGCATTGCACCTCCAGGGCAGCCCCAACAGAATCTTGCACGTGTTGTTGTATACCACGCGCAGGTCATTGATCGCCCTCTGCGCATAGACATACATAGTAGGGACGGGTTGGACGACATTTTGAAATGTCGCCCATTCGTCGGTGTCAAAGAAACGCATTGACACCAAAGCCGGCACAGTCTGCGACGCACGTCCGACGTGATTACTTGTGAGCAAAATGCCAAACTGTGTGGTGAAGGGCTGTACGAATTACATTTCACAAGTGCAGTAAACAAAAGGTGGCGTTTCTTATGGCCAGTAAGTCAACATTTAAAGTTAAACTAAACTTGCTTTTACACAAAAACTTTTATTTTTAGTTAATAGGTAAGTCGTTTCTAGTTTCGTACAGTTTGCGCTTCTTCTACCACGCCTTACTGGCGCTGCACGTAGTGACCGCGAAATCCGAGAGATGGCGTTGCCCTTTTGTCAAAGAGAAATTAGACCTACGATTTCTTAACTCAGGCGTATCTAGACATAGAAATCATTGCCTCTGCGTATAGCTGGCCCACAGACTGCACGTGTGAAATGACTGGCAATAGGCCTTGAACAACGATATTTTGACCGCCGCAGTCAATGATATTATAGGAGGGCCGCAAAACACCGTGCAAATCTGCGAGCCAACATATTGCCTCGAACGGCCAACGCCCTGCCCTCCCTCTCTATGTCCTCAGCATATGTGAGGTCCTCCGTCACCCAGTGACCCAGGTACTTAAAACAAAAAAAGGTATGAAGGTATTTTAAGGTATTTTTACATAGGTAAACATTTGAAAAACGTTTTGGAAAATAATAATGGAGCCACGACAATATTTGTCCATTTTTGTAATGTTGAACGGGTCTAGGATTCCGTCAAAGGAAAGTATTCGACCCTTCACTTCACTTCAACAGCCGGAAGACGTCCACTGCTGGACGAAGGCCCCTTACTAGGGAGGGGTTGCCATAATCCCCACGCTTGGCAGGCGGCTTGGGGATCGCAGAGTGTTACCACCGTTAACTGAGAGGACGCTGCCGCCCGTCCTCCGGTGGTTACGGAACCCATTCGATCCTTAATTACCCTTTATTATTATTATTTTTTATTTTCCTTAATTTTGGCAAGATTTTGTACTTCAATAGCGTAAGGAGGGTGGAATGACAAAACAGTACCAAGCCCATTATGTTCTCTGGCCTAGTGAAAAATAATCGTTAACTTAAAATTCGGCTACCTAATCTGACCGCGGCTCTAACGAAAACTTTGAAAGCATCAATAATTTAATAATAATAAAAAAATGTAGGATATTTCACACAGCGCCATCTAGCTTGAAACTAAGCAAAGCTTGTACTAGGGGCACCAAATAGCTGATGGAATACCTACTTATACTACTACTACTTTTTTGGAAATACTTAGGGCCGTACTTATCGACCGTCACGCTAGTCTGAATGATATCATACGCCGAGCTTGTTCCACTGCCAATTTTGCAGCTGTGCTCGAACCGAGCTGTCTTGCGCGTGACGATGGCAAAAGACCTGACAGTATGACACTTGTGCCTTGGAAGTTGGGACGGCCCCTTGTATGGGACGCAACTTGCGTCGATACTTTGGCACCGTCTCATCTTCCTGAGACAGAGTAGGGCTGGTGCGGCGGCAAATTCGGCGGAGCAGCACAAGAGGCGCAAATATGCTAACCTCGGAAGAGGTTACATATTTGAGCCGTTTGGTGTTGAGTCATTGGGTCCGTGGGGACCGGGAGCTCATCATCTTTTCAAAAATATATCCGAACGCCTGGCCGACGCGACACGTGATCAAAATGGCGTTTATTTGGCCCAACGCATAAGCATTGCCATTCGGCGTGGCAATGCCGCCAGCATGCTGGGAACACTGCCGACAGTGGGTTTGAGCATTTCGATTGTCTAGAGGCAATCGAAATGCCTTTATTAAATGACTAACCGGTCTGGATACAATCCTTTTTTTTTGTGTAGTAGGCTAAGCATTCTTTGTAGTTTGTTATAGTTAATACTTAGGTAGGTACATAGAATACAAACAACAGCCAGAAGAAACAACTATGTTCGTCACAAATGTTTGTCCTGGCACAGAAGAAATAATAGTACTACGTCCGAGGTAGGAATCGAACCCACGCTCTATTGCTCTTAAGGCAGACATACTACCAACTCAGCTGTAAGGCTGTCAAAAGTTAAAACGGGCTTGTAGTAATTTTGAACGTTTTAGAAAGTGGGTAAAATCCAAAATGTCCTGATATTCAACCAAAAAATAATATTTTATTAAAATTCATGATAATATTTTAGTTTTTTGTCTTTTAGAAAACGAGGTTTTGAATGTTTAGCTCGATAGAAAAAAAAAACAAAGTAGACACTAAATCGGTATTTTGATTAGCTAAAACTAAGAAAATACATTATGACGTAAAATACTGCATGTCAAAAACAGAACACATGTATTTGTCTATTGCTCTCAAATCTCGAACATTCACGAGCATTGACGAAGGATTTACGAAGTATCTCTGTCTCGTAACATTACCCCTCAAAATGGCGATTAACCTTACATATTTATTGAAATTAATTGCAGTTGCGACAAAATACAGTGATTAATGTGTATTTACTTGAGGAATGTGATCCCCAAATTTTTATTGAGAATATTAGTAGTGTTCTTACACTTGGGAAATGCACACGAAGGCATAATTTGGATTTATTTGTATTGTTGTATCGTACGGCTCGCATGTCACAAAGACAGAGTATGACTGACGCGAGTGGAGAGCTGGCGCTCAACATGTAGTTTTCAAAATCCGTGCGCTATTTCCCGTCCATTCATTGTCGCTGAGCCCTAACAAAAAAATTACATATCAACATTACAAACGAAATCATAACACAATTAATCCTACTAATAATAGGTATATAGGGTAGGGTATATTCTTTATCTATAAAATTGCCGTTCTTCAGTACTGGTCATTTCAAATAGAAAAAAAGTTTGTAATGTCTTTGTATTCTGAATTCAAATATTTTTTTTCCTAAAAACATGACATTCTTTTTACAAACTCTGTCTTTTGTTTATTGATTAGCGTTGTATTTTCATTATATTTGAAAAAAAATCGTCATAATGAATACTTTAAAAATTCGTGTAATTATGGAATATGAGTCATTTGCGACAAATAGGCAAGGTAAAAAATCTTGATAAATGGGTGCCCCACGAACGATAACGATCGCCAGCGCAACGTACGCGTCGAGACCTGCCTCGCGCTGCTCAATAGGCAAAGAAATGAAGGAATTTTGAACCGAATTGTTACGTGCAATGTAAAATGGATTCTGTTCGACAATCGAAAGCGCTCAGCAAGTTGGTTAGATCCTGGTTCAGCACCAAAGCAATGCCCTAAACCAAAAATGACCCCTAAAAAGGTGATGGTCACTGTTTGGTGGTCTAGTGTGGGTGTGATTCACCACAGCTTTTTACAAAACGGGATGAGCATTACTGCAGATGTGTACTGTGAATAACTGGAGACAATGATGGAGAAGCTTGCACATCGGCAACCAGCTTTGGTCAATCGGTCGTCCCACAGCTCCTTCACGACAACGCGCGACCCCATACTGCACAACAGACAGTCTCGACAGACAGACAGACAGTCTTGGAAGCCCTCCCTCATCCGCCATACTCACCAGCACCTACCGACTATTACTTTTTCCAAAATTTAGACAACTTTTTAGTGGGTAAAAAATTCATTTCCTGAGAGGCAGTACAAAATGCCTTTGAAGAGTTTGTTGTTGTTTGGGCATCAATAAACTGCCAATTCGTTGGCAAAGATGCGTCGATTGCATGGGTGAATACTTAGAATAACAGAAATAAAAAAGTTTAAAAAATAAGTACTTTCACTTATTCCATACAAAACGGCAATTTCATAGGTAAAGACCTAATATTAAAGTTTCTCGGGTGTGTGTTTGTGTTTGTTACTCCTTCACGCTATATTATATGACAATTTTATTTATATTATAATACGGCAGAATGGATATGGGTGAAATTTGGGATAGAGGTAGCTTAAAATATGTTTGAATAAAACATACACTGATATTTATTTCAAAAATTACGGGTAAAACCGCGGGGCGCAGCTAAATAAATAAAACTTCTTTTTGATTCCAATTTTTATAAATTATGCTTAATTTTTATACAAATCACAAAATATATATATACTTACTTACACTTCTACTTAATGTAAAGATATATATAGGTATTCACGGAACAGGTAAACACGGTATCTCGTTTTATTTTGTTTATGCGTTTTCTGCCATCCTGTTTGTAGTTTAGATCCTAATATCAAAACTAAAATAAAAAAACAAGTAAGTAAACGCAGGCAGTCCAAATCTTATTTTTTATTTATTTTACAATAGAGGTCGCCTCGCGACTCCGTCCGCGTACGGAACAAATTTGCCCGCTCCCTGGGTAATTCACTTATTTTTGCTCCCCATTTTCACCCCTTTAAATCAACCCTCACAAAAAAAATGTTTTTGTTGTAAAAGTCTTATCTAAGTGCCAATTTTCGTCACTAACTTTTTTTTAAATATTTTTCCAGATAAGCGCATATAAAAATACTAACGGACCTGACAACGTCACCGTCGACTATCCTTAAAAAAAAGAAATAAATCTATTTATTCGCCACGCAAGTTGTCAAAAAGTGGGGATGCGTAGAAATAAAAAAATAATAACTTTTCATTAAGCTTGCCAAATATACTGCACGGAAGTGTACACCACAGAAAAGCTCTCTTCACTGGTGTGTACACGACGTACCTGCGCAGGCTCACCCCTTCTATGCCGACAATTTGACAACTTGTTTGGCGGCTACTATACCCTGCCTTTTAGGACCAATTCAGTCACTTACAAACGTACAAAATAATTATAATTATTATGTATTTAAATATAATGCGCTCAACTTTATATAAGTACATAAGGCACAGCATCAAAAACTTTAGATTGTAAGAAACAGCGATGGGGCTCACAAATGTTTCAACCTTACTGACCACGTTTGAAAAACAACTGGGATTCAAATCGAAGATAAAATGGAATATGTTGATATTGTTGATTTCAATACACGCTCTTGGATTTTATTGGAGTTATTATTTTGCGTTTCCGGCTAAATGGCAAACTATTTACTTTGGTGAGTATATCTACGTTATTTTTCTACTACATACAAATAAGGGTGCGCCTTATGCCAGAAAAATATCAGATTTCACCCGCGCGTCTTGCATTAGTTTAGAGTCGAAAATCGTATGATTGATGATGATAATGGCTTTGAGCAATTTAGGTGGGGTTTTATTTAATTATTCAAAATATAGACATGAAATTTAAAAAAATTACGGTTATTCTGCTAAATTAGTCTAACTGTTTAATTCGTAAAAAATAATGTAGCACCACAGATAATTTAGAGCATTTGAATTAAAACAGTATTTTTTTTATTGTTTTACTAACAATTTGTAGTAAAAAAAATTATAAACGAGATTATTTTCCAAAATTCTATTCGGTTACTCAGCTTTTATAAGGTTTTCCCCTACCTGTAGTATTTAAAAAAAATTATAAACGAGATTATTTTCCAAAATTCTATTCGGTTACCCAGCTTTTATAAGGTTTTTCCCTACCTGTAGTTTTTTTTTTTTAAATCTTAATATTTACGTTCTTAATCATTAAACGATGTGTTTAAAAATACACATTTTACTTACTTTTGGATTGTTAAAAAAAATTGAAACACTAAAGGCTTAGGACGTTTCCCATAAGCAGATGGCCTAGTGGTACAAATTTCCCAGACTTCCTTGTGTGAAGTAGGCCAAATGTTTTTTTTTATTAGTTTTGCTGTTGGCCTCAGACGGCCTCTACCACTGAAAGAGAGAAGTGAATAGAACGGAAATGTGACGGGCCGCGCTAGCCGACATTAAGTCTATTTAGACTTAATGACAGTTCTTCCAATATACATGTTTTTAAACTCGGAATACTCAAAAAAGACAATTTAAATAGATGCGTAGTAAACCAGCAGTTTAATCATGTAACTGTTCGGGATCGCGATTTGTTATAAATGTTACTTGTCACTGTCCCGCCAAAACTCATTTGACCCTGCAGGGCAGGACGAAACGCCAAAAGACCGACGGATTTGCTTAACTTAATTAAGGAAATCAATGCATTCGTTATCGATAACGATAGCGAGAGTAATCTCTCCGTGATACCGTGAAGCTGTGACAGTGACAAGTGACAAATTATGACAAATCGTATCCGAATATTCGATCCCGAACAGTTACATGATTAGCCTGCAGACCACATTGCATCCTAATTAGATTAATTTTTAATCTGTTGCAAACTGGTATTTCTACCGTTTTACTTCAAATGCGCGAGCAATGATTGGCATTTTTTCGTCGTAGTTTCTATGCAATTTTGTGTGAACCTGGCGACTGCGGTTTTCCACACAATTGTTTTACAACATTGTTTTGACAGCTGTTCTACCTAAACCGCAGGTCACACTGACCTGGCGTCGGGCGAGGGCATAGCCCGTGCAATGTCCTCGCCCGACGCCACTTCTGTGTGTCCTGCACGTTCTGTTGAGGAGGTTCTCAATAGGCTAGATGACAGGTTTTTTTTATTGTCCTATTCAAATGTGGCCCATAAATATAGCTGACTAATGAAAAGAAAATTAAAATCTGATCAAAAATAAGCAACTTATAAGCATTTTAATATCATGCTAGACAGAGAAGTGAAACAGCAAATCGTGACGTCACTTGTCAGGACGTCATATAAATTATATTCTGACAAGTAAGGCGTGACGTAATTTTTTGTTTTGTGGGAAAGGGCAGTGACAGAGTTGTCTCTAACAAAAACTTTAAACGCTCATATATCAGAACATTATTAACCGATTTAAATAATGTTTTCAATTACCATACTATATTTACTTAAATTCTTCATCAAAGCTATTGGTTTCAACGATTTAAACATCAGTCATCTAGCCTATTCGACTGTATGTTTTTTTTTTGTATGCATGTTTCGCGATTATTCCGCCAATTATGAATGAATGAATGAATGATTTTGATGTTTCTTATTTTGTTTGGTAGGTTATAATTCAGAGGTGGTCCCATATACATTTTATCGAAATCGGTTCAGTAGTGTGGTTTTTAAATCAAAATTACAACAAAATATGAAGATGTCATCCAGATATTCGAAGTTGAAGTCAGTTGTATCGTTTTTTTTAAAGCGTATTTTTTTTACTGTTGTTTTTGTCGTGTCTTATTGCGTTTAGATTTATCATTTGTAAGACTCCTCTTACAAATGATAAATCTAAAATAAAATTTAAAAAAAAAAATAAAAAAAAAAAAAATGTTTGGGATTGGAGTTTAGGTTATTTTTTACAAAACATGCTAAGGACTTCAAAGATGTTCGAATCTAATGACCTCCTCGGTGACCGTCAATAATAATTGCGCCGAAACCGGTCCACTGGGGGATCTTCTAGCGTGCGTCACGCACATTTGGAGCGAGGCCTTCGGAAACACGGGTTGTTGCTCGTTTTTCGTGGATATCTCGAAAACCATTGACAGGTTGTGGCATGAAATCATGATTACAAGCCTTCTTAGCAAGCTTCCTTCGTACAGCCTGCTGCTGGTTTTTGTGTATAGATATCGGACTTCCTGAGGAACCAAATGTTACGAGTAGTTGTCGATGGCTGCTCGTCAGATCAAATTACTATGGATGCCAAAGTTACCCAGGAGACGCTCTCTGCGACTCTGTTGCTGCTGAATATAAACGATCTACTGAAACCCGGTATCTTTGAGTATTCAGACGACAGTTCAGCTGTAGAGAGAGAGAGCTACACGTTGAACGCACGCGCCAGCGGGCTTCAAATCCAGTCTAGTCTACTAAGGCAGTCTCTGATTGGAGGGACGCCAATCTGGTCAGGTTCAATGCCAAGACCTAAGCGTGTTTATTCTTCGCTAAAAAGAGACCATTTCTGCTGCCTCATTTCCGAGACACCGTCCATCCCGATAATAGACGGCCACGAGCTTCTTGGCGTTTCTCTCTCGACGACTCATCTCGGGTCATACATCAAATCGAAAGCTCAACTAGCTGCTAAAAGGCTTGGCATCGTCTCTAAAGTGAGACGTAGTCGTGAATGGAGTACTGCTATCACAGTTCAGCCAAGGTTGGGAAGGACGGTTCTGCCAAGGAACAACTTGACGAATTGGAGTTGATTGAGAGACGAGCTAAGATGCTGATAGGCAAGACACTTAGGTCAAGTCTCAGCTGCAAAGCCTAGAGCTTGCTTGTCAATTTTCTATCGGATTCATTTCAGAGAGTGCGCCCAGGTGCAAGGGGGGTGTCACTCCGCAGTTTAGGTATGTTCGGCCGGCGCTCCGTCCGGGTGGACAATGCAAGGCAGAAGTCAGTCGCCGCCCGCACGCTAGCCTCGTCGCACGTAACTAAGCACACGTGATAGAAAGAGAACAGTATATCTAGGTGAATATATCGAGCGGTATCCAGCGCTGTGCTAGTTAAATTGCTACTTTATTGCCAAGTAGATAGAGTCCTTATTTATTTCAATTCCTTTGCGGAGTTAACTGTCTGTACGTAGTACTATTAATTATTCTGTGCCAGGAGGTGCCTATCTTGATTCCACCAGCCTCTTTTTATTACCGGGTGGCCAGACAAAAGAGACCTACAAACCACCCCCACATGGTGGATAATCCCCACGTGCGTACTAAACGCTTCGATTCCACTTTTTTTTTTGTCAGTCTTGCTCGTCAAGTGAATTACATCTTGTTTAAGCTCTGCAAGCTATTGCAACACCCGTGCTTTTTTCTTTACATAACAGCACTAAGTTAGTGTTCTTAATAGGGTATAACCCGGTTAAGTTAAGTTTGTACCTAACTGCAAGTTAAAAGTATGTATAAGAAGCATTCGGGTATAGTAATCGCCGCGCAAGTTGACAAAAAGTGGAGATGCGCAAAAGTCAAAAAATAATAACTTGTTGTTTATAGTTTAGAAAATAAGGGAGGCAATAATATACGACACAGATAATGTACGGCATAGCACAGCATGATAATTGGTGTACATGTACATTGAATATCATGCTGTGCAATATCGTGCCGTGCAATATCATGCCGTACATTATCGGCTCGGCTCAATAATGCACATCCCGATTTTGTACAGACTGATATTTGATGTACAAGTACACGAATTCTTTATTTGTATAGCAGTTAGGTACAGGTTATTTAATATTTATTTTTAATCAATCAATTAAATCAAAAATATCAATTTGAAAATCATACAATGGATCGACATGAGTTTTCCGAGTTCCCGCCAAAAACTCAGTGTCCGAGTTTGTTTACGCTGTTTGCTACCAAGGCCTTATTTTTGAATCGTGCGCAAAGTAGCGCATGCGAGCGGAGCCAATTTTAAACGATATTGAACCTTATTCCAAACAATATCGTCGGCTTCTTTTGCATGCACAACTCTTGCGTACGATTCAAAAATAAGGCCCCTGGCTTGTTTCCACAAGTGTGACATGGCTGGTTTCACACCGCCAAAACGATAATAGTGTGGCATATGGACTGACTAATCGATTATAATCGTTTAAATCGATATAATCGGATACGATCGAAACCATGCGATCCGAACTGCAGATCGATTTAACTACTTACATCAAAATAATATCAGTTTGCCAAATATTGTAGTTTGCACACAATGTAATGCAGGTAAGGTAATACCTAAGTTATACTATTGGGCTATCAAAGTACGATCGAGAAAAAAGCCATTGAATCATTACTGGGCATAATGAGATTTCACATCTAATATCTCAGGGTGACGGGCGTAGGTCAGTGGTGCGCAGGATTGTATTCGCAAATTTTACAACTGGTCCTGCTACTGTTATGGGCTGGCGTGGCGCTTGCCATCAGGCGACCGTCCCGCTCGTCTCGTCATTCGACACAATAAAAAAAACTCTCTGAAAAAGGTTTGGTAGAAGGAACCCACAATGAGCGAGGCCGCCCTTCGTGGCCGGTTGCTTCTTTTTAACCGACTTCAAAAAAAGAGGTTTTTTTTTAAATGTTTCACCGATGTGTGTTCACCGATTTCTCTGTCAATTGTGGACCTTTTTTATGTTTGGTAGGTGCTACGGCAGAGGTGGTCCCATACAAATTTTATCGAAATCGGTTCAGTAATCAAAATTACTGGAAAATATGAAGATGTCATCCAGGGGCCTTATTTTTGAATCGTACGCAATCGTACCGCATGCGAAAGGTGCTGACCTTCGAACGATACTGTTTGGAATAAGGTTCAATATCGTTTGAAAGTCGGTTCCTTTCGCATGCGCTACGCTTGCGTACGATTCAAAAATAAGGCCCCAGACAGTCGAAATTGAAGTCGGTTTTTTTTAAAGCGTAAAATTGTATGCGTATTTTTAAGGATACAATATTATATTTCAGCAATTCATATGTTCTACATCGGTGGCATGGGAATCACATGTGGAGTCCATCGACTTTGGACCCACAAATCTTACAAAGCGAAGCTTCCTCTAAGGATTATGCTAATGATTTTCTTTTCCACCGCTGGCCAGGTAAATTACTTATTACTAACCTACGATAATAATTATGTAACGATGGGCTGTTCTGTAAGTCGCAGGCCACCAATCATATTATATATTATATATCGCAGCCCAATTGTACAATTCGCCGTTTTACATAATGGCTAGCTATTTTACAAAACAGAACCGATTTGTAAAACGGCGGATCAATGTTCAGCCGCATTGTTATTTCGATACGTTCTACAATACGGCGGGCTATGTTTAGCCACATTGTAATCTAGTAACTTCAATCCAAAATGGATAACATACTAACAAAATACAGTGTGTATATAGTAAAATAAAATTGTATGACAAAAAAAGACACTTGGTATGTAAGTAGCAGGCAAACAATTGTTTTAACCAAATGAAAACATATCAAAGCGCCAAATTGCCGTGAGTGTCCAAAATTTGAACTAAAGATTGCCAAAGCGGCTGATCATGTCCCGCTCAATTACAATATGGCTAGCCGTGTTGTAGAAAGCAAAGCACGCATACAATGCGGTGGCCTTACTTTCAGCCGTAATACAATTTGGCTAAACTATAATACGCCGCTTTATAAAACGGCCCTGTTTTTTAAAATGGCTATCCGTTATGTAATACGACGTATTCTACATTTGGCTGCGACATATATATAAGGAGGGAGGTATGTCATATCGCGCCCTCAAATGGCCCCGTGAAAACGGCCCTAGGGACTGTCTCACCTGTCTGCGCTCACTAAGCGAGACGCGCGCTATCCCTTTTGCTCTCATAAAAGTGCTATCTTCTTTCGCACTCCGGCGCAACTCGTAAACATGACACGCCACGGGAGTCATTTTCAAACGTTGTTTTATTACGCGATGACGCATCTTTCGTTATCTTTGCAGGCCACACAGAAATGACGTCAAACGCGTACATGGCACGGGTTCCATTCAAATTTCATACTTGATACAAAGAAATACGGCACAATCAAATTTAGGACACACCGAACGACGTTGGTCGGGCGTGCATAAGGCGCGGACGCGCCCGATTAACGTCTTTCTATGTGTGTCTTATTTCGATGTATTTAGTATGAAATTTGAATGGAATGGCAAGCTGCCCGTGCAGTGTCCACGCCCGCCGCCATTCCTGTGTGGCCTGCGCCTTAGTTGTTAGTAAAACTAACCCTAGTATGTGTATGAGGTTACATATTTGAGCCGTTTGGTGTTGAGACATTGGGTCTGTGGAGACCGGAAGCTCATCATATTTTCAAAAATATATCCGAGTAGGCCAGGCGGTCGACGCGACGCGTGATCAAAATGCTGACGTTGATTTGGCCCAACGCGTAAGCATTGCAACCATTCAAACATTCAGCGTGGCAATGCCGCCAGCATGCTGAGTACGCTGCCGACAGGTAGTGGGTTTGAGCATTTAGATTGTCTCTAGACTTTCATCTTTTCTTTCTTTTGTTTTTTTTTTGTGTAGTAGGCTAAGTAGTCTTTGTAGTTTGTTGTAGTTAAAAAAGGCTTATGCCTAAAAAAATTGTGTACAGGTTATCATTATTTAATGATTTTCAAAATACTCTCCTGCCAGCTCTATACATTTACGCATTCGATTAAATAGTTTCAAAACAATATAAATACAAATTACTTGTGGGGGGGGAAAATAGCCGCCGAAATTCTTCGACAGTCTCGTCTGCTATTCGAAATTTTATTCCACCAAGCATTTATTTTTTGTGGTGGGGAATAAATAAACCGCACGGCGTTAAACAGAGCTGTTCCCTTTTTGACAAATGAAGACCGATACTAAATTTTTTATTTTTTTTACACACATTATAAATAGAATGACAATTTAAATAGACGCGTAGGAAACCAAACCACATCATCATCATCATCAGCCCGGAGACGTCCACTGCTGAACGAAGGCCTCCCCCTTCCACAAACCAAATCAAACCACATTGCATCGTAATTAGATAAATTTTAAACTGTTGCAAAAAGGCATTTCAAGCGTTTTACTTCAAATGCGCGAACAATGATTGGCATTTTTTCGTCGTAGTTTCTATACAAATAAGTGTGAAACTGGCGACAGCGGTTTTCCATACAATTGCTTTATAATATGGTTTTGACAGTCGTTCTACCTAAGAAGTAGGGCTTTCGCTTTTCTGTGGGTAAAGCATGACTTCTGTAGCTTAATTGACAAATCAGTTGAGACGGAAGACAGAGGCTGCTCGTATGCAGGTTCAAGTCCTGCTAGGAGTCATAATATGCAATAAAGAAATACATAAATTGTGGAAACACATAATAAATATTCATTACTGTATTGGCGTGCACTACTTTGAGACATTCGATCATGGGTTGCTAGCTAGTACGTCAGCAGAATATGAAATATCTTGGCAACCTTCTGCAAAGGAACCAAGGCTTTTAGAAAGATTTGGCTACAGTTACCTAACCTTTTTCAGAATTCAATCTACGATTGGGTGCGTGACCACCGCGTCCACCACAAGTTTAGCGACACCGCGGCGGACCCGCACGACGCCAGCCGAGGGTTCTGGTTCTCTCACATCGGCTGGCTCTGCATGAAGAAGAACAGCCTCGTCATCGAGAAGGGCCGCCAGATCGACATGAGCGATATTGAAAGGGATCCCGTCGCCATGTTTGAGAAAAGGTACATAAATTGCATACTTGGTTAATCGAAACGTATAATATCTATATCTATTCAATAGTATCGAATTGTTTATTTGTGGAAAGTGAAATAATATTTTTGTTGAAGTTTTAACATAATTTAAAACTTTATCAATCAATTAACTGACTCTCTGGCTCACTCACTGACTGGCAGACAGACAGACAACGCACAACCTCAACCGCTGGGCGTCGAGACTTTATATTTGGAGGGTGAATATTTCTTGATGCGAAGAGGTGTTTCTGATGTATTTTATGAAAGGATTTTTTTTAATAAACCGTTCGGGGGTAAAAATCGGCGAAAACTTATGTATGAAAGTTCTTTGTTTTTAAATATTTATTGTTGTAAATTTAGTATTTGGGTACTTAGTTCGTTCAAAACAAAAAAAAACATACAATAAGAGGGTGAGGACGGATTAAACTTTGTATGGAAAATAGATTGTTGTTAAAGTTATAGTGATGACAATTGAGGTATTTGAATATAATTTTTGTAACAAAACAATAATATTTTTAGCCTAAGTTGATCTAAAGGGTCTAAAGGGATCTAAAGGGATGGACCAAAAGGTGATAAGGGGAGGAAAAAATAAGTGAATTGAAGATATTTAGGAGCAGAGCAAATTATTTTTCTTGGAGGATTTAGCTCCTCTCTTACGCGGACTGACTTACTGTGCAACCTCTAGTAGAGTATATAATTTTTAAATCATCATAAGCAATTCTAAAATTCACGAAGGAGTACGTAATCGAGATCCGAACCTGCGCAATGATTTGGCTAAACGTTTCAATGGCTCTAGCTGCATGGTTACCATTCTGCTTAGGTGTTGGTAGTCTTACCGTGCACAACACTATTTAATTAAAATAGGTTTGAAATACTTTTTAACGTTTTATGCATATGACGGTAATTGTGTAACCGTATTCTAACTTCTATCTTGCTTTGTTTTCTATGGTGATTATCATTTTAATTTGTCATTATAGATACTCAGGTTGGTTGAGTCTGATATTCTGCTTCATTCTACCAACCATGATTGGAATCCTGCTGTGGGGCGAGTCTTGGAAGTGTGCTGTAGCGTGGCAGTGCATTATTAGAGTCCTGGCAGTGTTGCACGCTGAAATGACCGTTAACAGCTTCGCACATATGTATGGATACAGGCCTTACAACAAGTAAGTTAAATGTTTTATGTATGTAGGTATTTAGCACCCTCTTGTAAAATATTTTTGACCTACTCAATTACCCAATGACGATATTTTAGACATATAATAAGAATTTGTCGATGCCACATTTGAACCTGGGTATGTCCTAAAACGGTGGTAACACTCTGTGATCCCCAAGCCGCCTGTCAAGCTTGGGGATTATGGCAACCTCTCCCTACTAAGGGGGACGCCTTCGTCTAGCAGTGGACGTCTTATGGCTGGCGATGATGTCCTAAAACTGCATCCAGAACCACCGGAAGACGGGTACCATCGTCCTCTCAGTTAACGGTTGTAAGCATTCTGCGATCCCCAGCCTCCTGCCAAGCGTGGAGATTATTACAATCTCTCCCTAATAAGGAGGAGGCCTTCTTCCAGCAGTGGACGTCTTCTGGCTGATCATGTGATGTGACATTTGTCAAATTCGGTTGAGACGTTAAACGCTTTAGGCGCTGGAGTTCACTTATAAGAAATAATCGGTACTGTCTCTTACCAATACACTGCACTTGCCCTTCTCGTTATCCGGTGAAATTTGATATTATTTGTTAGCGTCAGAAACATTGAATATAGGCAATATTTATTCGTCTCCCTTAACACAATGGTAGATGGAGGAAACAACTATCACAACACGTTACCTTGTGACTTTATATAAAAAAATATGCTTTTATTTTATCAACTTAGCAACTTTTTCACCGACTCCAAAATAGGAGGTTCTAGTAGGAGGAAGAGGATCTAAAATATAGATCATACTAGCCTCCTCTATTTTAGAATCTAAAATGTAGTCTAATTATTCCAGAGACATTACGCCTGCTCAGAACATTTTCGTGTCCACTCTAACAGTCGGAGAAGGCTGGCATAATTACCACCACATGTTTCCCAACGACTACAAGGCAGCAGAAACCTTTGATATTTTGAACTTTGGTACGCTAGTAATTAACATTTGGGCCAAGATCGGTCTGGCGTACGATCTAAAAGAAGCAAATCCACAACTAATCGAAACGGTAAAGAAACGTGGAGATGATTATATGGCGGATCATTGACATTTTTATGCTGAAGCCGCAGTGGGTAGTTTCCTTGAAATCTTGTTATTGAACACGGTATTTAGAGAGGTTTACCCTGAAGTAGTCTGGGAGATATGGGGATCCGGGATAAGAAAATGAAAGGCGCAAAAAACTCACGCCATGGCAACGTGGTTGCATGGGGGCAGAAGAAAAATCCAAGCACAGGCTCGAGAGGCTTCTAGAATGCAGCAGCGTGGCACAACAAGAAACAACTATCCTCGAGTCATCGAGGACGCTCCGGGAGGCCTACTCCCGGCGTCAGCGAGCTGTTGGGGACATCGGGTGACTGGACTAGCTTCACCGACGCAACGAAGGCCCATCGACGACCGACCGAGGGGCTACCTATAATGCCGAAAAGACCCGTTCATCACGTAACGGCCACGCCCATCCTGAATGCTTAGACACTGAATACCGTATACTGTACAAATGTGTTAATAGTGCCTAATACAATAAAACGAACCCAGCTATAAAGAGTTAATCCAATTCAAAGAATCCAGCTTCTTTGCAGAATCCAAGATACTTTTTTTAAAGAAATAAGTGATCAATTAAAAGTATTTTTGCTAGAGGTTTTTTTGTTGATCAAAACTGATAATATTTTTAGATCTAAGTATACTTATTGTATTCTAAGCCCCAGAGATAAAATGTCAGTCTTGGGATTTTAAACTTTATGGAATAGTATCCTGTAACCGGTTTTCATTATTCTAAGAACCTTTTAATTTGTGAATAAAAGTTTCTTCAATAATATGGGGATATTGACCTTTATTAAATGTTTTGTTGCGTGTGTTAAATTTTGTTTTTATTTTATTTTAAATTAAATTTATATATTACTTGAAATTTTAATAATAATAATGAAATTTTGAATTTTGTGACATTTTAGGACAGTTTTTTGGAAAATATTTTGTATTTTTGTTTTTGCTACACTATATGGGTCTCGTACCTGAAATAAATGAATTTGAATTTGAATAATATTGGTTTTCTCACAACAAATCGAATTTGTTTTCTACTGATTACCATAACTGCCCAAATGTTTTAGGATAACTCACAAATTGACGACAATGTTTAAGAACATTGAACATAATAGGCTAGATGACTGGTTTTTTTATTGTCCTATTAAAATGTGGCCCATAAATATAGCTGTTTAATGAAAACAAAATGAAAATCTGATCAAAAGTAAGCAACTTATAAGCATTTTAATATCATGCTAGACAGAGAGGAGATTATGACGTCACTTCTCTGTACGCCATATAAATTACATTCTGATAACTACGGCGCACAGAGGCGTAACGTAATTTTTTGTTTTGTGGGAGAGGGACAGAGTTTTCTCTAGCAAAAACTTTAAGCGCTTATAAAAAAATATCAGAATTAATGACCGATTTAAATATTTTTTTCAATAATCATATTATACTCGTACTTACTTAAATTCTTCATCTAATTTTTGTTTTATTTATTCGGGAATACTCACGTTTAATTTATTTTTGTTTCTTCATCAAAGCTATTTGTTTCAACGATATAAACATCAGTCATCTACCCTTTTCACCAATTACCCGTGCCTTGAAAAGGGCCTAGGCACTGGACTATGATAGGTTGATTATGACTATGAAGTTGAAAATGGTGTTTTTTTTTTTGGAAATAGGACGTTTTGCGAGCATATGCCTTCGAGCTTATACTATTCGAGAAGGCAAACCAAGGCATAGGCCCTCTGCCTTAAGGTATATGGTCAGCTGACCAGGTTCCATAATTATACCCTTTGTGTGTGTTTGGGTATGTTTCAGTGTTTCGTTCAAGAGGAGTTTTTTTATTAGTGTGTAAGTTTACTAGAAAGTGTGTCATGCTTGTTTACCTCGTCCCCTTTAAACAGTGGCAAAACATTATTTAGAAAGATTCACCATTGGCATCTCCAATGACATGCTCGAAGACGTATGCATATTTATTTTGCGATAGGAATATTATGGTAAGTACAGTTTTACTCTAAAGGTTTGAGAAAACTGAAATTGTATAACCCATAGAACGCAGTTAACAGTAAAATAAAAACGAATTTAGCGGGAGCAGGTGGTTACATCTGTTAAAAGGCATCGTCTCACTTGATTGTATTAAAAAGTCTATACAAAAACCAATTCTCGACGAGCTGTAAAAGTAAACCCATCCAATTTTCCCTTCGAACAGCGTAATGGAACCAGAGGCTCCGACGTCAAGTTATTGAATATAACCTTATTTCAAGCAGTTAAAAGAGCGTGCCATACTTGCTTCTCTTGTTCCTTGTATCATATTATTTTGCTACCATCCTGAACGTTATCGCATAGAAGTTTAAGTAAGATATCGTCTGGTTAAGCTGTTGCTAAGTTGGCAGGAAAGCGAGGCCCATTTCACTGGGCACAGTCGTACTTCAAAGGTCATCAGAAAGGACAACGGTATCCCAATTGTTAAAGCCAGCAATTTATGTGAAGATAAGTATGGTTTTATAGCATCTTCAATTTCAACCTTTTTCTGGTGTGTAAGTGCGATTAAGGAGGTTCTAGGGATGGGACATTCCAGATTGTGAACACTTTGTGAATAGGACCAATAAGGACAAATGTGTTTATAGTCAGTTAGTATAATGGCATCTCATTTCGTGAACGGTATAATCTTAATCGTCTTAATCCGTATCGTTTAATTTTTTACCAGTTTTTGTGTCCATTTTTTAATGTATTAGTTATTGTAAAGTTTCTAAATAAGTATTGTAAGTAAGTGTTTAAGCTTGTGGCTCTTTGATGTAATATTTACCGTAGATTCACTTTTTTGGCTAGACTGAAAAATAACGAGATTTTTTGACCAATATATTTGTCGTAATAAGTAACTTTTTCAAAAAATACAACCGACGTCAAATTAATATGGGACCACCTCGAGAATATTTTTATTGTTTCTAAATCGGTCTGAACGATAAATTGATTTACTATGTAGAATGCCTGTTAATCTAAGCTTGATATACTTAGTCATATGAAAGCCCACGGCCGGAAATTAAAACCGTGGGGATTTGTTAAATAAACCGGTAATAATAAAGGTAGCAGAGTTACTCCACACACTTTTTCCTACGACTGTACTTTTTATGAATGGTCGAGCTAACTACGATAAAAATAATATGAAACAAAGGAATACATAGTCGAGTTTTTTGCGTACTATCTCGACCGCAACTCGTGCAAACGCCACTATTGTTTTGGCTAGAGTCTACCTACTAATTAGCTATACTTACGACCACCTTCGCAGCTATAGTAGGACGTAAGTATCCCGTATACCCATAATTATGTTTAGAAAAATTACAGATATATTTTAGGATATCATAGTAGCCATCATTATGAACAACGTTTACTGTGGGAACTGTGTGTAAAAAAACAGCGGTTCCAAAGAAGATTGTAATTTACTCTCGACGAAATATATGTCGCAACCGAATTGCAAAATTTGTCGTATTACAAGGCTACTAATTTTGAAAAACGGAGCCATTTTCTATTACGGCAGATAACGTTTAGCCGGATTGTAATACGGCTGAACGAACGATTGCCGTTTGGATTTCGTCCTTCACATTCTCCAATGTACCTAGACCTGGGTATGTCCTAAAACTGCATCCAGAACCACCGGAGGACGGGCAGCAGCGTCCTCTTAGTTAACGGTGGTAACACTGCGATCCCCAAGCCGCCTGCCAAGCGTGGGGATTATGGCAAAACCTCCCTGTTAAGAGGGAGGCCTTCGTCTTCTGGCTGATGTGGTCTTCAATGTGGCTAGCCGTAATGTAAACCAAAAATACACGCTGTTAACGCAATATAAATGTATTCTCCTCTCTCTCTCTCTCTCTCTCTCTCTCTCTCTCCCTCCCTCTCTCTCTCTCTCTCTCTCTCTCTCTCTCTTCCCTCATCCCGATAATATGTTTTAGTCCTTGACGTGAAAGTCCACAAACACTAAACTTATTTGCCTTTGGTTTCGGTCCCCTCTAAAATTAAAGACAAATTTTCACATCCCTACCAGTTTATCCGCCCAAGTCTGTCTTAAATTGGCAATATGTGTCAGAATCAGCCGACCCTAAGTACTAATTCAAGATTTGTGGGTAAAAAAGACGGCCCAGTTTGAAGCATAGCTTTCTTACGTAAGTATGCAATAATATTCTTAAATTATTGAGATGCAATTTTTTTTGCAATGCAGCATCGCTCGACGAACTGATAACCGTTGGGGAAGAAAGGCTCTTGAGTGGCGACCGCGAACCGGAAGACGCAGCGTAGGAAGGCACTAGGTGGACCGACGACATTATAAAAGTCGCGGGCAACCGGTGGATGCAAATGGCAGGTTGTCGCACAGTGTGGCGGTCTAAGGGGGAGGCCTTCGTTCAGCAGTGGAGTCTCCGGGCTGATGATGATGTTTCTGATATCTGTTTAGAATTTGGCCTTTATTCAGACCAAGTATGGTGATTCAATTTATTTTTAAGATTTGAAAAAAAAAACAATAATAGTCGTCTAATACTGCTATTTAATGTGGGCCGACCGATCCTGCTTTGAGAATCATTATTTCATTATCATCTTTTGCTTGAAGGATTCAGCTCTTTGTCTGTGTACCTGTGGGTCTTCGATGGAGCACGATAAACAGCTTAGAATACGCCATTCTTCTTTTTATCCCGAATTATTTTCTCTCAACCGTATTCTCGATCGAAAAGGTTTCGATTCGAAAACTCTACTACGCGCTGTCTTCCAGGTTTAGGATTATGACTACAGAGAGTAGGTACTTGTATAGTTTTCGAATCTAGAGGGCATACTGTCCTCGTCATTCTATAGACAAATATCTATTCGGTCAGCCTTTCTAATGTTTAGTGGTTTGCACAACGAAATTCTTAGCTGCCTTTGCGGTAGAAATAAGAATCAGTCAGTCAGTGGAGTCTTATAGCAGACTTAAAAAAAGAGGTTATCAATTTGGGGCATGGAATCTAAGTCGCTTATTAGAGAAATAGGGCAAAGGCTCATAGATAGGACAGGTGACTCTCGCTAAGGTTCGTTCCTGGTGCAGAGGATGGCCATTGCCATTCAACATGGCAACGCGGCGAGTGTGATGGGACCTTTGCACTGGGAACGGTCAGGGGCGGGTTATTTGATTAGTTATTTTTAAGGGTATGTTTGATTTTGACTTTGTTTATATTAGTGTAAACATAATTAAACTAATAATTTCATATTTTTTATTATATTTTTTAAATGTATTCAATATCACTAAATCGTAGCAGAAGTTTTAGGTAAAATTTTCATACGGTATTTGACACATAATGTATGTAATTTTATTACATGCCTTTTTTACTATGTGTAACAACAAGGTTCAACAATACGAAATGGCATGGATGTACTCATCATTATAAACAACTTTTACTATGGGGCCAACCATGAAGTCACGAAAATAAAATCAGCTGTTCCATACAAAAAGTTCATTGGCCTGGCACTAAATGTATGAAACAGCTGATTATTTTTTCGCGATTTCAGGGTTGACCCCATAGTAAAAGTTGTTCATAACGATGAGTACATACATGCCCTTCCGTATTGTTGAACCTTTTTGTTACACGCTGTATATTGAATTTATGATAATAAATCTATGAGGGCTTCCAAACAAATATATAAACTTTTATAGGTGTATGTTTATATTATGTTTGTATGTAGTAGTAGTAGTATTATAATATTATCTTTGGTCAAAGATAATTAAATATGATTAATAAGATAATTGCAAGTTGAAGTGGCAACGGGCAGGACATTGCAGTAGAGCATGTGTGCCGTTATCATAAGGGCACACGGGGCCCGTGCCCAGGGCCCCCATCAACAGGGGCCGCCCGAAGAACCGGCTCTCTCTCACATTTATCCTCAAAACATTTTTGTCGGGCACAGTAACAGTGAGCACCCGGGTCGAAAATAAAACTTACTTTATCTTAAAATGTAAGATTTTATGTAACCAAATTAAGACAAAATCTAACAAGTCAACATTTGCCTTTTTTTCTTTAGACGTATAAAATTTCCATATCATTTCACTTGTCTTTGACTTATTTGGCTTAATCTTAGTTAGGATCGATTTAAGACAAAAAAAGCTAGCAGAAAAATGTTAGTATGATTAGCTTTCTTTACTTTGTTAAAGGGCCCCAAATTCTTCTGTGCCCAGGGGCCCTGCATAGTTTAAAACAGCTTTGCATGTGTGCCAGTACCTTTACAAAGCGGCGATTTGGGTTTTAACCACAGGCCAAATTGCATCCAACCACATTCCAGCTGTCACTTGTCGGAAGTCGGAACGGACGTCCTCGTGCGCGTTGATATTACGAAATCCCGAGCGGCCTGGATTAGAGAGTGCCAGAATAAACTATCGAATAAACAGTGTGAAGTCATGGAAGAAATTATTATTATAGAGTTAGTCATTGGGGTTCCACAGGAAAAACATTCGCAGATGACGCCAGCGGCGGGCGGTCCGGATGTTTTTAATTTTTTTATACGTTCTGGTGACGAGACGAGCAAGACATTCGCCTGGTGGTAAGCGTCATGCCTGCCAGTAACAGTAGTAGCAGTGCCAGAATTGTGAACTTCCGAACACAAGCCTGCGCCGCACTGTACTGCGCTCGTCACCCTGATATATTAGATGTTAAATCTCTTCATACCCAGTAATTTATCTGGTAACACTGCCCTTCAAACCGGAACACAGTAATGCTTGCACACTACTGCTTGGCGATTGAATAACTGGCAAAGGCGTGGTACTTCCCCAGGCGGACTCTGCAGTATAGAGTCCTACCACTACAAAATTGATTAATCTATCTGCTCTTGATTATGTCGGCAGGGTATTAGGTACACGTATTAGTCCATAAATATCTTGAAATAGAGAATATGCATGTGTTTTGATTATTTAAAATAATAGGATAAGTCTGATGCCTATATCGAAACAATAATTGAAATCGCCTGTAAAGTCTAGAAATATAAGCGTTTAAAGTAATATATTTGGGAGGGAGTCATCTCTCCCGTTATAGCAAAACACATGCTAGTATAGAATTTGTTTGGAATCGAGGACTTTGACGTCATTAGCTGGTATACCTAGTGCCCTCCCTGTCTAACATGAAACTAAAATGTTTATAACTTCGTTGTCGCACATATTGAAATTGTAGTGTAGTGTTTTGACAAGTTAACAAATAATAAAAACTAACCAAGTGCAAGCCAACCCCTTCAATATGTACCAAAAAAAACAAAAAAAAAACAACTCTACGGTAAATGCAATAATAATGTCGTGTTATGGTACGGAAACCTCGGAGCGTGAGTCCAATATAACTTTTACTTGGGGTTTATTAAAACTGCATTCGCTCGCTGACTAACATTCGAGACACTTCGCTCCGCATCGCCGCGCTGTACGGACGTTTCCGCCCGCTACTCGCTGCTCGCTGTCCGCTCCTGTCCGCCGAAGGCTCTGCCCCGCCGCCGGACTCACTCCGCTCGGCGCAACCGCGCCGCTCGGACGCCTCCGCCTCCGAAGCCGCCGCCGCGCAGCTTCGAGTCCTAGCACCCGTTACCTCGGCCACGTGGTGTTTGCGTTAATTTATTAGCGTAAACTCTAACGAGTCGAGTGTGATTGTGAGTGCAGGGCTCTCATCGCTTCGCAGCCGGGCTTCCGGGCCTGCTGCCTTCGTCCAAACCGCTCTTTTCAGAGCGAACCACTCTTAGTGTTTTCATAAAATCCACGTGGGTGGTCGATCGGCTGACACTTCTAACGGTGACAACGAACCCGATCGGGCGTTGCCCCGGAGCGCCTGTTTTTCCCCCGTCTGGGGAACAACAGAATCCGGCTGGGTCTGGAACCACCGGCCTTGGGGTCACCCCTAGTCGACACCAGATATCGCAGGCACACAACCAGCTGCACAATAAAATAACACTGGCAGCTGGTACACCCTCTAGGTAATACACTAGGTACGCAGCCCCCTGTCTACCCCCGGCAGAGGGATCACACACTTTCTTCTCCTGTTGGGGACCTCCTCCCCCAACCCCCGCAACTCTCCCGCCTTAGGATGGTCTCCCAAAAGGATCTCGACGAAGCCATCAGCTTCGTCGCGAAAACTTTGTTGGACCACCTGAAGGCCAACCCCTCCGAAATGGAGGAATTCGTACGCGCTCCCCAGACATACGCTCAAAAGTCTCTCGCCCGTCCCAAGACTCCACGAGGGCAGGCAGCTTCTGCCTGCAAACTGACGCCGAATTTTTCGGCGCCAGGCCCCTCAGTTCCCAAGCCTCCACCTCCTCCGAAAGCCTCCGCCCGTGACGGGAGCCACTCTCGGCCTAGGGGTCGCGCTCCAGCAAGGAGCCGATCCCGGTCGCGAAGTCGCTCCCGCCACGGACGCCGCTCGTGCTCCCCTACCCCCCGTCTACTCCGTCCGTCCATTTCGGACAGCCCCGATTCTCCAGAAATGGACACTTCTACCCAGGACGACGGCTTCACAGTCGTCGCCTCCAAGAAGGGTAAAAAGCGTCCCGCTACCACTGCTTCCCTCCCTCCTCCCCCCAAGGCCCCTTGCCCCACTTCAGGGACTAAACCTGCCTCCGACTCCGCCCAATCGGACTCTCCGCTCCGTTCGGAATCGGACGCTCCGATTGTCGACCCTGCTCTCCATCCTAAGACCGGTACCATAGTTGTCCGCAACCGGGAACTATGGGAACCCGTCTCGCGTAACCTCTCGGATCTACAGATCCAGTTTTCCGCCAAACCAAACAAAGACGGCATTATGGTCCGTCTAGCCTCCCCCGACGACTACCGCAAAGCCACTACCTACCTCCGCGACGCGAATATTCACTTCCACAGATACGCTCTCGATGAGGAGAAAGACATCCGAGTTGTCGTAAAGGGCATCCCCAAGGAGATTCCCTTCCTGGCAATCCATAACGACCTCCTCACCCAAGACCTCCCTGTTCTTTCGGTCAGCCGGATGTATAACGGCAGGACCAAAGAACCCTACGACATGGTGCTGGTCACCCTTACGAATACCCAGGAAGGGAAGAAAATTTGGACTACCAAATCTATTCTCCATCTCTCCGGCCTCGACTTCCAAGTCCCTCACAAAAAGTCCATTCCAGGACAGTGTCATCGTTGCCAGCTATACGGACACTCTGCCCGCTACTGCTACGCACCCTTCAGGTGCGTGAAGTGCGCGGGCGATCATAGCACCGCGGAGTGCCTTCGTAAGAAGGACGACCCTACTCTCCCCAGTTGTGTCCTCTGTGGCACTCAGGGCCATACCGCGAATTATCGCGGCTGTCCCAAGGCCCCTAAGGCCAAGAAACCCTTACCGTCTCGCTCAAAAGCAGCTGGCCCTAAGCCAAAACCTGCCCAACCCCGCCAGGTGTCAAAATTCGTTGACGCCCCTGTCCCACTGACTAATGCATGGTCAAATCCGCCCAGCACTCCTCAGGCGACTCAACCGCTCCCACCCGCCCCTGCGCCATCTCCCGCTCATGCCAAGACCCAGGCCCGCCCTGCCCTTCCGCCCAAGCCCTCCACCTCCAAACGATCCGCCCCTGGCTCCTCCAGCCCGAAAGCGGATCTACTCCTCCTCGCTGAAATTGCGATGTCGGTTAACCTCGACGAGGTTCGACATGTAGCCCAGAAGGTCCGGGAGAACCATAATCTCATCGACATCCTCGATGAGCATTATAGGCTCTTCGGTGCACTACAGCGCTTCGCCCCCAACGTCCTTAGGAACCAATATGCATAGTACACCTAAACGTGTTAGACCCCGCTCCCTTTCGTTGGCATGGTTTAATGCCAACGGCATCACCACCGAATCAAGGGACCAGCGTCCCTTGATTCGGCACTTCCTCTCAACCCACCAGGCCGATGTTATGCTAGTGAACGAGACCTTTCTAAAACCTAGCAAGAGGGATCCCAGGATCGCAAACTACTCGCTCGTTCGTAATGATAGGACTACCACCATAAAAGGCGGTACTCTCATCTATTACAAAAGGTCCCTTCACTGCATTCCCATCGACACCCCTTCTCTCTCAGCAATGGAAGCTTCCTGTTGCCGCCTTTCGATGACCGGTCATCAACCCATTACCCTAGTATCCTGCTACCTCTCCGGTAATAAGACTCTCCTCAGGAGTGACCTCGAGACTCTTCTCTCTCTCGGAAGCGCAGTCATTCTGGCTGGCGACTTCAACAGCAAGCACATTTTATGGGGCTGCAACACGACCAATACGAAGGGAAACCTTCTGAACTCCCTCTCTGACGACCTCAACTTTGACATAGTTCCTCCCAGTACTCCGACCCACTTTCCCCTGAACTTGAACTACAGACCTGACGTACTCGACTTAGCGCTTCTAAAGGGCGTGACCCTCCAGTTACGCTCATTGGAAGTACTACACGAACTCGACTCTGACCACCGACCCGTCCTCATGCATTTAGGCCCCGATCCGACTGACAGACCTCCTCTGACTAAGACCGTGGTCAACTGGAAGCACTTAGGCGATGCCCTGAAAGCTTGTAGTTCCCCTGACTTGGACAGAATCCCTGACGACATTGTTACCCCTGACGACATCTCTACCTCCATTGACGCTCTCACTAGCCACCTCCGCACCACCGTTGGTGAGGCCTCAAAGCAGGTTCCAGCCGAGGGAGACCAACGCTGGGCCCTGCCTGAGGACGCGAGGGACCTACTGAGAGCGAAACACGCTGCCACTAGGGCATTCGATCGAGCTCGCACCGAGGATAACAGAGCCACTCTGCGGTATTACGAACGTGCCGTAAAAAACCTCATGAGTGAACTCCGTAATCAACGGTGGGATGACTTACTCTCGGGGATCGAGCCATCCCACCTGGCATTCTGGCGGCTGACTAGATCCCTGAAATCAGACTCTGTTACGACTATGCCCCCTCTCACCCGACCTGACCTCCCCCCCGCGTTTGACGACGAGGAAAAGGCCGAATGCCTGGCCGATAGCCTCGAAACGCAGTGCAGCCCCAGTTTAGAACATGTCGACCCTGCTCACCTCGATAAGGTGAACAGTGAAGTCGAATACAGATCCTCACTTCCCCCCTTTGATGAACTCGAGCCTGTCACAGCTTCCGAGGTTGAGTCGATTATTAAAGGCCTCCACACCAGGAAAGCTCCAGGTGCGGACAGCATCAGTAACAAAGTGCTCAAGCACTTCTCCATTACGCTAGTTCACCTTCTAGTTAGCATCTTCAATGCGGCCATCGCCAATTGCATTTTCCCCGACGCGTGGAAATCCGCCGACGTCATCGGCATCCACAAACCCGGCAAGAAGGCTTCCGAGCCCTCTAGCTACCATCCCATTAGTCTCCTCAGTACCCTGGGCAAGGTCTACGAGCGCGTCCTTCTGAAGCGCATCTGGTCCTGTGTCAAAGACAACAACCTCCTCCCTGATGAACAGTTCGGCTTTAGAGCCAGACACTCTTGCGTCCAACAAGTACACCGCATCACGGAGTACGTCCTAGAAGGTTTCAACAAGAAACCCGGCCATGGTTACACCCACAAGCCGTTCCCCCAAGGGACTGTAGCGGTGTTCCTCGACGTCGCGAAAGCTTTCAATAAAGTCTGGCACAACGGGCTGATATACAAGCTGTATCAGCTCGGGCTGCCAGACCGTCTTGTACTCATAATACAAGACTTTCTCAGGGCTCGAAGCTTTCGATACCGCGTCGAGGGACAACGCTCCTCCCCCAACGACATCGGCTCCGGAGTCCCTCAGGGCTCCGCTGTGGCCCCGATTCTCTTCTCGCTTTTCACCTGTGACATCCCCCGCACCCCCAAAGTGGAGCTTGCTCTCTTTGCCGATGACACCGCCCTCTACACCAGAGGGTGGAACAAGGTCATTCAGCTAGCCCACCTTCAACGAGCCCTCAATCTCCTCGGAGACTGGTTCAAGAAGTGGGCTATCACCGTTAACCCCGATAAAAGTGCAGCCGTGTACTTTCATCCGTTCAAAAGACCTCCTTCTAAGCATATCACGCTCAACGGCCAGCCCATCCCATGGGCTACCGAGACCAAGTATCTCGGTGTGACCCTTGATCGTCGACTCACGTTCTCTAAGCATATCCAGTTAGTTCGCAACCGAGCAGCCTTCTTCTTAGGCCGGCTCACTCCCCTTCTCAACGAGCGTAGTAAATTGTCCCTTAGAAATAAGGTTACAATTTACAAAACTTGTATTCGCCCCGTCATGACGTACGCCTCCGTGGCGTTCGCTCATGCCTCCAGCATAGATCTAGAGAAACTCCAAGTCATACAAAATAGATTCATCCGCAGAGCAGTCGGTGCTAGCTGGTTCATGCGAAACTCCGACCTGCACTGCGATCTCGAACTCCCCTCCATCCGTCAGTACATTAAGTACGCTTCGCGCCGCTATTTCGATGCGACCCCCCACCATCCCAATCCACTCATAGTCCAAGCCTCGAACTATACGACAGACACGACAGACCCACCCCCCTTCCGTAGACGCCCCAGACACGTCTTGGGCGACCCGGACGACCCCATAGCCGTCATCACCTCGGCGGCGCTGGGCTCGCCTGATCCGACCACTCCTAGCAACAAGAAGTATTCCGTCTTTGGTATAGGCGCCGGTTACCAAAGGCACACAAACACGCACCGACCTCGCCGGCGAGGTCGAGGACTCCCCAGATGTCAGAAGATCTGTTAGATTCCCTCCAAGTAGTCAACCAGATCAATCTACTAGGGCCCCAGGGCATACCCCTTCTGGGGTGCCAGGGCAAGTCTGACCCCACTCCCGGCGACGGCCAAGCCGAGGTTCGTACCGTCTGAGGTGCCCTTGAGCTAGTCGCCTTTAACCTAAACCTAGGCCGAGCGCCGTTTGCGCTTGCCTAAAGTCCGGTGACGCTGTAGAGGCCATCTGAGGCCAACAGCATAGTCATTCATAAAAAAAAAAAAAAAAAAAAATTTAAAAAACTGTAGGTACCTAGCGGGTTTTGCTAGTGGTAATTCATTATACGTGAAATTTAAAGAAATGTTTATTGTCACCTTAACATGGAATTATAGTAATCTCCTTGTCTAGCACAGAGTTAACTAAAGCGTATGCATATCTTCAAACTGCCTTGACTGTGTGTGTGAATTTTATGTGCTAAAACATGTAGTTTCAGGGTATTATATTAAAATATTATGATGTTTGCGCCAATAAGAGCCTAAATTAAGGCTATGTTAAGTCATGGTTAGTTTCAATACGTAGCAAGAAACGTACCTAAGGGAAGCAAAATGTGTATGGAAAACGTTTAACCTTAACTAACGTCTATCTCTTTCTTATTCTGACACGAGTCAGAATTGTCTTTATTATTTTGACACGAGTCAGAATTGTCTTTATTATTCTGACACGAGTCAGAATTGTCTTTATTATTCTGACACAAGTCAGAAGTCCTCGCGGTAGAGAGTAACTATATTCTTATATAACTATAATATTTGCTTAAAACTATGACGACAAAAAAAATAAACAACAATAAAAATACCAGTCTTTTTTTATAGCTTTGCCTTAGAGTATAGTAACATATCATTCTAACGCTACCATATCACTTTCGGAGGATTAATGCAGTTCTTAACAATTCGGTCTATAACTGACTTTGATAATATTTTAGAGACGGGAGTGCTACAATCGTTATTCATCCTCAATTCCTTTAAATTAATCATCGGGTTTCTGTTCAAAGCTTTTAACATTATGTCATCAGTAAGCGAACACATTATATCGATAGATTCAACTTTTGGACAGTTAGACAGCAAAAACAGTAACTGCTCGTCAGAAAGTTCTAAATCAACATCCTCACAAAGTAAACTAATATTTTTCAAATGTTTAAAAGCCTGATTTAGTGGCATATTTGTATTGTTATGAAACAAGCTACGTATAAAAGTACAATCAGAAAAAGTTAAACATTCCAAATATAAGCAAGTTTGGCTGATACAAACGAGTGCGCTTAAATCCATATTAATGACTCCATTAAGATGCAATTGTAGCAAATTAGAACCTCTTACTTCAAATACTTGTCTTATTGCGTGTGCATAGAAATCATAATTCTCTAGTTCTAATTCATGTAACTCGCTTAAATCATTTATAGTCATTAAATAGCTTTGCGAGGACTCAATACGGCTTGTGATAATTTTCATCTTTCGAATTTGCGGACACGTTTGTACGATTAATTTTAATTGCTGCAATGTTATAAATTCATCCTCAATTTCGATAGATTTTAACTTAAGCGTCTTTTCACCGTGTTCTTCTAGAGACATGATGTATTCTATAGCAACTGCAACAATATCACTAAAAACTCCAATAATATGTTCAATATTTTTACAAAACGTAAGAAGTGTTACGATTCCTTTGTGATGTACTTGTGATCTATTTAAATCAATAATTTTCAAATTAGGTAAGTGTGCTAATATTCCAATAGTCTCGTCGTTTAAATTTGTTATTTTTAACTCCTCTATTAATTTGCAGTGTGTCGCTATGCAAATTAAAACATCATCTGTGGTCTTATCTATTGACAAATATTTTAGTCTTTGGAACCTTTTGATTGACTGAATAATATTGATTTCCGTTTCTTCATCGATATTAAATGTAGAAAGATGTAACCGAGTCAGTCCAGTGAGTAAATATGATTTGGAATAAAAAGATGGCCCGAACAGCTTAATGGCATAATAGTCGAGTGATATACATGTTAACTTTTCAGTAAATAATGTTTCTACTATACGTCCAATTACATAACATTGCTTGGGATAATCAAATAAAGGCCATTCTCTCCCAATATCGTCACTTTCATCGACCCTTTTCCACCAATCACCCCCTCTCCACCAAAATCTAGAACCCTTCTTCGAAAACCTTTCATATCTCGTTAGTAGTTCTGATAACGCTCGTGTCGCTTCAGTAAATAACTTGTTGTGGAACCTGGTTGGTAAACAAAGATTTAAAAAGTTTCGGATGGTCTCAATTTTCCGGGAGATCAATTCTTCAGCTTTAGTGGCATCGATATAAAACAGGTGATATATATAACTCGCCGATGTAGGCATCATCAACTCTTCTGCTTGCACCGCGATCCAATCTCCAAGTCTCACCATCGCCATACTTTCAAGCTCTTTGGGTTGCTGTACTTGATACGGCGGATTCATTTTAATATATCTGGAATAGCAAAAAGACAATTTTAAAAGTAATATAATTAAAATAATAATTGTATAAATAATTTACTTAAAAACGATGCTGGCCTGTTAATTTAAAATGTTTGAGATCCGATTACGCACCCGTTATCGGCGTGTTAAAATCCATACGCAATTACCCAAGAACTCACGGGCCCTGAATCATATCCACAACCTCACGGTTTCAAGGTGTCCGCTTAATTAGGCACCACGACTTTTAATTTAACTGAATTTCGCTTCCAACACATAGGTATCCAGAATATAACCTGAATCACGCAAGAGTCAAGACTAAAGATGGTATGACTTATGTCGATTAGGCACAACTATTACCAACTTGAAGAATTGGAGTCCATTGAGAAACGTACCAAGAGAATCATAGGCTTATTCAGGCTAAACTCCAAAGCCTTGAATATCGACGCTAAGGTGCTAGTCTATTGTTTTTAAATACGATCGAAGTGCGTGTATCGGATCTGCATTATCTGTTCCCTTTAATTCTACTATCGAACGGCCAGGAGCTTGGAAAAGCGACGTCGCTTCTTGGTTGATATTCCAATAACACGAACTAAACGGTTTGGTTCCACTTTTATCGTGCGAACGGCTAAAAAATGGGATGCGCTCTCTGAGTAGGTCTTTCCCGGTCCCGATAAATACCTCCCGGGTATCTTCAAGGCGCGAGTGAATCAACTTCTTTTAGGCAAGTTGCTCTATCATACTCGTAGATATAAGGCCAGGTTACACACACACACACACATCAGCCGAAAGATGTCCACTGCTGGACGAAGGCATCCCCTTTATTAGGTAGGGGTTGCCATTGCCATAATCCTCAGGCTTGTCAGGCGGCTTGGAAATCGCAGAACGGTCACCACCGTTAACTAAACCCGTCGTCCAGTGCAGTGGTGGTGCGGTGGTTGCAGTTTTAGTACATACCCAGGTCCAGGCCAGGTAATGGCCAGGTTATTTCATTTCATTGGTCTATAGCAAAATAATCATAGAAAAATACGGCGGTCACGCAGATTTCTGCTTCCGTTTTTAAGGTTTTTCTCAGATGACTAAAAGAATACCACATAAATACTACGACAAAGTTTTATGCGACAATTTTGCTGTAATTAAGATATTTATTTAAAAAGGGGATATTGCGCGCTGCCATACCAGATCGCGAGCGTTATCGGAAGGTCAAATGTCAGCAGATTACATTAGTCATAAGCTGTGGTCATAGGTAACCCTGGGGCTGGAGTTTTGGCGGGAACACGGAAAAATCATGTCGTTGCATTCTATTATTTTCTTAAACTTGAGTTTTTTCGCGAATTAATGATTAAAAATGGTGGTGTTTTATTCATTGAGTGTTGAATTACATGCACGAGTGTGGACAAGTGATATAATGTGGTGAAACATGTCTTTTCGTGTTGTTTTCAAAACTCCGTAGAAGCTCATAGTAAAGTCACCACAACTTTACTAGGGCATGACTTGGACTCGACTATGACTAATTTCGTGTGACTGACTGTGATATCATGACATATTTGACTTGATTTTCATATAAATACTTGAAAAAAATCATAAACTTGACACTGGCAGAATGCACAACGTGCGATGCCAAGAACTAAGAAAAAAAAAAAAACCCTGGGGCTGAAGTTTTTAATAATATGGCTTTGGGTTTTCCCGCCTGTCACTCACTGGTAAATAATGGTTTCTATGGAGCCGGCTATACTACCTTCGAACTGGCGATAAAACATCTGCTGTTCCGTACATTTCATTAAGAGTCAGTGAAGTCCAATTTCGTTTAATTGAATGAAATCTTTTTCCAGTTATTTTGATTTAAAAACTAGTTTAGTTTTTACTGAACCGATTTTGATGAAATTTCTATGGGACCAATCTGAAAGTAGGTAGGTATTTTATTTCAAATAATACTCCATATTGAGAGAGCTATGCTAGGTGTTACTTTGCACGATAAAATCCGGAACGAAGATATTCGACAAAGAACCAAGGTCACCGACATAGCTCGCAGGGTTTGCAAGTTGAAGTGGCAATGGGCCACCAATCACTCGAGGAACTGATAACCGAAGGGGAAGAAAGGTTCTTAAGTGGCGACCGCGAACCGGAAGACGCAGCGTAGGGGCGGCCTCCCACTAGGTGGACCGACGATATTGTAAAACTCGCGGGCAACCGGTGGATGTAAATGGTAGGTTGTCGTACAGTGTGGCGTGTTCACTCAGCAGCGGAGGTCTCCGGGCTGATAATGATATGATGAATTTACTTTGGGACGAGTTTAGAACTTATTTTTTTAAAATATATTCAAGTGACGAGACGAGCAAGACGTTCGCCTGGTGGTAAGCGTCACGCCTGCCACTAACAGTAGCAGTGCCAGAATTGTGAACTTGCGAACACAATCCTGCGCCGCACTGCACTGCGCTCGTCACCCTGAGATATTAGATGTTAAATCTCTTCATACCCAGTAATTTCTTTAGTAACATTGCCCTTCAAACCGGAACGCAGTAATGCTAGCATACTACTGCTTGGCGGTTGAATAACAAACAAAAACAAACCATTATCCATTATTAATCATGGCCTATGCTATAAATACAATAGGGTAGATGACTGATGTTTATATCGTTGAAACCAATAGCTTTAATAAAGAATTTAAGTAAATATAGTATGTTTCTTGAAAAATATATTTAAATTCTGATATATGAGCGTTTAAAGATTTTGTTACAGACAACTCTGTCTTTTCCCACAAAACAAAAAATGACGTCACGCCTTACTTGTCAGAATAGAATTTATATGGCGTACTGAGAAGTGAGATCACGATTTGCTGTTTCGCCTCTCTGTATAGCATGATATTAAATTGCTTATAAGTTGCTTATTTTTAATCAAATTTTCATATTTTTTTATTAATCATCTTTATTAATGGGCCACATTTTAAAAGGACAATTAAAAAAACCAGTCTTCTAGCCTATTATATTACTAAATGATAATATTAATTTATTTCACAAAACAAAATACACTCTTTACATATTATGCATTGTATAGGTTACAAATAATTTGTTTAGTTTTGTGTATACAACATGAACATTGAACAACATAGATGCAGTAGGTACATTTATATTATAACATGTAGTTTGTGTATTGTAGTTTATTACGATGATTTAATAAATATGGTTATAGGTAGATAATAATTATAATATAATATTTACCTTAGTCTTTATCTCAAATCTAGTTTCAAATTAATTTCTGTAGACACATAACTATTACTAAGAGTGTTTAAACACTATGGAATTGTCGCACCAAATCACATAAACAATAATGCATTGGAGCCGGGAGGCCCATCCAAGGAGAGTAACATAAACAACCTAAAAACATATTACACACACATGTATAAAACAATATATTCAAATTGTCAATGCGCTAAACATACACCCGGTGAGGCGGTGACCAAAAATTGAACTAACGACGCCATATTGAAATATCTGTCAAATTGCTTGAACTAGTAAGTTTGAGTCCTAGCTTAATCGTAAAATTGATTGTGGCGCCGCGCGCCGCTGTCATCGAACTAAAATAAGCTGGTCAGAATATTTTTATACATGCATCGATAACGTCATCATCTGTTAATGTTTTTCCTCTCATACTACGTTAAAGCCCAATAAGTTTTATTTAAAGCCAAGTAAAGTGGGGGAAAACTGATTTACTGATTTGAAAACTGTTTTATGATAGAATTATGTTGTAAAATAAAACATCCAATGGCTCCAGATATTTTAGCTATTTTGCCAGCCACTAGTGCAGAAAAATGAGACCATATATTTGTTAGGTACTTAGCGTATTCAGCCAGTGTAAAGATTTATTTAAAAAGTGCATTTTAATTAAGTGATTGGACTAATTACATCGCCATTGTATAATTTTGTATTTATCTTTTAATACATAATCAATCTAATTGTCTGTAAATTATAATTTTGTATTTCGGATAATTAACAATGTACTTAGGTATGTATGTATTTGACTTAGTAATATAATTTTAATTTTAATACATTTCACAATAAACTGGATATTATCTATCACTATTTAATCCAAGTCATGGTCCAGATTAATTTAAGCTTATAAAGAAAGTTTCTTATACAGTATAACTACAGTGAAGCAGAATTCAAAATAATTTTTAGACTATACATAATTATGTAATATTTGCTTACACGTTTTTTATACATAAATAATTTATATTATATAACCCACTTTATTTTGTATCTAGACTCAAAAATACATATCTGCAAAATACGAATCGCTAAATCAAAACCTACAAATCAGTTAACCACCTAGGGTAGATAGTTTAACAGTTCCGGGAAGGTGGTAAAATTGTTAATAATCCGACCTAAGCCTTTAGTTTAGTGACCACGCATTATTTCAAATTTCTTTAAACTAATTAATGGGTTTTCTTTCAAAACTTTTACCATAAGATCATCAGTGTACATAATTGAAGTACTAATAAATTAAATATTTGGACAATTTGAGAGCAAACATAATAATCTCTTTAGATGTTTGAGTAGAATGTTTTTTTAAACAGCGTTTATAATAATAATAATAATATAATAATAACGGTCTTATAGCGAAGAGTCTCGACCTCTCAAGAGGCTCTAGCTTGGCGGTTGGGTCAAGGGTCAGATACAAAAGGCAGTGGTCCTTGACACGGCACGCATGGTCAAGAGGTTCCTCACTCTGCAGCCCTAACCACCGGCAGCTTGAGCCCTGCCCCGCTGCTGGCGGCACCCTAGTTTTAAAGTTTTTTCATAATTTGTATTTTTGTATTCTTTTTTGTATTAACTAAGAAATGAAATAAATACGTGTATAATAATAATAATCATTTATTCAACAAGTATCAAAGACTCGTATACATCATTAAATTAAATTGATAGCAGTAGCAGTCACATTAACACATAAACACAATTGAAATTGAAATTAAGTTTAAAATTAAATTTGAACTTGAAACTAAAACAAAAAGTATTGTTATCTGTCATATGTCAAATTGCATCCTTCTATAATTAAACTTTGCAAATTTGGGCACATTTGTCCTATAAGCATGATTGCGTTTAAATCTACCTGATTGACTCTCTTGAGATGCAAGCTCGTAATTTTAAATCCTCTCGCTTCTAGTAATTCTTTTACATGGTCTGCATAAAAATCAAAATTATCTAGTTTCAGTTCTTGTAAATCCTGTAAATTGTTAAACACTAATAGATTGCCTTGAAAGGTGCAGTTCTTAGAAAGGTAAATATTTTGAATTTGAGGGCACATTTCAACTACAAGCTTAAATTGCTCTTGTGTTGTTTTCTTATGATTTGAGTAAGATTTTAACTTGAATTGTATTCCAGCACTTCCTTCAAAAGTTGCAATGTGTTCCAGTGCTTGTGCTATTGTGTTTGAATAGAAATCAACAACTTCTTCAACATTTGTACAAGATACTAGAAGATGCTTGATCCCTATTTCGGTAACAGCTGTTCCACTTAGATTTACACTTCTCAAGTTACTTAACTGAGTCAATATATCCATGCTTTTATCATTTACACATCTTGAGTAGATTAAGTTTAGCTCCTCGATCAATTTGCAGTTTTCCTGTACACATTTCAATATATTATCTGTACAGATTGCCTTTAGGGTTAAAAATGTAAGACTGTTTAATGCTTTTAACATTTGAATGATGTTGGTCTCGTCGACTGTATCCAAGTATCCATGCATAAGACATAGCTCTAACCGTGTGAGACCAGTAAGCATATATGTTTTGGAAAATAAAGACTCTCTTAACAACCCCATGTTAGCGTAGTTCACCCTTAGCGAAGTTAAATTTTTAGTAAACAATGTCTCTGTTATCCGTAAAATTACATTTCTTTCTCTACTATCCATATACTTAGATCTTAAAGACAATTTAGTTTTTTCTGCCAGTTCTAGTAACACCCGTATTGTTTCAATTGCTAATTTATCATGTACCCCATTGGGAACATTGATTTCAAGAACATTTCTGATGTTTTCGATTTGTTGAGGCAAAGATTCTTCATCTTGACTTGGTTTTCGTGCCCGGCTAAACAGTCGAATAACTTGCATTAAGCGGTTAGCATGTAACTCAGGCGCCATTAACTTTTTAGCCTGCAACACGATCCAATCTGCGAGTTTGACTATCGCTAAACTTTCAAGTTTTTCAGGCTGTCGCACCAGGTACTGCGTTTCCATTTTCTTTTATTTTGATTCTCTATAAAAATAAATTACATTTTTATCAAACTCCTATTGTCGTAGATGTTCGAGCTACACATCTTGGGGACATCTCTCGTTATAATTTTATTATGATTTAAATGGAATATCTTCTGATCTAGTACTGATAGCTTTTTCAATTGTATGTGCAGTTTTTGAAAATTAAGTTACTAGAACATACAGATCAGAAGCAAACAAACTGTTGTTGCTCTCTCTGCAATATATAAAACCTATAGCGGACTACATAACTTCTTTGGGCTTTAAAGCTTAGCGTAGCCCAAGGCTTACTTGATTTGCAATATCTAACGTTATCAATATACGAATTCAAAGTATACAAATACAAATAAAACACAATCAACCTTATTCAAATATATAAAAAAAAATACAACAAATTATTAAAATAAGAGATACGAGAAGACAAAATAAATGTTCGTTCTTATACATCAAAAAAAATATTGACGGAACCATATCCCTCTTTTTCGCTAAGCTACATAAATAAAGGGAATAGATGCTTCACATTTAACACTGTTAGGTAATAAAGTAAATTTAACTCCAAAAATGTTTATGGTTTGCTTTTAAAGGTATTTTAGGGGAATCTGCAAACAAATGGGTGACTAAAGATTTAAATACGGTTCAAAACAAATCAATTAAAATTGTATATACCTCGATTCGAAGTACTTACGTTCTAGTCTAGTCGTCTACTTTCTTCTATATTTGAAGTTCTTTCTTTTCCTTTTCTTCCGTAAATTTGATAGAACTTTTCGCTCGGATTGATTTCTGTGCCACAGTAACAAGATAAAGAAATTAACAAATTTACAACATTTTAAACAGTTAAATTAAAATAATAACCAATCATATCACACTGTTATTATGTGGGTATCGTACTGAGTAGATGAAGCAAATAAAACTATTTAAAGGCAACAATACAAGCATGAGTCACGCGAATGAGTAAGAATATGAGGATAATACTCGTACTGTTAAGACTGACTTTGTGCAGTTAAATGACACACTTCCACAGCCACAGCCACAGCAGGGCACACCACAGCACACTTCCACAGCCACAGCAGGGAGCTACACTTCTATTTTCTAAGCAAACCTAACAGACAAACCGCTAAAACCTTTTAGCTCTAAACCTAAACCGCGCAACTAAAATTTTCTGCTGCTATAGTATTAAACTCTTTTTATTATTGCTTTTTGTTTTTTTAGTATGAAGAGTTACGTGCTCTTCATACTAACCTTCTACCCCATTGGGAGCATTGATTTCAAGAACATTTCTGATCTTTTTTTGTGATAAGAAGGTTCCATAATACTGAAGGGTATGTATGTACTCATCATTATGAACAACTTTTACTATGGGGCCAACCTTGAAATCGCAAAAAAGAGTTCAGGTGTTCCATACAAAATGTTCATTGACCTTGGCGATTTCGGGGTTGGCCCCATAGTAAAAGTTGTTCATAATAATGAGTAGGTAAATATATTGTTACAAATTGTATACTGTATAGTTGGAAATATATACAAATTCCTTGGTTTGCTGCCAAACTCTAAGAATGGTAAATTATTTTACCATATTTTTCGTCGGATTGTCCTTTTTGTATTGTATTTGAATGGTAAGACAATTAAAGTAAAGTTAGTATAGGCTGCGTGACCAGCCCTAGAGTTGGAATAAAAGTGCCGCCCGAAGACTCTGACATGGGTTGACGGTTGTTGTTACAGAAACATAAAACAAACAACCGGGACCAATAACCCCAGTAGCGAGTAGTTGTAAATGGCACTCGTGGTCACCTATCCGAAGAACTAATTGGATCCTCTGTAGGAACTTTGGCGTTTTTTTTTTGTGAATACCTTTAACGCTACGAGTGGTACTATTAAAATAGTTAATTTATATTGTAATTAAGAAAAATGTTCTTGCAATTAGTATGGTTGATTTTGCTTTGAGGGCACAAATACAAAAATTCATATATTTCAAAGCAGAGCGTGAAAAATATTACGAAAACAAGCACGTGTAAAAATAAACATACAAATTTAATGTCATAAAATGTATTGTAAATTGTATAGTAGTGTAGTGTATGTGTATAGTTTATGTATAAATAACAGAAATATCATTATTATTATCCTTAAATCTCACTAATAATGTAAATGCAAAATTCAGTGTATTTGTTAATACAACAACTTTTTATATTAAACATCTAATTGTACACAATTAGATGTTTAATATGAAAAAAAAAAAGTTCTTGTCAACTTCGGTTGACAAATTTTTTCTCCGGTTTCTTTTTCAGCATTTCGCAAGTTTTCAGGCTGTTTCTGCTCACCAGCCGCCTGTTCTACCTCTGACTCCGCCGAGGTATTGTTTGTAGGGCTGGGGACAGCCCCTAAGTTACTTTATTTCATATTTTCTAAAACACTCTTGCTTTCTGTTTCCATGTCAACGGCGCGCCGTCTGGCGAGTCGGCGCAGTTCAAGCCGTGTCACCGCCTGACGTCTGGCAGACGTCACCGTCCGTCGCGTCACTAGGGAATCTAAGTTTTAAGACATAAGATTTTTATTGTAACATGGCATCTTTGACCCCTTCTGGGCGAAATGCAGTATCAAAAATCAACGTGGTGTCGCAACAGGACATGATACAGTGTACAGAGTGCCCCCAGGCCAAGTTTTTTAAAGGCCAAAAAGGCCTCAAAATTCACAAGACCAGATGTCACAAAATTCATGAAATTCCACTTTCGGCTCCAATTTCAGGCTCAAACGTAGCCAGTAGCAGTTCAATGAGCGCTGCTACTCCTGCCAAACCATTTTGGGAGGTTTTAAGCTCATTAAAAAAATCTATTCCGATTTTAAAACGCATCCCGCGTGGTGCTCGAATTTCGGTTGCCCAAAGTTTATCTTTTGCTATTCGGAATGCCGTTACCCAAAATTCAAAGCAGGCCTGGGAACATCTCCTCTCTTTTCCATACAATGTGCTTTACGTTCATTCGGACCCGTCTAACAAAAAATCCCTTACCACTAGAGTAAAGGAAAACTGTGTAAAGTACAAAGTATCGGAAGAGAACCTTTTAGGTCTTGCTAATATTATTCCGCCTAAAAGGCGTAATAGTCAAAATTCAAAAAAATCTGACGATTCGGTTACTTTTAAATTAGTAGAGAACAAAATGAGTGATGGTGATATCAAAGGCGCCGCACGTGTCTTGTTCTCGAGCGACACCATTGCCCCCCACACATTAGAAACGGTTCAGTCACTTCGTGACAAACATCCACCTGCGGCGGCAAACCTCCACCTCCCTGAGCCACCACAACCTGATGACGTTGCCATTGATGTCCAGACTCAGGAGATTGCAACGGCTGTGGCGTCTTTTCAGAGTGGCTCAGCTGGCGGCCTTGATGGCCTAACACCTCAACATCTAAAAGATCTTCTATCTTTTAGCTCTGGTGAGGTGGGCGAGACCCTCTTAAAAGACCTTACAGCTTTGGTAAGTCTTATGTTGTCGGGACGAGTCAATAGTGACGTTATCGAAATTTTGTACGGCGCAAATTTATGCGCACTTATCAAAAAAGATGGTGGCATCAGGCCTATTGCGGTCGGCACCACATACCGTCGCCTCGCGGCCAAGGCAGGCTGTAGGCAAAAGGTTGCTCTTTTGAGTAGCCTTTTCCAACCAATACAGCTTGGTTTTGGTTCGCGAGGTGGGTGTGAGGCTGCTGTTCATTCTCTCCGGACTTTTTTGGATCAAAATTGTGGAGAGGTGCTACTAAAGGTGGATGTCAAAAATGCTTTTAATTCGGTCGATAGAGGCGCCCTGTTGACACAAATCAAAGACAAAATTCCAGACGTTTTCAACTTTCTTTGGCAATGCTACGGCAATCCCACAAAATTAACATACCAAAACAATGTTTTGTTATCTTCAGTAGGCTGCCAACAGGGTGATCCATTCGGTCCCGCCATTTTCAGCCTGGCCATTCATCCAATTATTCAACGTCTCCAATCCAAACTTAATGTTTGGTATTTGGATGACGGAACCTTAGGAGGTGATGTGAGCACTGTCCTAAATGATTTGCAAATTCTCATAGACGAATTTCATCTTATTGGCTTAGAACTAAATTTTTCAAAATGCGAACTCTATGTTTGCGATTCATGTCCGAACAAAGATTTGGTTATTGCAAAATTTAATGATTTGGCTCCAAACATCAAATCTGTGGATAGATGTTCTCTTCGCCTACTGGGTTCACCGATTTTAGATGAGTCTTTTTCACCTTACGTAGAAGAAAAAATTCAAAATTTTATGAGTGCCTCCAGGAGGTTACTCAATATTAACGCCCACATGGCGTTTACCATTATCAAATATTGTCTGTTTGTGCCAAAATGTATATACACTTTACGATGTAGTCCACTGTGGAAACACGGTGAGCTCCTTTCGAGCTTAGACAATGTCGTAAAGGAAACACTAATATCGGTTTTGAATGTTGACATGAATGACAGGACATGGTCACAAGCCTCACTACCAGTAAGGTTAGGAGGCTTAGGGATCCGCAAAATTTCAAGTGTAGCTCTACCAGCTTTCTTGTCCTCAGTTCATAGTACACATAAATTAATTGAAAAAATCCTTCTTCCCTCTTTAGGCCATTCCGGTGTAGTAGTAGCTCATTTGAATGAGGCCAAGAATGTTTGGAGGGAGGCTTGCCCAAATACTGATTTTCCGAGGACTTTGTCTTCGCAGAGACTATGGGATGGGCCGATCTGTGAACTAGCACGGAAATCTCTTCTAGATACGTGTACTGGCGTCGCAGATCGCGCTCGTATCCTTGCTGTCTCTGTATGGGAATCAGGTCTTTGGTTGCAGGCTATTCCCTCCTTTAACACTGGTAGCCTTTTGGACCCAACCGCATTTCGTCTAGCTGTTAGCTTGCGCTTGGGTGCAAGGTGCTGTGAGGCCCATCGCTGCCAGTGTGGTACTGCTGTCGATCAGCTCGGTCACCATGGTCTCTCTTGCTCAAGAAGCGCTGGTCGGATCGGCCGCCACGCTAGCCTGAATGATGTCATACGTCGGGCTTTATCCACCGCCAATGTTGCAGCTGTGCTCGAACCGAGCGGCCTTGCGCGTGACGATGGCAAAAGACCTGACGGTATGACACTTGTGCCTTGGAAGATGGGACGGCCCCTTGTATGGGACGCAACTTGCGTTGATACTTTGGCACCGTCACATCTTCCTGAGACACAGAGTAGGGCTGGTGCGGCGGCAAATTCGGCGGAGCGGCACAAGCGGCGCAAGTATGCTAACCTCGGCAGAGGTTACATATTTGAGCCGTTTGGTGTTGAGACATTGGGTCCGTGGGGACCGGGAGCTCATCATCTTTTCAAAAACATATCCGAGCGCCTGGTCGACGCGACGCGTGATCAAAATGCTGGCGTTTATTTGGCTCAACGCATAAGCATTGCCATCCAGCGTGGCAATGCCGCCAGCATGCTGGGTACGCTGCCGACTGGTAGTGGGTTTGAGCATTTGGATTGTCTCTAGACTTTCATCGGTCTGGATACAATCCTTTTGTTTTTTGTTGTGTAGTAGGCTAAGTAGTCATTGTAGTTTGTTGTAGTTAATAAAGGTCTTTATTGTACACAATTGTACATTGTACATTGGAGGATTTATTCCCTCTCTCTGATTATTTTCGCTGCAGTCAAAATCGCGGATAGCAACGGCGCAGATTCAGTTCATGCAAAATCTTCTAATAATTACAGCTCTTAAATTTCTTCAATCATTATTATTTCAGGTGGGCTTATACAGCTTTTAATTATGTGTGCTATGACTAAGTTCATTAATTTATTTCCCCACAATTTCAATTCTTTCAAATAAATCATTGGATTTGTATCTAGAACTTCCAATAATACAGCATCGAGCGAAACTGGACTCGCAACATGGAGGAATTCAATATTCAGACAACTCTTGAGCATAAACAATAATTGCTGATCAGAAGGTTGCATATTTTGATCTTTCATATTCAATGTAAATCTCTTCAAATTCTTCAACGGTGTCGCAGTAAGCTCAGAGTAAGCTAAATCATATGATTCTTTCACAAATTTACAGATGCTTAGAACTAAACATTCCAAATTTGGGCATGTTTTAGTTATACTGTTTAAAGCATTTAAGTCTATCTGTACGACTTCTACAAGATGCAGATGCACCAAATTATATCCTCTAACTTCTAATACTTTTCCTACTCCATAAGCATAAAAATCATATATCTGTAGTTCCAAATCCTTTAAAGCTTGTAAATCGTTAAGCGCCATCAGATAGCTTTGTGGTGTCTGGTCTGGGTTTTTCACAAGGGTCATTTTCTGGATACGTGGACATGTTTGAACTACTAACTTCAGTTGCTTTAATGTTATTAAATTACAGTCATTTTCGAAAGATAATAACTCAAATATTTTCTCTGCATTTTTATCAGTAATGCTTTCTATTGCTCTTGCCACAATATCAGGACGAATATTAATATGGACTATATTTTCACAAGATAAAAGCAGAGTTTCAATCCCTTTATGGCTTACTTCTGTTTCATATAAATCAACGCTTTTCAAATTCGGTAACTTAGATAAAATATCTATACTCTTATCGTTTATTCGTCTTATTGAAACAAAGTTAAACATTTCGATCAATTTACAATGTTCAACAACACATTTTAATATATTGTCCGTGCAGATATCTTGAAAAGTCAGATATTTAAGACTCGGTAACATTTTTAGCATTTGTATAATGTTATCCTCTTCAACTGTATTGCAAAACCTCTGGGTAAAACATAAGTGTAAATGTGTAAGACCGGTGAGCATGTACGATTTGGAACATAGCGAGATTTGTATAATCTCCATATTTGTCAATAGGTAGGTTACATTTTCAGTGAACAATGTTTCTAGCATCCGCCAAATTGAATTCTTTCGACTGCCCATAAACCACAAGCCCGGTTTTGTATTATCTGCTAGTTTTGACAGTGCTCTTAATGCTGCAATTACTAACTTATCATATAACATCTTAGGTACATTACTTTTGAGAGTGTCCCTAATGATTTCGATTTGACTAGACAGAATATCTTCAGCATTATTTGGGTTGCGTGCCCTTGTAAACAACTGCATTACTTGTTCTAGTCGGTTTTTATGTAAATCTGGTAACATCAACTTTTCCGCTTGTAGAGCTATCCAATCTCCGAGTTTGACTATCGCCAAGCTTTCAAGTCTTTTTGGTTGTTGTACCATATACGTTTTCTTTTCTTTCTTCGTTATTGTCTTTCTGTAAATTAAATAGTTTTAATATTTTTTTTACTTTTATTTTTTATTGTTTTTTTGTTTTAACTATCGCTCTTACCTATATTAGTTTCATTTATTAAATAATAATTGGATAAGTGGAGAGTTTAACTGATATTTACATCGAAGAAGTAATTTAAATCGGCTGGTAAAGTTATCTGACATATACAATGTTTTTGGAAGGATTTATGCACTGCCCCTTTCTATAAATCACGTGCTATTGGTTTGGAATCGTATACTCTGACGTCATTTGCCACTATAGTGCGCTCTCTGTCTAACATAAAACTAAATATTTAACGCTGTGTTATTTATGCACGTTTCAATTTTATTTTCGATGATTTATTTTGTTGCGAACCTGCTTTTTTGTTAGTCATAAAAAAACATATGTAAAATATTATCTATTAGTAGTAAAATCTTTGAAGTCGATTTAACACTACATAGTTTTAATGCCTAATTATCAAATCGATAAAAAAAATCATGTAGAATTTAAGTAGGTGATGAAAACATAATAATTTAGCACCATCAAGCTGATCTGATGACGGAAACAGGAGGTGAAACTCTGCAATGGCTGATAGTAAACTTAACAAGTTTTGTTTTTTTTTTTGTTTTTACTTGTAACGTACATAAACATCAATCAATCGATATGTAATAGTTTGATTTATGTTTGTTTTGATGTGTTTGTGTGTGATTATGTTATCTGTGTTGTTTTTGTGTGATCATGTTAATGTTTGTGTTTCAATTGTTTATGTAATTTATTAATGTGACTGATACTGCTATAAATTTAATGATGTGTTGATGCTTGATGAATAAATGATTATTATTATTATTATAACGTACGTAAACGTATGTACTCTTGGTGGCAAGGGTCTGAAGATGGAGTAGGAATGTGGATAATGGAACTCTTAAACGGCTTCTAGTAAGCCCCAGAAGTTAGGGCTCATTTGGTTTGTTATGACGAGACCCTTAAATTATACTATGTTTTAAACTGTTAGTTCACAGCGAACAGAGACCTAGCGACCTCTATACCTTCCAAGGCCCTTGAACAATTTGGCTCATATACTAACTTTATAATTATATTTGAACTTACTTGCTTACATTCTTATAGAACGGATCATAACGATTCGCAAGTTATTTTCGAATAATTAAACATGCAATAACGTACCTACTCGTATATACCTAGAAACACCGATTTGTCCCCTTATACTCAGAGATATTCGCTTCGCTTGGTAAATTATACAACACAGGTTATAATGGTAATGGTTGACATTACCAAAACTCAAACAATACGGATTGATTTCACTTTTATTATGCTAACCGATAAGCAACAAAATGAGATGCCCGAAAGTGCTACTATAATATTGAAAACACATTCTAACATAGGTAGTTACCTATCTGTAACACATGTCCTGTAAATTTCCTGTTATTGTTTTACCCTGCCTGGCTGTAGCGAAACTGCACCTTTATGTGTTTCTTACACAAAATCATGAGCACAATATTTATTAAATTTTAACCGTGATTATAACTTCACACTGAAATAGAAGCTAGTAGTAAACACACTATAAATAACACAGTAAATATTCGTGTCGCACTGACACGTTTAGATAAAGATAATAATGCTTGATGACGCTATTGGACGCTACTCCCCCCTCTACCCTACGTACCTTCGAGCATTTATACCATAGGAGGTGACAAGCCGAGGCGTTACACCTCTGCTCTGCAAAACGGTTGGTCATTGTGTGTGTTGTGAGTTTGTGAGTTTGTTGCAGTGTGCGTTCATACGAACAGGAATTTGTTTTATAGTGTGAAAGCTTGCTTGTGTGCCATGCGTGTTTATCTCGTTTCGGCAAAAAGTGTTGGTAATGTATGTAAAGTTTCGTAAATATAAACCACGGGCATAATACCTGTGGTAATACCATAAATATAGTTTAACTACCAATAGGACCACTAGCAGAGAGTTATGCTTGGAGTTCGGTACTTTACGCGATAAAATCCAACAAGGATATTCGACAAAGAACCAAGGTCACCGACATAGCTCGCAGGATTTGCAAGTTGAAGTGGCAATGGGCAGGCCACATCGCTCGACGAACTGATAACCGATGGGGTAGAAAGGTTCTTGTGTGGCGACCGCGAACCGGAAGACGCAGCGTTTATAGGGAGGGCTCCCACTAGGTGGATCAACGACATTGTAAAAGATGCGGGCAACCGGTGGATGCAAATGGCAGGTTGTCATACAGTGTGGCAGTCTAAGGGGAAGGCCTTCTTTCAGCAGTGGACATCTCCGGGCTGATGATGATGATGACTAGGGCCACTGGGGAAAAAATACGCATGGTCCTACTAGTAGAACCACGCGGTTAGACCACGGGCAACAAATGGCCGGGTCAAATCATAGGAGGGAAAAAAGAAAGGGGAAAGAAGTATCAAAAGTGAGGGGGTAATTTGTTTAAAGTCTAACAGTTTGCTTCGCTACTCTCCCAGAGTTTTGATTGAACTTGCTGGTGGACTCACAAGTCACAACCAATACTATTTTAACTCATCTCAATTCTGCATTCGTCAACGGATTGGAACCATAGCGCCTGAAGTATAATGTATACACTTCCTTAGACAGCTGAGAGCTCGGATAATTCAGGAAGGCGTTTGTTACATTGAAATTTATGGTGGGTCGCGTCTTCGCTAATTGGCCTAATATGCACGACCAAGACAGTAAGACTATACTTATGGTAATACACTCCATCTCTTTCTTTCTTATTATCCAGAAAGCGCGTTGTTCTGCAGTGACCATCGCAAATCAAATACAAGAGACGTCACTCTTCGTCCGACATCCACGACGGACGCTCAGCATCAGCAACTGCCGCGATGCACGGCCTCCGGCACAAATAAAAAAAAATAAGCTTACAGTAGAAGACGCTGACCTTGTGCTGACCAGACTTGTCTGTCAGTGTCAAGTTTTTTATTTTATTTTATATCGTCATCAGCCCAGAGACGTCCACTGCTGAACGAAGGTCTCACCCTTCGACCGCCACACTGTACGACAACCAGCCATTTGCATCCACCGGTTGCCCGCGACTTTTACAATGTCGTCGGTTCACCTAGTGGGAGGCCTTCCTACGCTGCGTCTTCCGGTTCGCGGTCGCCACTCAAGAACCATTCTTCCCCATCGGTTATCAGTTCGTCGAGCTATGTGGCCTGCCCATTGCCACTTCAACTTGCAAACCTTGCGAGCTATGTCGGTGACCTTGGTTCTTTGGCGAATATTCTCGTTCCGGATTTTACCTAGCAATGTAACTCCGAGCATAGCTCTCTCCATTGCCCGTTGCGCGACCCTGAGTTTCTCTAACAGGCAAGCAGTTAAAGACCTCGTTTCAGTTCCTTATGTCATCACTGGCAACACACACACACACTGGGGCATATAAAATATGGCACAGTTCAAAAATATTATGCTGTTTTTGACTGGCACGTATAGTCTGTGCTGTCTATCGAGTTTAGAAAAACAACTTTTTTTTCTTATGTTTGGAAAATATCTCATTCCGCATCAATTCCTCATTGTCACAATTACGTTACAGTGTAAAAGCACGCAGGTCATGCACGGTTTGCTTGGTAATTCAACCCCTGTTTGTCCGTCACAGGCCAAGAAGTCTAATTGTATTGGGCAATGAAACGCTGAAATCGGAATGGACTTGGCTGTACCGACATTAACCTGTAATTCGTCATTTCAGCACAGTAGTAATACGTATAGAATACTCTCTCTCATATTCAGTGCAAGCTAATTTGTACCTACTCTATTTGTGCTATTAGACTCTTTTTGCAATGGAATGACGAGATGAGCTAGATGTTCGCCTGGTGGGAAGCATCACGCCTGCCCCCTGCGCCTCCCTGTATTGCGCTCGTCGCCCTGAGATGCAAAAACAAAGATTTTTTTAAAAAACAAACCTTCATTTCAAATCTCAGTCAATCAGTGTGTAGCTAGCTATACTCCAATGTAATGCTAAGGCGCGGGCCATGGAGGACAGGGAGTAGCGATGAGAAACTTGCGGCCGTTGCTCAGAATTTGCGGACGGAGTGTGTGACGTCACATTTATTTGGTCAGTCTGCTAACGCCCGCCTCACGTAGCAGTCATTCAGGCTTTCAAAACAGATGTACGACTTTTAGTGTATTTACGCAGTAAAAGTGAAAAGAATATGAGTTACTACGTTTTTTCATGCACTTATTATCGAGGCAAACATTCCGAAAACATGACGCCTTACTCTGTGGCGCGGGCGCAGCCAGCTGGCAATCAAAGACAGTCAATCAGTGCGTTGATATTTGAATGTAATGTATGTTCTAAGGCGCAACTGGGCGACGAGTGAAATATCGATCTGCCATCATTTATAAATAGGGTACAAATTAGCTTGCACTAAGTATAATTATGACAAGATTGTAGTGAAGGTACGTTTAGATTTAGACGCGTTTTGTACGGGATTGTATCTTCTGTACATAGTACTATCTTGTTTTCTGTGATCTTGGAACTTAGGTAAAAGCATACGACTTAGTTGTCGTAAAATTAGGGTCGAAGGCGCTGAATAAACTTACCTTCCTTTACCTTGATTATGTAATAGTACGGGTACTTTATTGGCCACCTGGTAGCCTGTTAGCCGGAAATGTTGTACAGGGTTATAAAGCGCCGGGTGTACTTTGCCGAAACAGAGTCATTGTACTCATCGTTGCGAACAAGTTTTACTATGGGACCAATGAATGGGACCAAAACTGAAATTATTTAATAATATGCTTTTAAAAAAAAAATACAACCTACTTCAACTTCGAATACCTGCGGTTGACATCTTCATACTTTCTAGGAATTTTGATTTAAAAACCAAACTACTACCGATATTGATAAAATTAATATAAAACCACTTCTGAAGTATTGCCTACCAAACAAAAAAAGAATCATCAAAATCAGTTCATAATTGGCGGAGTAATCGCGTAACATCATCATCAGCCCGGAGACGTCCACTGCTTAACGACAACTTGCCAATTGCATCCACCGGTTGCCCGCGACTTTTACAATGTCGTCGGTCCACCTAGTGGGAGGCCTTCCTACGCTGCGTCTTCCAGTTCGCGGTCGCCACTCAAGAACCTTTCTTCCCCATCGGTCATCAATTCTTCGAGCGATGTGGCCTGCCCTGCGCCACTTCAACTTTCAAACCTTGCGAGCTATGTCAGTGACTTTGGTTCTTGAGCGAATATCCTCGTTCCGGATTTTATCGCGCAAAGTAACTCCGAGCATAGCTCTCTCCATTGCCCTGTTGCGTGACTCTGAGTTTCTCCAAAAGGCCAGCAGTTACACAGGCAGTAGGTACTATTATTTATTCTGTGGTTAAAGACCACGTTTCAGTTCCATATGTCATTATGTAATCGCGTAACATAAATACAAAAAAAAATATAGTTGAATTCAGAACTTCCTTTTTTGAAGTCGGTTGAAATATATGTAACTTCTCTGTCGCCAAAACAAATGGAACAGCCGATATATTTTTCGCGAATGCTTTTTTGTCTTCTTTCAGCTTCGTAATATAGTTAGGCTACCCTTTATTTTTTTAAAGTTTCACATACATCTGGCCTTAAACTAAGCAAAGCTTGTTTTATGGGAACGAGACAACTCATACAATACTTACATTTTTTTTAATACAAGTGACGAGACGAGCAAGACGTTCGCCTGATGGTAAGCGTCACGCCTGCCACTAACAGTAGCAGTGCTAGAATTATGAACTTGCGAACACAATCCTGCGCGGCACTGCACTGCGCTCGTCACCCTGAGATATTAGATGTTAAATCTCTTCATACCCAGTAATTTCTCTGCTAACATTGACCTTCAAACTGGAACACAGTAATGCTTGCACACTACTGCTTGGCGGTTGAATAACTAGCAAAGGTGTGGTACTTCCCTAGGCGGACTCTGCAGTAGAGCTACCACTACAAAAAGCTTAGCTTAGCTCTCTTAGCTATATAAATTGATAGTACTTAGCGGCTGGGTAGGTATGTCCTAAAATTACATCTTGAACCATCAAAGGCTGGGCAGTAGCGTCCTCTCGACACAGAATAAATAATAGTACGAGTAGAGAATGTTTTGAGTGTGTTCACACGGTTGCGCCTGAAAGACGAGTTGTTTTTTATTAGAATGGGCTGGCGTTAGAATCTAGTAAATCTTTCGCGTGTGATAAAATCAAAGTGCTTTGATTGATATTGGACAAAATACCGTAGTGGTGTCGTTTGTGTTGGGGGTGCAATTCAATCCGGGGTGCCCCGGGACCGGATGCTGGATTGCCACGACAAACCACGAGGCAACTACCTTCGACGTCAGACTGAAGGTACTGTTTGAACATTATATTTTAGGCTCGTTAAATTTAACGCTGCGTATCGCAGCTTGATGCGTCTATCCCACTGTTGGGAAGACACCATACGTATTACCTACTTATTGTACTTTTTTTTTAACCCTTTTTAATACGTATTTATTGAACTAACAACGAAATATAAAATTAAAACAGTTAAACTACCTAATTAAAACTAAACTAAAATAAAAAAATTGAATAATCGATATAAGAGACCGTTTAAAGTATCTATAGGTAGCAAACACTAACATAATTTACATAATATAGATAGTTTAAACGGTCTCTAATTTCGGGTAATGTGCCCAAAATGCTGGCCACGTTGCCCCGCTGGATTGCAAGGCTAAGTTTCTGGCCCAAATAAAGGCCAGCATTTTGGTCACATGTGGATTCTTTAAGTCTCCTTTAATTTGTAATTTATTTATTTATTTATTTTTTTTTTTTCTTTATGTTTCTTATTATACTTGTAATACAATACAACACCCAGACGCACAACAAACATCTATGTTCGTCACATAAATGTTTGTCCTATGCCTAGGACCCAGGGGAATCGAACCCACCCCTATCTCAAGGCTGACATACCACCAAGTTACCAACTGGGCTACGAGCTTAGATCGATGAAATCCCAATCCAACTCTTTAGTAAGAAAAATAACTCGAACAAAGAAATTCATCCATTAAATTTCCCTTTCACAGCTTTCGTTCAATCAAACAAATGAATTATTTTTCAGCGAACAATTGGAAACCAATTAACATAAACCAAAACCCGTCCAAAAAACACGAACCCGCAATTTAAAACCGCTAAATCTAAAACATGAACAATAGATGCCAAGTCTTTGTACCCAAGAATTCATTTTATCTCCTTGTGGTTTTGATTACTAAAATACAGAGAGACAACGGTATAACATATAATAACTACCAGAATTGAAGACCTGGGTTAGTCCTAAAACCACTGGAGGACGGGCAGCAGCGTCCTCTAGGTTAACGGTGGTGAGCATTCTGCGATCCCCAAGCCGCCTGCCAAGCGTGGGGATTATAGCAACGCCCCCCTATTAAGGCCTTTTGTCTAGCAGTGCACGACTTCTGGCTGGTGATGATGACGATGACGTAATTCAGTTCCATATGTCATCACTGGCAACACACACTGGTCGTAGACCCTTGCCTTCAGACACTATGAGGGATTTTGGACGAGAAGATATTACGCAATTTCCCGAACGCTGCCCATCCGAGTTGGATTCTTCGGGCGACCTCTTTGTCGAAGTTGGACCTACCTAACTGAACAACTTTATTACTTGCTACTAAAAAGCAGCTTCTGCAGACATTGTCCATCGCGACCATATTAGTCTGTGTTGTGGTTATGGATCTTCCAAAGACAATGTTCTGGATTCTGTGACTTTGAAAAACGCCGCTATCCGGTTGATATATGGTTAAGTATTGAATGAAAAACACGACTCCGGATGCAATTGATGGATGGGTCCAGAAACGATTTCTATTGAATGTTAAATGAAAAGATAATAAGGTTTCAAGAGCAAGAGCTAAGCAAAGGGAATTATGATGTTAAACCTCCTGTACACTAGTAGTCTGCTAACAGTAGAGGTAGAGCGGACACAGCATGGTCTAAAATCTGATAGTTCTATTTTGTGGAATGGACTGACGTGACGGGCTATACATTCGCCTGGTTGTAAGCGTCACGCCTGCCCATAACATTAGCAGTGCTAGAATTGTGAACTTGCGAACAAAATCCTGCGCCGCACTGCACTGCGCTCGTCACCCTGGGATAACTCCTCATGCCCAGTAACTCTGGTTACATTGCCCTTAGAACCGATACACAGAATGCACACTTGGCTACTTACTGCTTGGCGGTTGAATAACTGGCAAAGGTGTGGCACTTCCCCAGGTTGACTACAATAGAGACCACTACAACATTTTGCAGTTGTTGGTGATTTGGAAGTATATAAAATGAAAAAAAAAAGGTGGCGACTCGAACACGTAGTCGTGTTTTTCGCAGTCGAGATGACTACCAACGTACCAACTGAAGTCGGATGAGATAAGAATGCAAAAACAATGATATAATATGACAAAATAGCTGTCAGATTAGTTAAGAATAGAAAGAAAAAAAAATACGGTGGATGAGACGTCATACGACGAGTGAGAAACAACCCACACTTGCTACGGCGCTATTTGACGGCCGATTAAATAGAGCTAAATTAAAAAAAAAAAGCTCTTTTTTATTGTATTATATTAATAGTTCTATTGTATTAGTAATCACTAGCACTATCCAAGCCTTAGAAAATGTAACTACCCTAGGGGTCTTTGTTTTTGGGAAAGGTTCACTGGCTATAATAATAGACAATAGACAATCGTTTATTTGCTTTGATTATATACCCAGTCAGAGAGCTAGATCCTCCAAGTTTATTTGCGACAAAAAACATAGCACACTTGGAGGATCTAGCTCTCGCTGGGTATATAATGAAAGATAGCACACAAACAAAAGAAATTTGGAAAAATAAGAAAATTTACTTAAACGTTTAACCAAACCTATAACCTACTTTTAATGCATTCAGTCGTGAAAATATATTAAAATAATTGGATAAGCACTTAGTAGTAATTTTTACAGCCCTTGTAAAAGACCCGTTAACCTGAAAACTTAAGTAATGAAATTTTCATTGTTACTTCAAACTGATGGGATCTTACGAATATAGCCTAGCTAGCTGGCCTTTGTTAAGGGTGAAAGTTTCCATGTACAAAATTAATTGAGACAAGAGATAAATTAAAAAAACCGATACAATAGAGTTATGATAATAAAAGATAATAAAACATAAAATACTTATGTATAAATAATGAAATGTTTCCACAAAAAAATACAAAAAACGTAGGTTTAAAAAAAAAACTAGTATATTTTTTTAAAACCCGAACTACTTAACCGATTTCGATAATTTATATGGGACCACCTCTAAAGTATTACCTACCAAACAAAAAAAACAGTCAAAAACAGTTCATAATTCGCGGAGTAATCGGGTAACATACAAACAAAAAAAAACTTACAGTCGAATTGAGAACCTCCTTTTTTGAAGTCGGTTGAAAAGAGTTTGACTGTTTGATGTAACGCTGCTGTATAATACAGTAATACTCATAGGGATTACTTATCTAATTACATTTCTTCCCATCTTTATAAAGATAGAGAGCTGAATCCTCCAAGTTCTAAAGCACCCGGGTAGAAAATAATGGATACTTTTATATTAAGTTTTATTTATACGGGAATACTCACGTTTAATTAAAACTGGATACTCCGACTATAGTTTCGATCACATCCGGTGACCATTTTCAAAGAGTGAAAACAGAGGCCGACGCGCGTGCAACTGCGTCCTGCTTAGCACTCAACTGATAATTGTATAGTTTTATACATTACCTAATTCATCTTCTTGTTGAGTCGACAATCATCCCCTTAAGGTTTTTTACGAGATCGTAAATTGTAATGATCATTTCGTACAAAGCTTAAGGTGGACTCGTGGACTTTTCTGGTAATAAAAGCTTGAAGAAAATGCTAATTGTTATAATATCAGGTTCGTATCACGGTCTCTGTGTCTACTGTCTCTTCTAGACAAGTGAATAGACCATAGGAATAGACATTACACATTAAATACTTCTTGCTAGATGAGGGACTAATATTATATTGATAAAACAATTACACAAAATCATCATCATCAGCCCGGAGACGTCCACTGCTGAACGGAGGCCTGTCCCTTAGACCGCCACACTGTACGACAACCTGCCATTTGCATCCACCGGTAGCCCGCGACTTTTACAATGTCGTCGATACACCTATTATAGTGGGAATCCTACCTACGCTGCGTCTTTCGATTCACGGTCACCACTCGAGAACCTTTCTTCTCCATCAGTTATCAGTTCTTCGAGCGATGTGGCCTGTCCTAGCGCTTCAACTTGCAAACCCTGCGAGCTATGTAGTAAGCAAGTAATCAAGTGGCCTGTGTTATGTAAAGCTATAGGACCAGTATACCACTAGCTCTTTCTAAAAGTAGGCCCATATTTTGAGGGGGCCAGCTGCCCCCCACCTACACAGAATGTAACAGTCATAACGTCATAACATAAGGTGCTTATGCGGACATACAGAAAAAACATTTTTTTATGCTTAAACGTTTGTGTGGTGGTCTAGGGGGAGGCCTTCGTTCAGCAGTGGACGTCTCCGGGCTGATGATTAATGGTTAGTGATACAATGTGGGGAAACATTTCATTTCGTGTTGTTTTCAAAACTTTGTAAATGCTTATTGCACTACAAGTTACTCTTTACAAAAAAAACCGACTTCAAATCAAAAATTTGTATTTTTAATATCGGTCCACAATTGACGGAGAAATCGGTGACAATACTAAAAAAAAATTAAAAAACATCATACAGAACCTCCTTGTTTTTTGAAGTCGGTTAAAAACTCGTTCCAATTTTACTAGGGGCATGACTTGGACTTGACGTGACTGATGTTGTATTGTGTTTGTGGGACGAATATGGAATAGATCGATTTTATATGATTTAATCGGTTTCATTTGGAAGGGAAGAGTTGATTATTTCGCGATTTCATGTTTGGCCAGATTGTTTTTTTTACAATAATCTAATGGATCAAAAGGAGATGCGCATAACCTGTATAAAAGAAACTATACGCATATAAAATAAATTGGATTCTCCGATTCAATTTAAAGAGCGTTGTAAATGTAATGGATCCAATTTTTTTCAGTTAGGACGGTTACATACTGTTCCGGAAGGCGCATTAGCTTGGATTTATTGTTAGTTATTGTTATACGAGATTTGAACGGCTTTGAAAGGCAAGAAGGATAAGAAATTGACAACTTTATGTACAAGGAAAAGACGGACAACCGTAATAAGGATTCTGGTGTGAGCATCACGCCAGTATCCTCTTCAAACCTTTAACTTCGGAATTACTATGCGACTGATTATCTCTGTGCTCGTCTCGTATTGCGGTGGACAGTATCGGTTCACGTGACTTGTTTTTTGCGGTTCGTCGGCTGAAAGCACATTCTTCTGCAGCTATGCGATTCTGTAATATATGCCTCACTAAGTGAACTCGACTAGGTGATCCGCACTCCCTTCGACTCTCACACTCACCTCACCTAAATCGGTATTCCGCGAAGGAACGTCTCACCGCGTGAAGTGATCAATCGCTCACTTGTGTTTAGTTCCTTGCCCTTGCGGCGTCACTCGGGTGGCGCTAGTGGCGCTATAGGTTTTTACAGAATACCAATCGGACATCTCACGGCGAGATTGGTGCTCACTTCACACTCACGCAAGTGAGTTATGTTACGGAATCGCATTGCAGGACCTGATGGTATACCGCCATACATTGTCAAAGATTGCTATGAAATTCTGAAACAACCAATTTTGTACATATTAATGTGCCTTACGTACTGCAGCTTACCCATCAGAGTGTAAAATGTCCAGAGTCACTCCTATACCCAAGGATGGTCCTAGGTCAAAAGTCGAGAACTATAGGCCTATAGCTGTTTTGTCCGCGCTCGGAAAAGTGTTCGAGACGATTCTGAACAAGGAAATAACCAGGCAGGTCGGGGCACAACTGAGCGATGCTCAACACGGTTTTAGAGCCGGTAGGTCCACCGCCACTAACCACGTAAATTTTGTGGACTATGCCGTTTCAGAAATGGACAATAACAAACAGGTAGATGCGGCATATTTTGATTTTAAAAAGGCATTTGATCGCGTTCATAATGACGTCATGTTAAAAAAAATTCAGAGGTTGGTTTTACTCCAAATTGACTTAAGCTATTTTCGAGCTATTTTTCTAATCAGCTGCAATTTGTTCAGCTCTCCTGCTACCGCTCTGATCCGTATTTGACCTGCTCTGGTGTGAGCCAGGGCAGCACACTGGGTCCGACGCAATTTTCAATTATGATTAATAACGACTTGCCAAATGTCGTTAAAACAGCCTCATGTTTGCGGATGATATAAAGCTATTCTTGGGTATAGGAACTGATGCGGTGAGGCGCTGCAGGAGGACATTGATAGGGTGGTGCCGTGGAGTGAACGGAACCACCTCGAGTTTAATGCGTCTAAATGCAAAACTATAACTTTTTCCCGCGCCCGTTCGCCTATTCTATACTCTTACAACATAAACGGTGCTTCTGGAGCGTGTAGAACGAATACGTGACCTAGGATTGACTCTGGACACTGAGCTGACGTTTAACGATCACATTATCGAGATGTGCGGTCGCGCTCACAGGTCGCTCGGGTTTTTCATGAGACAATCCAGGCTATTTAGGGATAGGAGGACCATCGTTGCCCTCTACTATGCGTTTGTACGGAGTAAGTTGGAATACGACTCCATAATCTGGGATCCCCACGAATATAAGTACAAACTCATGGTAGAGAAGGTACAAAAGCGGTTCGATCGATATCTGTACAACACGTTGTACGGATACTATCCGTACTTGTGTCCGTCCTGTTCGTGTCTGGAATGGTCGGCATGAACACGCTGGAGCTCAGGCGAAAGTGCGCTATAATGGTGCACTTCTACCTGTTGCTCCACAATAAGGTAGACAACCCGAGCAGCCTGTCGCGGCTCGCGCTCGTCGCACCGGAGCGAGCGCGGCGGCCGCACGTGCGGCGCCTGTTTGCTGCCCCGTGGACGCGCACGCGCTCGTCGCAGTACGCTCCCACGGCCCAGGCCGAAATTGCGTAATATCTTCTCGTCCAAAATCCCTCAGTGTCTGAAGACAAGGGTCTACGACCAGTGTGTGTTGCCAGTGATGACATATGGAACTGAAACGTGGTCTTTAACTGCTGGCCTTTTGGAAAAACTCAGAGTCACGCAACGGGCAATGGAGAGAGCTATGCTCGAAGTTACTTTGCGCGATAGAATCCGGAACGAGGATATTCGCCAAAGAACCAAAGTTACCGACTTAGCTCGCATGGTTTGCAAGTTGAAATGGCAATGGGCAGGCCACATCGCTCGAAGAACTGACAACCGATGTGGAAGAAAGGTTCTTGAGTAGCGACCGTGAACCGAAAGACGCAGCGTAGGAAGGCCTCCCACTAGGTGGACCGATGACATTGTAAAGGTCGTGGGCAATTAACCGGTGGATGCAAGTGGCAGGTTGTCGTACAGTGTGGCGGTCCAAGGGGAAGGCCTTCGTTCAGCAGTGGACGTCTCCGGGCTGATGATGATGATGATGATGACTGAATTTTGGCTTTGTCAAAACGGTTTTTCATGAAGTTTTCAGAAGTGAGGATTCTGGCGTAAAAGGCATAATGTATCTTGTACTATATTACATTATATTATAAGATACATTATACAAATATAAATCATTTACAATTTAGCCCAGAGTCAATGAACTTTTTATATGAAGCAGCAGATTTTCTTTCGCGATTTCGGTTGGCCACATAATAAAAGTGGTTAATATGACTGAGTACGAGGACCTCTTTGGCTTAGTACAACCAAAGCTTATAACCCTGTGTTGGACCTGGGTAATGGGCATATCCTAATACTAACTGCATCCAAAACCATCGAAGGACGGGCAGCAACCTGCGATCGCCGAGCCGCGCCTGCCAAGCGTGTGGATTATGCCGTGGGGACTATGATGAGGCATGACTTCGACTTGACCGTGACTAGTTTTTGGGGACTGACTGTGACTTATTTGACCTAATCCGACAAAAAGCTTGAAATAATGCATTGTACTTGATTGCAGAATGCACAAAGTGTAATGTCATAAATTAAGAAAAAATGTACTTCAAGTTTAGAGACATCTAGCAGATATTTTAGGTACTATGATAAGTAGTTACAAAACATCTTACAATATGTTTTTACCCATTGTGTTACTGTGCGATATACTGTGCGCTATACGTACGCTAGATTTACGACAGATGGCGCTAATCAAGAAAGAAATTAACTAAATTAGATAACATTATTTATTGTAATATTTAAAGAAACTGGGTATGTAAAAAAATTCAAGGGTATCAAAATAATTATAACCATAATGTTAGAGTAAAAAAATATCACATGTTTCGTTTAGAAACGTATCTTGTATTCGCCTTGAAGACCGTAGTCTGCTCGTCTGTGGCCCAGGAATGGCTGAGTGTAATAACCACCGGCTGATATCTCGGAATTTTTGGTCAATGGCCAAATTCCTTCAGCCGTAGCTTTCAGCTGTAAAAGTAAAAATAAAAATTATACATTGCCGTTTCTTTGAAAATTATTTACTTTCTAGTAGTTGGTTAAATTATTTTAAGAGCCCTCTATTAGTCTACGTCTCTGATAGACTAGAAACACAATTATAAAATAGTTTGAAGCATCATCGTAAGATGTCGCTGTTTAAACACTATGAATGGACTGGGTTGCAATGATTTCGATGAGTTTTTTTTTTCTTCCTATTTTAAATTATCACAGTTCTTCATTACTATTACATTACAATATTCAGTACTACTCGGGATAATTTTTTCTACAAAAATCATAAAACCACCTCGTTGAACAGTCAAAAATAAAAATGAATTATTATCATTGGACACACTATTGTGTTATAGCGCCATCTATATTTTTTTTATTAATTTACGTAGGTACCCAGCCAGCTACTAAGTACCCATGGATTTAAATAGTTCATCAAGCATTCACTAGATGTCACAAATTACAACTACGCAAAAATTAAAAATAATTATTATTTGGTTAAGGCCAGTCAGCGCACAAATCTAAATTACATGTTACTCACAGCTGTGTGTCCACCAATCGGCTTGCTAATATCCAGTCCAGCTTTAGCATTTTGGTCTGCCCAGTAGAGGCCTCCGCCAAATTTGGTGCTGTCGCCGTAAGGAGATTGAACTCTAGAGCCGTACGCATTAGCGTCCAATTTTCCGCGTCCATCGTCGAAAATCTGGTGATTGTAACCGGCCTTACCCTAGAATAAAAACACAACTTTATTAGAAAGGAATTTCTTTATGAATACACTATGGCAACTTGTGTTGATACTTTGGCACCGTCACATCTTCCTGAGACACAGAGTAGGGCTGGTGCGGCGGCAAATTCGGCGGAGCAGCACAAGCGGCGCAAATATGCTAACCTCGGCAGAGGTTACATATTTGAGCCGTTTGGTGTTGAGACATTGGGTCCGTGGGGACCGGGAGCTCATCATCTTTTCAAAAACATATCCGAGCGCCTGGTCGACGCGACGCGTGATCAAAATGCTGGCGTTTATTTGGCTCAACGCATAAGCATTGCCATCCAGCGTGGCAATGCCGCCAGCATGCTGGGTACGCTGCCGACTGGTAGTGGGTTTGAGCATTTGGATTGTCTCTAGACTTTCATCGGTCTGGATACAATCCTTTTGTTTTTTGTTGTGTAGTAGGCTAAGTAGTCATTGTAGTTTTTTGTAGTTAATAAAGGCTTATGCCTATTAAAAAAAAAAAAAAAAAAAAAAATTCTTTATTGGCTGCGAACAACGATAAAGTTTTGCAATAATTTTGCATTTAGCGTTTTTTGCTGAATTCACGTTTTTGCATACAAAAACGAGTTGAGATTTTTTTGCTCTCTTAATGGAGTTTAAGTGAGCAAAAAAGTGAAATATTCTTTTAGATTAATACTAGCAGCACCCCGCGGTTTAACCCGCAATTACTGGAATAAAAAAGTAGGCAATCTTTTATTCCAAGGTATAATTTACTACTACATAATATCAAATTGTATCCTAATCCGTTCAACCAACATGTGCATAGCATGCGTGGTTAAGTATTATTAATAACCATCCAAACATACAAACTTTTACATAATAGGTAAGTTTTGTTGGATATAGCAAAAATCAATCTGTCTCACTTTGACATGTATGAAGTAATGCTCTCTCTTTCATATGTTTTATTTACAATTATTAACAAGAGACCTTTGTTCTTAAGGCCTTGGTTTCGTGAGCTTATAAAGCTAGTAGTTGCCCTATGGTGTCCCTGCGACCCGGTACAGTAGAGAGCACTCACACCTCTCCTGCTATTAATTCGAGTTAATAAACGAGTATGTTATGAATCGTTAATGCGTCTTTCATTGGCTTCCATACATAACTCTAATAGGTTATGGGTCCAGTGAAATGAAATATAAAAAACACTTTAAGTGCAATAAAAACTTTGTGAACTCTGTCAGTGATAAGTGTTTGTAGTATTCCAAGCATTATTTGCTAAAACCAAAACAATGGAGAGCCAAAGGTTGAAGCGTAATATTAAACCGTTTAATGGGGACAAATATAGTGTCTGGAAACTTAGAATACGAAATTTACTAAGTGAACTTGGTGTTTTAAAAATAATAGACAGTGATACTCCTGTGGAGCTAGAAAGTGATAGTGAGTATTACAAAGTGTAAACTATGTGTGGCTAAAAACACTATAACTGAGAATTATAATTTTGAATTGTCTGATACGTTGCTCGGACTGACAAGTGATGAAAATATCACAACCAAGCAAATTTTCTTGAAGTTGGACTCTATTTACGAAAGAAAAAGCATCGCCACTCAACTTGCTTTACGAAAGCGCTTACTGAACTTAAAGCTGGCAAGTGATGAAACACTTTCAAGAATCCGATGACTTGATCACGGAGTTGCTGGCTGCAGGTGCAAAATTAGAAGAGGTGGATAAAGTCACACACCTGTTTATGACTTTACCGAGCAGTTACAATGGAGTAATTACTGCTATTGAAACACTGACGGAGGATAACATCATACTGATATTTCTCAAGACAAGATTGCTTGACCAGGAAATTAAAATAATGAATGAAAGACGTGAAACAAGCTCTAAAGTGCTCCAGGCACAAATGTTGACGAAAGAGGTACAGAAACCAATTGACAATCACAATAAATATAACAATAATCAGCTAAGGAAACAGCAGATTAAGAGAAAATTTAATAAAAACAAAAATGTTACCTGCCACCACAATGGAAGAAAAATACATTATAAAAGAGATTGTTATTATAATAAAAGAGGTCAACAAGCTCAACAGCGTACCGAGAATAATAGAACTGTGCAGACCATCAATACATCTGGTCCTAATTCGTCGGATATCTCCGGGTTCGCTTTTATGGTTGGAGGCGAACAGTATGAAAGTCAAAAAGATGCAACAAGCTGGTACGAGTACGAGTATGACTATCGTTTTTGGTAAAAACGGTGGTGTGGAGATATATATACGGCAAGGAGGGTAAGACAGCAAATAATGGTGAGTCTTTGAACAATTTAACTGGCATCAACTTTATGTTTTAAATGCTGGAAGCTCAGTACCAATTAAAGATCGTTCATAATAATAATGAATTGTGGCATCATAGACTATTATTGAGAAGACGAATTTCCTACAAATAAAAAGCAAGTGTATGTTTTCTAATTTAGAATGAATTGAAAACATTAAATTAACTGATAAACTTTGTGAAGCTTGCATGGATGAAGGGCGGGCATGTTTGACATTTGGTAGGTCGTAATCTTTAAAGTTATAAAAACGACAATTGTTTAAATGTGCACAGCTCAAGTGCCTGTGCGGTCCCATCACTCTTTCAACACTTGACGGCAAAAACTATTTTGTGATTTTTGTGGATGAACATGCTTAATAGCCCTGTAAAGATGTTTTGTTTATGCTGCGTTTCGATAAGTGTGAAGCTTATTTCGGTTTGAAAATTGTCAACCTCTATAGCAATAAAACGGTGGCGAGTATTTATCAAATAAAATTAAAGATATTTTTTGTATGTAAGAAGGTATTCGCTACCACTTAACAGTGTCATTTACTCCGTTTCTGACGGATTTGCCGAATGTATGATACGAACAACAGAACAGAACGAATTTAGTGCCATAGTACCTGGTGAAACGTTCTGGGGTGAGGCTGTGTTGAGTTCCACTAAAGCACTGAATGTGCGATGCGCTAACACACCATTTGATTGTGGCATAGTAGAAAACGGCAACTATTTAAATGTTTTCGGTTCAACTGTCTATTTTCATAGAAAGACTAGAAAGACCAAGTTTGATGACAAATCATTAAAAGCTATTTTGGTCGTGTATGAACCGAATGGTTAAGGTGTGAGATAAGGTAACAGAAAAGTTTGTGATAGTCAGAGATGTGATCTATTTCTTATAAAGTAGACCGTGGAAGCCTATGGGAATTTCGAGTGGAAATTCTGGTCACTCTAACACTAAAACGGACACTCAAAGTTCGTGCAAATCTGATATATTGAAATCAGATCACTGCATGTCTGATTTGGTAAAATCAGATGGTTCACAAACACGCGTAATACCTGCACAATTAGGTCCACCGCCTAATAAATCTGTAATTGAAACAGATTTGTGCACAGAATTTTCAAATAAGTTGACTCTATCTACAAATGAGCAGGCATCTTGTGAAAAACAAGTTAGAAGGAATGAGAGGAATAAAAACTATTTGCCCTCTAAATCTGAATCTGTATCTGTATTCCTTGTAGGTATACTTCCTGTGTATCTTATAATGTACCTACATGATGATATTTACTCTTTGTTGTGTGCCACTAGCTTACGTTGTACAATACCTGTCTTTTGATGAAATTAAATCCAGGGATGATAAGCTTTTATGAACTGGATACCAACCTTTTTTGATTTATACAAATACTTTTTGTTAAAAATATTGTTGACTATAAAGAACCTAAGCATTTACAGTCTGTGTATTTCTGTATTCACTGTGAAAAATGATGAGTTTGGAAAACCTGTAAAATATAAAGCGCATAATATAGTTGCTCGCGATTTCAGTCAGGAATATAATTTAACTGACAATAATGAAACTTTTGCCTTAGTAGCTAGAAGATCAAGTTTCAGATGTATATTAGATTTTTGCAAATCCATTCAATTTGCTTGTCCATTATATCGCCTTTAATACGACGTTTTTGAATGGGAAACTATCGGAAGAATTACATGATACATGAACATTTCTGAAGAAATCTCATATGAAGGCAATTTAGTTTGCAAATTAAACAAAGCTAAGAATGTATGGATTCCGCGCGCTGTTGGTTTCAAATGTTTGAAAAAGGGCTTTCGATACTCATCAGCTGATCGCTGCATTTATACTCTAGATGCAGGAAACATTTGTAAATTGTAAAAACATTTTTATGTTGGGCTGTGTGTCAATGATGTCATTATTGTAATTGCAGATATTTATTATACCTTGAATAGTTTCAAAAACTACTTGATGACCTATATATAATAGTAGATTTAAGAGACATAGGATGTTTCGTCGGTATATTAGCTGTACATATAGTCAGTATTAGAAAAGTTCAACCTGAGTGAGTCTGAGTAAAAATTCTGTCAGTCCTATAGCAAATAAAATTTATGAACTTTAAACTCAGATGAAACTACAAAGGCCCCTTGTATGAATCTGTTGGGATGCTTAGTATATATAATACGTACTCTGTTCTCGTGGAGACCTGAGCTTTTCTATAAACATCCTTAGTCGGTTTGCTAACAAAAGCGACCAAACATTATGGTCATGTTTAAAAAGGGTGTTATGTTACCTGAAAGGGACGATAGAATTAAAGCTGACCTATACCCGTCGGGTTGAGTCGATTGATTGTAACGCAAATGATATGAGCGCAAATGATATGAGCGGTTACGTGGACTCATATTGGGGTAGTGATGAGTACAACGAAAAATTACCACGGGTTATTTGTTTCAACTGTTTGAACAATGCACAATATGCTGCCAAACAAAGCGATAAACAACGGCGGCTTCGTCTTGAGAAGCTGATTACAAGGTTTTGTTTGATTCAGTAAAAGAAGCTTTGTGGTTAAAGTCATGAGTGACCAGTATTAAAGTTGAGATCCCTGGCGCCATTCCTATTTATCAGGATAATTTGGGATGTATAAGCATTGGTAACAATTCGAAAAATCACAAAGGATTGAATCATAAAATATTTTTTTTCAAGGGAACAGGTGAAAAATTATTCGATTAAAACATTTATGGCCCTACTGGTGATCAGTTGGCTGATATAATGATATTCTAACGAAGTAGTTGCCGACTGTGCGTTTTTCGACATTGAAAGAAAAACTTGGGTAATTTAAGTAAATTTATGTTGTTAATTGTAATGAAGTCCATGATGTCTTGTAAAATGTGTAAAATTGTAAATACGATCTGTTTGATTGATGTTTATGAAATTATATTAAGTAGATTAAAATGAAATGCTACTAAATTGGATTGGTCTGATTAGGTTTTTCTGGGTTTTCCCTAATCCTGCGCAACAAATGTTGGACCATGATGAATGTACTCCCAGACAGAGCGGGAAGGTGTGAAGTGTCATTTTAATTGTAAATAGTTTTTCGAAAATGGTTTTTAAGGAAAGAGATTAATTTTTGAGGGGGCGTGTTGGATATAGCAAAAATCAATCTGTCTCACTTTGACATGTATGAAGTAATGCTCTCTCTTTCATATGTTTTATTTACAATTATTAACAAGAGACCTTTGTTCTTAAGGCCTTGGTTTCGTGAGCTTATAAAGCTAGTAGTTGCCCTATGGTGTCCCTGCGACCCGGTACAGTAGAGAGCACTCACACCTCTCCTGCTATTAATTCGAGTTAATAAACGAGTATGTTATGAATCGTTAATGCGTCTTTCATTGGCTTCCATACATAACTCTAATAAGTTTGTACTTTTAACAATCGTAGAAAATAGGATAGAGTAGGATTTAAAATCAAGTTACAAAAAAAAACCTAATAATACCTAGGTACACGCGCACCTTGAAAAGTGCGGGCAATGCACCGGAGGTGATCGGTCACCATCAGGTAGCCCGCCTGATTGTTTAGTTTATCACCATTACATAAAAAAATACTTTTAAATGTAACTTACAAATAAGTCGCTGCCGTCCTGGCCGAGAGTCCCGAAAACTTTTCCGTTGTTGCCGATGGACTTGTCCCAGGTTAAGTCTCTCGGATGCCGGGACATTCTCTTAGAAAACTGACTGAAATATATAAAATAAACCTTATTGCATAAAATATAGAGTAACCATAATTCAGCGGGTAGACGACTTATGGTTTGGCCTGTCTGCTAAAAGACTGCTTGTTTTAAGAAAAAGCATGGAAGTTTGTATACAGATACACTGAAAGGCCAGGACAAGTGGCCTGGTATGCAATGATATTATATATATAAGGAGGGAGATATGTCATATCGTGCCCTAAACTAGCCCCGTGAAGACGGCCCTAAGGACTGTCTGTGTTAAGGACTGTCTCGTCTGCGCTCACTAAGCGAGACGCGCGCTATCCCTTTTCCTCTCATATAAGTGCTATCTTCTTGCAACTCGTAAGCATGACGGCGCGGGGGTCATTATCAAACGTTGTTTTATTACACGACGGCGCATCCTTCGTAATCTTTGCTGTTATGCCTACTGTTGCAAGTATGTGGCCTCTGTAAGCCATATTATACCTACCTGCACTACGCTGAACGGTAATCATGTACAGGTAACTAAACCTTTGTTGTCTGTAAGAATTTTGAATTAGAATAAACGTAATTAACTAAGCATAACGTGCGAAGCGAGGGAAGTATCTGCAACGACGAGCAAAAAAAATACTGGGACTGGGGCGAACGCAAATTTTGAATGGGTCAAAATTTGCTTTCGTCTGTCAAAAATTCAAATGGCTAGACTGGTTTTTTTATTGTCCTATTAAAATGTGGCCCATAAATATAGCTGATTAATGAAAAGAACATGAAAATCTGATCAAAAATAAGCATTTTAATATCATGCTAGACAGAGAGACGAAACAGCAAATCATGACGTCACTTCTCTGTACGCCATATAAATTCTATTCTGACAAGTACGGCGTGACGTAGTTTTTTTGTTTTGTGGGAAAGGGACAGAGTTGTATCTAAAAAAAACTTTAAAGGCTCATATATCAGAACATTGATGACACCGATTTAAATTATTTTTTCAAGAAACATATACTATATATACTTAAATTCTTCATCAAAGCTTTTGGTTTCAACGATATAAACATCAGTCATCTACCCTAGAACTCTAGAGCCTGTCTAAGTAAACGCGCTGTGTACTTGCGACGCCTACAGAATATACTATGCAGAACCACTTGTAAGTTAAGCTCTCTATAAGTCTGAAAATGACAGAAGATTGGTAGTGGTACCATAAAATTGGATAAACTCACGGTAGCTCCCTGTCAGGCGAAACTGAGACTTGAGCGTACGCGTACGCAAGCAACACTGCAAAGCACAGGAATTGTTTCATTTTGATCTGGAATGGAAATAAAACATAATAACGAATCAGTCAAACGAAAGCATCAGTAATAACGAATAGCTAAAAAAAATACATATAAAATAAATATAGCTAAAAACGAATCAGCTGCAGACCATTCTTCAAAAAATATGGAATACTACCTTTACCTTGCCAAGAATTGTGTACATTTGTATTTAAAAATAAGAACAGCTTTGCCAAAACAAAAGATACGCACAATTTAAACACACGCCATAAAAATAACCTAAGCCTACCATATTCAAGAATTAAAATGCTAAATACAAGCCCTCGCTACATGGCAATTAAATTATTTAATAAATTACCAATAAGCTTAAGAAATGAAACAAAACCTACCCCAATCTTTACCTCAAAATTAAAACAATTTCTAATAAAAAATTGATTTTACTCACTAGATGAATATTTTAAAGCAATTATAAAATAAAAATAGGACGATCTGCTCTTTTTAGATTAACGCTCATTTTATCTTTCAGTAAAGTTGTATAATTATTTGTTAATACTCGTATTAAGCGCCCTCGCATCTATGTTTTGCAATGCCCGACAAGGGCAACTAAGTTTGAAAGTGCATAATATATTTAATTTAAGTCCTCTGTACACTTAGTTGCAAATAAATAAATATGAAATATGAAATAACCAAACAGTGTTTATAGAGTATCACAGATAATATAATAGTGGGTACTACGTAGTCGTCGTCAGCCATAAGACGTCCACTGCTGGACGAAAGCCAATAGAGGGGTGTTGCCATAATCCCCACGCTTGGCGACTTGGGGATCGCAGAATGCTCACCACCGGGACGCTGCTGCCCGTCCTCCGGTGGGTCAGGTTGCAGTTTAAGGACATACCCAGGTCCACTAGGTACTACGTAGTGGACCTATTTTAATATTTTGAAACCCTTTACTCTCTAGAGTTGTCGCTACGAACACTCAATCAATTCACCTTTCACACAAAACAATATAATCAAAATCGGTTAATTCATTTCAGAGCTCCAATGCTACAGATGTCATGCTATGATGTTTGCGTCACGCGTTAAACATAATTCAAATATTTCAAACCAATGATATTATATATATAAGGAGGGAGATATGTCATATCGCGCCCTAAAATGGCCCCGTGAAGACGGCCCTAAGGACTGTCTCGCCTGTCTGCGCTCACTAAGCGAGACGCGCGCTATCCCTTTTGCTCTCATAAAAGTGCTATCTTCTTTCGCACTCGTAAACATGACGGCGCGGTGGTCATTTTCTAACGTTGTTTTATTACGCGATGGCGCATCCTTCGTAATCTTTGTTTCAAACCGATACAACAAATTTTGATGGTACTACAAGCACCACAGACAAGCACTTTTAGCCCAATTGCGGATTTCTTCTCCGGACATATGCTGGTTTCTTCAAGATGTTTTATTTCACCGAAAAGCCAGTGGTATTAAATAGAGGTACACAAACGTCCAAACTGGGCCTGGGTATGTCCTAAAACTGCATCCAGAACCAGCAGATGACGGGCAGCAGCGTCCTCTCAGTTAACGGTGGTTACCATTCTGCGATCCCCAAGCCGCCTGCCAAGCGTGGGGATTATGGAAACACCTCCCTTTAAGGGAGAGGCCTTCGTCCAGCAGTGAACGTCTTCCGGCTGTTGATGTGATGTGATGTGTGACACAAACGTCAAACCCCAAAGAAGTACATTACCGGGATTTGAACACGATTATTTTGTTGTTTTTGTTTTCAACTCTAGAAGTCATTCTCTAGCTTACAAAGGCGTCTAGTGAAATTCATCATCTGCCAGAATACGTCCACTGCTGAACCACCTCACCGTTAACCGAGAGGACGCTGCTGCCCATCCTCCGGTGGTTCTGGTTCTCAATGCAGTTTAATTTAAGGAGGTCCAGGTCCAGGTCAAAGTCAGATCATCATCATCAGCCAGAAAATCATCCACTGCTGAGGAAGGCCTCCCCCTTAATGGAGGGAGAGGCGTGCCATAATCCCCACGATTGGCAGGTGGCTTGGGGATTGCAGAATGCTCACCACCGTTAACCGACAGGACGCTGCTGCCCGTCCTCCAATGGTCCTAGATGCAGTTTTAGGACATACCCAAATTACCCAAGTCCAATCTAATTAAGTATTTATTATTATTAATTATTTATAGTTGCGTTAAATTAAACAAGTTAAACAATAATAAATACTCACAGTTTATGTTTTTCTCGGGATACTCGTAGAAGCTTTCAGTCTGAAGTAACGAGTTGTTCTGGCTATTAGACGTCCAGGGTACGTATTTATACGATCGCAACTCTTCTCTACAAGCACGCGGTACACTCCCTGGCTATCGGAAAAGGGGATAAAGTTAACTTGTAGTAGGTAGGTAATTAATAATTATAATAATATACAATTTTCGTGTTAGGTATAAGAAATAGATAAGGTTGGTGTGTGAGTCTTGTTACGCCCTGCTTTTTAAATATGCCGCGTTTTTCTACAACACCGGAGACACGGCCGATTCGGCCAAAAGCCGTGAGGGACCGGCCGTCATATATTTTTTCAACCAACTTCACACTTACCGTCTGTCAGTGTCAGATTGACACCGACAGGCTGTCGAGTTGACGCTTGACAGACTTAAGTGTTACAAGTGGGAACATTGAATGGGAGAAAATTAGTTTTTCCCAAAACAAAACCCACAGGAAAGATCACCGTCTAATTTTCTCGCTTCCCTCTCGTTGTCGGCGGTGATAGGGAGAATTTTTTGACCCACTCTCTTCCAAATCGGTCGCGCCGTGTGTCAATTCTACTGAACGCGGGTTACGTGAAACATTGGGAGTTTAAGTTGAGCGGAGCAGACAACCCTGGAATTGCAAGTCTATAAATAGCTCGCTGCAAGAATTTGTCGACCTATTTCTGCATTCCTGCGAGTCATCGCCTGCCAAATCAAGCCCAAGGTCCGGAAGCAGGTAACTACGCACTTTTGTTTCATCGGTTGCGTGAGGTGCCATCTTTTCCATTCCTGGTCCGGGCTTAAGATTGTGATCATTTGTCCCCAGGTAGGCGATGCCTTGTTTGTGTCGCAATTCACGACCACAATGTACGGCTGTGGTCCCGGGCCTCCCTACGGTATTTTGGGGTTGCCCCAGGTGAGGATCGCCGACTAATCGCGGTGCCACGTCGCCCGTCAAACGCCCTGCTAACTTCCCCAATTGATTTTACAGCCTTCACGACGGCCTGAGCCGACCGAGCCGCGTCCTGCCTTCGCGCCGCACGCGTGCCTCTCAACCCGTTTAAACGGTAAGTACCCACAGTTTATCCTTGATCAGTGCGGACGATCACCTCCCCGTTTAAGTTCGGAAAATTAGTGTAGTCGTGAACGTAGCAATCCTGCCACGCGGCTAGGCCGGCGAGACCTCTTCCAGGCCTCGCTACCGCTACCGCGTACCTCCGCCGTGGATCTATTTTAACTAAATCTAACTGGAGCCCCCGTGCTTTCCAGGGTTTTTTATGATGGTCGGTACAAGCCGTGTACGGGCTCCCTCTCGGGGCTGCCGCGTCGCTTCGTACCGCTTCGCGACTCGCGCCCCGGCACTTCACCGGGCGCGTGCTCCGCGGCCGCAGCACGCCGGCTCCGAGCCCGTACACCGCGTGCCGCCCGTGACCGCGTGTCGTCACGGCGACACCCCACTCCAGCTACGAGCGCCCGCTCCCGCGCGCTCGTGGATAACCCCAAGTAACTTCTCGTGTCTCTACGGATCGACAGGTGGCGCCCATTCTTTTCTTTTAATTACGAACATTCGCGAAGGTTCGAGCACGTTAGGAGTTAGCCTACGCACCTCGACTTCCCGTCCGCTAGCCGGGTTAGTCTCTTTGTCCATCTCACCACGTTGGCATCAAGTAGGAATATTTTGTAACCTTAGTCTCTAAGAACCTAGGTTACCTTAACCTTATTTTTATCATAAACCTAAGAAAACTGTAAACGGCAACCGACTGTTACTGTAACAGTTAAACCTGAATTGTTCCTCTTCGTGTGTGTTAAAATGGATAATAAGAATCATTAAAAAGGCAATCGCTACTCAGACTCCTATTGACTTTTCTTTTTAAAGCTGCCCTGAGGTAGGAATCGTAGGGTCTCAAATTAGATTTGCAACAGTCTATACAATTTATTTTAACGATTGCATGTGTAAAGATTTTTATACTAGTCGATCGCTGCGAACTGCGACTCGCGATCTTCCACTGCTCGAGCAATTTGGCTCATATTTATTCGAACTTGATTATTATAAAACTACATGCTTACAAAATTTCGTAAAGATCGGATCTACCGTTTGCAAGTTATAGTCGAACAACCACACAAAAACAACCATACCTTCGCTTCGCTTCGTTCAAATAGAAGATTTAAAAAAGCTTTTCTTACTACATAATAATATATAATGCCTTTGCTTTGACCACGATCTCACCTGATGGTATGCAAAAATGTAATCAATAATGTACTTTAAATAATTAATAATACGTTTTTTTTTAATACAACCGACTTTAACTTCGAATACCTGGATGACATCTTCATTTATTTTGTAGTAATTTTGATTTAAAAACCAAACTTCTGAACCAATTTCGATAAAATTTATATGGGACCACCTCTGAAGTATTACCTTCCAAAACAAAGAATCATAAAAATCAGTTCATAATTGGCGGAGTATCACGTAACAAATATTAAAAAAAAACGTAGAGTTGAATTGAGAACCTCCTTTTTTGAAGTCGGCTGAAAAAAACAACCGACTTCAATTTCGATTATCTACCCGACGACTTTTTTCCAGCTATTTCGATTCAAATACCGAACTATTGAACCGATTTCGATAAAAAAAACATGGGACCATCTCTGAAGTAACCTACCAAACAAAAACAACCATCAACATATTCAAAATCAATTCATAGTTGGCGGAGTTCAGCTAATCGCTTAACGTAACAAACAAATAAAACATACAGTCAAATTGAGAACCTCATTTTTTGAAGGAACATGCTTAGCTGGGAAGGTCGCTTGGCGGCGGCTTGGGCATCGCAGTATCCTCATCAACGTTAACCGAGAGGACGCTGCAGCCCTTCCTCCGGTGATTTTGGATGCAGTTTTAAGTCATACCCAGTTAATATAAAAAAAAAATATGTGGGCACTTGGCTACATACACAATACAGAAAGACGAGCAGAGAAACTTATTGTTATTTGAGAAAGGCAAGAGCGTAGCAAAACACTATCATGAATATTGCTATAAAAAAATAGTAGGCTCTTTTCCGAGCAATTTCAAGTCAAGAGCGGTGTCCCAACTAGGCTTCCACGGCTTGCCGGCCGGCGTGAGGACGCCGGTTCAACTCCCTGCCCGTACCAATGAGCTCTTTGGAGTTTATATTTAATTGACCAAGCGAAGCGAAGGTTACCGAGTCTAAGTTACAAGTCGGTGTTTGTATGTACTTATATTTTGTTCGACGATAACTTGCGAGCTGTTGATCCGATCTTTATAAAATGTTGTAAGCAAGTAGTTCGTTCAAATGCAATTATCGAGTTCAAATATGAGACAAATTGGTAAAGAGACTATTTGGGGGTCGCGAGGTCACAGGTTATACAGGTCACTGGAAATACCAGTTATAATACGATGTATGTACAAAATCATCGATTTCCTCTTTCTTCCAACAAAACAAGTTGATGATAAGCTGGACCAGACGTGTCGTCATCGCAATACATCTCATTCAAAGTAACTATTCCGTATTCTGTGACGACGTTAAGTCTCGGGCTTTTGTAAAAGGGGATCTTTTTATATCAATCTTATGTTTACAATACTACTAGAGGTTCCCCGCGACTTCGTACGCGTGCGGATTAAATTTGCCCCGCGCGCCTAAATACTCGTATCTTCCATAAATTATCACTTTTCCTCCCCATAAGCACCACTTTAGATCAACCCTAGCAAAAAATATCATTGTTTTTGTTTCAAAACGTCTAACCAAATACCAATTTTCATCACTATAACTTCAAAAAACAAAGAACTTTCACCCCCTTAAATGAATGTCGAAAAATATATAACAGCATTATTAATTTTAAATGAACTATCCAAATACAAATTTTCATGACTAAAAGTTCAAAAACAAAGGACTTTTATACAAAAGTTCTTAGTACACCTCTACGCATCAAGACAAATACACCGTCTGTACGACCAGCGGTTTAGGGGTTTATTCCAAAACAAGTACCAATAAGTTGTAAGTAGTTATTAGTTATTAATAGTTACAGTTATTAGTTAAATAGCTGCAGTTTATCACAGCCTGCGGCTACCCTCATACGTTGTTACTCATACTCACCGTTTTTGTATATGTTATTACTTGTATAAACGTTTAATTTACATAAAACTGATTTAAAAGTAAAGTTGGCTTTGATTTGAAAGTTTTAATACATGTTGTATGTGGGTGAGTAAAGTCCGCAAGATTAATTTAAAAAAAAGTTAAAAAAAAAAAAAAAAAAACAAAGATTAGATAGATTAGATAGATTTATTAGATTTTAGATTAATACATCATTTTTCTTTCTTTCTTTCTTTCTTTTTTTTCTAATAGAAAAAGTCTCCCCTGTTCACCTGGGTGTTTTAATTCCAAGGACACCAATAATGTTGAAACATATCACCCAGGTGATATCACCTAGGTGCAATAAGTCCAAGGTGAAATATAGAGACTTTAATTTCCACTTTGTTCACTTGGGTGAATTCACCCAGGTGAACAAAGTGTAATAAACAGGTTTAGGCTGTGGGTTGTCTGTCAGTCAGTCAATCATTAAGTCAGGACAGAGATTCTTACGGCCTTACTTAAAAAAAACTTTTCAACCGTTAGTCACTGCTTAAGATGATCTTCCATCTTCTCTCTGACGTGAAGTTGAACGTGCTAGAAAAGGACAGATAAGTTTAAGCAGTGACTAAGAGAATCGAGATTATTTTAGGTAAGGTCGATAGTGTTGAATTACATGCACGAGTGTGGGCAAGTGATCAACGGCCTTACTTAAAAGAACTTTTCAACCGTTAGTCACTGCTTAAGATGCTCTGCCATCTTCTCTCTGACGTGAAGTCGCACGTGCTAGAAAAGGACAGATAAGTTTAAGCAGTGACTAAGAGAATCGAGATTATTTTAGGTAAGGCCGTTAAAGTATGAGATAGAAGATATATAGATAGAATAGAAAATAGATAGATAGAAGTTAGATTGCATAGTAAATAACAAGTGATAAGTTTATCAGATACGTGATAGTTTAAACAAGAACTGAGGAAAATTTCGTCACGGTATAAAGTATTTATCTCGTCAACAGACTTCAAAGAAAAGGGGGTTTTCAAATGGATACTACGGTAGGTATGTTTTTTTTATGCATGTTACGCGATTGTCCGCCAATTATGGATTGATTTTGATGATTGTTTTTTTGTTTGGTAGGTAATACTTCCGAGGTGGTCCCATGTACATTTAATCGAAATCGGTTCAGTAGTTTGGTTTTTAAAATTACTGGAATAAATCAAAACAACTGGAAAATATATGAAGATGTCAAAAGATGTCAAAAGTCAAAATTGAAGTCGGTTGTTTTTTTTGGTTAAAAGCGTATTATTATAATCATTAACATTCATTAACAGCTTGACTTGAAATCGAGAGAGCGCGGGTTCTAAACCAGGCCCGTAATGCCCTAATGAGCACTTTAGAGTTTATGTACGGATTGGAAAACATCGTGAAGAACACCAGTTCAGAGATGAAATTCAATGGCTATGCTTTGATAAATAATATGTCTAGATAGAGTTTCGTACTGTTTATGAACGAAAAATTACAGGCCAACATTTTTATACTAGTGTGCGTAATGCTAGGGCTTCACCTGCGTGACGCTTTACGTCTAGTTATCGAAATAATTAACGTGCATTATGTGATGCATTATACAATCCGATACATGCACACTATCATTTGACTTTGAATATCAGCTAACGTCTAACGACGTTAATAATAGCCTATTAGCGTGCTAATACCCGGCCCCCGGCCATATCTGCGTACTGTATCAAATACCACGCTAAATAATGACATTACACGCAGGTGAAGCCCTAGCATAACAGCCATGTCTTACACTCGCGTTGCGCCATTCTCGTTGTTATAGTATGCGTGCATAAGAGACTAACAGTTCACCGCTATTTTTTTCGACGCGTTTAGTATCCATCAGTCTATCTAGACATATAATTTATCAAAGCGCACATTTTATGCTATGTATATCTACCAAATCGCTGCTGGGCCAGCGTGATGGATATGTCACACGGAATTGAGGATACCAGGGATTTCGTGAAACCCCTAGGGATACCATGAAATCACTATTAGTCCAGATGATGTGGTCTATTAAATAGGCTGGGAATAATCCGATATGATGACTTTACCTGCAATGTATTTTATTACACAATGGATCAATACAAAACACTTTTTTATGTCAACATTTATTCAACGATGTTTCAATACCAGCTACATTACTGACTAAATAGCGAATTAATTACATTTCAAAATGGCGTCCAACGTGTCCAGAAGTAATATGGTTATAAGATTATTTACAGGATAATTACTGTGATTAAACGCTGTGGAACAAGCTCCCGATATCATGGGGCAGTTGCATGCACAATGTTCACGGGCATACCTGCGCCAAATCAAGCGGGAATATCACGAAATTTCGGGAGCTCGTTGTATAATATAATAATTATTAAATTATATTCATCTACCTACTCATCCCGCGCTACAAAAATCATAACATCATCTCATTGGACAGTCGAATAAAAATCATTGGATATTATGTTACAATTGTGTTATAGCGTCACCTATTGTTTTTGAATTCATTTACGTACCCACCCAGCTGTTAAGTGCCTATCAGGTTTGAAATAGTTCATCAAATAATCACTAGATGTCACTATTTTCAACTTCACTAAACTGATTTAATAAACAAATAATTATTATTTTGTTATGGCCAGCGAGAGCACAAATTATAATTAAAATTCGACCAATCGGTTTGCTGATATTTATAATCCAGTCCATCTTTAGCATTCTGTAGGCATTCACAAATCAATCGGAAAGGTTTTCGTTCGGATCCACATTATCCGTCTCCGTCATCTGCATTTAGGATGACAAACGGAGATTATATATCCGAACGGAAAACTTTCCAATTGAATTTGTTGTGATTGTGAATAGCACGTCTGCCCTGCGTCTGCCTGCTGGTCTGCCCACGTGAGGCCTCCGCCAAAGGTTGCTGGCGTCGCCGTAAGGAGAGAAAAGTCTACTGCCGGTGCGCTTTTTTAGCCTCCATTGTACGTCCGTAGTCGAATGTCTGGTGATTGGAACCGGAGGCCGGACGCTAGAATATAAAAGAAAACCATAGATTAAGAATTTTACTATACAGGAATTCCTATGTATAATAATTTATCACCCTCATTGCTGACAAGGTCAATAAACTGACTGCCATAGAGAAATCTGACTGCCCTACAGCTCAGTTGGTAGCATGTCTGCCTACAGAGCTGTAATGCGAGAGAACTATATCTCCACCCGCAGAGTACGTAGTAGGTACAATTATTTCTTATGTGCCCAGGGCAAACAGTTATGTGACGAACATAGATGTTTGTTATGACATGTGTCTGGGTGTAGTATGTATTTATAAAATGGGGCTAGATGGCGCTGTGTGAAAAATGTCCACCGATATTTATTTATTTAACTTTGTCCCGATCTCATAATAGCTACAATTTTATATCACTGGTGAAACTGATGGCGCTTCGAACAACGATGCAGCACGAGTGCAGCATGGTGAACCCTAAAATCCGTGGTTATACATAACCGATCTTTTAAACGGATGTTTAAATGTTGATGCACTCCACCCCTAAAACTTATATAATAATGACGTGTCAGTCTACCTCTAAGGTGTCAGTATACGTAGCTTAACTTGTCGAATTTGATAAAGCCCGTTTTTTTGCGAAATTTATACTGATTTAAATGTCAAATTTAACGATCGTTAAGAACGGGGACTTTTGCTGCAGTTTTGCTTTAATTTTGTGCGTTTCGCGTTTCTTTTTTTTTTGCTTGATTCGAGTTTTTGCTGTGTTGAGATTATTTGCTCTTTTAATGGAGTTTAAGAGAGCATAAAAGCTAAAAATGTTTAGATTAAATACTAGCAGCGTCCCGCAGTTTCACCCGCGTTCCTGGACAGTGCCGTTACTAGGTGCCAGCGGTACCCAAGAACAGGAGCCTTATTTTTGAATCGTGCGCAAAGTGGCGCATGCGAGAGGAGCTTACTTTCAAACGATATTGAACCTTATTCCAAACAGTATCGTTTGAAGTTCAGCTCCTTTCGCATGCGCTACGCTTGCGTACGATTTTGGCGTTTCTGGTCATTTCAGCGTCCCTCCTGTGTCTGCGCCCAGGGGCCTTATTTTTGAATCGTACGCAAGTGTAGCGCATTCGAAAGGAGCCGACCTTCAAACGATATGGTTTGGAATAAGGTTCAATATCGTTTAAAAGTCGGCTCCTTTCGCATGCGCTACTTTGCGTACGATTCAAAAATGAGGCCCCAGGGGCCGTAAGTACCATGAACGTTTATTCCGGGACCGAATATGCTCAGCTGCCGACGCTGCGCGACTTTGAATTTTATCGCCTGACAATAAGGTTCGCGGACGCGCAGTGGCTGCAGAACCTATTCGATCCCGCTATAAGCGGTTCACAGTACGGCCCCAGACCAGGACTAAGTTTTGGACATTTTTCTTTGGCGCGCAGCTATAGATGCTCACACCGGCGCATACGACTTACAACATTCGCAGAAAATAGGATAGAGAAGGATTTACGATAAAGTTACAAAAAATAAAACTAAATAGGTATACACGTACCCACCCATTTACCTGAAAAAATGGCTTATGCACCGGAGATGATTGCCTGATTGTTTATCTCTATCAATATCAAGTACATTAAAAAATACTTTTAAAAAGTTTTAGGTAACTTACATATAAGATGTTTCCGTCCTTGTCCATAGTCCCATAAACCTTTCCATTGCTGCCGAAAGCTTCGCCCCAGGGTAAGTCTCTCGGATGCCGGGACATTCTCTTGGAAAACTCGGATCTGAAACGTATTAAATAAGTATGTAAAAGCATTCAAATGTAAAATAAAATTAAAGGCCCGTTTGCAAACTGATTAGAATATAGTGCGAGTGTGGATTGCGAGTGTAGAGTGATTAGTATGAAACAAGCATAGAGTTCCTACATCTATGGAAACAAGTTTGTACAATAACTGATTAGTGCGAGTGTAAATGTTACAAAATAATCACTCAACACTCACACTCGCACTAATGAACAAAACAAAATACACCCTTGTAGTGGTAGGACTCTACTGCAGAGTCCGCCTGAGGAAGTTCCACACCCTTGCCAGTTATTCAATCGCCAAGCAGTAGTGCAAGTACTACTGTGTTTGGTTTGAAGGGCAATGTTACCAGAGAAATTGCTGGGTATGAAGAGATTTAACATCTAATATCTCAGGGTGAAAAGCGCAGTGCAGTGCCGCGCAGGATTGTGTTCGCAAATTCACAATTCTGGCACTGCTACTGTTATGGGCAGGCTTGACGCTTACTTCCAGACGAACGTTTGATTGTATTAAAAAAACCCTCGAAATTTCAAGTACGACCAGCGGTTTAGGCTGTGCGTTGTCTGTCAGTCACTCTTACAGTGACTCTTATAGTATTAGATAGTTATAGAGTATCCACGATTCAGTAGATAGACGAATTATTTCAGCCTATCTGCAGAGGTAAGATAGATACGAGAAAAAGCATGGAAGTTTGTAGGTATAGACTGAGGTGCCTGTTGCAAGCCCGTATACAAGTACATATGCGAGGCGAACGAATCGAGCGAAGCCGTCTCTCCAACGACTGGCCAAATTTGCTTTCATCTGTCCGGATGTTGGTACTCGAGCACAAGGGCCGTACCGTGAACCGCTTATCGCTGGACCGAATAGGCTCAGCTCAGACGCTGGGCGACTGTGAATTTTATCGCCCTATGGTTCGCGGTTGCGCAGCGTCGGCAGCTGGGCCAATTCGGTCCCGCAATAACCGATCAGTCGGAGTGGTCACCGGACACTGCTCTTTAAACACCTTTAAACTATTGGGGTTACAGATAGTCCTCTATGTCGTGGTTGCATGAAGGCGGAAGAAACGGCCGCGCATTTGCTGCTTGAATGCAGCAGCGTGGCAGAACAACGTACGACAATCCTCGGGTCACCGAGGTCGCTCCGGGAGGCCTGCGCCGGCGTCAGCTGCTGGCCTTCCTCGGGGACACCTGGTGGCTGAACTAGCTGTACCGGGACTACGCAACATGCCTACCAGAGGCTTCTAGTGCAGAAAAGGCCCGCTCACCAAGTAAGCGTTCATGGTACGGCGCCTGGTCGTATTTTGCAACGAATCTTGACGAAACTCTTGATAATACTTGGCAGAAACATTCGGTACTCAATGAGGTTCCACAGGCAATAATTTTCGCAGATGGCGCCAGCGGCAGTCTAGATGTGGCAAAATCAAGTTTGCTTAATAGTATATACCTGCTCTTGATGAGGGATTTGCTGATTAGATTATCGACAAGGCCCTCTTCAAAATCCAAGAAAAAATACTGGGTATTAGCTGTGCCTTATTGTTTTAAAAACCAATGCAGCTGCTGTTGAGGTTAGTTCCACTATTCACCTGGGTGAAATCACCTAGTGAACTAAGTGGAAATTATGGTCTCCTTATTCACCTCGGAATCATTGCACCTAGGTGGTTTATTTCGACATAATTGGTGTAATTTAGTCACATCACATCATCAGCTGGAAATCGTCCACTGCTAGACGAAGGCCTCTTAATATTGAACGCCAGCTCTCCACTCGCGTCTGTCATACTTTGTATACATTTGCGACATGCGTGCCGTAAGATACAACAATACAAATAAATCCAAATTTTGCCTTCGTGTACATTCTCCAAGTGTAAGAACACTACTAATATTCGCAATAAAGGGGATCACATTCCATAAGTAAATACACATTAATCACTGAATTTTGTTACAACGGCAATTAATTTCAATAAATATGTAAGGTGTCAATACTCGTGAATGTTCGAGATTCGAGAGCAATAAACAAATACATCTGTTCTCTTTTTGTCATTCAGTAATTAGATTTTCTATCTCTATTTTCCGGCAAATTTTGGGCCCGTCCATTCCATTATCAACGTCGCTGGCCGCAACTCTCTACAATCTCGCGGTAAAGTTCCTGGCCTTCGGAATAGGGTATAAAGTTAACAAGCGTCTGTAAAACTGATAATAATATTATTATCTGCTATTTCGTGGTAAGTTTAGACAGATAAGATGATTTATTATGTAAGTCTTTAAATGTATTGAAACAGATAATTGTGTAATAGTACATTAGGAAGGATTAGTATACAAGTGTGCTTTGTTGGCCATAACACTCGAGGCGGTATTACAGCAGGCGAGCGCGATAAGGGAGCCGAGAGCGTAATTACTAATAACACACGCGTTGCATGCGACGATTTTCATCACATTTGAGCGGAAAAAACAAATACTGTTCGACAATCAATTTTCTTTTCTTTTTCTTTTTGGGTTGCGATGATGGGATCGAACATGAAGTACGATTGCCGATTTGGACGCCGTTTTAAAAATGGTTGCCGTTTTCGGACAGATTTTGAAATGCATCCAGGCCGTTTGGTATGTTGGACGTATCGTTAGTCAGTCAGTATCGGGCCGGCAAGAGCGCGGTTGAGTGCTAATAGAATTAAGAAATTAGAAGACAATTTAATTTCCCTCCAACTTCAAGTCGAACGGTCTTTAGCCGGTGTTTGGCCGCGGGTTCAAATCCCGGCCCGTACCAATGAGCTCTTTGGAGTTAATATTTATTTGACCAAGCGAAGCAAAGGTCTCCGAGTCTAAGGGGACAAGTCGGCGTTTGTAAGTAGGTTCGACGATAACTTGCGAACCGTTTGATCCGACCTTTATGAAATCAGTGGTTTGGTCACCGGTCAGCCAGTGATAACTCCAAAATCGTAAATAATAATTTATCTAATCTTCTTATACTATAAAAATCACTGTCCTGACTCAACGACTGACTGACAGACAGACAGACAACGCACAACCTAAACCACTGGTCGTACAGATTTGAAATTTGGAGGGTGTATTAACACGGGTGCATTCATTACTCACTTTAGCATCGTGCGTAATCTACTTTTCTTTTATCTAGGTACCAATCTACCTACCGTAATAAAATACAAACTACTCAAAAAAAAGACAAGTTAAAGAAAACAAAGTTTAATTCATCTTCTCCAACATTTTAAACTTACAATTATTTTCAGCAAGTTGGTTTTATTCCGTCGACTTTTATTTTCGACCAGTATCATTATGATCTAATGCATACATTTTATACTTGGAGGATCTAGCTCTCTCTCTCTCTTTAATATTAAACTTAATGGGGGACATTAAACCTCTGTGGTACATTTAAATCTAAATAGAAAACAGTGCATTAATGAAATACTGTGCAACCATGAGATTTTAAACATTTCTGCACTGTTTTGGTTCTAAGCAAAAATACGTTCTTTGTGATCGGTTTTGTATTGATTAATGATAACGTTACTACGTAGTCGAAAGAAAAAAAAACAACTTGAACGTGGTGAGTCAGCCGAGTACCAGAAAGTATCCTTCAAAGCTTCAACAATACTATGGTTTCCTCACATTGCTTGCCTTCACCGGCCCAAGCTCATTATTGAGATTTGAACCCACGCTCTTCGGCGTGGAATAAACCGATTGGATCGCGGTAACCACTGAGCTGTCATCGTCACTCAGAATTCCATTCTTGTTTCCATGCAATTCAATGCAAGTCGAAATTCAAATCTCATCAACCGCTGGGGTAGGTGGTGTGTAGCCTAGATCCATTGCTGTGCGATGGACCCGCACCGGACACCGGACATGTTACATGCTTCAATCACAGAGCTCTCCCGAGGCCTGTATTTACTCACTATATACCTACCTTGTAGGGCGTGGTTGCATTGTCCAACGTTATACGGTAGTCGTGGTAGCCAATGAGTCATGGTAGCTAAGAAGTCGTGGTAATCAAGAAGTATTTATTCGTGGTAGCCAAGAAGTCATATTCATTTTCATTTTATTGTAGCATTCCACAATGTATCTTTCTTTGGTGGTAAAAATTTAACAATACGGTTACAATTGTGGACCCCGTCGGGCATAGCTAAATGTTACAAGGTATGATAGAGAGGAAGACAGCAATATCGTGATAAAGTAAGAATATTTATAAATAATAGAACGGTTAAAAAATATGTTTTTTGTTATATATGTTATATTTATCTGTGAGATATTCTTCGGTGTTATAATATGTTTTGTTTATTAGGAGGGATTTGAGGTTTTTAAAAAGTGTGTGTCTTTAGTTTCTTGTCGTAGTAGTCAAGAAGTTTTTAGTCGTGGCAGTCAAGAAGTCGTGGCAACCAAGAAGTTGTAGTAGCTATGATATCGAGGTAGTCAAGAAGTCTGGTAGATATGAAGTCTAGGTAGGTAGTCAAGAAGTCTTGGTAGCCAAGAAGCCTGGCAGTTATAAAGTCTAGGTGGTCAAGAAGTCATGATAGCCAAGAAGGCGAGGTAGCAAAGAAATCCGATAATAGTGAAGTCTAGGTTGGCAAGAAGTCGTGGTAGGCAAGAAGCTTGGTAGCTGTGAAGTCGAGGTCGGCAAGAAACCGTTGTAGCCTCTTGACTTCTTAGTCGTGGTAGCCAAGAAGTCGTGGTAGCCAAGAAGTCGTGGTAGCCAAGAAATCGTGGTAGCCAAGAAATCGTGGTAGCCAAGAAGTCGCGGTATCCATGAAGTCCAGTAGCTATTAAACCTCTTGGAAGAAGACCCGCAGAGAAATCATGAAATCGTAGTTTTAATTCCAAGTCCAAGTTATTTGGAATTAACGTACGGAACTGGAAACCCGTCAGTATCTCTGAAAAACGGACAGCAGACGGGACAAATAATAATTAACTGCCATTCAGCACTACAACTGTTTGACCCGAACCTGGGTATGTCCTAAAACAGCATCCATAACCACTGGAGGACGGGCAGCAGCGTCTTCTCGGCTAACGGTGGTGACTGGTGAGCATTCTGCGATCCACAATCCGTCTTCTTATGGGATTATGGCAATCCTTCCCTTTATATTAAAGGAGAGGCTTTCGTCCAGCAGTGGATGTCTTCTAGCTGATGATGACATTGTCTAGATCGACATGATCAACAAAATCCCAATCCGACTCTGATAAGAAAAATAAATCGAACAATGAAACTCATCCATTTTTCTCTTTCGCAGCTTTCGTTCAATTAAACAATTCCCCCTATTAAGGGGAGGCCTTCGTCCACCAGTGGACGTATTCAGGCTGATGATGGTAGTGTGCATCATCAGCCAGATGACGTCGGTTATTGTCGTATAGCTCGAAACAACGGACCTGCGCTATTTCCGAGCAGTGCCGAGTCACCATAATGGATGAGCATTGCATTTGGCGAGCGGCCAAATTTACTGCCAGATAGTGTATGTAGCTACATGTACCACATAATGCAGCTCTCTAATGGCGGCATATCGGTTCCTAATTAACTTTGGTGTACTGTGGCGTGATGCGGGATATTTACGACGAGTAGGTACTACGTAGTGGTCACCCAGCCGAAAACAGACTTACCAATAACCAGAGAAATTGCACAAAATTGCATTAAAATTACAATTGAATTGGAATTGTTTGATTTTTTTACTGGGCATGAAGAGATTTGACATCTAATATCTCTAATATTTTTTTAATACTTTCTAGTGACGAGACGAGCATGATGTTTGCCTGTGGTAGGCGTCACCTGCCACGAACAGTAGCAGTGCTTGAATTGTGAACTTGCGAATACAATCCTGCGCCGCTACTTATGGATACTCTAAACCACACTGTACTGCGCTCGTCACCCAGATATAATGTTAAATCTCCTTATACCCAGTACTTTCTCTGGTAACATTGCCCTTCAAACCGGAACACATTAATGCTTGCACACTACTGCTTGGCGGTAGAATAATTGGCAAAGGTGTGGTACGGCGGACTCTGCAGTAGAGTCCTACCACCATTTTATTATATATGTACCAGTAGATAAATAATAGGGTGACGAGCGCAGCAAAGTGCGACGCAGAATTTTGTTCGTAAGTTCACAATTCTAGCACTGCTGTTATCGGCAGGCGTGATGCACCACCAGGCGAACGTCGCGTTCGACTCGTCACTCCATTTAAAAAAAAAAAAAAAACTTCGACAACATCGTCTCAAAGGTTTCGGTGCGGAATATTCACTATCCTGCACAGTGGTGCTGGTGACCCATCCAAAAACTGACTGGAACCAATTTTCAACCGACTTCAAAAAATGTGGTTCTCAATTCGACTGTTTTCGTTTTTTGACGAAAAAATATTGTCTCTACAGCGGCGAGAGAAGTGCGTATAGGTGTGTTTGAGCGCTTGTAAGAGCGTAAAACACAAACAGCCAACAGCACGTTCAAGAGCGGATCCAGGGGTGGAGCAAATGGGCACATGCCCCCCCAAATGGTTTAAATATAACAAAGAACTGGGAGATTTATAAGATACCGTTTCTTTTTGCATAATAAACATGTAATTTCTCATGATTTCATCTTTATAAAAGTATTTTTTATAGTTATTCTTGTATTTCAATGAAAAAGAATCGATCCCAAAGACATCTTATAGGACAATACTATGAGGGAACTATGGACCTGGGTATGTCCTTAAACTGCAACCAGACCCAATGGAGGACGGGCAGCAGCGTCCTCTTGGCTATCGGTGGTGAGCATTCTGCGATCCCCAAGCCGCCTGCCAAGCGTGGGGATTATGGCAACACCCCTCTATTGGAAGGCCTTCGTCCAGCAGTGGACGTTTTCTGGCTGACAACGACGATGGGGGAACTAGGCTTATGGCCTATGTGCCCCTCCCAGAAATAAATCCTGGATCCGCCCCTGAGCACGTTCGTGTATTTACTATATATATTTAGTTTTTTTTTAAGCGCTCATTAAAACGTCTCGTGCAAACATACCATGTAGCCGCTGTATATGTATCTACTATAGGTACAATGTATACATAGTAGGTAGGTAGTCTAGGTATGTTTGCAGTGACAGAGCAAACAGCGACATACGGTGAGCGAGAATCGTCTGTACTGCCGAGAAGAAAAGTGTTACAAGGTTTTAGCCATTGATTTACTAATGGGGTTCAAGCGGTTTTTTTTTATAACATGGTGCATGCAAATGCGCCGAAATATCGGGAGCTCATTTCACAATATAATCATGGTAAATATCCCGTAAATAATAATAGAACTATTAATTTATAATATACTTAACACCTACCTTTTGTTACTTTTAGTAGTTTGAAAACTTTTCTTGGAGTATTTTGAGAATAACCCAAGTAAACAAATTTTGTAACATCTGTTTGCTATAATTGAAAACGTCGTCCTCTTACAAAACTGATCACGTAACTGGGGACTTCATATTTTTTCACATTTAGCACTTTTTTTTAAATGTTTTAGCTGTGATCTTTACCATATCGGTGAAACCGGGGCCTTAACTAGGTTAATTGGCAAAGTTCAGGCAAGGTTCAGTCTTAGTTCACTAGTTTTGGCTGAGTTCTTCTTCTAACATACAACGTGTAACACAAAGGTTCAACAATACTGAAGGGTATGTATAAACTCATCATTACGAAAAAAAACAGCTATTCCATACATTTTGTTCAAGTCAATGAACCTTTTATATGGAACAGCTGATATTTTCTCGCGATTTCAAGTTTGACCACATAGTAAAAGTTGTTCATCTTTATGAGTACTTACATCGTCGTCGTCGTCGGTCATAAGAAGTTAAGAATGCTGGACGAAGGCCTCCCCTTAATAGAGGGGTGTTGCCATAATCCCCTCGCTTGGCAGGCGGCTTGGGAATCGCAGAATGCTCACCACCGTTAACTGAGAGGACGCTGCCCGTCCTCCGGTGGGTCTGGTTGCTGTTTAAGGACATACCCAGGTCACACTGTAGGCCAGGTAGTACTTACATATTCAGTATTGTTGGACCTTTTTGTTAATTGCATAGTCATTTTGTGTTTGTTAAACTCTTTTCTCCCCGCGTGTACCGAGTAACTGGGGCACCAGATCTGCATGTTTGTGCAAACACCGAAAGCGGAGCTTTTGAGCCAGATTCCAGTAATGGAGCAAAAAATTACAAAATACTAGCGAAAATATACGAGGAATCATTTCCCAACCAAAAAGTTTTATGAAAATTGTAGCCAAGTTAGCAAAAGTGTGGCTTTGTAAAAATGTGGCCAAGTTTTGCTTTTGAGACAGATTCCTGTAATGGAGCAAAACATTACAAAATACTAGCGACAATGTACGAGGAATAATTTCCCATCTTAATGTTAAATATGAAAATTGTAGCCAAGTTTAGCAAAAGTGTGGTCTTTTAAAAATGGGGCTAAGTTTTACTTTTGAGACAGATTCCAGTAATTGAGCAAAACATTACAAAATACTAGCGACAATGTACGAGGAATAATTTCCCATCTAAAAGTTAAATATGAAAATTGTAGCCAAGTTTAGCAAAAGTGTGGTCTTTTAAAAATGGGGCTAAGTTTTACTTTTGAGACAGATTCCAGTAATTGAGCAAAACATTACAAAATACTAGCGACAATGTACGAGGAATAATTTCCCATCTAAAAGTTAAATATGAAAATTGTAGCCAAGTTTAGCAAAAGTGTGGTCTTTTAAAAATGGGGCTAAGTTTTACTTTTTTGACAGATTCCAGTAATTGAGCAAAACATTACAAAATACTAACGAAAATATACGAGGAATAATTTCCCAACCAAAAAGTTTTATGAAAATTGTAGCCAAGTTAGCAAAAGTGTGGCTTTGTAAAAATGTGGCCAAGTTTTGCTTTTGAGACAGATTCCTGTAATGGAGCAAAACATTACAAAATACTAGCGACAATGTACGAGGAATAATTTCCCATCTAAAAGTTAAATATGAAAATTGTAGCCAAGTTTAGCAAAAGTGTGGTCTTTTAAAAATGGGGCTAAGTTTTACTTTTGTGACAGATTCCAGTAATTGAGCAAAACATTACAAAATACTAGCGACAATGTACGAGGAATAATTTCCCATCTAAAAGTTAAATATGAAAATTGTAGCCAAGTTTAGCAAAAGTGTGGTCTTTTAAAAATGGGGCTAAGTTTTACTTTTGAGACAGATTCCAGTAATTGAGCAAAACATTACAAAATACTAGCGACAATGTACGAGGAATAATTTCCCAACTAAAAAGTTAGTAAGTAAGTTCGTATAGGCTGAGTGGCTAGCCCTAGTGTCAGTGTTAATGTGCCGCCCGAAGGCCTCTGACATGGGCTGACGGTTATTATTATAGAAACTAGAACATTCAACTAAAAAGTTAAATATGAAAGTTGTAGCCAAGTTTAGCAAATGTGTGGTCTTGTAAAAATGGGGCTAAGTTTTACTTTTGACACAGATTCCAGTAATGGAGCAAAGCATTATTTACATTTCCCAGCCAAAAAGATTCACAAAAAAGTAGCAAGAATAATAAATTACAAAGAAGAATAAGAATACCTAAATTGTGGCCTAATAAAAATGGACAGATTCCATCAAAAAAATGTATATTTATTACATGGACGGATGGAGACCCATCCTTCTACAGTTAAATTAAAACTATGCAAGAAACTACCTGGGCCCTGTTTTATAAAGCTACAAGTCTTGTACTTATAGTGAAAAACTGGCAACACCGCAAAAAATAATTGATTACGGCGTTTTCTAAAGCTACCAGACAAGCTGTGTACAAACTACAAGTACAAGCACTTGTATTCCATGTTTGTGTTGTTTTAAGTTAAAGACAAACTGTAATTAACCATCTACCAGTAACTGGTAACTTGTAGTTACTGGTACAAGAAGCTAGTACAATTTTATGCTTGTACGTGTAGCTTTATAAAACAGGGCTCTGGAAGTTTAAAGGAAATTTTCTCCGAGAATTGCATTTTTTTTTTTGTGTAAAATGTGACCAAGTTTTCTTATTGAAACAGATTGCAGTAATGAAGCATTCGTTACCTATTATGAAAGAGTATTATGGCAAAAAAATTACATTACAAAAATTAAGCCAAGTTTTGACGCGTGTAAAATGGTTAAGTAATAAATTGCGAATTGGATCTCTTTATTTTCATAGATAGCTACTTGATAGTAATTAATTTGAACAAACATGATCAAAGCTGATAATTATTCCGATCGTTACAGGATAAATCATAGTAATTAGGGATGCGATCCCAATATGCAACTGACCGGAAATTTTATCGGAATTATGGAAACTAGACGAGCATAATATTATGTTAAACTAGCTGACCCGCCCTTTTGCCGGCTTTGCACGGAGGTAACCGTTTTTTTACTGGTTAATTTTTCCGATTTTCTCTTCATAAAAACCTTCCTTGAATGAACTCTGAAAACATTACATTCCTTTTTTGGGCAGTCGTAATAATTATTCAATTCACCTAGCTCTCAAGAGATGCTGCCGGATCATTCTGATAGGTGATGGACGGCAGTTTTTAAATTGAGGGTGGTAGCTGATGGAACCTACTCTATAGTCAACGCCGACCTCAACATTTCCTAACGATGTTTTCTTCACACGCAGCGCAAGCTCATTGTCAGGATTTGAGCCCGCGCCGTACAGCGTGTGATCCGAACTCGCTAACCACTAAGCATCACTACGTACTCATTACACTATCTTGAAAAGTACTATTGGTACTAATAAAATTGTGCACGCGGGTGAAACCGCGGGGGTCAGCTAGTTATACATAATCTGGTTATTTGTTATTTGTTTGCAGAATATCTTTAAATCTTGTTAAAGTTGTTACTAACAAAACTAATTTAAAGCTATTTTATAATAAAAACAGTCTAATGAAAGGTTTTATCACAAACAGTCGCTATTAGAGCTTATTTCGACGGCAAAATATTAAAACTGAATAACTCTCATAAAGTAGACTTTCAAAAGGGGGTGTTTTCACTGTAGCGTCTACCGATTATTTTAGTTTACTGGCTAAGTTTTACTGGGATTTGTGTTTTACTCGCTAGTTCTTAATTCTTTAATTACCTCGCTAAAACGGCTTTACAATTTGCAATAAAAGGTGTAAGAGTCTGCCAAAACATTTGAAAAGTCTTCATATAAACAACTAGACACGATCTATTTCCTTCTAATACCAAAAACGAATACCACGTTTATTATCGTAATAAATTTCTATTCCCAACGAATACCAAAACATAACTTTTGGTACAGTCACAGACACAATTTATCATGCTTTTTATATTAAAGGTTGTTTTCTTTTGATATTGTATAATAGTTTGACTATAAGTTAATAGTTATGATTGTCATGCCAAAAATTAGATATGTTTCACTATGACACGTGAATTTCTATACAAAATGCATTTTTGTATAGAAATTCACGTGAAAAAGTCGGGTTTTAAAAGTATGTCCCTGTGTGTGTATGGCGATATCAGTATCAAAACTCCAGAACTTATATACCTACCTAAAGGTAACTAACTGATTGTCATTGAACACATTGTGTTACAGTCAGTTGTGAATAATTGATAATAGGTTGGATTTAGGTTGTTTTGTCCTAAAATAACAATACAATACAATACAAAATAATTTATAAAAAAAATAAAAAGTAAAAAAGTTAAGTAAATAAGTTCAGGTTTGATTAAAAAAAATAACGTTACGGCAAAAACCAATAATGACAAAACAATTGCGATTGCACAAGATAACGTACACTAGTAATAGATAGAATGCATCAAATACAATTTATCGCATTAATAGAACCCCGGCTTAAACAATTTCAATTTCCAAGCTTCGCGACTGCCTCTCCACGGATACATTAAGCACTTAACTATCACTGTCTGCTTGCTTTCTACTTGGCCCGCTTTATGATAAAATTCTAGGGAAAAATTTCAAGCGCTTTTTTCGTTTCTGTTTGAATCTTTTAAGAGAGACGGTTTCAGACTGAGAGGTTGCTAGAGTAAAGTTCTATAGGTACGTAGTTAATTATTTATGGGTATTTTGATGTGGTAGGTAATAGTTATTTATGATACTAGTGCGGTAAGTTGTTTTTTACAAACGAGTAGACGAATGTAAGCCCGAGACGAAGTCGAGGGCTAACCAAATTCACGAGTTTGTAATAACCAATACCGCACGAGTGCCATACAACGTTTTACAACACATGTGCGAGAAAACAGATAACAGAAGTACCTACAACAGATAAAAAACAAACTCTATTATTTTGTTTATAAGTATCGGTCGGAAAGTCGCAACTAAATACTTGACACTGGCAAATGCACAAAAGTGCAAAAGTGCGGTGCCATAATCCTCCTAAGAGGAAAGAAGAAGAAAATACTTCGTTCTGAAGTTCGTCTTCGTTAAAACGTTTCTAATATCGCCATAATCCTCCTAGGAGGAAAGATGAAATGGCGCAAATTAACAAATGGCATTACGTGCGCGTGGTGAAAATTAGAACTACATCTTTCGTCTCATTTTCTTTTTAGTATTACAGTGAGACTACCGTGTTGAGCAAAAGCGCTTCCAAGGAGGTTTGAAAATTCATTTTATTCATTCTCGTAATGTGAAACTCCTTGGTGGAATTCTTATAATATATTATATTATTATAGATATTAAAATGAAACTCATAGTAAAGTCTCCACAACTTTACTAGGGTATGACTTGGACTCGACTATGACTAAATTCGTGTGACTGACTGTGATTTCATGACATATTTGACTTGAAAATTCATAAACTTGACACTGGCAGGATGCACAACGTACGATGCCAACAATTAAGAAAAAATATTAATATAAATTGATATTAAAAAAATACCGTAAAGGATACGCACGGCGCTATACAATTAGGCATGCGGAGTTTTGGCGGGAACACGGAAAATCATGTCGCTGCATTCTATTATTTGCTTAAACTAGTGTTTTTTCGGGAATTAATGATTAAAAATGGTGGCGTTTTATTCATTGAATGTTGAATTACGTTCATAAGTGTGGGCAAGTGATAGAATGTGGTGAAACGTGTATTTTTGTGTTGTTTTCAAAACTCCGTAAAAGCTCATAGTAAAGTCGCCACAACTTTACTAGGGCATGACTTGGCTTGACTTTGACTAATTTCGTGTGACTAACTGTGATTTCATGACATATTTGACTTGATAATACTACTTAGACTTAACATCAAATATACTTGACTCTGGCAGAATGCACAACGTGCGATACCAATAACAAAGAAAAAAACAACTAGGCGTGCGGTAAAATAGCGTTGCCGCACGCTTAGCTATTTTACCGCACGCCTAGTTGTATGGTGCGTAATGTTCAAATTTCGAACGATGTATACAGGCTTCGCAAGTGCATATTTTTTCGAGCAAATGTGTTGTAAACATGATTAATAAGGTACCTTTGCGCTACTTTGTGGTAAGTTTAGTTTCATTTGGAGGTCGCCTAGGAATGTATGTTTGATATCACTGAATATAGCTATTACAAATAGCAGTCGGTGACATTACTGAAAATAAAGGTTTAGAAATAAATAATAGTCCGATGTTGATGAAATATAATAAGTCTGGTATACAGCTTAGAATAGGTATATGTAGAAATCATGTATTAGGGTACGCTCAAGGAGCAAAATATGGAAATTAAAACATGTGCTAATGCAAAAACGGCCATAATCCAATTCACATCCGCAGAGAGATGTGACGTAATTGCATTACCAATGTCATAATATTACGGAAAGCTTAAATAAATGTCGGAATTTCGGCAAATGTTGTTAAGATAATTCGATATCAACTTGAGAAATGCGAAAGTTAATTAATGTGTACCGCAATTTGTTGATTGCCTCGAGTTTTGGAGGGAATAATTATGTTTTGATAATCAGCGAAATTCTGATTTAAAGTCTTTTTTGTGTTCACTTTTTTTGGGGTTTTTCTACCACCACCATCACTGTCTGTAATTTTTGACATACACTCTCTTGAAACATTGTTTCGTACAAATACCCTAGCCACGATTAGTGGTTAGGACTCTATTGCAGGGTCCGCTTGGGGAAGTACCTTTGCCAGTAATTCAACCTTGTGCAAACATTAATATGTTTCGGTTTGAAGGGAAATGTTACAGGAAAAATTACTGGGCAAAGAGATTTGACATCTAAGGTGCGTTCGGATAGCCCCTTGGTAGCAAAAATAACTGTTACAAATGCCAATAATGATCACATGTAGCGTTCGTTTTGGGAATGTGTGTGCAAAAGGTGCATTATTATCTGTTTTCGCTCACCGTTCGGAGGTTCGTTAGGTCAAAAACAGCTAAAAATGCCATCGTAATCTGCCACTTTTGACCCACCTCGCGACATGGGATCGTTGTGATCGTTTTTTGACATTAAGATTTTGACGTTTGGTTTTCGCGGTGTTTCGGGAGTTTTTTTTTTTTATTTTTTTTTTCTTAGTTTTTGGCATCGCACGTTGTGCATTCTGCCAATGTCAAGTTTATGAATTTTTACATTTATTTGTTATCATCAAGTCATATAAGTCATGAAATCACAGTAAGTCACATGAAATTAGTCATAGTCGAGTCCAAGTCATACCTCAGTAAAGTTGTGGTGACTTTACTATGAGCTTCTACGGAGTTTTGAAAACAACACGAAAAGACATGTTTCACCACATTATATCACTTGCCCACACTCGTGCATGTAAATCAACACTCAATGCATAAAACACCACCATTTTTAATCATTAATTCGCGAAAAAACACAAGTTTAAGAAAATAATAGAATGCAACGACATGATTTTTCCGTGATCCCGCCAAAACTCGGAGTTTTGTTTGTCAAGTGCTGTCGCTGTGACATTTGTTTGACATCACCGCTGGACCCTAGTGACTGTACCGTTCGTTTTGGGTAGGGGACAAAAGTGGCAAACATGGCAAAATTCTCAAACCGAACGCTTTACGTCAACGCCAATTTTGACAATGGTAATAATGCCACCTTAAGCTATCCGAAGGCACCTATAGTGATCTAATATCTCAGTGACGAGCGCAATGCAGTGCGGCGCAGGTTTTGTTCGCAATTCCACAATAGGCTAGATGACTGGTTTTGTTTTATTGTCCTATTAAAATGTGGCCTATAAATAAAGCTGATTCGTGAAAAGAAAACGAAAACTTGATCAAAAATAAGCTACTAATAAGCATTTTAATATCATGCTAGACAGAGAGAAGAAACAGCAAATCGTGACGTCACTTCTCAGTACGCCATAGAAATTCTATTCTGATAAGTAAGGCGTGACGTAATTTTTTGTTTTGTGGGAAAGGGACAGAGTTGTCTCTAACAAAAACTTTAAGCGCTCATATATCAGAACATTATTAACCAATTTAAATTATTTTTTCAATAAACATACTATATTTACTTAAATTCTTCATCAAAGCTATTGGTTTCAATGATTTAAACATCAGTCATCTACCCTATTCTGACACTGCTAATGTTAAGGGCAGGCGTGATGCTTCCCATCAGGCGAACATCTCGCTCGTCTTGATTGTACTAAAAACACATAACCACAACACTGCAAGCCAGTGTTATTTTTGCTGCAGACGGCAGGCCTTCCACGATACTTAGTAAAAAGTTTTATCCCGTGGGCAGGGACTCTGTCAGTCGAGCCATCAGCCTGTAATAGATGACCTGTCGAAGCGGGTTAATCTCTCTCGGAGCTTTGACACTTCTAAAGTAGATTTTAAAGACTTTTAGCTAGGTACATAAACTTAACCTATTTTAGCTGGATATTAGATGGAAACGGTAAGAGAAATTGACCTATTTTTTTTAATAATAATCTTAATAGATGTGTTTCAAACGTTTTTTTACTCAAATGATCCTAAACTGCTGGCTTGTCACACGCCTTGGCGTAGCTGTATGTGTGACAAGCAATTAATAATAAATAAATAAATTCAAAGGGAATGCATATAAGCTTTAAACTTGGTGTACAAATTAAGGCACAGCCCACAAGTTTATTGATCAAAATCTACTATCTATACGAGTCTGGAAGCCGAAAAGTGAACTCCTAAACTGAACCAAAAATTTTACAAAAATTGCTAATGGTACGGAAACATCCTCAATTTGTAAGTCAATTCGCACCTTACCCGTTTTTCTACTACAAATTACGATTTGTTTTATCCAATACCACAGATATATACACTTCAGGTCTTGTGTCATTCGAATTTGTGCTTTCCTGCAACAGTTATGAACAAAGACCCAAAGGTTTAAAACTGGTTCAGTTTATAAAGTCTAGTATATTCAGTGACAGAGATAAAAATCAAAATACAAGAAGCTTGTAGTAAAGTTGCCACGACTTTACTAGGGCATGTCTGGACACTGGACTTAACTGTGACTAAGACGCATTCGACTTGAAATTCGTCTAAAACTTAATATTAAACATGTCTCTGTTACTTTCTGTTATATGTGCTATGAAAATAAATAAATTTATATTATTTATATACTTGACACTGGCAAATGCACAGAGTGCGACGCCATAATCCTCTTAGGAGGAAAGAAGAAAAAAACATGCGCCGTTTCCGTTCTTATTGAACAGCACAGTAATAAGAGTAGAAGTGTCGACAGAGTAGCGTCGGTTTATGTCGCTATCTAAAAATCTGCTAAGCAAACAATTTCGAGATTAAATTCTTCAACGAGGGTCGCAGCTCGCAGCCTGCCTTGCAAAACTTGGCTGTCACACTGCCTTGGCCGCTACTATTGTAACTTTTTTAAGCGAGTATAATTTTAAAAATAATGACAGTTTTTTTGGCGGGAACACGGAATCGCGTATTTGCCGCGTTTACGCCAAAACTCAAATTTTTTATGGTACTTTGTACGACTGTAAGTTTTTTTTATGTATGTCACCAATTTCTTCGTCAAATTATTGGAGGACTGTTATTTTTTTGTTTGAATGGGTATTTTCGAGGTGGTCTCATAATGGGTATCCACTGCGTTTTTTTTTCGCTAGGCGGCGCATCGTCGATGCGGCCGTAGTCAACTGTCAATATCATACATTTTGTTGTTTTTTTTATATAATGAGGCAAGAGCCTTTATTAACTACAACAAACCACAAAGACTACTTAGCCTACTACACAACAAAAAACAACAGGATTGTATCCAGACCGATGAAAGTCTAGAGACAATCCAAATGCTCAAACCCACTACCAGTCGGCAGCGTACCCAGCATGCTGGCGGCATTGCCACGCTGGATGGCAATGCTTATGCGTTGTTGTTTTTGCAGAGCATTCTCGACGACTCGGAAAGACTCGGATTACCAGGGAGAATCTGCAATTATACTGGTTTATACACATAGACATACATAGTAAATCATTGTTTGTATTGCAATCCTTTGCCTTGCTAATTAAAGCTCTGGCCAACATAAAATGTAAGCATCTATCTAACCTACAAATCTATTTGCAGACCGTCAACAGCTGCATATATTCTTAAAACAAGGCACAATACCCAGAGTTTTTTCTTGGACTAGATTATCGGCAAATCCCTCATCAAGAGCAGAGATTTATAAGCAACGATTATCAAGGAAACTAGATTTTGCCTTAGCCGGACGCTTGCTGCAAAATTTGCTGTTCCATACAAATAGTTCACTGATCTTGGACAAAATGTATGGAACAGCTGATTGATTGTATGGACTGACCATTATAAACAACTTTTCCTATGGGGCCATCATTGAAAATGCGAAGAAAGTCAAGGTCAATGAACTTTTTGTATGGAACAGCCGATTTTTTTCCGGGATTTCAAGATTGGCCCCGTAGAAAAAGTTTTTCATAATGATGAGTACATACATACCCTTCAGTATTGTTGAACCTTTTTGTTCACACACACATCATTTGATGATGATACACACACTGTATCATCATCATCAATAGCCCGGTGACGTCCACTGCTGAACGAAGGTGCCCCCTCCTCCACACTGTACGACAACCTGCCATTTGCATTCACCGGTTGCCCGCGACTTTTACAATGTCGGTCCACCTAGTGGGAGGCCTTCCTACGCTGCGTCTTCCGGTTCGCGGTCGCCACTCAAGAACCTTTCTTCCCCACTCGATTCTGTTACACCGCTCACTAAACTAAACTTAATTTGACAGGACGAAACCTGTTGACATCCTTTTCTAACATATTTTTAATGAAATGAGACGCGTATAATTTTAGTCCTGTCAGATTAGTTTAGTTTAGTGAGCGGTGCAACAGAATCGACACCAATAAATATCTCTATGGGTTACCGCTAAGAACGTAATGAACAGAGTATAGTGAATGTATGTACCACAGAGTAATAGAAACAGAGATGTGATCCTTAGAAAGACGCGCGACTGTGCGGGGAGGTGTAGGTTCGCGGGAGAAGTGGCAAATTGTATGAAACAAAAAAGTATGTTACGAATGAAATTAGATGCCAATCATGTCATCTGAATTTTTCCCGTCATTTTTACATACAGAAAGCAACTTATTTAATTTTTACTGTTACTGGGTAAAAACATTAAAAATCATACGTCTAATATGTAAGTTTGAATGACCGTTACGCGTGGCGGACGTTAGCAGACTGAGCAAATAGAAGACGACGACGACATCACACACTCCGTCCGCAAAATAGGATCTGCGCCTGCAAGTCGCTCATCGCAACTCCTTATCCTCCATGGTATGTACATACCCTTAGTATTATTGAACCTATTTGTTACACACTGTATAGCATAGACCTAATACGTAGTAATATATCTCTATGGGTTACCTCTAAGAACGTAATGAATATAGAGTGAATGAAATCTTAGTAGGGACGATCGCATGTCAGTTCGTAAAATTGATGGCTCGGCTTCTCGTCTAGTTACAGAATAAACCGATTCTTTGGGACGCACTGTCGCATTCCGATACTGGGATATTGGATAATAAGCTTTTAAAAAAAACTACTTCATTTTTGACTACCTGGAAGACATCTTCATATTTTCCAGTATCCAGTATTATTTTATTTATTCCAGTAATTTTTTTATAAAAGCCCAAACTACTGAATCGATTTCCATAAAATGTATATAAGACCAAACCCACCTCTGAAGTATCACCTACACGTAACACACATACAAAAAAAAGTACAGTCGAATTGAGCAGTGAGAACCTCATTTTTTTTAAGTCGGTTGAAAATAGACCGGGCTAGAAACGCTTTCCCATTTACTTATACCTGCACCCTTATCATGGACGTTCGCGATTCCGATTGCGATAGCATGCCATCCTGCTCGTACCAACCCACTCGCGCCATGCGCCCTATTGCTCGCGCACGCTCGCAATCAGAATCACGAACGTCCATGATAAGGGTGCAGGCCCTATAATAATCAGCTATACTTTAGGACCTTACTCGCCAGTGGCGCCAAGTAGTGAGCATAAAATACGCTTTAAAAAACGACTTCAATTTGACTACCTGGATGACATCTTCATATTTTCCAGTTATTTTGATTTATTCCAGTAATTTTGATTTGAAAACCAAACTGCTGAACTGATTTCGATAAAATTTATGGGACCACCTCTGAAGTATCACCTACCAAACCAAAAAGGAGGTTCTCAACCGAATTGAGAACCTTCTTTTTTGAAGTCGTTTGCAAAGATAGGCCAAACATTTCTATAAGTAAACTTACGAGAAGTACGGAGAACGGAATTGCCATATAAAAGGGTAAAAGAACTAAAAAAGCATAATGAAATCAATAAAAGAACCCCTAAGCGGGGATCATCCAATTCCAAGGAACGCCAAGAAAAGTTCAAAAGGCAGTTTGCAGTTGTCTATTTTCGTGAAATTCTTATAAAAAAAAAAATCCCCATTGAAATACATAATCTGATAATATAACCCTCTTCTGACGGGGTTACACGGAATTCACTTCTTGATATCCAAAAATGTTCGCTATATTCCAAAAGAACGATGTATTCTTAATATAATTCAACAGTAATAGTCCAATTACTGGGGCCGTACCGTGAACCACTTATAGCGGGAACGAATAGGTTTAGCTGCCGACGCTGCGCGACTGCAAACCTTATTGCGGGGCGATAAAATTCATAGTCGCACACCGTCGGCAGCTGAGCGTATTCGGTCCCGGAATTAGCGTTCATGGTACGGCCCCTGCTGGCCTAACGTGATGCGTTAGAAAGGACTTCTTTGAAAGTCTTTGCAAGTATTCGAGGCCAGTAGTGTCGTATCAAGAGAATTGTCTGTTTTTTTTTCTTTGTTGTTGGCTTCGCATGTTGTGCCTTTTTAATAGTCCATTGCTGGACATAGGCCGACTCTCGAAGGCCGATTGGGCTATATCCACCACGCTGGCCCAGTTGCGGGCTGGTTGATTCGCGTATCATCATCATCATCATCAGCCCGGAGACGTCCACTGCTGAACGAACGCTGTGGCGGTCTAAGGGGTAGGCCCTTAGACCGCCACACTGTACGACAACCTGCCATTTGCATCCACCGGTTGCCCGCGACTTTTACAATGTCGTCGCTCCACCTAGTGCGAGGCCTTCCTACGCTGCGTCTTCCGGTTCGCGGTCGCCACTCAAGAACCTTTCTTCCCCATCGGTTGTCAGTTCTTCGAGCGATGTGGCCTGCCCATTGCCACTTCAACTTGCAAACCTTGCGAGTTATGTCGGTAACTTTGGTTCTTTGGCTTTTGTGTGTGTATCTATTTTTTTGTCTCGAATAAAATAAATTTTCTTTCTTTTTTTTTTTTAAATATCCTCGTTCCGGTTTCTATCGCGCAAAGTAAAGGATTCACGTATACGCCATTGAATTTCTACTCCTGACTCCTGACGTATACCGGGTGTTAGTTTGAACACCGTTATCCTTCTAGGATATCATTGTACTCATCATTATGAACAACTTTTACTATGATTTTTTTTTTCTATTTTTTTTTTCGTGATTTCAGGGTGGCCAACCCTGAAATCACGAAAAAAATATCAGCTGTTCCATACATTTTGTCCAAGATCGATGAACCTTTTTGTATGGAACAGCTATTTTTTTTCGCGATTTCAGGGTTGGCCTCATAGTAAAAGTTGTTCATAATGATGAGTACAATGATATCCTAGAAGGATAACGGTGTTCAAACTAACACCCTGTATACAGGTTTCCTCACGTTGTTTTCCTTCACCGAAAAGCCAGTAGTATGAACATGCGTACATAAACTCCGAAGAGCTCATTACCAACATAATACATATTAATTGTTATATTGCGTATTGTGGCTGATTCCGCGGAACACTTCTTGATTAGCAGTAGCCAATGATATTATATATATAAGGAGGGAGATATATCATATCGCGCCCTAAAATGGCCCCGTAAAGACGGCCCTTAGGACTGTCTCGCCTGTCTGCGCTCACTAAGTGAGACGCGCGCTATCCCTTTTGCTCTCATAAAAGTGCTATCTTTTTTCGCACTCCAGCGCAACTCGTAAACATGACGGCGCGGGGGTCATTTTCAAACATTGTTTTATTACGCGATGGCGCATCCTTCGTAATCTTAGGTAGTAGCAAAGAGGTACATTTAGAGGTAAAAAACCACACAATCAGTATCGCGTGATTGTGCGATATATCGTGAGATAGCGTCTACCTTGTGGATCACGTTCCCATGATGGATGGTAAAATACAAATTCTTTATTTTTGTTACGCGTTTATTTCGTTTTAAAAATAACAGATTGAAGTCAGCCGAGACGGAGTTATTTTTCAAATTAAATCTGTCTCGGACCTCGGGGAAAAGGAACGTAATATTTTGATTGATTTGGGACTTTTGCCAGCTTTAGCATCGGGTTTATATAAATAAAATAAAATATTTTACCTTGTTACATGGAAAAGTAAGATTTGATTATGTAGGTACTGAGTTTCCCGATATGTACAATATTATGGGTGTATTCAAATCCAGAGTAAACAGGCAGGCCCGGATCTAGGGGCAACTGGGGTACCCTGCCCCGGGCGACAATTTTTAGAGGGCGCCAAAATCATAATAAAATATGGTTTAAAAAAAATGCTCCATAAAGCGCCTAGCAAGCAACGCACGTTGTTATATCAATAATATGATTTTAAAACGCCAAGTTCGTTTTGGGCGCCACTATCAAGTTTCTGTCCCGGTTAGAAAAAATTGTAGATTCAAGGCTGAAAACAAGGCACGGCACGGCAAGGTCGCTGCGTACCTACCAGTACCCAGCGACGGTGTTATTGGAATGGACGGGCCCAGCGCTTGCAAATCGTTCAAAATTAACAAGTCAACACAATCAAGCATACTTAGCTAAAAGTATGCATATTAAATTTGCCAGAAAATAGAGATAGCGAATCTAATTATTGCATGACAAAAAGAGAACACATTTACATGTATTAGAAGTTTGTATTGTCGTATCGTACGGCTCGCATGTTGCAAAGACAGAGTATAACTGACGCGAGTGTAGAGCTGGCGCTCAACATATAGTCTTCAAAATCCGTGCGCTTATTTCCCGTCCATTCATTTTATCATTGTCGCTGCCAGACCCAGTATATTTCCTTGTCCATAATCATCGACAACGCCCTCATCAAGATCAGTTAGATAATTATAGGATTGTACCTACGCAACGGTCAAGAAAACTTAATTTTGCGACATCCGTACCGCCGCTGGCGCCATCTGTGAAAAGTTTTGCCTGTGGGTGGAACCTCGTTAGCTCCCCGAAGCCGAACACATCAACAGCCGGAAGACGTTCACTGCTGGACGAAGGCCTCTCCGTTAAGGGAGGTGTTGCCATAATCCCACGCTTGGCAGGCAGCTTGGGGATCGCAGAATGGTGACGCTACTGCCCGTCCTCTGGTGGTTCTGGATGCAGTTTAAGGACATACCCAGGTCCGAAGCCGAACAATCGCTTCTTTTTTTTAAAGATTATACAGAGGTTAGCGTTTTACCATCTAGCCAGAAGCAGCCTACATTCTGATTTTATTATGAAAACTGACGTCGTTTTGACACATTACATTTGAATACATTCTGATATTATTATCGCGTAGTATTAGCTATTATTTATTATGTGATATTAGTATAGGTAAGGTACCTATTCCTTAATGGGCGATTTTCTGCTAGGCAATTTAAAAAAAGTAGTTCGCTTCAACTCGATAGACGGCGCTGACTATACGTGCCAGTCAAAAACAGCATCATATTTTTGTTCGGTTATAATAGTACATTATGATACGAGTGTGCTATGTTGGTCATTACACTAGAGGCGGTATTACGCGCGAGCCGCAGGCGAGCGCGATAAGAAAGCCGAGAGCGTAATGACTAATAGCACAAGAGTTCCATACGACTGTTTTCGTCACACTTGCGAGGAAAAAACAAATTATTTTTGATAATAATCAACCACACAGCGAAAACATCAACAAACATTTGCGGAAAATGGCACCCAAACCAGCAATGCGCGCGCAGGTTGACATTTACTTCAGCGGCATAAGAACTCTTTGTGGGTATTACAAAAAAACTGTAAGTATTACCCGGCTAAGAGTCCTTCGTACACATACGTCTAATTGCAGTCACGTACAAACTTGACTTTACCGGGTTATACCTATTATAGTACAAGTGCCGTAATGTAAAGTAAAAAGCACGCGTGTGTAATAGCTTGGATTATGAGCCTAAAACCGATGCAATAAGATCTACTTTACGAGCAAGTGTGATGAAAAATAGATTATAAAACTTGACGATAACAGCCACGTCTGGTCAGCCCCATCTATAAAAATATTCTTATTCTTTAAATTGACTATCAGTAAATCGCCCATTAAAATGTATTTTTCAAAATAAATAAAAGTAGGTAAGTACCTAAGCACTACAAACACTAGAGCCACACGGATTCATTTCTCTTGGCTGTGCGACGTTTCCTTTGATACGAAACACTTCATTTGCTAACAATCACTGCTCCAGACAAAAGCGTGCTTAGTGTTTGCACTCGCGGTGTTTACACTTTACCGCTAGTAGGCTGCTATTACACTGAGATTTTTAACACACAAGCTTTACTGTCTTTCTGTTTAATACCAGAGAAATGCTGGTCATGAAGAGATTTGACATCTATGTATTTATCAGGGTGTCGAGCGCGTGCAGTGCACCGCAGGATTTGGTGCGCCAGGGGCCGTACCATGAATGCTTATTGCGGGGCTGAATAGGCTCAGCTACCGACTCTGTGTGATTGTGAATTTTATCACGCCGCAATACAGTTCGTCTGCAGCCGACCCTATTCGATCCCACAATGAGCGTTCATGGTACGGTTGTCACAATTCTGGCTCTAAGCCGCCTTCTATACGGTGACCTTTTTCAAAAAGTGAAAATAGAGCCCGTGTGCGGCCGCGTCTAACTTCGCACCACAAGTTTGTTTTCTTGTAGGGGTAGGTTAGGTTATGTGTACCTATCCGATTTAATTGAACGTGAGTATTCCCGTATATTATACGACCTGGGTATGTCCTAAAGCTGCATCTAGAACCACCGGAGGACGGGCAGCTGCGTCGGTGGTGAGCATTCTGCGATCCCTAAGCCGCCTGCCAAGCGAAGGGATTATGGCAACCCCTCCCTATTAAGGGGGAGGATTTCGTCCAGCAGTGGACGTCTTCAGGCTGACGAGATTCTCGTATAAAAAAAATGAATTTGTTATTCATCTAGGATTTATTGTAAGCTAGGTCTCGGTACGACCCTAGAACATTAAAGCTCGGAACTAAGCTTTCTGACAGTGCGATAGGACGTCTAATATCGCTATGAAATCGCATCGTTGGGTTGGGATCTAGGATTTATTTTATGGATAATTTATTAATAAGCTTGCGCAGCGGCTGCGGAAGTGGAGGGCAGAGGGGCAAAAGCCCCCCTAAAATCAAACGGGGAGTTGCACGCCCCTCTGCCGTTTGATTTTAGTTATTTTTTTTACTACCGGGTAAAACAGGTTTCTGTGTGCTCAATGATTTCTATGTCTAGATACGCCTGAGTTAAGAAATCGTAAGACTACATTCTCATTGACATAAGGTCAACGCCATCTCTCGGATTTCACGTGCACTATGTGCAGCGCCAGTAAGGCGTGGTAGAAGAAGCGCAAACTGTACGAAACTAGAGAAACGACTTATCTATTAGCTAAAAATTAAAGTTTTTGTGTAAAAGCAAGTTTGGTTTAACTTGTCATAAGAAACACCACCTTTTTTTTACTGCACTTTGAAATGTAATTCGTACAACCACACCACACAGTTTGGCATTTTGCACTCAAGTAATCACGTCGGACGTGCGACACAGACTGTGCCGGCGTCGGTGTCAATGCGTTTTTTTGACACCGACGAATGCGCGACATTTCAAAATGGCGTCCAACCCGTCCCTACTATGTATGTCTATGTGTGTGCCATACTTCACAGAGCTTTGTTTTAACTTAAATGAAAACGCTTGTACGTAAGAAAAATTGTCGGGCTGAGCATAAGAATATTTGTTATAAGGCAGGAGCAGAGGCAATCAAGGCTGTGCCTGCGCCAAGAACTTATTTATACTACCAACGACGATATATACTTGTATAAACATATATCGGCATTGATACTACGTACCAGGAAAGTTCTATTGATTCTTATCCAGACAAAGTAGGTATACAATATTTTTTGGCATCCCCTTCAGTTTTTATACCTGGTATAGGAAGTTTCTCTGTTTGCCCACGCCATACAGTACTTCCGCGGTCCCTGGGCTTGTGTTTGATGTGCTATGGAGATATAATGGATGATAACATTTATGAAAAAATCCTCTTCGGAATATTTTTCTTTGGAAAAATCCTTTGATCGCCTACACCTGCTTCTTTTTAATTTGTATCTTTGATAAATAATATGTCTAGATAGAGTCTCGTACTGAAAAATGACAGGCCAACATTATTATACTAGTGTGAGTGACAGCCATGTCTTACACTCGCGTTGCACCATTGTCGTTGTTATAGTGTGCGTGCATAAGAGGCTTACAGTTAACCGCTATTTTTTTCGACGCGTTTAGGATCCATCAGTCTATCTAGACATATAATTTATCAAAGTTTGTATCATAGGTCTTGTATCATCCCTGTCTGGATAATGTCCTTAAAGTGCATCCAGAACCACTGGACGACAACAAGCAGCGTGGTGGTGAGCATTTTGCGATCCCCAAGCCAGTGCCAAGCGTGGGGATAACGGCAATTCCCTAATAAGGGGGAGGGCCTTTGTCCAGAAGAGACTTCTTCCGGCTGATGATGATATAGGTACCTACGTATATTAGACCCGATTTCTGTGGGAGTGCATATGCACTGGCATAGCAGACGGCTTAACTGCACTAATGCCGCAGTTTTATGCCGAGGCGTCCGCCTGATGAATATTCAATGCGTGTCCGCTAAAAGATATTAATTATGCACAGTTTCGTCCTAACATGTTAAGTGGAGTGCATTCTGTAATCCGGAATACCTAGGTAAATATGTCTTATGGCGTTTTCAGTGTCACGCGGAATTTGGTCACGCACGCATTTAGTTACATACCTACCTACCTCTTTTTAACTAAAACCACACTAGAAATATGGGCAGGCGCACAGAGTCAGAGTAATAGAAGCAGAGATGTGATCAAAGGATTTTTTTATAGAAGGACGCGTGACTGTGCGGGGAGGTCTAGGGTTGGCGGGAGGAGTTGTAAATTCCACACATGGTGCTGCCATCTAGTAGAATTCAGGATAAGTTTTTTGAGAAGTGCTTTATCGACAAAATGGAGAACTCTTTTAAATGCTAGCTAGCTAGCTAGCTTTTAACTACTAGTGGCGCCATCTCTAGAGCTAGTTAAAAACATCAAGAAACGTTACATATTTCAAATAAAATTACTTATGAATGAAATGAGACGCCAATCATGTCATCGGAATGTTTGCCTCGATAATAATAATAAGTGCAAGAAAAAACGCAGCCACTCAATTTCTTTTCACTTTTACTGCGTAAAAACACTAAAAGTCGTACATCTGTTTTAAAAGCCTGAATGACTGCTACGTGAGGCGGTCGCTCGCAGACTGACCAAATAAAGTGTGACGTCACACACTCCGTCCGCAAAATTCGGTTCTACGGCCGTAAGTTCCTCATCGCAACTCCCTATTCTCCATGGCAGGCGCACGCGGGATTGCCCCCGCATGGCAATCCGCACTCCATCCTCAAATTGCTTCAAAGGGGTTCAACACTGCGATATTTTTTTCGCTAGGTAGGTATGCAGCTCGACAGTTGACTATGGCCGCATCGACGATGCGCCACCTAGCGAAAAAAAACGCAGTGAACCTGCTTAAAATAATCTAGTTTCATAAAGATTTAATCAAAAATTCGACCTGTCCATGACCTACACAGTACACACATCCGGAATGGGGATAGATACCTAATACCATAGAGGTAGGAACTACTAATACCTAGCCTACCGCAGCTGTTGCAAATAATTCGTTCGCGCCGCTCGTTCGTTCAATAAGAGAATCGTCAAATGAGTATGTAAGTATAATCAGTAGGTCCTACGTCTTAACAATACTCAGTTAGCAAGGTTTTTGGTTTCTACTTCATTTTTTTTATTGCTTTAACATACCTAGGTAAGAAAAAAACAGCTCATAGCTTCTCCTTAAGCGTACGCCCAGCATTTAAAATCCTCGGTTTTAAGCGTAGTAGCGTACCTACCTATTCTCAAATCTGCTGAGCGAGCAAAAACTGCCAGCAAAAAATAGCCTCCACTGAAATATGGCAGGTAAAAACATCTTAGATCCCATATAGTAGCTCGACTACACATTTCAGCACGAAACATTTTGCCCGTGCCCGATATTTATGAAGTGTTTTAAACAGGGTGGTTGGTAGGTAAGTTAGGTACCTACTACCATAGAGGTAGTTCCTACCTCTATGCCTACTAAATTATCTTTTGCTCTGAATGCAGCTATTCATCGCCTTTTCTGAAGCAAATAAATATACCTACAAATATCCTTAGATAATGTTTAGTTCCTAAAGTCGGCCAACTTAATGGCAAAGTTGGGCAGCAGTGGAGCTTTGTATCTATTGGATGTTAGAGTAGAGAACGGATATCCGGCCATTTTGATTTCCGGCATGTTCGAACTGTCCGAACTATATTTTTTTAGTGGTCTATAAACATACGGCAATAAATGTGCTGAGTTTGTTTAATTTATAAAAGTACTTGACTTTTTGGTTATTTATTAATGAACAGCAAATTTTTATTAATAGTGGGCTAAACAAGATTTCGTTATGCAGTATTTTAAGTAATTCTAGATTTATGCCTAAAATTTTTCTGTACTTATGGCAAATTTGTCGACGCTCACGAAATTTTGAAAAATCGTACAATAGGCACAAGATTGTACCATTTGGGTACAGTAGATAAATAATAGTCACCGGTAGTGTACAAACATTACTACTAAAACCATTGCATATAATATCATTGACTAAAACAGTCCAATTCAGAGACGCCACCTTGGTCATCGAATGTACACGTTCTAAAGTTCGTCTTCGTTAGAAGGTTTTAATATGAGTGTCTTTATGTGTTGTTTCCAAAACTCTGAAGAAGCTATTAAAGTTGCCACGACTTTACTAGGGCATGACTGGACTTACTAAGTGTGACTTTGACTGTGACTTAGACAAGAAAAACACACATGATAATTATCAAAAACTTGATACAAAACAAATAATTACTTGACACTGGCAATGCACAAAGTGCGACGCCATAATCTTCCTAGAAAGAAAGATGAAATGGCGCGAATTAACAAATAGCGCTACGTGCGCGTGGTGAAAATTAGAACTACATCTTTCACCTCCTTTTCTATTTATTGAAACAAACGTGTTGAGCAAAAGCGCTTCCAAGGAGGTTCTATCATTCAGCTTATTAATTCTCGTAATGTGAAACTCCTTAATGGGATACTTATATATTTTATAGAAATTAAAACAAAACCGTAAAGAATACGCACTGCGCTATACAACTAGGTGTGCGGCAAAATAGGTTTACTGCACGCTTTGCTAAGAGAACCTATTTTACCGCACTCTCCGTTGTTTAATGCGTAATGTTCAACTTATAAACGATCTATACAGGCTTCGTTAATGCATTTTCGAGCAAATGTGTTGAAAAATATTTAACTTATTTCAACTCAAAAGTTCTGAAGAAAGTCAAATTCAAACTTTTATAAAATTCATTTTTTTTTACTAGCGCGATATCACTTAAATGCATGTTTAAGTTTATCCACTTATTACGCCGCTGTAACCTGTATTATGCTTGACATAAAACACATCATATTAATTTATTTATTAATGCTGTAACTGCATCGAAATGGCGACGAATCACAGGAGTATGTAAGAAATACTCGCCCTTCGCGTTAAAATCTATTAGAACATTATACACCGAATTTTCTTAAACTTAGATATGACTAGATTTGGATATATATATCTTGTACTTCTGTTACTAGTGTCTCGAGCACTACAATAATTTCAGCCGGACCTCGTAACTCGGTCTCAGGGGTGACAAAGGGAAAATTTATAGCTATTAGTTTGTCCCGTTCATTTTTATGGACTTTGCTCTCACGGGAGGTTGCTAGCGTCACATAGAATTAATTTAGAATCAAGTGCTTAGGAAGTAACGTGTATCTGCACCGTAACCTTTTGGGCATCATGATTTGTCTGTATCTATAGTTATAGTTATAGTGAAGTAGCTTGTCTTGTACTACTTACAGGTTTGGTACTCACAGACGACGCCTGACCGTCTTCTAACCAATGAGAAAGATATAAAATATAATTCACTTTCTTTTGCGTTTATTGGTCGTCTGATATACAGATTTATAAAGAGGTCACGAACAGAAAAAGGATTAAGTGGAGAGAATACTCATTTGGTATAGCGTTATATACTTCACAATGAAGCCGATAAATTAAGTTTTGGAGCTGATACCGTACAAAGATTACGTTTCTCATAGTAACACTAGCAGGGCCCGCTATTCTTGGGAAAAGTAGCTTGTAATATGCCAAGGTATCATCATCATCATCACCAGATGCTGTCCACTGCTGAACAAAGGCCTCGCCAATGTGATACCGAATATCAACCAAATCCGTACAGTAGTTTTGCGTGCTACCAAATATACATACTTTGACATTAATAATTTTAGCAGGATAGTAACATTTAGTTTATCTCATTACGATATTCGTTTGGAATATTTTAGGCATAGACGATAAAGTGTATCGTCAAACTAAAGTACCTAACGGGTTACCATACTCACCAACTTTACTAAATTGCCAAACATTAAAGTTTCTGAACTTGTACTAAGATGTTTAATATAGGTAGGTACTGAAGTTTAACGTGACAAAGTTTAGTTCAAGGGTAATTTAGGTTGATTGTAAAGGGGCTGAGATAGCGATACAACGAAGCCTACAATTAACAATGCGAATAGAATTTGTCTGAACATGTTAAACTGAAACAAAACTAAAATATGAAAGAATACTAATCTAGGTGAGGAGCTAGAACGTTAAAATATTGAAAATGATAAAAATGTTTCCATTCAAATTAGATAATTATTATGCTACAGCGTACTGGTGAAGCATTACTTGGCGCTATCGCAATTTTCATGCAATATTTTTCTATCGATTACTTACTAAGTAACAACTGAACCCGACTCTGGAGCGTGAATATGGTATTGTGTATGGTTTACCTACATCGTGACACTTTTAGAAATTCACACTAGCACAAAAACGTACTAGCGAGAACACTAAGGTATATAAATTAAATGTATTCCTCAAAAACTCCTAATGGACATACCTAAGAAACTTGCCTGACTCCGCACAAAATGGTTCTATTGTAATATCAACTCACGTGCTTGTACTCGTATGTAAGATCTCACAAATGTTACACTTTGTGTAGTCAGAGCTTACAGGCTTACTACTTTTATGGGCCCACGTTTTACAAGCACCCTTGTCTTTCGGGGAGGTATTACGTGAAGTGATAGAGATAGGTGACTAGGTTACATGGCACTTCACAATTAGAAATGAAAAAAAATGCCCTCACAGACATAATGTCTGCATTAAATGTGGGAAGCTTCTTTGGTGCCTCTTTCTTTTGTTTTGTTTGGACACAAATGTATACGTCAAACACTGATGTCGCACAAATACAAGGGATTTGTGTGTAAATACACACACATACCTTGCTTAATTTTGTAGAACGCGAAGGCGTATAGTTCGCGTTCGACAAGCAAAAATCATGCTCCAAGGAGAATTCACCCACTTTTGTGCTACATTATACATTATGTACTCGTAGAAAATTTTTTGAACCTGGGTATGTCTTAAACCTCTACGCAGAACCAGAACCATCGGAGGACGGGCAGCAGCGTTCTCTTGGTGAATTGTGGTGAGTATTCTGCGATCCCCAAGCCGCCCGCAAAGCGTGGGGAGTATGGCAACCCCTCTCTAATAAAGGAGAGGCTTCAGTCCAGCAGGGGACGTCTTCTGGCTGATGATGTATAACTTTTTTCACATGACTATGTGACTTCACACAAATCACTTATCATTTCTTACTCATACTTTAAACGCGAAAGTTTGTGAGCACCTATAGTAGAATAGCGGACTTAGCAGGACTATGCGCTGCTAGTGTTAAATCAAACTATTAAGTTTATTCACGTGAGATTATTCAGATCATTTGGAATACAGAAAGAACCCTTTTTAAACATAAAAGTACTATTTATATATTTATGCTACATATCAGCATAAAGAATCGCGACCGTTTCTTATTACTAACCGTTTACGTAATAAGGCCAGACGACACACAAGTAATGCTGGGCTTTGCGAGACGAATCGTCGAAATCTCGAGGGGCAGGAAAGGAACGCACTCATATGTTTGAATTAGATTTTTCTTACTGGGGACGAACAAGTTAGAAGAAGAACGTCTCATCATTATAACAAAATTCACTTCAAGAATAAATTGCCATTGGGTATGATGCGGCTTGTTGGGATGATTTTTGTCCCAACGAGTCACACTGTGACTGTGGCACTGAGTGTGACTCGTCCCGATAACTATTTTGAAAAAAGTTTCATTGAGTGTTACTCAGTGTTACTTGATGGGAAGAAAAATTCCAACGAGTCACACTGTGACTGGTTTTAGTGTGGTTTGTTGGGAACTCACCTACTAGCGCACGGTACAAAATACTACATGCATGCTGCTATTTCGCTCGTGCTTTGCAAATCATTTTAAAGATACAAAATCATGTAATAGGTACTATTTTGTTATTTATTTTCAGCCGTAACTGCACTCCCACTGCAGGGCAGAGGCCCCCCTTCCCTGTGATCAGTGTCTAGACTCTAGACCTTAAGACTCGTGCTATGATTCGTATTAACGTCTATTTGAAAATCAATCGAGCTTACATGTAATTGATGATTGGTGATAATTATTTAAACTTCCTTGCCGAGAGAGTTAAGAATTTTATATACTAGAAGTACCCGCGATTTTGTCCGCGAGTCCGCGTATGGAAGAAATTCACCCCGCTCCCAAAATTCACCACTTTAAATCATCCCGCGTTTTTTGAGCAAACCCACGCCCTACAGCTTTCATGGCAGAAATACTAATCAACTGATAAAAAGCAGTCAATAAAACACAGTAGACACTCGACAGGCATAAAAAAAGAATAAGTACCTACTTATTTCTTTTTCTATGCATACCTGTAGAAAATTTTGGTCGTTTACGCGTTGGATTTTACACCTTAAGTGTAGTGTAATTAGATGAAATGATAAAAGTTCATCCGACGCGTAACCGGCCAAAATTTTATTTTACACCTCGAAATAAAGTATTGGACGGAGTACCTATGCATCGGTTTTTTTTAATCCTAATCAGCTGTAGTAGGTAGGTACTTAAAGACGTAGGTAGGTAGATACCTACCTACTTACGGACTTTCCAATCTTGTGCAGTTTAAACATAGACATACATAGTAGGTGCCTATAGAAATCATTGACTTTAAAACTTTAAAAGTACCTAGGTAAGTAAGGTATTTAGAGCTTTAAAGGACTAAAACATAGGTAAGTAAGTATCTACCTACCTAACTTAGGTAAGTAGCTATAGTTATTAAGTACCAACTACCAAGACAATTAATATACAAAGCCCTAGAAATAAATAGGTAGGTAAGGTAGGTAGTTATGTATCCTCCACAAGCCTCCGCTCTAGCGTAAAGTAGCTGACACTGCAGTTAGCGGCCAGTTCTGCGTAACGGCCACCGCAGTGCCGGACCTTATCAGGCAAGTCTAGACCTGACTAAGCGTTTCTAGAAATAAGGCCACCTTTGTAGAGTAGGTTTCATTATAAGCTTTGAATGAATTAACGTCATTATTAATAGAGCCTCTGAATCGGCAACACTAGTTTTATTTTAGTTTTAAACTAGTTTAATTTTAGTTTTTAAAAAATCTTTAATTCGCTCCCGAAATTTAACTGGCGCAGCCGGTAGGATTTGCTCGTTTAAAGCGATCGTCAAGGTTCAATATTACCTGCCGCGGAGCAAAATTGCGAGTGAATCCTTCGAACAAATAAATGTGTTAAATAGTGGACGCTGAGAAAATGATGCTGGTCGGTTGGTGAGTAGACTCTTCGCCATCCTTACCTATCCCGAGACTCTCCTCGAATTGTGTATTAGTATATTCAGACCTTAGTCATCGGTTAGAATTGTGTAATTAGAATAACTTAGTGAATTTTGGTCTCAAATCGATCGGAATTTTGTTAAAATAGTGTAATTAAGAAGATTAAATATTCGATATCTGCCTCAAAACAGGCTTACATTTTAATAAATAGGGAAAATAAGTTAAGCTTTTTATATTATACATTTGTGTGTATTTAAATTGTCTATACCTGCTCATTATACGCTAAAACAATGGCCCAAGCAGAGTTCAAGGCCATCCCTAGAGAAATATTGAATCTCATCCCCATTTTTGGAGGTGACAAAGGGCAACTAAATTTGTACCTGCGAAAATGCGAGTATGTAATAAGCAGATATAGAGGTGACGCAGCTCAAGACTTATACGTGTTCAATGCGGTTACAAGTAGACTCAGTGACAAAGCGGCTTCGCTCTTGTCAGAACGGGAAGACATAAACACTTGGTCCAGCCTCAAGGAGGTACTTAAACAACATTTTGGGGACCCGCGAAGTGAATACTGCATAGGTATTGAGTTAGAGACGCTAAGAATTAAATCCGGTGAAAGTTATTTAGACTTTTGCAATCGCATCCAAAGTGTTAGATCCACGCTTATTTCCAAGGTCAACATGATAGAGGATATCAATTTACGACGCGCTAAGATAGTAATCTATAACAATACGGCACTCAACGTTTTCCTATACAACCTATCCGAAGATATGGTGCGCATAGTCCGATTAAAAGCACCGACGAGCTTAGAGAACGCCCTAAGCATAGTTTTAGAAGAAGTGAACTTCTTAGATCAATATAACGCGAGGAAACGTATGTACGTCTATAATAACGCCGCGCCAAGGCCAACCTTTGCGCCCGCACACACCTCGAGTGGATTTAAATTCCAGACACCTCCAGTAAATACCGCGCCTAAATTCAATTTTGGTATACAACCTGCAGCAACAAAACTACCCCAAGCGCAATCGTTAAATTTTGGCTACCGCCCCCAGTTAGGACCTGTGCCTCAATTCGGGTACCGTCCGCAATTTAATTCAGTACCACAACAGGGATTCCGCCCTCAATTCGGAACTACTCCTCAGTTAGGCTATAGGCCGTTTGGAAATCAAGCCCCTGCTCAGAGTGGTTACCGACCACCGCAACAATTAGGGTATAAACCACCACAGTTTGGTTACAAACCCCCACAGATAGGGTACAAACCACCTCAAGTCAACCCTCCACACCTACAAGCGACAGACGTGTCCATGAGGACAGCCCGTCCCGCACCGCAAGGCTTTAAGCTTAACGAGTTAATAGGTTTAGACGACGAACAGTACCAAGACTATTACTACCATGACAACGACTATAACAACTATGACGTGTACGACGGACAATACGAGTACATGAATGAAGCTGAAAATGACGAGATGATATATGACACTCAACAGACACATTCCCTTCAGGAACAACGGACTGAAAATTTTATGACACCAGCCTCCATAGAGGAAAAGAAATAATAGAACTGAACTGCGACCCTACACTGAAACTACCCCATATTCACATCCCTGAAATTGACGCGAAGTTTATGATAGATACGGGTAGTACTAGATCATTTTTGAGCCCTCAAAAAGCATATGAGTTTTTCTATCAGAACGTTAGAAACGAACCATTCGAAGTAGTTAGCACACACGCGTCTAGTCGACACAACGAAGTAATAGAGATTCCGCTTTTACCGACATTCCAAACTAATGACACTCACAAATTTTACTTATACAACGTTGACTCACGATACGACGGACTAATAGGAAATGATTTACTGAGACAGCTCAGCGCTATAATAGACCTGAAAAACTCTGTTTTAATAACAAAAACCACAAGCATCCCTATAATCAATACAAATTTGGATTATGAAATTCAACTGCAACCCCGATCGGAACAACGAGTCAAGGTTCCGATAGACCAACACTCAGGTGAAGCTATACTAGACTATAGAAAGTTTGGCCCGGGAGTACGAATGCCCAGTGCTCTAGTTAACTGTATTAACGGATACGCGACCACAGTTATACAAAACGTTTCGGATGAAATAGTAACTCTTACAGTTAAACGACCCTTGCAAGTAACTAAGCACGCGACTACCAGGTGTGACCTTAATGCGACTAACGCTACTAAAGCTACAGACATACAAATAGACAAAATACTGACTGAAAATTTGAACAAGATAAGATTAGACCATACCAACTCTGAGGAACGCGAGAAAATTTACAGACTCTGTACAGAATACAAAGACATTTTCCATTGCGACAAACTACCCCTAACTTTCACCAACCAAGTGAAACATGAAATTCGTACGAAAAATGAAGACCCTATTTACGTGAAACCGTATAGACAGGCCCCTGCACAAGCAGAGGAAATAAACAAGCAAGTAGAAAAAATGTTACAAGACAACGTAGTTCAGGAATCACACTCTCCATGGAATGCCCCAGTGCACTTGGTGCCTAAAAAGATCGATGCATCAGGAGAACAAAAATTTCGCATGGTAATTGACTACAGACGACTCAATGAAATAACCACAGACGACAAATACCCACTCCCCAATATAAGCGACCTGTTTGACAAATTAGGAAAAAGTACTTACTTCAGCACGATCGATTTAGCAAGCGGTTACCATCAGATAGAGGTTGTAGAGCGAGACAGACAAAAAACTGCCTTCAGCACACAAAATGGTCACTTCGAGTTTTTACGAATGCCGTTCGGCCTGAAAACGGCCCCCGCAACCTTTCAGCGTACAATGGACCATGTCCTTCGAGGCCTTCAAGGATTACACTGTATGGTGTACCTTGATGACGTCATCATTTTTTCATCCAGCCTAGAAGAGCACATACAAAAATTAAGACTAGTTTTCGACAGATTGCGACAGACAAACTTAAAGGTACAATTAGATAAATCTGAATTCTTACGTAAAGAGGTATTATATCTCGGACACACCATCACTAAAGACGGACTAAAACCGAATAACGACAAAATAAAAGCAGTAATGAATTTTCCGATCCCAAAGACTACAACAGAAATTAAAAGTTTTCTTGGACTCGTAGGTTACTACAGACGATTTATACCCAATTTCGCAAAAGTAACCCAACCACTGACGTCATGCTTGAAAAAACGCAACAGAATTATCATTGACCAAAATTATATTGATGCCTTTAATAAATGTAAAGAACTTTTGACTCATGCCCCACTCTTACAGTATCCTGACTATGACAAACCCTTTATCCTGACAACGGATGCCTCAAATTTAGCTCTAGGAGCTGTCCTTTCCCAAGGACAAGTTGGCAGCGACAAACCAGTCGCATACGCGAGCCGTACGTTAAGCGACACAGAGACGCGCTATAGCACCATAGAGCGAGAGTTGCTCGCCATCATCTGGGCAACGAAACATTTTCGCCCCTATTTGTACGGACGGAAGTTTTTCATCTACACAGATCATAGACCCCTAGCTTGGCTAAACTCTCTAAAAGACCCGAACAGTAAACTGACTCGATGGAGATTACGCCTTCAGGATTTCGACTTCGAGATAATATATAAAAAAGGAAAACAAAATACGAACGCGGATGCCTTAAGTAGAATCAAAATCAACGCCCTGACTGACGAAGACGCTAATTCAATGAAAGTTAACATAGAAAAAGAACGACGAGACTCAACAACTGTGACAGTATCAGACATAAGCGACACACTATCTATAGTAAGCATATCTGACTCATCGGAAGCCACGGTAAAGCTACCAGAGTTAGAGATAGAGAAACCGGTTATACCATCCCCATCTGGGAGCACTAGATCACAGACTATACACTCTATGGAAGACTTAGACTCAAGCGGCATACCGATTTTAAACGAAGCCATAGATACAAAACCAAACCAAATCCTAGTATATTCCTGGCTTAAAAACGAACTTCATGTGAAAAGTCTATCATTCGAAAAACACAAAATTCTGGAAGTTTTCCTTCCCCTTAACAACATAGAATTAGTCAAGAATTTCCTCAAAGAATATATTAGACCAAAAATTAAATATTTTATATACTTCGAAAACGAAGAACACCGTAAACAATTCAGCAATGTTGTAATAGAAATTTTCAGGAAAGGAACGATAAACCTATTTGAATGTACCGAAAGAGTAGTATGTGTAAATAACGAAAGCGAACAAAAGGCAATAGTATTAAAATACCACGAAGGTAAAACGTGTCATCGCGGTATTAAGGAAACATTAGTCAGACTCCGTAGAAATTATTATTGGAATAAAATGGACGAAATTGTTTCAGCTATAATAAATAATTGCGATGCCTGTAAAAAGACAAAATATGAGCGAAAACCACTAAAACCCGTGCTACAATTGACGCAAACGCAAAACGCCCCGTTTCAAGAAATTTTCATAGACCTTTTCACCATCGAAGGAAAATATTACCTCACCCTAATTGATGCCTTTAGCAAGTTAGGACAGGCCATTGAAATTACAAACAAATCTACCCCCGAAGTTGTACGAGCGCTACTAAAATATTTTTCATTTTACGGTATACCTAAGAAAATTAGCTCAGACCCCGGTACCGAATTTAATAACGAACTCATGAAAGAATTTCTCAGTCTACACAACATAGAAAGACACATAGGCACAGTAAATAACCCAAACTCCATGGGACTTGTTGAAAGGTTTCATTCAACCATAATAGAGATATATAGGCTAGCTAAGTATGAACGAAAATGCACCGATGCCGCGTCCGTCATGACGTACTCTGTCATGGCTTACAATCATACAATACACACAGCGACATGCTTAACACCCTTTGAAGTTGTCTTTGGACACACCGACTCTGATAACCCATTTGACGTAGAACTTGAAAAACTGTACACTCAACAACTGATTAAAGATCATAAGAAACGAACGCAATTCCTATACGCACACATAGCCGAGAAGTTAAAGGCCGGAAAGGCAAAGGTAAGAGAAAAACGAGGCGGCGAAACTAACATAGAACTTCCGGAGACAGTCTTCGTAAAGGACATAAATAAAAGAATAAGCAAAGAAAAACCAAAGTACAGAAAAGCAAAAATAATAGGCGTGACCGATAAAAACGTTGTCCCAATTAAGGTAGAAACCGAAAAGAAAAACACGAAAGCCCCTATTAAAAACATCAAACGCCCTCCGCAGGTGCAGCCTGATGATAGCGACGTCGGCAGTCGCCCTTCATCTTCAAACACTTGAAGGAAACCCGGGACTCCTACCTGTAAAGGAAGGTAGAGCCTACGTACAAACCGACAACTGGACAATTCTAAAAACTATTAAATTAAATAATATCTGGACTGACCTAAACCTTATCAGTTCGAAATTCAATCAATTCCAGCAATGGCTTTCATTTAACAAAACGTTTCCTCACGAATTTATTGGAATATTTATGCATGCAGAGTATATGCGCGATATAACTATAGATAAATATCGCCAGCTGATTCCACAACGCTTCAAGCGAGGTTTAATTAACCCATTAGGGTCCATAATTAAAATAGTAACCGGTAACCTAGACCATGATGACGCAATCAAATATGATCAATTGACCTCTGAACTAAGTCACGACCAAACTATTCTTTCTAAGAAAATCACTATAGTCTCAAAAATGTTAGATAGCCTCATAAATGCAACAGAGTTAATTTATCAAAACTCGCTAATAGTAGACAACCGATTGAAAAGGGTTGAAACTATCCTTAAGGAGACAATGACACAAGAAAATAATTTAGTTGTATCCTCTTATGTGTTAGGATTATATACTTTGTTTATAAGTAGCTTTAGAACTGTATTCATTAGGTTAAGTGAAATTGAAACCGCACTAGCTCTAAGCAAAAGCTCTATATTACATCAGTCTATAGTTAACTCTACCGAACTATTATATCATTTAAAAATAATAGCGAATTCAGGAAATTTGGTGTATGTACCCACCGAATTAAATTTAGTCAAGATAGAGGAAACAATTACTGTGAAATCTTATATTAAAAGAGACCAAATCACTTTTGTCTTGGAAATTCCACTAACCGATGACTACACGTATAACTATTTCAAAATGTACACTTTACCTATTTTCCTCAAATCCACAAACCAAACCGTAGCCATATTTCCTAAATACCCTTACCTATTGGCGAAAGGGTTGAAGTACCAGCCGATCGTAAAGCCGTGCCGCCCACTCGCTGCTGGAGACGAGTTCCTTTGCGACGACGACAATCTAGCCGTTTACAGCGGACCCTCTTGTGAAGAGAAACTCATGGTGTACGAAGATAACAATACCAGCTGCAGGCAGCACCCTATCTATGTGGAAGACGTAAAGCTGCAGAAGGTTAACAACGACAATTGGATACTTTTCACCAAAACAGAAACAACCCTTACGGAAACATGTGGGGATGAAGTCTCTAAACAGCCTATATCAGGTACATACGTCGTGACGTTGAACAAGCCCTGTGACGTCAAGGTTAACGGGATCACCATCCGCCACCACCGCGTCTACACCGAGACAGATGCAGTAAAGCCGCTACCCATCATCAACCTACCGAAACTGAGCGCGACCGAGGACTTATCCGGTGCACGCGCACTTAACATGCACGAGGTTAGACTAGACGAAGTGAAATATATGGCTTTCGCCCTGAAAAATAGTGAAGTGTTTGATAAAGTGATTAACAGAGAAAAAGACTCTAAAATCAGTGTTATAGCATTAGGACTCGTATCACTATGTATAGTTTTAGTTATTTTATACGTTTTATACATAAAAGTTATTCCGTGTATACAAAATTATCGAGGTCTTTCTCAAATCGAACGCCCCGATAATTTTTCACTTAGGGAGGGAGGAGTTATGTATCCTCCACAAGCCTCCGCTCTAGCGTAAAGTAGCTGACACTGCAGTTAGCGGCCAGTTCTGCGTAACGGCCACCGCAGTGCCGGACCTTATCAGGCAAGTCTAGACCTGACTAAGCGTTTCTAGAAATAAGGCCACCTTTGTAGAGTAGGTTTCATTATAAGCTTTGAATGAATTAACGTCATTATTAATAGAGCCTCTGAATCGGCAACACTAGTTTTATTTTAGTTTTAAACTAGTTTAATTTTAGTTTTTAAAAAATCTTTAATTCGCTCCCGAAATTTAACTAGGTACTTAATTTCATTATCTTAATGTTTGACAAATCATAATATTATGATAATATTCTAATTATGATTTAAGCCTAAATTAAGGAATAGTTTATTCGTCTAAGGATTTGAGTTTGACAAATAAAAATCATGGAAGTTTTAATTATTTATGAATTCGCGCCAATCGCTTATCGCGTTGCGCGCGCCTAAACAGACTCATTAGCTATTTCGATCACACTTGAGCGCTTGTACGTAGTGCTATCTCATTCTCACATTTCCACGTCGTGCGATGTTGCCAAACCGCTGCAATGTGCAAACCGAACGAACCAGTCTACGGCTCTACGGCACCGCGTTCGTTCAGTTCAGTCGCCAGTCGCACAGACACACTCAAAATGGCGGCGGCGGCGTGTCTATCTGCGGACCAAAACAAACATTTACAAGAAAAGACGTATTATCTACGTCTGGAAAAACTCGCCAAAAAGATTCCTCAAGATAAATTAATGAGACAAAACTGGATTAACATGATGATTGTAAGGATCGAGTCGGCGTACAAAATTATAGAAAACGATTCATTAGACAATTTACATCCTAAAGTCAAAGAAACATTAAAAAACTACTACGTTGCTGAAGTTGCGAATCCTCTTAAACACACAATGGAGAAGAAGCTATTTGTGAAAAAAGAGGACTCTAAAAAGTCTTGGGAAGCAATTCCGTTGACTAAGACGTTTGAGATCGTAATGGAGGCACATATTTTGACTGACCACGGTGGAGTAGCCGCAATGGCTCAATGGCTGACCAACGCAAACGTCGTCGTCGCATCAATCTGTCTAAAAACCTTGATTGGAGTTTGTAAAGAATGTACGAAAGACGCATTAGAAAATCAGACAACAGATGGCAGTGTTAATGAAAATGAGCAAGTTACGATAACAATATTAGACGATAAAACATTAGAAGCTAAAGAAGAAAAAGAGCAAGGCAAGGAAAAAGCATTAGAAAATATATCATCAGAGTGTGTAAAAGAAAATAAGCAAGAGGTATGTAAAGATTACCCGAAACAGGTGCCTGAAGATCTTAAATCTTGCGGAATAATTGCCCTAATGGACATGTCGATGCACGATGCAAACCAAAAGTTAAATTATCTGTTAATATACCAGGATATCAATACCAATTTCTTACAACTGCGACCTGTAAGCTCAGAAGATTTTGTAGAATCTTCAGCCAACGAACTCGTGAATGTTTTTTCTGACATGGGTCCGCCGGATTGGCTAATTGTTGATAAAGCATTGAAAGAAGTGTTTGTTCATGTGTTGGATAGGTTGAATCAGATTTTTAAGCCGGAAATTAAGATGTTTAGCAGAGAGCGAGTGAGCGAAAATCTGAGTTTAAAGGTGAATGTTGCAATGAACAACTGGTTATCCCAAGAAGCAGCAAGGAAATGGTATATAGGATGTTTCGTTATTCAATGGGAACTGAATAATGTTGGTGACAAAGATGGAACCAGTCCGTTCCAGAAAGTATTTGGACGTAGCCGGAATAGCAATCGAAATTCCGAAGATACTCAAATATTAGAATCAATTGAAGATCTAAACATCAAAAATTCTAAAGCGAAAGGAATTGACGATTTTATTTCTGAAAATCCCATTTTAGAATTGCCTTCAGATTTTTGATTTATTTGTTTTTGTCTCACTACAAAAACCTTCATAATATTAACATGATTTGCCTTTTTTTCTTATTTGCAGAAGTAGGTAAGTAGTGTGAATGTTATAAATTTCTCTTTTGACTTTGTATTACGCTTAGTTATAAGTTTCTAATTATTACCGTACTTACCGTTTAGATCTTATATATGGCTAAATAAATAAACTAAACGAAATAATAAGTTTTTCCTGCGAAATATTCACAAACTTAGTAAAAAATTCTTATAGCTAACATTAAAATTTGTGGTCACAATACATCTCCTGTTTTCGTTAAATTGATCATGTACGCTCTAGTTCTGTAGCGGTTGTAGCAGTTATTGAATGACAGCTGCTATCTCTTTTAGGCGCCTTCATAGATGCAATGGGCGTATCTCGCTCTCACATAGGTGACGATTGCGAGGCGTTGCCAGCTCGATTGTTTGGTTGAAATCGAACGGGGTTTCGACTTGAGACGAGGCATTAGTCCTACTAACTTATCTCTACGATAAGCGAGGGAGCCACTGTCGTAATATTTGAGCAAAACTGACAGCTCCTGCCGGTAATTTTTTAGTTCTTCCTTTTTACCAAAAGTACAAAATTAGTTGGTAGCCGGTAGCCCTGTATTGTTACCGGTGGATGCAAAAGGCAGGTTGTCGTACAGTATGGCGGTCTAAGGGGGAGGCCTTCGTTCAGCAGTGGACGTCTCCGGGGTGATGATGATGATGATGAGTGCTGTATTGTTTGATTGTTGCTAAAATGTTATTGCCAGGCGCATGAACCTAAAAAAAGACCAACAATGTCAGAATAAAATGTACTTACTTATTTATGTATGTTATTTGAAGTTATTACATAAATGTTGTAATTATGTAGGTACTTAAAACAAGGCACAGTAGGTAGGTACCCAGTACCTATTTTTCTTTGGACTAGACACTAGCAGCCTTACCTAAAATAATCTCGATTCTCTTAGTCACTGCTTAAACTTCTCTGTCTTGTTCTTGCATGTTACACTTCACGTCAGAGAGAAGATGGCAGAACATCTTAAGCAGTGACTAACGGTAGAAAAGTTTTTTTAAGTAAGGCCCTAAATTATCGACAACGCTCTCATTATGAGCAGATAGACGATATACCTACGATAGCAACGATTAACAAGAAAACTTGATTTGCCCAGCGACAATGATAAAATGAATTTCACCGTCGCTGGATTTGCCACACCTGACCACCGCTGGCGGCATCTGCGAATAGTTTTGCCTGTGGAACCTCATTGGACTGGCAAGTATAGTCAGCGCCATCTATTGAGTTGAAGAGAACTACTTATTTTAAATTAATGTAAAGGAAAATCTCTAATTGAAAACTGAACCTCTTCTATCATAATCATCTGAAGAACAAAGAATAAAGTTTTAGCCATGAACCTAGAAAAAAAGAACAAGAAAAAAAAAACTTTTTTTCTAGGTTCATGGTTTTAGCGTCCAAATAATCCAAATTGTTCATACTTAATAAAACTTGCATTTTGCCGCCACATCCACAGCATACACCTACCTACCTACAAACAGTGAGTTGAAAAAAAAAAAAAAAAAACATCTTAGCCTACAAATGCCTCACCGTCAGTCTGGCTGGACCCTTATTTCCGCACTTGTTTCGCCATTCCGCATCTAGGAGACAGTTTGAAATTGAAAATAAGAACTGCGAGGCTAGGGAATGTTTCTGTAGAGATTCCAGCATACCTAGGTACTTAGGTTATGAATATTTTTATGCCCGGATGATGCCCGGGTTTTGTAGTGAGGAGACAAACACTGCGATAGATAGCGCTGCTCCGTTCTCTTTGCTACAGTCGATAGTTTGTAAAGTTTTTGCCCGTGACACTTCATCAGCTTGAAATTGTCAAAGCGCATGAATTGTACCTACTCGAGTAGGTACAATTATTTTCTGTTATACACAGTGAGTTGAGGTAAAAACATCTTAGGTTATACAAACATTCCTAGGTGATGGAGAGTAGATACCTACCCACCGAACGATCGTGTCACCTATCATGGGTTCCTTCCTTCGTAGTCACACGGGTCTATCCTTTTTACCCTATTTCCAGTTTGCCTCCAATTCCTTACTTGAAGACTGGAAACTGACCCTATTTCCAGTTTGCCTCCAATTCCTTACTTGAAGACTGGAAACTGACCCTATTTCCAGTTTGCCTCCAATTCCTTACTTGAAGACTGGAAACTGACCCTATTTCCAGTTTGCCTCCAATTCCTTACTTGAAGACTGGAAACTGACCGTCCTTATTTTTGAATTCGATACGTATCTACACAAATATTTTGGCGATAATGTAATCTAAGGGTAAAAAGCCTTAGAAAAGCAGTAGGCAGTGTCGTAGCTAGCTAGCTAGCTACTTTCATGCGCCCGGTGCGAGCTCATAATAATGGAATTATTATAAACTAAATATTAATTATTAATTTTCCTCCTGTTCCTGTCTTGGTCTGATAATTTCTGCGCCTCTCCAGGATCTGCGCCGTGTGTAGGGTTGCCCTTGCCACCTAAGATGGTAATTTCAACTCACTGCTTGCCACCCGTACTTTATAATAAAGTATTGTACTCTATTTTGGCCAAATGTACTTTATACTTTATGAGGGTAGTAAAGTACGTGATAATGGATAATACTTTATTTTTACCTGTGATTTTTTTTTAATGGAATTCTATTTTTTACGTGTAACGGAACGGGCCGAGCTGCTTTTTAAATTTAGGGATTGATTTTATTAGTAAAGATGCCGTTAATATTTAAGAGTAGCAAATATTTATTGGATGTTGCTAGAAGCAATAAAAAAAATGTATGGAAGAGAAATAGTCTGGTAAATAAATAGTACTTTATTTTCAGATGTTGTACTTTTTTTTTAGCCTAGATAAATAAATATACTCTATTTGCTTAAAAAAATGTGGCAATCCTAGCTGGCACTGCCCTAGTACGGCACAGGAGCCAGGAGACGTCCACTGCTGGACGAAGGCCTGCATATCTGACTTTTGGTTATTATCAGATAAAGGTTAGATATTATTATATCTTATTATATTCATTCCTACTTAATTATTTTAATCCCGTAAATAATTGTACATTAAATATTAATTGTAGACAGGTAGGTTGTCTTGAATAAACAAAATAACAGTATTTTTTGGCAAATGACAGTTTCATTTCATCAATATTCGGAAAATCGACACTTCCCAAATATCGATATTCAGCAAAGAGTTATTATTCAGATATTCCCAACACTACGAAATCAGTAGATTGGGTGGCTCAGCGATAGATCTTTGTAGATGGATTTCGAAATGTATTTTTACGGTATACCCATTTCAAACGACGCTGCGCTGAAAATGCGGTCTAGGTATTCTGTTTCTATGATTCTAGGAGGGATTTTTATTTCTATTTTTTTAATGATGTCTCTTTTGTACTCGTAGACGGATCGTGATACTTCTGATGAATATCTCATAGAGGTAGTTCCTACCTCTATGGAATATCTGATCTGCTATAGTAATTCGATTTTAAATTGTTCACTTGAGGTCAGATTGGTTCCGCTTTTGTCTCATTGAGCTAATATCTAAAGTCACAATCTCTAAGAGAAAACAGTCAAAAAACGTCCGAGTGCCGTTGTACAATGTACACCTATACGTGCATTATATAGTTCACAATTGTTCGAATTTAGACGTTATGTCGCTTGAATAGTGTTCAATGTAGGCTTGAGCGCTTGTGTCTTATCGTAGTTCAAGTCGATCAAAAAGAGTTTTGCCTCGGACATTTTTTTTGCACGATTGTGACTCTATTATAGTACTAGTATTATAGTAGTATAGTATACTATATATTGTGGTATTAGCTCAATGACTAGGCTGTTATTCTTCTGACGAAAATGGAATTCATTAATTCCTCTGTCAAATTCCTTTTTGGACAGATAAACTTTTGTTTGTTTCTCTTATTCCACTCTTTTCTCTCATTGGTCCACCTGGTTGGAGCGAAACAATTTTTTTTATGCATTCAAGTGACAAGGCGAGCAAGACGTTTCTCTGGTGGTAATCGTCATGCCTGCCACTAACAGCAGCAGTGCCAGAATTGTGAACTTGCGAATACAATCCTGCGCCGCAATGCACTGCGCTCGTCACCGTGAGATATCTCTTCATACCCAGTAATTTCTCTGGTAACATTGCCCTTCAAACCGGAACATAGTAATGCTTGCACACTACTGTTTGACGGGTGAATAACTGGCAAAGGTGTGGTACTTCTCCAGGCGGACTCTGCAGAAGAATCCTACCACTACAAATCTCGATTTTTGAATCTTTCGTATGCTTAGGTGGACTTTCGAACAATTTTCTTTGAAATTACATTTGTACCTTTACCTACCTATACAAAATCGCAAGCATATGTTTTAAAACTCCTGGGTTGTCCCATAACTGCATCCAGAACCACGGGAGGATGGACAGCAGCGTCCTCTTGGCCATAGATTAAGTTGATTAACATACTTAATCTATGTCTTGGCTAACAGTGGTGAGTACCTAAGTATATATTATTCTTTGATTCTGCGATCCCCAAGCTGTGAGCTGTAGTGTCTCTGTAAATTTTTAACAAGGGAAAATGTATGCATGTATGTAAGTATTCTAGGTAAAGCGAATGAGCACAAAGTAGGAACGATTCTCCAAGTTTAAAACAAGCTGGGCAAGTATCATTCGTATTGCAATAAAACCGTAACTGTAGTTTGGGACCTGCGGTTTCATTTAATTACACTAAGATAATAATAATTAATAATTCGATGTAATCTTTATAGATTTAGTTTTGACATAATGAACTGTGACAATTTTATTAATAATGATTAACTTAGTAATAACTATACAGGTTTACGCGTATTGGTATTATTAATAAACCGAAAAGTGTTTATTGACAGGTTATTGTACTAATCATTGTCAGAAACTTTTACTATGAGATAAAAATGAATTAAAAGATGAAAATTGAAATCGCGAAATTCTTTAATGATTCATTATCATTATCATCATTGGCCCGTTTCCATCTACAAGCAGAGATGATCTATTAGCATCCAAAATACATCTGCGCTCTCTCTAAAGATAATCAATCACCTCACACTATTACATGACGAATTATAAAAATAAAAGTTTTTCGGTGTGTGTGTGTAATTGTGTATGCTTGTTATCTCCACACCAAAACGGCTGAACGGATTTGGATGAAACTCTGAATGGGGATAGCTTCCCGGAATAAAATGCGCTAAATAAAATAAGCTGCGCGGTGCAGCTAGTAATTTATAAGTGATGAACAGCCAGAAGACAGCCACTGCTGGACGAAGGCCTCCCCCTTAATAAGGAGGGGTTGCCATATCCCCAAGCTTGACTGGCAGCTTGGGGATCGCAGAATATCCCAGGTCAGTTTGGAGTAGGTTAGGTAGTAATAGCACATAATAAATAACAGTACTACGTAGTAGTAACCAAATGTTACCCTTGCCCCAAAACTACAATTACTGTGGCCATGTATGTACATAGAGCCAGGTCACGGGCAATTAAAGTTCAAAACGACGCGTTCCCGTTCAAGTGGTGACTCCACCGAACTAAACACTGAGCTAGAAAAATGTAGGAGGTGGTATATTGTTGGTAATATCTCAGAGGGGCGCGCAGTGCAGTGCGGCGCAGGATTTTGTTCGCAAATTCACAATTCTGCCACTGCTACTGTTATATGGGCAGGCGTGATGCTTACGATCAGGCGAACATCTCGCTACATCTCGTCACTCAATTGCATTAAAAAAACATCTATGTTATGAAGCCGCCGACACGTAGACAATCGCAGTTGGTTCGGTCCGAAAATTCAAAGTCGCTCAGAGCTAGGGCTACTATGTGTTTATAGCTTTACGGGAGGATGCCTGTCCAGGACGTACAAATAACCTGATTATTCAGAAAAATCTCTGTCTATTGTAAAAAAAAAACTATAAGTAAGTTTAAGTGCACTGTAACTGTTTTTGCGTGACACCGCGGAAATCAAAAATGCCTTAGCGCCGGCCGGCCTGTCTAATCAAAACGTAAAATACCTGTCAAATGTGGCAAATGCCTGTCAGATGGTTACCCTACTCAGAGCCTCAGCCAACGAAATTTATAGTTTCTCTGGGTTTCAGTTCAGATCAACATTCTCCGTCTCTGTCATCCTGAATGTAGGATGACTGGGTCGGATAATACCCCCTGTAGGGGCTGCAGGCACAGAATAAATAATAAGTAGTAGGTAAGTAATGCAGGAAAGCTAGAGAAGGGCAGAGTGAAAGCCAGATCCAATAGTTTCGTAACTCTAGGGAACCGTCTCTGTAATTTAAGCACTTCAACTGAACTAGTAGCATACTCCATTACGAGATGCAAGTTCCACAATTACCTGCTTCTATTTCAAATGCGCTCTCTCTATTTATGTACTGGATAATTTATCTAAAGGGTCGTATCCAGAAATACAGGGATATCGCGGAACCCTAGGGATCCGCGGAACACACGTATAGTATGGCTGCTCTAGAGAATCATAGTAACTGACTAGGTATAACTTAGCATAGGTACCAACTTGTAAGTTTTTGTAATACCTGGGCCCAAGGGCGTCGCCAGCCGTTGGCCCAGGAAGGGGGGAGGGGATTTGATAATATGGGGGACGCGATTTCAATGTTGACCCCATAGTAAAAGTTGTTTGTTTTCATGTACAGAATATGCCCGTAAAAGGATAATAACTGATTAGTTTTTTTTTTTTTTTTTTGGTTATTTTGTCTTAGAGAATTAATTACATAGCTCAATTTATAACTCTGCCAAACTGCATAGCAGTTTGTAGGCAGACATCGACTCTCATATTCATTACTATTTACTACGAGTATGTAGGAGTAGGTATTGACATTTTAGCGATAAATAAACTTATAACTCAATATATGTTAACTCATAGGTACACGGGTTATTTACATAGATATTCTATTTAACAGTAGTTTTTTCAAGGCTAATTTAAATGTAGATTTGTTTATAAATTGTTTCTCAAAATGATCTGGCAAATCATTGCATATCCTAGGCACCAGCCACTTTCTCGTCCGTGTTCCGTAATAATTTTTATGTTAACTAACCCTGTATAATAAAAAAATATATAAAAATACTAATAGTTACCTAATTAGAGAGCTCTAATAGCTACCGATTGCCGCCAGCTTCCAGTATAAGATGCAGTACAAAATTCATTACATCCTCCAATTTTAGAGCCCGTTCATAAGACATAAGCTCCTATTTCCTTCCTCATTCAAGGACAAAGCCCAGACATATTTCATCTGTAACAGCTATTTTAATGCTGTGGCCACATTTCGGGATTCGTAGTACATTCGCGTTGACTGATCAACGTTTTATCTATGTTTTTGTCCATAAAACCTTCTGTGGTGGTTTTCAGTAACCAGCCGCAATGTCCATTCAAATCAAACTAACTAGGCTAGGTGTTTGGTGTACCTAAAATGTATTAATTTGTACTCCTATAACGCGTGATCGTGCGGAGAGGTGCTTATTGCGGGAGAAGTGTTTTGTAGGACTCTACTGCAGAGTCCGCCTGGGGAACTACGACCTTTGCCAGTTATTCAACCGCCAAGAAGTAGTGTGCAAGCATTACTGTGTTCCGGTTCGAAGGGCAATGTTACCAGAAAAAATACTGGGTATGAAGAGATTTAACATCTAATATCTCAGGCAGTGACGAGCGCTTTGCAGTGCGGCGCAGGATTGTGTTCGCAAGCTCACAATTCTGGCACTGCTACTGTTATGGGCAGGTGTGACGCTCACCATCAGGCGTATGTCTCGCTCATCTCGTCAACAGATAGCATAAAACATAAGTCTGTGGAAAAGGCTAGTACTAGTAATACCTAGTAACGTACAGGACTCTCCGTAGGCCGTAGGTATAGTTTTATTTTATGCAAGTTTTTTTTTTAAACTTAGTAGATTTCTATTTAGTGACAGTGTACTTTAATAATGTATGTATGGGAATGTATGTATGTATGTAATGTATGGGAGGAAAATAGTATTAAACCCAGCGGTATGGAACATACCAGTATTTGGGGGTGGGCCGAATTTCTTCCGTACGCGGATTAAATCGCGGGGACCTCTAGTCAAGTCACCTATATAAAGATTATTCTCCATGATTCGTCTAATGTGTCCACAGCTTAATACTCGTTCCTTACCGTCCATCTATATTGTTAGCTGAATGAAACTGGATGTTTAGCATTAACTAGAGAGATTCGTGTTGTTTCTTGTTGGAATTTAATTTGGAAGCGACTAGCGTGCCCTCTGTTCGCGTTGGTTTTATTACAATTTTGTAGATCCGTGTATTTCTTTCCTGAGACCTGGGTATGGAGAATTTCATTTCATCTGGATATTTCGAGAGGACGCTGCTGCCCGTCCACCTGTAGAACCACCGGTGGACGGGCAGCAGCGTCTTCTCAGTTAATGGTGAGAATTCTGCGATCCCCAAGCCGCCTGCCAAGCTAGGCGATTATGGCAGCCCTCTCTATTAAGGGAGAAGCCTTCGTCTTCTGGCTCTTCTCTTAGTCTTATGGCTGATGAGTGAGTGTATTTCTTTCATTAGATAGCCATTATATCTTCTTCAGTAGTGCATAGAATGATAGAACCTTTTAACATCCCATTGGTGGGCACACGTCAATACCATAGGTTTACAATAGCTAGATAGTACTGAAACTGGCAGCCATGGTAGCCTAATAGCCATGGTAGCCTAATCGGGAGATCGCTAGACTTGTAATCGTGAGGTCAAACCCAGGCCCGTACCAATGAGCTCTTTGGAGTTTATGTCTGGCTTTCCAGTGATGGCAAACATCGTGAGGAAACCTTCTTACGTCCGGAGAAGAAATTCAAAGGCGCGCATTCGCATTCAAAGGTGGATATGGCCTAATCGGGTAGGGTAGGTATGCCTAAGTTTACCCTCGGATCTTTTATACAGCGCGGCGCTACGGTGCCGACATTAAATACTTTTAGTCACGAATATTTGGATTTGGATAGTTCATTTAAATTAAAAAATGGCTATTTTATAAATAAATGGGGGGTGGAATTTTGTATGGGAAGTTCTTTGTTTTTCAAGTTATAGTGATGAAAATTGATATTTGGGTAGTTCATTGAATTTGTGGGGGGGGGGGGGGGGAGGGAGTTGGTAGAGTCGGTCGAGTCAGAGGTCGTGTCGGTAGAGTCGGGAGAGTTGGGGGTGTTTTTGCGTAAAAAATTGCTCGGTATGATTTAAATTGGTGAATTTTGGGAGCGGGCCGAATTTCTTCCGTACGCGGACGAAGTCGCGGGCGACCTCTAGTATTGTATAAGAAAACGCCACGCTGTATACAATGTGTAACAATAAGGATGTGCGATTTCATGTTCGGCCCCATTGTAAAAGTTGTTCATAATGATGAGTACATACATACCCTGCAGTATTGTTGAACCTATTCGTTACATGTTGTATAATATCATTGCAGCGGGCTATTAAAAATAATACAGCGTGGTACGATATTTCTTTGACCAGAAGAACAAACAGACTTCACACGACACTACAAGATTAATAGAAGAAGACTTGCAAAGATGCTCGTTCTAACGCGGATCACGTCCGCCGTGATTGGTTGAAAAGCCCAGAGGAAACTGGGACGGCAGTTGCTGTTACTTATTCTTTGGCGAGCTTATAAAGTGACGTTTGTAAATGAGTTTCGTTTTTAAGGCTTTTGCAAGCAATGGTGTAACGCACAGATCATATAGCCTGTTAATGGCTCGTGATCATAATTTCTCCTACAAACACGACTCACCGTTGCGGGCAGGGGGCGAGGTAACGTTCTATGCTTGCGATTGGCCAATCACTGGGATGACGCAGTCTGAGTTATGCAATTCAATGAAATTCTGACGTACGCGCAGTGGCTACTAGTGGTTTATAAACTACAAATTTTCGCATGAGGGGAAGTCGGACGATCAGTCAACAGGATTTATAGTCTTTGGTGTAACGAGACGACCCAGACGTTCGCCTGGTGGTAAGCTTCACCCCTGCCTGTAACAGTTAGCAGTGCCAGAGTTCTGAACTTGCGAACAAAATCCTGTGCCACATCGGACTGCATTCGTCACCCTGAGATATTAGATGTCGAATCTCTTCAGTGCCAGTAATTTTTCTGGTAATATTGTCTTTCAAACTGGAACACAGTAACGCTTGCACACTACTGACTGGCTTAGAATAACTGGCAAATGTGTGGTACTTTCCCAGGCGGACTGTGAAATAGAGTCCTAAAAGTTCCGTGAAACATAGAGCATAAAAACATTTCAGAATAATGTTCCCATAGTAAAAGCTATTCACAAATTCTGAGTAGTGAGCTCTTTTTGTTTACTCGTAACCCCCACAGAAAAGCGAAGGCCCTACTGTTAATTCTCTCTTCAGTAGTAACCCTGTTAGTTCATGTACTTACGGGGTTACGACCTTCATGAAGGAACAAAATAAAAATATTCTCCTTCTTGTTTTTTTGAATCGTTCTTTGCGCATTCTCCTCGCGCCAAGTATAGAATATGTTTTAAAATCAAGTCACGTTACAGTCGAAGTCATACAAAGCAAGTCACATTCATTGTTCAAGTCACGCCATGATATAATAAAGTAATTTTACTAAAAAGCGGCCTTACCTAAAATAATCTCGATTCTCTTAGTCACTGCTTAAACTTCTCTGTCCTTTTCTAGCACGTGCAACTTCACGTCAGAGAGAAGATGGCAGAGAATCTTAAGCAGTGACTAACGGTTGAAAAGTTTTCTTAAGTAAGGCCGAAGTTCTTTAAAAAAAACTCCCTAATTAAGGTGAGGCCTTCATTCAGCGTTGGACGTCTTCTGGATGATGATGATTAAGGTAATAAGGTTATAATATTTTGCCATATTATTTTTCACTCTAAGATATAGTATTCCACGATATAAAAAATACAATAAATTAAAGTTCCTCGATAAATCAACGAAAAAACATCGTTTTATACACAATTTTCAAATTTTCTTTATAATCTCCAAACATATTCGAGTAACGATTACTTTATCAGTTATGTAATAATAATCTCTAGAATCGCTTAATACAGAACAATGATTGATTTTGGGGTTTTGTTGCAATCAGTTTTTTTGACTAGAGGTAGTTAGGCTCCATCTCTTTTTAACTGCACATGGTCGTGTAAATCGCTATCCTTTTCTCGAAATAGCCCGTTAGAAATTGTTTCTTTAACATGTTCGGATTACTATTAAATGCCAGTTTTCATCCTTCTCCGAATAAGAAACAAAAGGCTGCGAGCGTACAGAAGTCTCGGTAAATATAAGTGTTTGCTTTAATTTATTAAAGTTATTCCTTTAATGTGTAGCTTTAGCTTAATTTAAGCTTGTGGACCAGTGATACAGACATAAAACGAAACAAACTTTTTACAAGAAGCCGTGGTAGACCGTGGTAGCATCGTGTGTTCGTGGGTTCGATTCCCGGCACGTACCAATGAGCTCCTTGGAATTGACGTACCTTTGAATTAAAAACCACTGCCTTTAAGGGGGCGACTAATGCCAAAAGTAAGTAAAAGGTGTATTTTTAAACACATAGTTTAACGATAAAAAACGTAAACATTCAGATAAAAAAAATACTACAAGTAGGGGAAAACCCTAAAGAAACCGAGTAACTGAATATAATTTTGGAAAATAATCTGGTTAATTTAAAAAAAAATACAAATTACTAACAAAAAAACTGTTTTAATTCAAATGCTCTAAATTATCAGCGACATCACCACATTATTTTTTACGAATGACATGGCTATGTTTTTTACGAAAACTAATTTTTTAGCACAGTAGCCGTTTATTTTATTTATTTCATGCCTACATTTTGAATAAATAAAATCCCACCTAAATTGCTCAAAGCCATCATCATCATCAATTGTATCATGCAATTTTCGACTCTAAACTAATGCAAGACGCGCGGGTGAAATCTGATATTTTTCTGGCATTAGTCGCACTCTAAGGTAAAGGAAAAGTTGTGAGGAAACCTACCGTACGTTCGGAGAAGAAAATCAATGGCGTATGTAAATCCACAAACCAGCACTGGGCCAGCGTGGTGGAGTATCGCCCAATCGCCCTTCGAAGTTAGGCCTATGCCCCCGGTAGTGGAAAGTTAAAAGGCTGCAGTAGACGTTAAAGGAGTTTTAGGACCTGGGTATGTCCTGATGGAACCACCGCGTGGTGGGGGAGTCGACCCGTGAACATGGCAACTGCGCCGAAAGATCGGGTGCTCGTTTCACAACATAATCACGGTAATTAAGTCAGGAATAGTAGGGTTGTCGTGGTAAGACCCTATTACAGAGTCTGCCTTTATGCAGATGCTTTATGCGCCAGTATGGTTTGGTTGAACAAACGCAAACTGTACGAAACTAGAAACGACTTACCTATTACCTAAAAATAAAAGTTTTTGTGTAAAAGACAGTTTAACTTTAAATGTTGACTTGCCAGTAATAAGAACCGCCACCTTTTTTACTGAACTTTGAAATGTAATTCGTACAACCCTTCACCACACACTTTGGCATTTTGCACTCAAGTGATCACGTCGGACGTGCGTCGTAGACTGTGCCGGCGTCGGTGTCAATGCGTTTCTTTGACACCGACGAATGTGCAACATTTTAAAATGGCGTCCAACCAGTCCCTACTATGTATGTCTATGCCCGCGCCACTACTTAGGTACTTATACAGCTAATATAAAAAAGGATATTTTTGCACCTTTACGCCTGCAGCCTGTGGGCTCATTACACACACTAGAGCTACAGCGACCTCCGGGTTCTGTATAATAACGCGTTCCGGATTGTGGTGGGGCTGCCCCGGTTCTGCAGCGCCTCGGGCATGTTCACGGAGGCGCGCGTCGCCTGCTTTTACACGACTATGCGCAGGCGGAGCGCCTCCCGGGTGCGCAGAGTACGGGCCAGCTCCAACGCAATCCTGGCGATGATTGCCGACAGGCTCGACTGCCCCTACATGCAGCATTGCTGTAAAAGGCATGTTCCAGTAATGCCGTTTGTACGGGGATATTGACCTTTTAAATGTTTTGTTGCGTGTGTTAAATTTTGTTTTTATTTTATTTTAAATTAAATTTATATATTGCTTGAAATTTTAATAATAATAATGACATTTTAAATTTTGTGACATTTTAGGACAGTTTTTTGTAAAATATTTTGTATTTTTGTATTTGCTACACTATATGGGTCTCGTACCTGAAATAAATGAATTTGAATTTGAATTTAACACTCTGTAATAGCGATGTACAACATTTGTGAGCGTGTAAAACATTCGGCATCGTAGTACATCACACGATTGGCGCGGTCAGACGTGAGAGAGCAAAACAAGGCATATTACGCTATTTATGCCTTGTATTGACAGTGCCGTTTTCGAGCGGCGATCCGGGATCTATCCTATATATCATCGCAGTCTGACACCCCTGACTTCTGGACGACAGCCCCTAGATTGTAAATAAACCCAAGTAAGAGGCTTTTCGGAGCCTAAACAATGCAGACTGTAACAAGAACAATAAATTCACGGCCCGACCCATTGTTGTGTACAAAATTATGTTATCAGTGGCCCTAGTTCTGCTCAATATTGTCGTAACTCGCCGAGATAATGTATGACTCTCGAGAGAGTGGAAATTATCTGACAAATGGTAATTACGGAAAGTTTGTAGGGACTTGGGTAGGAGCTATTGGGGTAGAGGGAATCTACGGTGAAATACAGCAGTCTCAGAGTACAGATAAATAAAGCCAAGTGCGAGTTCGAATTGCGCAACGACGGTTCCGTACACCGAAACCTCCGGAAATGTGTAGGATAATAATTTGCGTCAGATTGAAGAATAAACTTAAACTGTAACTTTAATACTGTAGTCACATCAACAGCCGGAAGACGTCCACTGCTAGACGAAGGCCTCTCCCTTAAAGGGAGGTGTTGCCATAATCCCCACGCTTGGCAGGCGGCTTGGGGATCGCAGAATGGTTACCACCGTTAACTGAGAGGACGCTGCTGCCCGTCCTCCGGTGGTTCTGGGTGCAGTTTTAGGACATACCCAGGTCCAAATACTGTATGCAGTTGGATCCAATTTCGCTAATAAGCATATACCTCACGGTCAATTCTCTAAATATAATTCTTCAAATATCGACCAATCAGAGCAGAGCACGTGCCTCGAGTGGGGTCGAGGCGCCATCTTGATTCTCTAAATACAAATGTAAGTTTGAAATATATATTTTTTAAATGTAATTTAACTACACATTTTCAATTTTCTGGGATACCCCTTTACGTGTGCTATGATTCATTGCTTCTTGGTAAATGGGAGATTTTCTGACAGGCAATAAAAAAAAAGAAAAAAAGCTCATTGCAGATGGCTCTAAATTTGCGCAGACCAGACGTGTCTGTCATTGTCAAGTTTTTACTGAGTTTTTTATTTTATTTCATGTTTCACTTATCAAAAATAGTATAGTGTTCTTTCTTTTCATCGTTATTATCATTCATATCTCCGTAAAAAAATATGTAACCTATTTTTTTTTCTTTATCAAAACTTTTTGGACTTCGCGTTCTGCAGCCTCCAAGGAAAAGAATCAAGTACTGAAATGGGAGAGAAGACTGTCAAAAAAAGGAGATATGACAGGGGTTTGGGAGCTAATCTAGAAGGAAGGGAAAAAAACAAAAACTAAAAAAAAGAATTTTGAAATGATTTTGAAGAGCAAATGGAAAATTCTAAACACCAATGCAAATGGGATAGAAGCTTTGACCTCTGACTAATACTTCGTGGAAAAAAAGCGCTAAGGATCCCGGATAAGTTTTTAAAAAACCGTGAGTTTTCCTGATTATTCATTTCCTACTTTTCCTCACTATACCTTGACTGGAATTGCTACTACGAGGAAGTTACTATATATATAGATAGATAGATACATAGAAACACTTTATTGTGCACACCAAAAATAACAATTACAATAAAAGAAAGAACCTTAAGAACTAGTGCCACAAGTGCTATATGATATTAGCAACTGGTGGTCTATTATTCCTGACCTTATGAAGAAGAATGTTCGCGGAACTTTCATCGGCCTGAGCTTCGCCAGATTCTGCCGAACGTAATCAAAATTTAATTTTCATCATAAATTAAAAGTGTAACCAACAAGCCGACGACCATAGAGTAAAATATAACATCATTGCCGACGACGATAGGTGGACCGACGACATTGTAAAAGTCGCGGGCAACCGGTGGATGCAAATGGCAGGTTGTCGTACAGTGTGGCGGTCTAAGGGGGAGGCCTTCGTTCAGCAGTGGACGTCTCCGGGCTGATGATGATGATGATGAACCAACAAGCTGTTTTGTTATTTCCTCTCTCACTATTAGGGTCTTCCTGCTATGATAAGTAGGCCTTAATTTCCTAACCACTTGATAATTGTGACGGGACGTTTATTTTATTTATTAAGAATAAGCAATTCGTTACAATAATCCAGCGAAATGTTTGTCCATTTGTCCAAATCCTTCCTCCGAGGGAAAACCTTGGGAAAACCGCTCATTTCATGATTCCACTGGGTTTTCCATCAGTAGGTACATTAAATTACCCATAGTAGACGTACACCTGGGGTTTCCATCAGTAGGTACATTAAATTACCCATAGTAGACGTACACCTGGGTTTTCCATCAGTAGGTACATTAAATTACCCATAGTAGACGTACACCTGGGTTTTCCATCAGTAGGTACATTAAATTACCCATTGTAGACTTGGTGCACCACGGGTACAAAAATGTATCCGTGGAACACCTAGGTGAACCACGTAGGTGGACCACGGGGTAGAAACGAATCTTAGACCTATATATCTAATATTAATTTTAACTTTCTATCTCATCAACTTTCTATTTCCATCTCGCTCTTCTTAGAAAAAAGGGTAATGACAGAACGACAGGCGATAGATAGAGGGACAACGAAGTGATCCTATAACGATTACTTTATCCTATAAATGTTTTTCATCATCACGCGTGTAAAACCACAGGGTGCAGCTAGTTAAATCTTAAATCAATACATTCTCCCCTTTTTGAACCAGAAAATCATTATTTGTTTGTTCTCCCTATATCCAAACACTTTTCCTTAATACTTCCCAGAAATATTTGACAGCTCCATTATTTCTACAAAAATACCTACGAAAATGATACCTAATGGTGCGGCTTCACACGTCGCGATTTCGGAAACATTCGGGTTATCGCAAAGTGTGTTCCTAAAACATTCGTGAAGACTTCGGTACTTCGGCCTAAGCTTGAGGACACTTTGAAGGATTTAATCGAGATACGAGTATACTTCGTTTGCGCGGCCACACTTCAGTCGTCGCACAGATTTTTTTGAGCGTAGCGAGCGTGCTGAGTAAACTAAGTAAATAGACATAGTATTAGCCTGCTATACTATACATAGTCCACTGCTAATCATAGGTAGGCCTCGAAGCCCGATTATACCCCAGTTGCGGATTGGGGCGTTTTCACAAACGCCATTCTATTTATTCTCCGGGCGTATACAAGTTTCCACACTATGTTTTCTTTCACCGATAAGCCAGTGGTTTCGAAGTATAATATTGAAATGGGTTAGTAAAAGCAACGAGAAAATTTCAGTTCATTAGACAACTATCAAATTATTTATTTCTTAAAATAAATATAAAACAAATGTAACAAATAAAATTTTCGCCGCTTATATTAGAGTAATCGCTTCGGCCACTTTGTATTAGTAGTCCCGACAAAACATTACGCGAATAATGTTCAAACATCGGGCCACGCATGTTCGCAGGAGGTACAAATGCAAATAGTTTATTGTTAACACCAAAGTTACACGTCAAAGTTCATTAAGTATATCACAAAAAATAATCATATAATAAAATTAAATAATAATTATAAAAATATGTTAATAATCTCTTTTTTTTTTTTTTTATAATCTCCTTTTTTTTTTTTCTCTTATTTTATTTTTATTTTAAGCGTCATTCTCATAAAATAAATTTGCTTGTAACCACGCTCTGAGCTTGGTTTTGAAGCACCCGGTGGAAGGAGCATCCCGAATGGAAGCTGGTATACGGTAGACCTTCAAAGACAAACCATCGGAGGTGGCAAGTCAAGCCGTGCCCCTCTGTCTAAAGGTCACCAACTACACACCTCACACGAAAAGGAATTTGTTTCATTAGTCTGAAAGTTTACTTCAAAGTGAGCCATGCGCGTTTACCTAGTCCCACGTAAAAAGTGTCAGGAAAAGATGTAGACAGATTACCGTCATTAGCATCTCCAATGTTACATGCTCAAAGCTGTAGAAAACTAATATTTGCGCGAATATCTACGCGATGTGTGTAGCTGCACCATAACAATTGTTCCACAGTATCAAATACGTGAATCGGTAGCGGGTCGCCTCATCTTTTATTCATTTTCGTATGTATGTACCTCTAGTGAAAGTTTGGGGACATCGTAACTTTTTTATAGCTAAACATTGGATCTAGCGTAAATTTTATTTGAAAATGACGCAAATATATTAAGTGATTTGTTTTATGATATAACAAGCAAAAATGAAAACCAAAACCTGGGCTCTGCATCTGCTGCCGGTTGTAAGGCGTGTCGTATGCTATGGACTTAAAATATAATACGAGATATTTTAAGAGAACTGCACGCGCGCCTACTATGGTGTTCCAAATTTGTAGAGGAAGGACCCAATCTATCAGCGTACCGTGTCATGATGATGATTTTTTTAATGCATTTTGTACAACTAAACGTGGTGATGATAGCGACGACTAAATTTAGTCTTATATTCTTTTTGAGAGTTTTTTGCTATTCCCATACCAAACATCAAGACCAACCCGTTTGATAACATGATAACCAAACCGTTTGATTGGAAAGAGAGAACAGACAGACATTACAAAGATTTTTTTGATATTAATGACTAGCTGCGCCCCGCGGTTTCGCCCGCGATTCCTGGAATAAAAAGTAGCCTATGTTTTATTCCAAAGCATAAGCTACTAGTATCTTTTTTCATCCAAATCCGTTCAGCTGTCTCGGCGTGAAGGAGTAACAAGCACACACACAAAACGACAAACTTTCGCATTTATAATGTGAGTGTGATTATAGTAATGATACAAATTTTAATTACATTAAAAGATATTTATTTATTTATTCTGACGTTAAGGTTGACCACTAAGCCTACACGAACTAACTTGATTTTCAATCTTAAAACTCTCTATAAAGAGAAGCAGTCAGTCAGAAAACTGTTGAGTCGTGAAATCCTTTTATGAAATTGAATTGAAATTTTAAATGCACCGAAACTTTTCAACTTTATGAGAGAAAGATATTTTATGTCAGAGTAAATCTTATTCTCAACGCCCGGCCTTGAGGAAAATTCTTATTACCTACGTCGTGTTAAAATAACATTCTACATAGGTACTTAAATAAATAAATATTGGATGGACATTTTTAAACAGCGTCATCTTACCCCAAACTAAGCAAAGCTTGTGCTATGTATGGAACCAGATAGCTGAAAGAATACATTATATAGTATTTTTCTTGTAAATACATGCTTATAATACAGACAAATCCCACATAGAGAACAAACAGTCATCTATGTTCGTCATAAAAATGCTTGTCCTGGGTGGGAATTGAACTCACGCCCTACAGCACAGAAGGCAGACATACTACCACGCATGGTAAAATAATATACTCCGCCAGGTATGACACTCCCGAGATACAAAGGTCACGTGGGTGACCAAGCCTACGTCATCGACGTGAAATGACCAGTAGCGTGCAATCATAACTCCCCGTTCTCCGTATATTACCTGTGGGAATCCCATAAAACTATGTGCTTTTGGTTGAAACTATGTTAATTCGTGTTTAACTTGAATCATTTCGCTTGAGCGGACACGAAATGACAATTGAAATGATTTGTGTATTTTATGGACCTGGGTATGTCCTTAAACTGCAACCAGACCCACCGGAGGACGGGCAGCAGCGTCCTCTTCGTTAACGGTGGTGAGCATTCTGCGATCTCCAAGCCGCCTGCCAAGCGTGGGGATTATGGCAACACCCCACTATTAAGGGTCTTCGTCTAGCAGTGGACGTTTTATGGCTGATAAAGTGAAGTGAAGTGTATTTTATAATTAACTAGAGGTCGCCCGCGAAATCGTCCGCGTACGGAAGAAATTCGGTCCGCTCCTAAAATTCACCACTTTAAAATCATCCCGAGCAATTTTTTTAACGATCATTGTCTTGATAGTAGTCACGGTAAACGGTCTTATAGTTATGAGCCTCGTATCATGCAAAATGACATGCAGTAATGAGATGCAATGTTGTCAGAAACTTCCTCACTCTGCAGCTCTAACCACCGAAAGCTTGAGCCCTGCCCCGCCGCCGGCGGCACTCTAGGTTTTTTTTTTGTATTTATACTGTAAAAAAAACGTTAAATTTAAGATAGAAAAGAAATACGTATGCAATAAAATTAATAGTAGTAATAATATGTACTTGTTTATACTTGTTAAGAATAGGATACAGCTCTCAAGCTCTTACAAAGACTTTAATAGAGATAAGTAGCTCTACTTACCAATAGCTTCCGCTTCTACGAAGCATGTAATTGTATAGACGCAGGGCGTAGAGTTAATGCCCCGTATGTAATCTCTGGGAAATGACAGCCACAGGTGCGCTACGTCGAGAACTGCTAATAGCTTTTAGACAGCATCCAGTTTAGTGATGGGGTAAAAAATGATGTCGATAATGATTAAAATGAAAAACACGCTCAGTCGTAGACGTTTTATCAAAACAACTGTTTATCATGTTTTCAAGTTTTCTTTTGTAACACCTTGATAGTTTAAAACTGTCAGGCTTCGTCTACACAATGGACTTTTTGCCACTATCCTATCATAGTCATCTCGATGTCAAAGTATTTCAATCTGAATCTAAAAGCAGACTGATAATGCAGTAGACTGATGATGATATTGATGGCGTGGTTATCAACTTATCACATTATTTAAAGTATTATATAACTCTAGACTACACTACTTGTTATCCATGCAATTTTCACAATTCTTAAAGTTGTTATTTTATTACAAAGTAATATTTGTAGTATTTCCGTATAAGTCAAATAAATTGTCATTTGATCAAAGAAAGAAAAGACACAACCACGCGACCCAACTTCGTATAATAAATGCATTATTCGTAATCCCCCCTGCCCATTCATCTATCGGACGGCCAGGACCTCGAAAAAGCGACACCGTTTCATGGTTGATATACCAAAACTAGACGAGACTACTTGGACGGTTTGATTCCACTTTCTTTATTCGAGTGGGTGTTTCCCGATAATTATAATCTGGGTGTCTTCAAGTCTCGACTGAATCGGTTTCTTTTAGGCAAGCGTGCTTCATTATAGACTGCATCTTTGTTTAACATCAGACGAGATGGTAGTGAAACGCAAGACTATAAATTAATTTAAAAAAAAAACAATGCGAATAATGCGCTTATAAAAAAAAACACCGACTTCAACTTCGAATACCTGGAAGACATCTTCATATTTTCTAGTAATTTTGATTTGAAAACCAAACTACTGTAACGATTTCGATAAAAATTATATGGGACCACCTCTGAAGTACTTATTACCCACCAAAATCATCAAAATCAGTTCATAATTGGCGGAGTAATCGCGTAACATAAACAAATAAAAAAATAAAAACATTTAGTCGAATTGCGAACCTTCTTTTTTGAAGTCGGTTGGAAAAGAGATTGTTTGAAATAAATAAAAGTCTGTTCGATATGATCTAGGACGCGTGTAGGCGGAGTTTAAGATAGGATGGGGATGGTGACCCTTTAATACTTACTTCAACAATACTTCTTTGATGGACTTCGTACTCTGCTACCTAATCAGATGTCATACCGTTAATTAAGATATCTATCGATACGGTTCGTATTGTCCCGTCTCTATGCAGTTACCGAGATGACATACAGTAATGGCCGCTAGCTGCGCCATCTGCCGCCAACACTGGAGAATTAGCTCACACGCGAGTGTCTTCGGAATTGGTAGGGGAGGAGAGTAGATACTTTACAGAAAAAGAAGTAAAAAAACTAAGAATTACATTTAATAGCATAGCCACAGACATCATGTTATTGCCTGTTTATTTCATTATCAGATCATCAGCCAGTAGACGTCCGATGCTGGACGAAGGCTTCCCTTGACAGGGTTGCCATAATCCCCAGAACAACGTCTCTTTAGTTATAAACCGATATGGAAAATTCATTTCTTATTTGAAAGTATGTACTTTCAAATTTATCCCATAGTTTTCATCAAAACCGGTTCATTTTAATCAAAATAACTGGAAAAATATATCAGACATCATGAGCCAGAAGACATTCACTGCTGGACAATTTTTTTAATATTAATTTAGTAAACACAATAAAATGACATAGACATGTTAGGAATTCCGTTGGCAGTTGTATTAGGTAACCCTGTATTAGAGCTACCACGATTCTACCTCCGGCTTATGTCCCTAAAACGATATTAACAGCCTTACCTAAAATAATCTCGATTCTCTTAGTCACTGCTTAACGTTCTCTGTCTTGTTCTTGCATGTTACACTTCACGTCAGAGAGAAGGCAGAGCATCTTAAGCAGTGACTAACAGTTGAAAAGTTTTTTTGAAGTAAGGCCCTAAGTGATTATTGGCATCATTTAAAAAAAAATCGCCTGGCACATCCCAAACAACACAAGGTAACAAAAGTATTAAGAGCGTAGTTATAAATAACAGTTTTAGGGCACGTCCCTTAATAGGGAGGAGAAAAAATATATCATCCAAGTAGTTTTGGGGTCGGTTCTTTTTTGTAAATATGTATGTTATTAAAATATCACAATAAATTGATACATAATTTATTTTAATACACATGAGTAATCTGTATAATAATAATACTGTAAGTGACACAGAAACTAACCACCATCCCGGGGAGACTAGCGTCCAAAGGAATCACTTTGTAAGCAGTAAATTTCAATGGATGAGCTTGCACGTAACTGATAAACTTCATTAACTGGCGAGCTTCATACTTATCTAGAAAGACAGAAAATCAAAAAGTTTACTTACTTAACAGAAATTAATACAATAAGTAAGGCGCATCGCATCGAATGAAAAATCGAGGCGGCTTCAAAGCGGAGGCGCGCCTCTTCTAGCTTTTCTATACAAAGACAGAAAATCAATAAGTTTACAAAATTAACAACAGAAATAAAAAAATAAGTAAGGCGCATAGGGGTGTCTATAATGTACAACATGATATTTGCCGACACGATAATGTACGTCATAATAATGCACAGCATGATAAATGGTGTACATGTACATTGAATATCATGTTGTACAATACTGGCCGTCCATTATCGGCTCGTGTCTTTAAAGTACGGCCCTATCCAAATACATTTCTCAAATATACATTTAAAAAAAAACGGAACCTAACTGCTATACAAATAAGGAACTCGTGAAATTGTACATCAAATATCAGTCTGTACAATATCGGGGTGTGCATTATTGAGCCGAGCTGATAATGTACGGCATGATATTGCACGGCACGATATTGCACAGCATGATATTCGATGTACATGTACACCAATGCACATGCAATGCAATGCAGCAGTGGACCTTTTATGGCTGTCAATGATGATGATGATGATGTAAACCAATTATCATGCTGTGCTTTATTATGCCGTACATTATCTGTGTCGTACATTATTGCCTCCCGCGCATAGCACACAGAATGAAGATCGGGCGTATCTGGTGGCGTATCGCCCAATTACCCTAGGTACGCATAGTAATGCTTAGTTCGTTCTTATAAACCACGTTCCGAGCTCATGTGTGGTCATGGATTTTCATACCAGTACCTTTTGGTGAAGGGAAACATCGGGAGGAAACCTACATACGCCCGGAGACATTTTTTTTCTTAGTTATTGGCATCGCACGTTGTGCATTCTGCCAGTGTCAAGTTTATGAATTTTCAAGTTTCTTTTATTAAAATAAAGTCAAATATGTCATTAAATCACAGTCAGCCACACAAAACCAGTCATAGTCGAGTCCAAGTCATGCCCTAGTAAATTTGTGGCGACTTTACTATGAGCTTCTACGGAGTTTTGAAAACAACATACGAAAAGACATGTTTCACCACATTATATCACTTGCCCACACTCGTGCATGTAATTCAACACTCTTTGAATAAACCACCATTTTTAATCATTAATTCGCGAAAAAACACAAGTTTAAGAAAATAATAGAATGCAACGACATGATTTTTCCGTGTTCCCGCCAAAAACTCTCCCGGAGACATTCTATGGATGTAAATCTATACTAGCCCGCAACTGGGTTGTGGCTTGTGGCGTCTAGGCCACCTGCGTGGGAAACGTCCCAAGTCTTTCGTTGGTTTATTCATCAACAGCTGGAAGACGTCCACTGCTGGACGAAAGCCTCCCCCTTAATAGGGAGGGGTTGTCATAATCCCCACGCTTGGCAGGTGACTGGGGGATCGCAGAATGCTTACCACCGTTAACAGTGGACGCTGCTGCCCGTCCTCCGGCGGTTGGTTTGTTAATTTGGGTCAAAATGGAACAAATTTAATAGATGTTCTATCTAAACTCTATCTTGTATCGTTGATAAAGAAAATTCGATGATCTGTTTCAGTTGGTCCGAGAGGAATAACCGGTAGCGTGGAACGACCCTATCGAGGGTACCCTATATCCAGTATTAACAGGCTTTAAATTAAATTATAATAAAGCTGATATAATAAATAGGTACCTTGACAATCCAGCAATTTGTCGTGTAAGATATGTATGACACGTTCGGCTTGCGTTGACAGCATCCCAGCATAAAGTGGGGGTAAGAACGTATTGGAAATAGAATCCAATACTAAAAGAAGTCCGCCTACAAACCACATGTGCCAGTGCTGAAAAAATTTCGAGCGCATAGAAATTATAATAATTTAGCTAATAGCCTACCTATGCGGCAAACACGCAGTTTGACTGACCCACGTAATTTCTAAAATACCTAGCGACGATTCTAATAAAATATAACCATAATACCATAGAGGTAGGAACTAGTTCTAGTACTATTTCCTACCTCTATGCATAATACGAGTTTTAAAAAAACAACCGACTTCAATTTCGATTACCTGGATGACATCTTAATTTTTACCAGTTATTGTGATTTATTCCAGCGACAATGATAAGATGAATGTACGGGAAATAAGCGCACGGATTTTGAAGTCTATAATATGTTGACCGCTGGCTCTCTACTCGCTTAAGTCATACTATGCCTTTGCGACATGCGAACGTACGATACGACAATACAAACTTCTAATACATGTACATGTGTTATCTTTTTGTCATGCAGTAATTAGATTCGCTATCTCTATTTTCCGGCAAATGTAATATGCATACTTTTAACTAGGTATGCTTGATTGTGTTGTCTTGTTAATTTTGAACGATTGAGAGCGCTGGGCCCGTCCATTCCATTATCACCGTCGCTGATTTATTCCAGTAAAAACCAAACTGCTGTAACGATTTCGATAAAAAACTGTATTGGACCACCTCTCTGCCATAGTTGTCATAATTCTGATGCTGCAGATTCGAGTCCTGCCAGAAGTCATAATTTTCTTATTGTTTAAGCTTCAAAGACAGAAAAACCCAAAGTGTGGAAACAATTCACACAAAATATGCAAAAAAAAAAACAAAAAAAACCATAACTGGACGAGTAATCGCATAACATACATAACAAAAACATACCGTTAGTCGAATTGAGAACCTCTTTTTTTGAAGTCGGATGAAAATACAGCTCAAACAAGGTACAAAAGTAATGAAAGAAAGAAATATAATTTATTTTGTAACATTAGTAATGCGCATAACGGTATAAATAACGGTACTAATAAGAAAGGACGTTATATTATACTCATAGTTGTGAGTAACTTTGACAGTGGAGCCAGCACTGAATTCGCGAAAAAAAACAGGTAAGTACCTAGTTCCATAGAAAATTTCATTCACCAAAATGTTTTGGGCCGCTGTCGTTTTCGCGATTTCAGGGTTGACTGCAGAGGAATGACTTCTTTTCGGCTTAGTAACACCGTTTTGTCAGTTCCGCGTAACCTTGTATATAAATTCAACTAACCGTGAAATCTGCGTTCTTCATTTGCGTTACTCCATAATAAATAAAACACATGGTTTGTGCTACGTTGAGTAACAAACTGATAGTAAACTGTAACATAATAATGATAATTGGTAACTCTTCCTAATTTAAATAAGTACCTAATAACTTTTAATGTTTAAAGAATAGGTTGTACTATTTAGAGAACAAAGTTTGATAGTAAGATAATAACGTTGAACAATAATAACCTTTGTTATTTAGAGAATCACGTTTGCTATTTTAACAACAACATTCGATATTTTTTTTTGTTTTAAAAGTTTTGTACAAGCCAGATTGGCTTCTGTCTTTGAAAAGGTGTCCAATATTTTTATTTCCTTTTACAAAGCCACTTAAAAGATCATTGGTGTGAAATTATTAAGTTTCTTAACATATTTATGTTAATAAACTATATCTATATTTTACCCCAGCACTACTTAAATTTTGCCAAAAAGTAGCAACACTAATAATGTCAGTTTAGTCCGTTTAATTAAGAATCCGAGTATAGTGTATATAATATTATTATATGACCAAATCGTTCTTCGAACTTATATAGGTCTTTGTTGACTGGTTCTTTCTGTAATCTTAGGTGTAACAATATAATGCTGAATTATTACCCACTTATTTAATACATGGCACCAACTTTAACTTAGAAAAATACAGATATATTAAAATTAACTTTTGCTTGGCATCTAGTATTCTAAAAAGACGACAGGACCAAACGTAAGAAGGAATTATATGTTTTTAGCTGTTTTAAGTGATCAAAGGATTTTTCTAGAAGGACTCAACAAAACGAATGAAAGCATTATGCCGAGGCCCATACGCACACAACCGTAACGACACGTGCCGGTAACTACAGTGCCACCAACTTATCTGTAGAACGGCCAAAAGCGGAACCACTGACGCCATTTTGAAAACGTCATTTTTTCGATTTCAAACGTCACAATTTTCGATTGTGGCGTCATCGCTCATTCTACAGATAAGTTGGTTGCACTATAACGGTCAGTAACGTATCCATCAGTGTCAGTGAAAAATAATATTGTAGCATACATTTTTTTCGACGCTATGCGTACTCGTCAGCACTGACATCACTGAACGTCACTGTCACTGACGAGTACGGATAGCATTGTTATAGCGTGAAAAATGTATCTTTGTGTTGCTTCCAAAACTCCGTAAAAGCTCATAGTAAAGTCGCCACAACTTTACTAGGGCATGACTTTGACTCGACTTTGACAAATTTTGTGTGACTAACTGTGTTTTCATGACATATTTGACTTGATAATACTACATAAACTTGAACATCCATATACTCTGGCAAAATGCACAGCGTGCGAAGCCAATAACAATGAAAAATATTTCACTGACACTGATGGATAGAATGCGTTACTGATCGGCACGTGTCGGCACTGTTGTGTGTGGATAGGCCTTAATGCTTTGAGTGATCAAAAGAGTTTCACTAACTTACCACTGAGTCATAAGCTTGCTTCAACTTGAGTGATATATCAGAAATCATCTTGTAAACACGATGGCAGGAACCAACATGAATACTGTCCTTTGTCAAACTAGTGATCAGCTTTGCGAGACGACATTTAATTACATAAAACACAAATACGTTTTGAATTACGATCACATCTCGACAGACAAACACCCAAAAATAGAAAATATTTTTGACATATCCAGTGAGACACCACCCGCATACATAACAAATAACAAAAGCAATTACAATCCTCTTCAATATTGAGGCAATAACTGCTGATATATTTTTAATTTCCAAATTATACGATTGGATGTCTAACCCTAATTTAATATCGACGTGTTGGAACACAGACAGGCATCCGGATAAAGAAGCATCTCTATTCATAGCCATAAAAAAACACAGGTAAAGTATATATTGACATACGTATAACAAATGTCGAAAAAACGTAAACCAAGATTCATCTATAAAGGTCTGAACCAGACAAGCAACAGATAAGCTAGCAGCTAGAGTGATTAAAAAGGAATTTACAATACATTTAATTTTAAAAGATTTAAATTTGATAAACCCGAAATCCAAACCACTTGCAATGTGCATAAATTGGTAAAACATTGTAACTTTTTTAGAAGTTCTATTCATTTTAAAGCCTGGATTTGCCATTGTATCTTTTGTAGCCCTACGTTACCAATTACGCTACGGCTTATGTGGTTCTAGAAACGTCAGTACGTCAGTTCTTATCAGAAAATCTTCCAATAGAATGCTTGTTAACAATTTAATTGAGTAATGTATTGTATTTCACAAGTTGCGCCCCGCGATGCCACCCGCTAACCAGCAGTTAGCAACAACAAAGGCAAAGCCTAAGCGTTGCCATTCAATATGGCAATGCCGCCAGCATGATGGAAACGCTGCCGACTGGTAGTGGTTTTGAACATTTGGTTTGTCTCTATACTTAGTTATTGTAGTGGTAGGGCTCTTTTGCAGAGCCCGCCTGGGGAAGTACCACACCTTTGCTAGTTATTCAACCGCCAAGCAGTAGTAAGCAAGCATTTCTGTGCTTCGGTTTGAAGGGAATTGTTACCAGAGAAATTACTGGGCACTAATATCTCAGGGTGACGAGCGCCGCGCAGTGCGGCACAGGATTTTTGCGCAAGTTCACAATTCTTTCACTGCTACTGTTATGGGCAGGCGTGACGCTTACCACTAGGCGAAAGTCTAGCTCGTCTTGTCATTAAACACCATTTATAAAAAAACAACGGTCTGGATACAATCTTTTTTTTAATTTAGTAGACTAAGTAGTATTATAAGTTGTCTATGTACTCGTAGTTTGTTGTAGTTAATCTAATAATAATAAGCCTTTACTTATGTCTAAAAAAACTAACAGTTATATCGAAATGTTAGTTTGCTTTTGGAGCAGACACGCAAATGGATATACTTACCTACACAATGATTACTATTCATGATGCTTATTTCTGTAATTGCGTTTCAATATAAACATTGATAATTAATTATATTTCGTATACTAATGGTATTAGTTGCAATCACCTAATGCTTCTTGGCCTCGTCCTTCTTTATCACAGCTACAAGTTTTAATTCTAAGCTTTATTGTGCAATGAAATAAGAAACACAGTTGTTGTTCAAATAATATATTTAAATACAAAAAAATCAGGTGTTTTTTTTCTCGAGAACGTAAAACTGACAAGCTCGTAAAATGGAGAGGTTCGAGTTAATATTTAAATCTAATTATCCTCTGACGGCATTAGGATGAACCTTTTGCACAATCTGGTTCCCGACCCGAAACATCGAAACTCTAATGAGTCTGTTAATATTTAGGTTCAAAGTACCAAGGTTGTAAGAAAAATCTGAATGATTGAAGCAATGAAGAGAGAACTCGTGGGTTATTCGCCAACTGGACTCGAGGGGCTGGACACGCGTGTGGTCAGTTGGTGAAACTCAAAATTAGTATCACTTATTAATACGTCATCTGGACACGCTAGAATTTTCAAGCATGTCCAGTTAATGAATCTTAAATAAAAAGAAATTAAATTTATTTTCTAATAAAATACAATTACCCACTAAAATTAAATTATAACTAACTATCTACTAAATAAAACCTACCTATTAAAAACAAACCCTACATAATAAAAATACAAAACTTAAAATTTAAACTAAAAGCCCCGTAGATGATGGAAAGGTGGCCAGAATGCTGGCGTTTAATTAAATTAAATTAAATATATTAAATCTTAAATTAAATTACTTACAAGTTTTCGCCAACTGAACTCCCGAATTCATTAGAAAATACAGTCACTCAGACCAATGTCTAGAGCGTTTCTTCCCCGTGGTCCACCTAGATGTTCCACGGATACCTTTTTGTGTACTATGTACATTGTACAGGTGTACTATGGGTCATGAAATGTACCAAAGGAGCACCCAGGTGTACTATAGAGTGCTTTCACATTAACAGGACTAGGCCGCATTCTTTGACGATAGGTGCACTTAGATACATCAATCTTCTATTTGAAATTGCATTGCAGTTCGATTTTATTAGCGATTTCACTAAGCTTAGTAAGCTACGTCAGACGCTACGGCGTAGATATTACAATGCTACGAAGCAAACGATGCTACGCCGCGCCGTTACGACGATGTACCTTTCTAGTTTGGGAACAGGACAATGGATTCAACTTGATGAAATTGCTATTTTGATAAGTAGTAAGTACCCATTAGATTGTTACCATGAAATGCATGAGCTTAAATCTCACTTACCTTACTGACAGTGCAAAATCCACTTCGTCGATTGGGTATATTGGGCTCCAGTTCCTGAATGAGATCCTGGCACAAGCTTTTTTAGCTTAAACAAACTTGGCAACCGGTATTTCGAATGGTAACTATGCATTTCGGAGATGTGCGATACGCTGGCGATAATTTAAGCTTTCCAAAACACTTGCGTGCTCCTTAAACTTTTCCTACAGGCCTAAATCAGCCTTAGCTTGTTTATTTTTGCCAAAATAAATAAAAAATATTTGTAAAAAGTTGCTCTCAAGTAACTTCTAACGAATCTGCTAATCAGGCATGACGTTGCGTTGCGTTGTTGTTGTTGCTGACGTTGTTTGACGTTTAAGCAAATCATCTTGCATTGGTCATTTTACGACTTTCTATAGAAAACTGTCAAACTAATGCATTCCGTAACAGAATCATTTGTAGAATCATAGTATGAATTGGCGCATTTGTGACCGTTTTACGATTTGCCAAATGAATCATCATAGGATCATATGCAGAATTGCTAAACGCGACCATTTTAGCCTTCCAGTAAGTGACTTCGATCAATCCCTTTGAGTTATTAGAAAAAAGTTATATGAGAATATGATACACTGACTGATACACGAGAAAACCAGCTGGAGTGACTTTATTTCAGAACAAATATTGTAATTAGAAAGGGCTCCTAAGAACTGAATTGTTAGGACCAATAACTCTATGAACAAAGAAATTAGTAACATTACTATTTATGACAACTAATCTTAGGATGTATAACCATTATGTCACACTACTATTAGGATCGACAAACACAAAGACAAAAAGTAATTGTGCCGGTACAAAATTATGTGCAAGTATCATTATGACTACAGTAGTTTATGACTAGATGCGTATGACTAATGACAATAGGACAATAAATAGTATGTTAATAGTATGTTAGTATGTTGTTGTGTGTGTGTGTGTTGTTTGTTGTGTATGTTGTGTGTTGTTGTTAGTATGTTGCTTGTAACAGGTTGGGAAAATTTGGCATCTAAGGCAGAGACTTCTGTAGCTTAATTGGCAAAGCAGTTGGGACGGAAACCCATAGACTGCTCGTATGCAGGTTCGAGTCCTGACGGAGGTCATAATTATTCTTCCTGTTTAAGCTTTAAAAACATAGTATGTTAATTCTTAGGATCCCCATTAAAAAAAACTGCTTAATGAATTTGCAGGCATAAGCCTTTATTAACTACAACAAACTACAAAAACTACTTAACATACTAGACAAAATACTATGTACATTTACTATGGATTTGGATGAGATGCGATACAAAGATAGCTAGCTAATTTATATACTGGAAAAAATAAGTTTCAAAAGGAATACGGGTGAAACCGCGGGACGCTCTGTTAGTAGTTTAAATAAACAAAACACTCTCCCACTCCGAACGTTCGAGTCAGGCGAGAGTTATAAAGATTATCTCACGAAACACTCTTCTGAGGATAGACTGCAATAGAGGGTTACTAGACATTCTCGTACAATCTCTTACAAAATAAAGCAATACAAATATTTATTAACACAAAGTTTATAATTTATATACTTGACTTTTCTTTGCGCCGATTTTAAAGCAATATCATAAAAAAAAATGTTTTTCGATAATCTTTAAACCTACTTAGTTAATACCTGACGACCCACAGAAGACCTCATTTTTGATGACACTCGCGGTTACCTACCTGAAGACTAAAACTACACTAAGATCTCAATTGGTTTAAATAAATGGTGACATTGTATTAAAACCCTGTATAAATAAATAAAAGATTTAAAAAAACCCGTAACGAGGAACGAGAATTTAAAATCCGGAACGAGGATACTCGCCAAAGAACCAAAGTTACCGACATAGCTCGCAAGTTTTGCAAGTTGAAGTGGCAATGGGCAGGCCACATCGCTCGAAGAACTGACAAGCGATGGGGAAGAAAGGTTCTTGAGTGGCGACCGCGAACCGGAAGACGCAGCGTAGGAAGGCCTCCCACTAGGTGGACCGACGACATTGTAAAAGTCGCTGGCAACCGGTGGATGCAAATGGCAGGCTGTCGTACAGTGTGGTGGTCTAAGGGGAAGGCCTTCGTTCAGCAGTGGACGTCTCCGGGCTGATGATGATGATGATGATGAAAAAAAAACAACTAACTAAGCAACATTTTCAAAGTAGGTGTAGTGTACATAATAAACGTTAACATATGAAATTTAATGAGTAGGTAAACGGACATTTTAAAACTGCGCTAAATTAGTACAGAATGTATTCCTGTAACAACAAATCAGTGTTAGTCGTCCTCTTATACAAAACACAACACAAAGAAAAACAACTAGCCAAACGTGAACAAATTACAAACCTGCCTAAAATGGGAAAAAACCTCTCCAAACTTTAATTCATCAACACATTTCCAAGAGTTCCACCCCGAAACACTTCAAGTTAGGAACATAACATAATTTTTCCGCGCACCATTACTATGCAATTTTTATCACATCGCAAATAATTTTCACGTAGGTATTCCCAACGTGAAAATATGGTAGACCCTTCTCTTCTCTCTGAAAGCGACGTTAGTTGAATTCGAGACGTGCAGCTGGACGCACGGTTCCGCTTTCGAAATACCGCGACTTCGAGAGCAAACTCTCACGCGTCGCGTACTTATCCGAATTATTTTTTCTTGACACACATTTTCTTCTTTCGAAAATGAGTTTCGACGTTAAGTTGTGAATTAAAAAAGTGTTGTCATAATATTTTTGGGACAGTTTTGTGTTTGTGTCAAAATGGATTCTTTTTGGAGACTGTATCTCTGTTTGTGTTTATTTTTCACTGGTAAGTGAATTTTAATTTACCAATATTTATTGGACAACTTGGTTTCTTTTTGGCAAGCAAGCTCTATCGTAGACTGCATTTTTTCTTCACATCAGGCAAGTTAGCGGTCAAACGCAAACCTAACTACAATAAAAAAAAAATGTGCTTATATTTCTTTTTTACATTTGTACACTTATATTTACAAAACAAAAGAATGAAGTCATTAGTAAAAATAACTTGTTAACTTAGTTCGTTTCAAGTAAACATTTTAACAGATTAGAGGCCGTTTACTCTGCAGTTTTTCCAGATGTTCATAGACAGTGGTTGACTCTTACCATCAAACGGCCGCCGCTTGCTTGTTTGTATAATTAAGGATTACTAATATTTTTTCCAATTTCTGATCTTTCACTGTGTTTTTCTATTCACCACAAAAAATAACACTCAAACATAAAATACAAGTAAAACAACAAGCCATCTTAAAAATCCTCTTAAAAAACCTTTATCTAAATCTCTATAAAGGTTTACGGTTATCGTCCCGCCGTTGAATTTGACCAGTGAATAGAGTACCAATTTCCCGCGAGTAAAATTTAGCGGGAAATATAGCAGTGTTGCAAGCATTTTGTAAAAACAAACCATTAATTTAAAGTATTTATTTATTACTTGTTGCGTTACTTTTTCTACAAATAAATGCAGCTAGTCTTTTTAGCATTGGCGCACGGACTTTTTAAAGTCTTTGCAATTACTGTCAAAGTTTGCTTTTATCTGTCCAGATTATTGATTATGGATGTTGGTACTCGCGAGCTACGAAACTATGTTTAGTAGTGGTAGGACTCTACTGCAGAGTCCGCCTGGGGAAGTACCACACCTTTGCCAGTTATTCCACCGCTAAGCAGTAGTGTGCAAGCATTACTGTGTTTCGGCTTGAACGGCTTTGTTACCAGAGAAATTACTGGGTATGAAGAGATTTAACATCTAATATCTCAGGGTGACGAGCGCAGTGCAGTGTGGCGCAGGATTGTGTTTGCAATAAACAATTCTAGCACTGCTACTGTTAGTGGCAGGCGTGACGCTTACCACCAGGCGACGTCTTGCTCGTCTCGTCACTTGATTGTATAAAAAAGTATTTCTACAATTTAATTTTTTTTTCGTTGGCTATTTTAGACTGGAATATTTTCCCCAAAAATGGGGAATTTCGGTGCGGCGGCGTCCTTTACCGGCTGATTTCGATAATATTTAGCCAATGATATTATATATATAAGGAGGGAGATATGTCATATCGCGCCCTAAAATAGCCCCGTGAAGACGGCCCTAAGGACTGTCTCGCCTGTCTCCGCTCACTAAGCGAGACGCGCGCTATCCCTTTTGCTCTCATAAAAGTGCTATCTTCTTTCGCACTCCGACGCAACTCGTAAACATGACGGCAAGGGGGTCATTTTCAAACGTTGTTTTATTACGCGATGGCGCATCTTTCGTAATCTTTGTATTTAGCAGTAAAATTTGATACTCTACATAAGAATTTCGAATGTCGTGAGGTCTTAGTTCTCGACGTGTACTTTTCGCAGAGCTACTAGTACTAATAGACGTTTTGACTTGCAATTGTGCAAGTAGTTTTCAACCGACTTCAAAAAAGGAGTTTTCAATTCGAATGCATTTTTTTTAAATATTATATTACGCGATTACTCCGCCAATTATGAACTAATTGTAATAATTTTTTTTTTGTTTGGTAGGTAATACTTCAGAGGTGGTCCCATATACATTTAATCGAAATCGGTTCAGTAGTTTGGTTTTTAAATCTAAATTAGTAGATAATATGAAGATGTCATCCAGGTATTCGAAGTTGAAGTCGGTTGTATTTTTTTTTTAGTATCAGGGATCTTAACATACTGTAGATGATCCTACCCTACAGTGTTGGGCGGACTCCACTAGAACACCGCTAGTGACAAAAGTCACACACAATAACTTTTTACGATTATCGTCTGTCCAGCAGAATCGTTTCGCATGATGGGGCCACAAATATCCTTTGTGGGTCCCGTAGGTACCCTGTGGATGTCGCGTCCTCAACATTACTGGAGGGTTTATGTCACTCTGTAAAACCCAAAACGAATCGAGAAATGGGATAAAGACAAAAATACAAACACACAACTTTGGGATTTGTTTCTTTGTTTGCAACTTTTTTAGCTGCCTTCAAAAAAGGAGGAGGTTCTATGTTCGATTGTATGTAAGTTTTTTTTTATATCGTCACCGATTTATCTGTCAGTTGTGGAACGAATAAAAAATATATAAACGTGTATACTCTCGAAGTGGTCCCATATTAATTTGAAATCGGTTGTATTTTTTTTTAAAGTTACTTATGTTTTAAAAGGAAGTACTATTTTTTGTACAAGATTCCCCATGAAACTTGTAAATAATTAATTACATCTCTCCGTAACACTTTATTTATTCTAAAATATATGACTGATGTTTTTCTGCTCTACCCTAAATATTATTCACCATTATTATTAGTCCTTAAAAACGATCAACTTATTTTCATCACACTTGCTCGTAAAGTGGATCTTATTGCATCGGTTTTAGGCTCATAATCCAAGCTATTACGCACGCGTGCTTTTTACTTTACATTACGGCACAAGGTGCTATAATAGGTATAACCCGGTAAAGTCAAGTTTGAACGTGACTGCAATTAGACGTACATATACGAAGCACTCGTAATATAGCCGGGTAATACTTACAGTTTTTTTGTAATACCAACAAAGAGTTCTTATGCCGCTGAAGTAAATGTCAACCTGCGCGCGCATTACTGATTTGGGCGTCATTTTCCGCAAAATGTTTGTTGACGTTTTCGCTGTGTGGTTGATTATTATCAAAAAAAAATGTTTTTTCCTCGAAAGTGTGACGAAAACAGTCGTATGAAACTCTTGTGCTATGTTTCAATACACTTTCGGCTTCCTTATCGCGCTTGCCTGCGGCTCGCGCGCATAATACCGCCTCTAGTGTAATGACCAACATAGCACACTTGTATCATAATGTACTATTAATGCATTCCTTTTTTTTTGTATAATTATAATTCTGAGATTCTATCCGTCCTGCCGTATATGTCCGTGTTAAATCTCTATCAATTAAATTTAAATATAATTGATTTATTATGATAAAAGTGTGTGTAATGACCAATTACACTAGAGGCGCTATTACGCGATAAGGGAACCGAGAGTGTAATTATCAAATGCACACTCGTTCCACACTACGATTTTCATTAGACTTGCGAGGAAAACAATAAACTTGCTAGTTAAATAATCAACCACACAGCGTAAACGCCAACAAATGTTTGCGGAAAATGGCGCGTATTAATTAAATTTAATATGGATGCTATTTCTTCATTATCTTTCAGTTAGTAAAGACTAATAATTAATGACATGCCATGTGATACTGATATCATACACTCTCGTACATAATACTACTTAGTGATACACTCTGATATAAGTGCCTGAGTGATAAAGTCTGATACACAGTCAGTTTAGTTAGTGATACACTCTGATATATACTTAGTGCTTCACTCTAACACGTACTTAGTGAATAATGAAAGATGTCATCTCACTTCTCCAAAGCCACTTCACTCCTGTCCCTTCAGCACGGCTTTTCTCAAAATGTTAGTACATAGCACACTGCCAGAATCGAGGCGAGGGCATGGTAGAAGAGGCAAGGCGAAGGCGCATGCGCCACGCTACCGTCTCGAACTCGCCCTGACGCCGCTTCGACTGCGCCCCGACGCCGGCGCCGCCTCGTCTTTGCCGCGACTCTGGCAGTGTGCGCTGACCAATTCGATTGTATAGAAAAGCTAGAAGAGGCGCGCCTCCGCCCCGACCCCGCTTCGACTCGTCATTCTGTATGCGATGCGCTTTATTTGTTATGTTTTATGCACTGACCACTATTATACAAGTAGGACTTACGCTGGACTTCATATTGTCGATAGCAAATTGAAGCCATTTGATATTCGCCATTTTGGCGCGGATAGCCAACGGATAGCAGAGCATCCATTGAACTAATATTTCGTTGACAGAAATGTCAATTTTAGTACCGGAGATGCTTGAAAGGGCGCTTCAAATAGGCACAAAAAAAACTGTCATTTTCTAGACAATATTTAGTCCAGCATACTTTTTTTTTCTTAGTTCTTGGCATCGCACGTTGTGCATTCTGCCAGTGTCAAGTTTATGAATTTTCAAGTATTTATATTAAAATCAAGTCAAATATGTCATGATATCACAGTCAGTCACACGAGATTAGTCATAGTCGAGTCCAAATCATGCCCTAGTAAAATTGTGGCAACTTTACTATGAACTTCTACGGAGTTTTGAAAACTACACGAAAAGACATGTTTCCCACATTATATCACTTGCCTACACTCGTGCATGTAATTTAACACTCAATGAATAAAACACCACCATTTTTTATCATTAATTCGCGAAAAAACACAAGTTTAAGAAAATAATAGAATGCAACGACATGATTTTTACGTGTTCCCTCCAAAACTTTCCCAGCATACTTGTATACTTAATAGAAAGAAGTCAGTGTGTTTTATGTCAATGTAACTTCAAAAACGACAAGGAAACCAGCACCTGTCAGTTTCACTTCGTAATTTTTTGCTACAAAATAAACGTTTAAGATTCAACATAGCTCGCAAACATTTGAATATAATGCGGGTCCCGTAGGTAAAATCGCCAAGAAAATATTACTTTAGTAATATTACAACGAAGGGACTCGCATAGTTATGTGACGTTTTTGGGATATAAACGGTTCGCCTTAACGAATGGAAGGTTTAGGACATTGCTTTAGGTAGAGACAGTACACAAATATTTTATTCACGGACTAAATTTTGCATACCATACGATAAAAAAAAAGTACAACGGACGACAACTTCGAATACCTGGATGACATCGTCATATTTTCTAGTAATTTTGATTTAAAAACCAATCTACTGAACCGATTTCGATGAAATGTATGTGGAAACCACCTTTGAAGTATTACCTACCAAACAAAAAAAGAATCATCAAAATCTGTTCATAATTGACGGAGTAATCGCGTAATATACATAAAAATAAAACTCAAAAAGTTGTTTTTTGAGTTTTATTTTTAACCGACTTCAAAACGGAGGAGGTAATCAATTCGGTAGTCTTTTTTTAAATATTTTGTTTGTTGCGTGTAAACTCCGTCATTTCTTTCGTCTTTCGTCCAAAATTTTATTTTTATTTAGTGAGTATACTCTCAGATCAGCAGTTAGGTTTTCATATCAAAATATCTCATTCAAGTAAACGAAATTGAAGCCGGTTGATATTTTTTTAAAGAAGTTCTACTTGTTATGGTAACAAGAAAAGGTTCTAAAAGTAGGCTTTAGTCCTAGTCGTTACCAGCGCGCAGCGTAGTAGTGTATACAGTGTAGTGTATACAGATGACGCCACTTCTATCTCTAGTCCATCAAAACCACAGACAATATAATACATCAAAACCACAGATAATATAATACCTCAAAATATATATACTTCAAAAATAAAAGATTCCAAACAATCAACTAGGGAGTTTTGGCGGGAACGCGAAAAAACATGTCGTTGCAATGTATATTATTTTCCAAAACTTGTGTTATTTCGAGTGGTAATGAATAAAAATGGTGGTGTTTTATTAATTAAGTGCTGATTTATGCGCACGAGTGTGATTTAATGTAGTAAAACATGTCTTTCCGTGTTGTTTCTAAAACTCCGAAGGAGCTTGTAGTAAAGTTGCCACGACTTTACTAGGGCATGACTGGACTTGACTGTGACTTGCTAATTTGACTGTGATTAAGACTCATTTGACTTGTAAATCATAAAAAATTTGATACAAATAAATACTTGACACTGGCAAATGCGCAAAGTGCGACGCCATAACCCAGGAGGAAAGAAGAAAAAAAAAACAGTCAAGTAGAGTAGGTATTTAGAGCACGTGCCGCCAAGTAAGTTATGTAAATAATTTTACTTTTTCATAATCCGGAGCGCTTTAAAGCTGAACCAAATGCTTCTGAATCACGATCCAGCAAATGTTACGACACAAAATGTTACAAAGCTTTCAAGAGCTCAGAAATTCAGAGCAGCTTAGAACGCTCTCAATGGAGCTGAGATGTAACCTAGATTACCGCCTGTGAATAGCCGGCAAGAGCAAACGCGTGCTTTTATTAGCATAGTAGATAGATAAATAGATAATCGCTATAGTATAAAATTGTCGCGGTAGCGGCACTTAAAACTCATTTATGTTTTATTTATACGGGTTTTGTTAATCATAGCATAATTAGCCTATTTTAGTTGTTAGCCTAGGCTAGTCACAGTACAGTGCTTTAGCTTTTTCACACCACCTGCTCGACAATGTCCAATTACTTTTGGCTACGCCAAAAATTCAGACCACGGTTTCAGATTTTGACATATTTATTTCTAAAACCAGCGCTGCCATCTATCACTCTACAATTTTAGCACAGATAATCGTAATTAGCTGCAGTAATCCTGTTCCAACGCGGACACTTTAATCTTCCCTCGTTACTACTTTGTTTGCTCTACAAATTCAAATTCAAATTCCATTTATTTTGACATATCACATAGTCACATACAATAATAATTAAAAATAAAACAATTTAAATAACAATACAATTACTAATAAAATTTTGTTGTTTGCTTATTAGTCAGTACATGAACCCTGTAACAGTGTAACAGACAGTCAAACCTATTCTTTTTCTTTCTTATTTTTTTTTCTACTTACTAATACTCTAGACTTCGCCGTTACGCTCAGGGTTCAATATGCTGCCCGCTACGTAAGACACTGCTTTGTTCCCTTAGTGCATAATCTAGTATTTTGCGTCCATATCAGAAAATCACTGTCACTGTTTCACTGTTGTCGTAGTGGCTTCCTCTTCGCAGCGGCACCTAAAAAATAAGCTTCAGATTTCATGTTTGTCACCCTCAGCTTCGTCTCGGGAGCCGGAAGACAATATACAAGGGATCTGAGACATTATTTACTTTTGCTCCCTAGGTATGTAATCTACTAAAGTATCATTTCAGTCTGGACTATGAGTAGATTTTCCGTAAAATTTGCTCGGTGTTTCAACAGCACCGAGTCCCAGTCGATAGTTTCGTAGATTAATGACGCCCGTTGAGAAATCAGCAATATTTCAGTTCGACCGATGTTTGCCTCTCGCATTGGAATATTGTTTCAGTAGCGTGGATTGTTTGAATTTACTTCACAGTCATATTGTACCTTTTGTAACATATAGAGGGCGTATCCCAGTATACAAAGGCGGATCTAGGATTTATTTCTAGGAGGGGCACTTGGCCATAGGGCATAGTCCCTTATATTATCTTTTTCAATGACAAATGAATAACTAGAAAAATACTTTTAATAAAGAAGAAATAAAAACTGACGTGGTTTTGACACATTTTTGTTTTATTTATTTATTTATTTATTACCCACGCTTAATAAAAAATAAAAACAGGTCTTAAATATTTCACTTATTACTAGCATGGTAATCTATAATCATACACTCTACTAAAATGGGACAATTAGTAAACTTTGTGTAGCAGTCCTCACTAGGAACACCCGTGTCGAGGACTACTGCAGTCCGCTATCGCGCTCCATAGCCGAGCAAACACTCGCACCAAAATTAAGATTATAATAAAAAACATAAAATAAAATAAAATAAAAAAGTTGATATATATTATAAATAAATATATAATACTTATACATTTCCTTTGAGGCTTTGATTATATATATTAACAATACAAAGATTAACATTTACGCGTTATATCGTCGTGTATATTATATAATATACAATATATATATTGTCATCTAAATATCTTATAAATTTATGTACTGTCTCTTATCATATTTACAAAATGCATTATTGTGTGTGATTAATAATATTTTATAAATATGCTATCGATTTTAACAATTTCTTTTTCGAAATGCTATATTCTAATTGGTTTCTTTTTTAAATATTAATTAATAAAATTATACTCTATAAACCAATACCAAACCATTTATTGTATTGGCTTATTTTCTGATCTTACCCCAATAACGAAAAGACGACGATTTATACGGGAATACTCACGTTTAATTAAATCGGATACTCCGACTATAGTTTCGATCACATCCGGTGACCTTTTTCAAAGAGTGAAAACAGAGCCCGAGGTGAGCAGACGCAGCTACACGCGCGTCGGGTTCTGTTCTTTGGGAGAAAAATAATAGATATTTTAAAAAAAGAAACGTTCATTTTCGATTAACTGGATGACATCTTTTTTCAGTTATTTTGTTTTTTATAACTTGAAATAATTACTTATTCATTATCAGCCAGAAGACGTGCACTGCTGCACGAAGGCCTCCCCCTTAATAAGGAAGGGTTGCCATAATCCCCACGCTTGGCAGGCGGCTTGGGGATCGCAGAATGGTTACCACCGTTAACCGAGAGGACGCTGCTGCCCGTCCTCCGGTGGGTCTGGATGCAGTTTTAGGACATACCCAGGTCCCAGATCCATGTCATGTTAGTTTTCATATATCGTCATCTAGCTCCAAACCACAGATAAATAATAGCACTACGTACAGAAAGTTCACTCCGCAAAGGAATTGAAATAAATAAGGACTCTATCTACGAGGCAATAAAGTAGCAATTCGACTCGCACAGCGCTGGATACCGCTCGCTATATTCACCTAGATATACCGCTCTCTTTCTATCACGTATGCATAGTTACGTGCGACGAGGCTAGCGTGCGGGCGGCCACTGACTTCTGCCTTGCATTATCCTCCCGGACGGAGCGCCGGCCGAACATACCTAAACAGCGGAGTGACACCCCCCGGCTAAACAAAGCTTGTACTATGGGAAACAGTTAGCTGATAGAATACTTATATACTTTTTTGTAAATTCATACTTATACAATCGAATAAAGAACCTCCTACTTTTTAACCGACTTTGAAAAAGAAGGAGGTTCTATATTCAACGGTATGTATGTTGTTTTTTGTTTGAAAAAAAAAATTATTTTGCCGATTTAGAAATTTTTTTTTTTATTTGAAAGGGTATTGCCGAGGACCCATATTAATTGATGTCGGTTGTTTTTTTTTTAATTTTCTTGTTTGTAGTCGGCTTAAGTCAAGCAATGTTGGAACAGCCCTAGGACAAACTAATTTTACGATAGCAGACTTATCTCAGTTGCCAGTCAACTTTAGTAATATGTCAAAGTGCATCTTACAACGTCGAAATTCTCAGCTTGTGGCTCTCTCGTTAAAACTTATGCAATTACGAAGCATGTCATGTGTACAGTTCACTCCGCAAGTTCTGCGGTTGTTTTTGGACAAATAATCTAGCGGTGAGGTGATTAAGGGCATGCTGCGGTGAAACTTGTGAGGCATTGCATACACATATAGTTGAACTTACGTTCTCTATAGAAAATACTTTCTAGGGTGTGATTTTAGGAAACAAATAGAGAGTTATTCAACACAATTAATGGTAGAAATATTGCAGATCACGTAGCCTAAACAATTAACGTATATCAGAATCGTTTGCCATTATAAGGGCCGTCAATCTGAATGCAAAACTCGGCGAAAGTTACATGAACAGGATGATTGTCAAGCTGTTACTAGGATTGCTGCATCATCTGCAAAAAATCATTAAAGAAATGTACGTTGACGTTTACGTAGACTCTGCCTTTAGGCCTTTAGAACATTTCGCCGTTAGAAGTGCCACCAAACCACTGGAACAAGCTCAGCATGGATGACAGTAAGGAAGCAAGTCAAGACAAGAATTGTATAATTGTATAAAATTCACCCAATGACACATTTTTATTTGTACGGGATTACTCACGTTTAATTAAATCGGTCACGGAACTCTCTTTCCACTCCAAAATAAATAATTTGAAGACTGGAGTTGTGCTTTTAGACTATTTAATAATACGCGTTTAAAAAAAATACAACTGACTTCAATTTCGATTACCTGGATGACATCTTCATATTTTCCAGATATTTTGATTTATTCCCGTAATTTTGTTTTATAAACCAAACTACTGGACCGATTTCGATAAAATTTATATGGAACCACCTCTGAAGTATCACCTACAAAACAAAAAAGAATCATCAAAATCTATCATAATTGGCGGAGTAATCGCGTCGAATTGAGAACCTCCTTTTTTGAAGTCGGTTGAAAAGCTTGGAAATATTCATCACCACACAAAGTTTTCAGAAGCTTTTCCGATTCGCCGACTAAAGGGAAGGAGCAAAACTTTAACCTTGAAACAACACATTCATTCCAGCGATCAAGTTTTCCCCTTTAAAGCCATTTTAAAGCCTACAAAAACACTGGCACCGCTTGTCCATGGGACTAATTGATTAATTGATTGAATGATCACAAGATTTTGTTAGTGTATACGCAGGTAAATAGATATTGACCAAGCGTGTCTTTGAAAGTTTTGTCGAAGCTACTTTCGAGTTGAATTTCCATAAATAAGATTCATTGTACTTATGACAAAGATTACGAAAGATGCGCCATCGCGTAATAAAACAACGTTTGAAAATGACCCCCGTGCCGTCATGTTACGAGTTGCGTCGGAGTGCGAAAGAACAGCACTTTTATGAGAGCAAAAGGGATAGCGCGCGTCTCGCTTACTGAGTGCAGACAGGCGAGACAGTCCTTAGGGCCGTGTTCACGGGGCCATTTTAGGGCGCGATATTACATATCTCCTTCTTTATATATACAATATCATTGTCTTATGTTTCGAGCTTTTGAATCTTGGTTTGGTCCTTCTTTTGCCGAAACGAGTCTGTGTAAACGGTTCGGTGGTTCTTCTGACTGCAAGAGACTATGCCTCTACCACAGATGAACAGACAGTGGAATGCGCTGCCTGAGTGGGTGTCTCCCAATAGTTATAATCTGATGCAGCCGCACGCGCGTCGGGCTCTGTTTTCACTCTTTGACAAAGGTTACTGGATGTAATTGAAACTATAGTCGGAGTATCCGAATTAATTAACCGTGAGTATTCCCGTACAAATAAAACAAAAATGATTAAAGTCATTTGTTTAATACTCATGCTTATCAAATTGAAGTAGGTAGAGTTATGAAATATTGATAAAATAGAATGGCAAAATAAATAGTATTTCTTTTGTTTCAGTTATTGCGCTACCAGCCACCATTGGAAACCGACTAAAATCGCACGGCAGTTTATTCAAAAGGTATGTTTATTAAATCGCAAGCCTTTAGTTTTACACGACTTCCTTCTCAATAATTAAAGAAATCGATTAGAGGTATTGTTGTAGTATTTAAAAAACAAAACCTTTTAGTCGATTAGTGTAATTCGGATATGCTGTCTCCACCCTAATTATTTATTATCTATGGCAAGTATTGTTTATGCACTCTCACATATCCGCTAGCTTACTTCCTTCTTGCAAAATGTTATGTCAGCGTACTTTTATATTAGCTCCGTTCAATAAACTGATTCATGCTAAATATACGACAGTTTTTCATTAAAGTTATTAGGTATACACATACACAGGGTTAGTTCTAATCAGTTAGCATCCTTTTAAGGGCATATTCTGTACATCAAAACAAACAACTTTTACCATGGGGCCAAAATTAAAATCTCGAAAAAAAGCAGATGTTGCATACATTTTGCCCAAGGTGTTTGAACTTTTTGTATGGCAGCTGATAATTATTTCGCGATTTCAATGTTAGCCCCATAGTAAAAGTTGTTTGTTTTGATGAGCAGAATATGTAAAAGGATGCTAACTGATAGGTAGATAGTTAGTTCTATAACCTTGTATATGATGATGTATGATAGATGGAAGTATTATAAACTTTATTATGTAAACTGACGTGGTTTTGACACATTTTTTTATACGGGAATACCCACACTTAATTAAATCGGATACTCCGACTATAGTTTCGATCACATCCGGTGACCCTTTTCAAAGAGTGAAAACAGAGCCTGACGCGCGTGCGGCCGTCTCCTACTTTGCACTGCGGGCCGCTGCGCCTCGCGTGTGTGATGACAACGGTTGCTCTGCGAGTGAAGGGGTGGGGGCGGGTAGAATGTAGTGCTGCGCCGACGCACTCTGGCGCTCTTCATCGCTGGAAACGTCCCGTGCGGTGTCGGGAATATTCCAGCACGCGAAGCGAAGAAGGGAATATTCCAGCAGTAAGCTCACCACGTCGCCTTCAGATGCACGTGCACTCTAGCGAGCCACATGAAGACAGGGTCTCCAGGTCGGTGGCAGGTTCCATCCTCCGTCTCTATTGAAGTTTGCTAGCACGCGAGAAGTTCCGTGTGCATAGAACTTCTCGCGTGCTAGCACTTTTGCCTTGTCAAACCGGTTATAGTGCTGCGCGTCAGAGCCAAGATAATGTTCCGCCACTCACCCGTCGCTGTACGGGTTCAAAACAAACTTCAAGCTAGCAAGCGTCCAAACTTCAATAGAGACGGAGGATGAAACCTGCCACCGACTTGGAGACCCTGTCTTCATGCGGCTCGCGAGAGTGGACGCGCATCTGAAAAGTGACGTGGTGACGGGACGGGACGTTTCCAGTGATGAAGAGCGCCAGAGTGCGCTCCCCACTCCCTCACTCGCAGAGCAACCGCTGTCATCACGCGCGCGACGCGCAGCGGCCCGCAGTGAAAAGCAGGACGCAGCCGCACGCGCGTCGGTCTCTGTTTTCACTCTTTGAAAAAGGTCACCGGATGTGATCGAAACTATAGTCGGAGTTTCCGATTTAATTAAACGTGAGTATTCCCGTATAAATAAAACAAAATATTATAAGTTTGCCACATTGTTTTTTCAGTACAAACCGTTCGCGTAATCCCGTATTTTAGTTGGAGTTAACAGCGCATTACGCACCATATTTACACAACCCGTTCGATTGTAATATTTAACAAACATTTGAGTAAACGATTAAATTGCGAAGCTTTATTGAAATAGTTGGGGAACTACGGAATAATGGTGTTTACTAAACTATTTTAGTCGGAGTTTAGACAACTATGTTGCTTACAGAGGAGCAAAGCGCGGGCCACACCAGGAGCTAAGCTGATTTCTCAGCTTAGCTAACTTAGGTCACCTTAGTTAACTTCATCATCAGCCCGGAGACGTCCACTGCTGAACGAAGGCTCCCCCTTAGACCGCCACACTGTACGACAACCTGCCATTAGCATCCACCGGTTGCCCGCGACTTTTACAATGTCGTCGGTCCACCTAGTGGGAAGCCGCGCCTACGCTGCGTCTCCCGGTTCGCGGTCGCCACTCAAGAACCTTTCTTCCCCATCGGTTGTCAGTTCTTCGAGTGATCTAATTCTTAGTTAACTTAGCTCATCTTAACTAACGTAGCTCAGCTTAGTTAATTTAGCTCAGCTTAGCTAACTTAGCTCACAGATCTATACTTAGCGACTATTAGGCACTAAAAGTGCTTTGGCCTACTTATACTTGGTAGATTTCTTTTGATATTTTTTTGCCTACCTAGCCTACCTGCCTGCCTCCTCCGATCGTCTAGGTAGGCACTAACGGCCGTACTTAAAAAAAACTTTTCAACCGTTAGTCACTGCTTAAGATGCTCTGCCATCTTCTCTCTGACGTGAAGTTGCACGTGCTAGAAAAGGACAGAGAAGTTTAAGCAGTGACTAAGAGAATCGAGATTATTTTAGGTAAGGCCGTAAAGCAGTAAGTGTCATATATTTTGCCGCTAAGCAGTAGTGTCCAAACATAACTGTATCCCCAAGAAATCGTAAGTCTAATTTCTCTTTGTCAAAAGGACAATGCCATCTCTCGGATTTCGCGGTAACTACGTGCAGCGCCAGTAAGGCGCGGTTGAAGAAGCGCAAACTGTACGAAACTAGAAACGACTTACCTATTACCTGAAAATAAAAGTTTTTGTGTAAAAGCAAGTTTAGTTTAACTTTAAATATTGACTTAGTGGTCATAAGAAACGCCACCTTTTGTTTACTGCACTTTGAAATGTAATTCGTACAGCCCTTCACCACATATTTTGGCATTTTGCTCTCAAGTAACCACGTCGGACGTGCGTCGCAGACTGTGCCGGCATCGGTGTCAATGCGTTTCTTTGACACCGCCGAAAGAGCGACATTTCAAAATGGTGTCCAACCCGTCCCTACTATGTATGTCTATGTGTATCCCGGTTTTATTTATGTAATACGCTTTTGGACCTGAACATAAGTAAGTTAATTATAAAGATAAATGAATTTAAAAAAAAACATTTTAGGGAAAATAATCTACAGATGTCAAAATCAAAATCTAAGCTCGTTTCGAAAAAATGTTAGTGATGTTCTCTTACAAATCACCGATTCATTTCCAGACAATCACAGATTTAATTTCAGAATGAAGAGATCCGCAAATAACTTATCGAAAATTCACTGACTCGAAAAAGCGTGTTTCCTCGAATCCACCCTTTGAAGCGATTTACAAGGGTTGAAGACAATTATGGACCTTGGAGATGAGATAAGCCCTTTCTAGTTTTAATTTGAGATGAAAGGCTTTCGAATAATAAATCGTAACGAAGCTATAACGTTGACATTAACTAGATTTTTATAATCAGTTATGAAAACAGAAATAGTATAAAGAAGAATTAACGAATAGATAAATAAAATAAAAATAAATATTGGGGGGACATTTATTACACACAGCGCCATCTAGCCCCATCCTAAGCAAAGCTTGTATTATATTGATAAATTCGATACACTGCAATACAGTCATGCAGTTTTTTTTTTTAAATTATATTCAAGTGACGAGACAAACAAGACGTTCGCCTGGTGGTAAGCGTCACGCCTGCCACTAACAGTAGCAGTGCTAGAATTGTGAACTTGCGAACACAATCCTGCGCCGTACTGCTATGCGCTCATCACCTTGAGATATTAGATGTTAAATCTCATCATACCCAGTAATTTCTCTGGTAACATTGCCCTTCAAACCGGAACACAGTAATGCTTGCACACAACTGCTTGGTGGTTGAATAACTGGCAAAGGTGTGGTATTTCCCCAGTCGGACTCTGCAGTGGAGTCCTACCACTACCTATACCATATCCAATAATGAAAGAGAAATAACTATACTATAGTTACTATCAACGAATTCGTGATTAGATGGACTAAAATGTCATTTAGAGTGTTGCTACTTTTTGGCATAAATAAAATAGGGCTGGGATAAAAAGATTAAGTTTGTTAAATAAGAAATTTAATCATTTTATTAACTAATGTACTTATGTTAACAAATTTAATGATTTCACACCAGTGAACTTCTTCGTTAATTTCTTATTAGTCTGTGTAAAAGGTGGAGTTCCTAACTTATGTACGATTTCAGTCTTTTCAAGGCTATAAATCATGAAAATAATGATACGTTTCTCTGTAGCATTTTACAAAATAACTTTTTAACACAATATGTTTTCCCTTTTCAACTTGCACTTCCACCGGTAGCGCTTTAAATGTTTAACGGCAGTTAATCATTGTTCGATAATGAACGATAAAAACTGAACTAAGTATATCCATCAGTACGGTTTTTTAGCTGGCAGCATTATTTTGAATTGTGACATTTAAATCTGTTCAACTATGAATCCGTCTATAATGTCGAATGGGATTATTGATGCTGATTCCCTTCTAACTAATTTTTACGATATTATTTTTGGAGACATGCCAAAATGTAATTATGACCATAATAGGCTAGATGACTGGTTTTTTTATTGTCCTTTTAAAATGCCCATAAATATAGCTGATTAATGAAAAGAAAATGAAAATCCGATAAAAAAAACTTATAAGCATTTTAATATCATGCTAGACAGAGAGGCGAAACAGCAAATCGTAACATCACTTCTCTGTACGCCATATAAATTCTATTCTGACAAGTAAGGCGTGACGTAATTTTTTGTTTTGTGGGAAAGGAACAGAGTTGTCTCTAACAAAAACTTTATGCCATTTTGTTGAGAAGATAACATTTTGTTGAGAAAATGGCATTTGGTTGAAGAGATGGAAATTTGTAAAGAAGTTGGCATTCTGGTGAAAATAAGTTTGCTTTGTTGAGAATACAACGTTTTGAAATTGGCATTATCAAAAGAATAAATAGAAGTCAAAATTATCATATCCATCGTAGTCTCGTTTCGTTCTCCTCTCGTTTCTTTCTCATTTCTCCATCCAGTTTCGCTAGAATGCCATTATCTCAACAAAATGTTATCAACTCAACGAAATGGCTCCTTCTCGACCAAATTCCGCATTGTCAACAAAATATTATCTCGCCAACAAAATGACGTCTTCTTAACAAAATGCCAACTTCTTAATAAAATGCCACCTACTCAACAAAATGCTACCTACTCAACAAAATGCCACCTACTCAACAAAATGCCACCTACTCAACAGAATAATCTACTTCTCAAATCCTTCATCCGAATTAATTTAAACCACAGTACACAGCTACACCTCACAATATTTCCGTTCGTTAGCAAGGCGTTTGTTTACTTCTAGTGGCGCCGTTCAATTACTCGGAATAATTGCATTCTTACGAGTGTTCAGTAATGAAAGAAAATGCAAAGAAAATCCTCATCAAAGAAAGTCATCATTAACTGAACAAAAGCTCTCCAGGTAGCAGCGAGCGTTATGGGCACCACAAAATTCACTTTGTACATCTAATAACAAAGATATGGTAAGATAGGCTATTTTTTACATTGGCAACTTGAGTAGGTACTATCCCAGCTATTCCTTACGGAAGAAGGGGGTTATTAATAAACACTTCGGAACTGTTTAGTCTCTTACTACCGAGTAAGAAATAAAAAAAGTGGAAGTAAAAATAGGAAAAGACAGTACCACGGCTTATATACAGTTTTTTTTAATAATACTCGTGATCATTCAGCATAGTTATGTATTAAGTAGGTAAAAAGTCACTTAGCATTACCTGACAATGGCGCCAGAATGAGATTCACAATTTCAACCAATTTAATAACTATTAAAAAACGGCAAAGAATCGCGAGCGAATCCGGAAATAGTACAAATAAACAAGGACACATTTCTTCCCGAAGCGCCTACCTGTACTTATATCTTGAGTAGCTGTACGTCACTCGTTTTATTGTGCTATAAACCCTCTGTGGGTACAGATGGGACCGGAGTACCACTATGCAAACTCGATCGTAACTGCGCGTGAATAGAAAATATACGGCAACGTCAGGACAATGCCACATATTAGGCAATAGTTATAGGTAAATACCCATTGAAGTGGCAATGAGCAAAGAGATGATAAAGGATGGGGAAGGAAGATTCTTGAGTGGCGGCCACGAACCGGAAGAGCAGCGTAGCCAGGCCTCCCACTATAGTCGTATTCATAAGTTTTTGACTTTTTGGCTGACTTTTGGCAATATTGAAATAGTGCTGAGGTAAAAAGATAAAATTTCTTAATATATGTGTGTTATGAAACTTAATCTTTTTATTAACTTATGAAGTTATGTTAACAAACATAACAATGTCACGTCAGTGAACTACTTCGATATTTTCATTAATTGTCTTTGTAAAAGGTGTTGTTCCTGACCTTTGTACGATTTCAACCTTTTCAAGGTTATAAAGTTATAAATCATGAAAATAAAGTTAAATTTTCCTGTAGCATTTTACAGATCAATTTTCGAACGTACGAGCGAAGCAAGCAAGGTCAGGAAAGGCTAGATTGTAACACTTTTGCTCTCCGTCGTTCACGGGGTAACTCAAGTTAAATAGCTAAAGTAAGATAGATTTATACCCAAGGTGCTTACTTTTATTCCATTTTGTAACAAAACGTGCATGCATTATTTACCCCCGGGTATGTTTAAGTAGCTAATGTATCACGCGTTTTATTGTGCTATAAAACACTTTGTGGTTTCCTCATACTGCCATATGGGATTCAATACTGCGAGAACTCGAATGTAATTCGCAAAATACGAGTACGAATCAGTTTATGTTTCATTTCATGAAAAATCTTAATTTATACATTTTATAACCAGATAGCATAATTCTCCTCAAAATTATTCATATATGATGCAATTTTTCTAAGCTCTGGTACAGCTGATACTCTGGTAACAAGATAAATCTAGAATCAGGAACAGAATAGTTTTGCGGTTGGACACATGTTTGAATGATGATTATAAATATCTACGCTGGTGTAGTACTATCATAATATGGTAGATGACTGATATATATATATATATATATATATATCAAAAAATGACGTCACGCCTTACTTGTCAGAATAGAATTTATATGGCGTACAGAGAAGTGACGTCACGATATGCAGTTTCGCCTCTCTGTCTAGCATGATATTAAAATACTTATAAGTTGCTTATTTTTGATCAGATTTTCATTTTCTTTTCATTAATCAGCTATATTTATGGGCCACATTTTAATAGGACAATTAAAAAAAACCAGTCATCTAGCCTATTGTTCTGTGCCTTTTAATGCATATGTTTGTTAGTTATGCATGTCTTTGTGCATGCGCATTGTGCACACATAAAACTTTCAAGCTACTGGTAAAATCCGTGGTATATAAAGGAGAGAATGCTAGACTCGGAATCAAAACAAAACACCGAGTGTGTCCCATTTGGCCCAACCGCCCTTCGAGTGTAGAACTATCAGGGCAATTATGCTATAATGACTTTTTTTTAACCTGCGGCTGGTGGTAAGCTCACGCTGGTCATCACGCCTGCCACTAACACTAGCAGTGCCAGAATTGTGAACTTGTGAACACAATCCTGCGCCGCACTGCACTGCGCTCGTCACCCTGAGATATTAGATGTTAAATCTCTTCATACCCAGTAATTTATCTGGTAACATTGCCCTTAAAACCGGAACACACTATTGCTAGGCGGTTGAATAACTGTGTGGTACTTCCCCAAGCGGACTCTGAAGTAGAGTCCTACAACCACAAAAAAATGTGCGCATAATTAAATATTGGTGACAAACTTAACCTGGGTATGTCCTAAAACTGCAACCAGAATCACCGGAGGACGGGCAGCAGCGTCCTCTTAGTTAACGGTGGTAACACTCTGCGATCCCCAAGCCGCCCGCCGAGCGTGGGGATTATGGCAACCCCTCCCTGTTACGGGGGAGGCTTTCGTCCAGCAGTGGACGTCTTCTGGCTGATGGGTGCCACAAGTTTAACTATGTATGCATATCCTATAGCATTCTTCGGCATAGCATAATCTAGTGGGGAGTTACAAATAACCCAACAAAGTGAGTTAACATCGAGAACAAATAGTAACCTCCATGGCAACTCCCGAGGGTTCCAGACATCACTTCGCCTCCACTTGTTGTTATTGTGTTCATTGTTGCCCATTGTTATAAAGACGAATTATTGTCTCCAGTTATTACGAGTCCTGTCTCAATTTCGGGATGAAAATACCATTGTGTCGAACAAGTTAAGACTTCCTTGTCTCGTCAAGATAAAATGTTGGCTAGTGCCAAGAATATAATTATATATTTCTTTACAACACAATAAAGCCGCTCAAAGTTATATTTATGACGTTAGTAGATATTGTGTTTCATTTCTTGTACTAAACTTTTTTATGGCCTATAGGCAGAGAGAGCTAGATCCTCCAAGATATAATAAGGGGGTGTCACTTGTTCAGCCGGCGCTCCGTCCGGGAGGACAATGCAAGGCAGAAGTCAGTGGCCGCCCGCAGGCTAGCCTCGTCGCACGTAACTAAGCATACGTGATAGAAAGTGAGCGGTATATCTAGGTGAATATAGCGAGCGGTATCCAGCGCTATGCGAGTTGAATTGCATCTTCATTGCCTAGTAGATAGAGTCCTTATTTATTTAAATTCTTTTGCGGAGTGAACTTTCTGTACGTAGTATAATTATATATTCTGTGGTTTAACTACCATTTCGCCTGATGGATACATTCTTCAATGGAGCACGCTTGCCTAGAAGAAACTGGTTGTTTTTTTAGATTTGTTTGATTTTGTTTAGGAGTTATATAACATGTAACAAAAAGGTGTGATAATACTGTAAGGTACGTATGTCTATGTATTCGTCACTCAAAAAGTTCATAATACCTTTAACAAAATGTATTATGGATCGTTTTCAGGGTTTCAGGGACCGGTTTCATGTGCAAGGTGTTCACTATAATGAGTATAATGACAGCTTAAGCCAATGAATTCAATGTCACCCTGTATAGGCTACTTTTTATCATCATCTTCAACACTGTTTTTCATTAACACGCACCCCGCGGGGCGCAGCTTAATTGTGTCAGAAAAATATCATGTTTGATAAAATGCGATAAATAGTTAAATAAAAAATATAATTACTATGAAATCTTTTTAAGGATCGACAAGTTGACGGCTCGAACTCATCGGTGGGCGCGGCTAAAAAGCATGCAAATTTTTTTTTGTCGACCTTTAGCTGCAGTGATGTGGTTGGATAAACTCTGAGTTAATTTATTCCAACTTAAGTTATTTGAAATGTTTATGGACTAAACTATGCCGCTAATTAAATTATTTTAGAGTTTTCGTATTCCTTATGTTATTTATTTACGTCCAATGTGGCGTTAAAATTGAGCTAAAATACAAGATGTTTCCTGGCTCATAACTTTCATGTTTATTAACTTTTTACTTTCGTAATAATATACAATCCTAGATAATGAAGAGATTAATCGATATAATACTTAGTCTTGGACCTACAAAATGACATAGTGGAGTAGTAATACTACCGCGTTTCTATGGAGAAGCGACCAACTTGTCTACTCTTAAAGCATTGTTGTCGTTACAGCCTGTATAGGTAAAAAATGCTTAAAAATATGATCGCCTTATTAATTGAGATAATTTAACATCGAGAAAATAAAAATAAACCGAACACCTCCGGTCCCAGTGCTCATTAATCTTGAGCATCGACATCGGAGACTAAAGACGTTACCAAGCTGTAGAAATTTCAGACAAAACATCTGTAAAATATCTATGATATTGCCACTAAAACGGCCTTCTTTTCAGCCGACTTCAAAAAACGAGGTTCTCAATTCGACTATGTTTTTTTTTTCTGCCAATATACATGTTTTTAGACTGAGAATACTCAAAAAGACAATTTAAATAGACGCGTAGGAAACCAAACCACATTGCATCGTAATTAGATCAATTTTAATCTGTTGCAAAATAGAATTTTGAGCGTTTTACTTCAAATGCGCGACCAATTATTTTTTGCATTTTTTCGTCGTAGTTTCTATACAAATAAGTGTAAAACTGGCGACAGCGGTTTTCTATATAATTGCTTTAGAACATTGTTTTGACAACCGTTCTAACCTAAGAAGTAGGGCTTTCGCTTTTCTGTGATACAATCTACGTAATCCACGGAAAAAATATCGACTGTCGCAAAATCGAAAGAAAGTCGAAAAACAAAAGAAAGTCAAATTGAGTCCTTTCAGATAAAAACATCTTAGTTTAACGGTCGAAAAAATAGATTTACGCGATTTTCGACCTCATCATCAGCCCGGAGACGTCCACTGCTGAACGAAGGCCTCCCCTTTAGACCGCCACACTGTACGAAAACCTGCCATTTGCATCCACCGGTTGCCCGCGACTTTTACAATGTCGTCGGTCCACTAAGTGGGAGGCCTTCCTACGCTGCGTCTTCCAAAGTTACCGACATAGCTCGCAAGGTTTGCAAGTTGAAGTGGCAATGGGCAGGCCACATCGCTCGAAGAACTGACAACCGAAGGGGAAGAAAGGTTCTTGAATGGCGACCGCGAACCCGAAGACGCAGCGTAGGAAGGTGATTTTCGACATATTGACATTCAATTTATGAATAATTTATGAAACCGGCATGGATGATATTATTATTATTATTTTATTTTATAAGACCCTTGTATAAACTTGTCTCGTCTATAAAGTTCTTTATCGACGCTCAGCTATACCTTACAAGTCATTAAAAATAATTGTCCTTAATTTTCTTACAGATACGAGAATAATGTCCAAGATAACAAGGCTTACAAAAAAATCTACTCCTGGGATATCGCTTCTAACGGTGAGATATAATACTCCATTAATTTTAGATAAAGATCACCAAAGTACTTCAAAATAATAATATTCAACTAACGTCCTATGGTAATTGGCAGAGTCGTAACAATTCTTTCATGCGTCCAGTGCGAACTTCTATAACAGCGCCCATGTATGAATACATGCATCAAAACTTGGTCCTGGTCTGGTCTGGGGCGCAGAGGCCCCTCCAGGGTCTAGGGCCGTACCATAATCGCTTATTCCGGGACTGAATACGCTCAGCTGCTGACGCTGCGCGACCGTGAGATTTATCGCCTCGCAATAAGGTTCGTGCTCGCGCAGTGAACTAGCTGCAACTAGCGGCAGCTGAACCTATTCGGTCCCGCTGTAAGCGGTTCACAGTACGGCCCCTGGACCCAGAGCCCGGGCACCGCTTGTACCTAGCCCTGGATTTGTCAATAGGCCGTATAGGCCGCGGCATAGCGGTCTATTATTTTAGAAAGGTAGATGGGACGGCGGAAATAAAGTGGACTACGCTCATGAAAAATATAAATCCGACATCCTGCTGGTACCGTCTCAGTCACGGCACTGGTAATAGGGACAAACTTTCAGCTGAATACACAAATGTTAAGTTTATCTTTTTTATACACAACTAATAACGAATGAACCAAATGAGACGCTCTTCTAATGGTCGGAGATAACACTAGCCCAAAACCATACAAAACTGTGAGTAAAAAAACAAAATCCAGTGTATTGCTGCATTGCAAAAGGTTACGTGGCTAAACGTAGTGAAGGCAGATGGAGCTTTCATAGAGCCTTAACTGAATCTTCATCATCATGATCCCGGAGACGTCCGCTGCTGAACGAATGCCTCCCCTTAGACCGCCACACTGTACGACAACCTGTCATATGCATCCACCGATTGCCCGCGACTTTCAAAATGTTGTCGGTCCACCTACTGGGAGGCCTTTCTACGCTTCGTCTTCCGGTACGTCGTCGCCACTCAAGAACCTTTCTTCCCCATTGTATACCAGTTCTTCGAGCGATGTGGCCCATTGCCACTTCAACTTGCAAACCTTGTGAGCTATGTCGGTGACTTTGGTTCTTTGGCGAATACGTCTGGGTTTTATCGCGCAAAGTAACTCCAAGCATAGTTCTCTCCATTGACCGTGGCGTGACTCTCCCTTGACTGAATGTTCATGGTCAATGAAAGCAGATAAGTGTTCGGCAGATAAGCAGCGCATCATAGAAGACACCAGACCCATCGCAGGTCACACGTGGTTGCTATTGAACTGAGACAGAGAGAAATAGAACAAGGTACAGGAGGCATATAATCAGAAGTGGCTGATGTTGAGTCGAATACTCAGAATTCTTTTTCGTTTGATTGTATCAAAATGATCGCGTGACGTGATGAAACTGAAGTCGCAAGAACAGCTATTAAGTATCTGCTTCTTTTTCAGATAAAAATCCAAAAGGAAGGTACAGAAGAAACACTCAGTTGTCAATCACGCAGCATTTCACCGAAACGACAGTCATGCCTGGAGCCGATGTAAGTTGACTCTCTTCAACATTTTATATTTTACTGGTTGGCACACTGTGCCAAGTGTGGGCAGACCTTCAAAGGGGCAATTCGAACGTACTCCATCAAAAGTTGGCAAAAGATGGCGAAAATTCCATGTTTTTGGGATCTTAAAGCCGATACTAGGCTAGTCTCGTAATAGAGAGAGACAGCGATTTTTAGTACCAGAGAGCAAGACACATCTTTAGTCGCTGAGCCAGAAAAGTTATAGATTATAATATTTTTTTCTTTTGATTTAAGCAAGCTTCCTCGCTATGATTTTCTACATATGCTATATATGCTTAAGTCAACGTTATTTTCGAAACACGATCGCGCATGTAAATGCTACTTGGGGGCACAGATCCCAAAAGCAATGTTTCCAGAAAAAATACTAATCATACATGTTACATGGTATAATCTCAAGGTGACGATCGCAGTACATTGAGCTGGACTTTACAAACCATTGATTTACGATTTATGACCAAGCGTTTTAAACGGGCAACACATGTTGGTCATAGCTCACCGCTTGAAGTCTAGACTCACCAATACTCGCTCGTCGCTCGCCTAGCTGGCCGAGTGTAGGCTACTACGAACATAGTATACTATTCGATAAGTGTTTTGCTAGTGATTGCTTACCTCGCCTCGTATCACTACCAAATTACTGTGGGTTTCTCTGCACAAACTAAAGGTGATCGCCTGCACCTGGTTAGCGTTGTCCATATAACCCCATTGCAATCCTCAATCCGCGCTAGACCAACATGATTTGACCAATATTTATAAGACTGTAGTGTAGATCCGACATAGCTCGTAAGGTTTGCAAGTTGAAGTGGCAATGGGCAGGCCACATTGCACGAAGAACTGACAACCGATGAGGAAGAAAGGTTCTTGAGTGGCGACCGCGAACCGGGAGACGCAGCGTAGGAAGGCCTCCCACTAGGTGGATCGACGACATTGTAAAAGTCACGGGCAACCGGTGGATGCAAATGGCAGGTTATCGTACAGTGTGGCGGTCTAAGGAGGAGGCCTTCGTTCAGCCGTGGACGTCTCCGGGCTGATGATGATGATGATGATGAGTGTAGATATTAGCATGGCATAGTAAATATAGCATATTAAGACCTGGGTATGTCCTAAAACTGCATCCAGAACCACCGGAGGACGGGCATTAGCGTCCTCTGGGTTATAAGTGATGAGCTGTGATCCCCACGCCACCTGCCAATGTGTGGATTATAGCAGCCCAATTTGAGGAGGGAAGCTCTCGTCCAGCTTTGAACATCTTCTGGCTGATGATGATAGTAGCATTCTACCGCACAGATTATTTGCACCGTTCTTTTTTGCACTGTTCAATTTGCTAGGCGTGCTAGTGCCAACATTTTCCTAGCTTTCACACCATTAGGCAAGTCAATGAGCGCTTCATAAACCACCCAGTCACAAAAAAACTAAACTTATTACCAAAAGATCCCTCCAAAAATGCCTCATATTTACCCCATGTCGGTTCTAGTTTAGAACGAACCATAAATAAGTAAAGAGACAGTAATAACAGTAAATAAAAATGGCCCGCAGTAAAACATGCGGAAATATGTTAGCTCGCGAAAGATTTATAGCGCAGCCACACATTTTGGTGATGTTTCAAACGCAGGCGACTTTATGTTTTATCTGGTTTGTTGGAAAATCTATTATGCAAAAGCAGAAATTAATTTCCAATTCAATTTTAAGAATCAGGAACCTCTCTTAGGAGCAAAATTGGCCAACGGGTAATGAGTCGTGCGTTCGCAGCTCTTGAGTGAAAAACGAGTGTATTGAAACTTAAAATTTCGCCGTTGTTCAATTGCCGCATGAAAGAAATACACACAAAATCAAACACCAAACACGGTAATTCCCCATTTCATTTGAATCCCACCGGATCTTCCGTTGTTTAACGTCAATTATCTTTTAGCAGTCAAGCTACGCTTTAAGCGCTGCACATCAGCAGCTAGAAGTCCTCTGCCGGACGAAGGCTTAAGGAGAGTTAGCCATAATGCCCACACTTGGCAGGCAGCTTAGGATCGAGAGGTAGTACTATTACTTGTGTCGAGAGGACGCTACTGCTGACTACTGATGGTTTAAGATGTAATTTTAAGACATATCTACCCAGGCGCTACTATCAATTTATATAGCTAAAAGAGCTAAGCTAAGCTTTTTGTAGTGGTAGGACTCTAATGCAAAGTCTGCCTGGGGAAGTACCACACCTTTGCCAGTTATACAACCGCCAAGCAGTAGTGTGCAAGCATTACTGTGTTCCGGTTTGCAGGGCAATGTTACCAGAGAAATTACTGGGTATGAAGAGATTTAACATCTAATATCTCAGGGTGACGAGCGCAGTGCAGTGCTGCGCAGGATTGTGTTCGCAAGTTCACAAATCTGGCACTGCTACTGTTAATGGCAGGCCTGACGCTTACCACAAGGCGAACGTCTGGCCCGTCTCGTCACTTGAATGTATAAAGAAAAGCTCTTCGAACCATACACGGTAATACATGGGATGTTTATCATGTTACAGACCCTCTTCCTCTTTTGTTATAGGTGATTCTGCAGTGTACTGTTCGTGGTCCCCACCCAGCCAGGTTCGGGTGGGAGAGAGATGGTGTCGTCATATCTTCTAACACAGACTCAAGGTAAACAGCAAAGAAAACGTAAATTGTGTTGCTAAAATCAGGTTAGTTGCAGTCACACCTTTAAGCTATCATCAAACCTAATAAAATAAAAACTATCACGGTAACACGGTTTTTTCTATTTATTTTGATTTATTCGAGTAATTTTTATGTAAAAATCAAACTACTGAACCGATTTCGATAAAATGTATATGGGACCACCTCTGATGTATCACATATCAAACAAAAAAATAATCATCAAAACCAATTCATAATTGGCGGATTAATTGCGTAACATACACAAAAAAAAACATACAGACGAATTGAGTACCTGCCTCCTTTTTTGAAGTTGGGTTAAAAGTAGGTAGAGGTATACAATTTTTGGCGTGTCCTCGCCCAAACTGGAACACAGAAAAATTGTCGCAGTTGTTTGTATTATTTTCTTAAACTTGTATTTTTTCGCGAATTAATGGTGTTTTAGTTATTAAATATCAAAATCAAAATCCAAAGTGGAACCACTGCAACCTTCTGTGAAATTGTAGCCAAGTTTTGTCAAGATTAGTTGAAAAACACGACCCGTACGCGAGTACCAACAGCCATACATACATCCGGACAGATGAAAGCAAATTTAGCAAGTTGTTGCAGAGACATCGTATGCTTCACTGGCTCGGTCAATCAAAAATTAAATATTGTCCACAGGTACACTACAGGACAAATTCTGTCACCAGATGGTGACATTGTCAGCCAGCTCAACATATCTCTTGTGAGAGTCGACGATGGAGGTCAGTTCGCTTGTGTCGCCCATCATGGAGAGAGCAGTGTGACACATTCTGATAGACTCAACGTTTATGGTATGTCTTAGTTTATAGTTCCACTCATGGTGGGAATTTCAAATATTTTTCAAGTGTTTTTTTGTCACAGATTCACGGAATTGTTAACGCTTAAAATTTTGCAGTATTTATCGTCGCAGTATCTATTATTCTTGGCGTCACATAAATCATGTTTTTATCCCGCCTCAAAAAACATTAATTTGGTCAACAGGTCCGCCCTACATTAGGACGATTCCACCCCTCAAAGCTCAGAGTGGACAGAGCGTCGCCTTGAGGTGCCCCTATTATGGTTATCCTATAAGGTACGAAATAAGAAAGGTATGAACTATGAAATCCAGAATTTCAAATTTTTTGCAATTTGTGCTAGCTATGGCCAGAGCAGCTCTTATAGAACTAGGAATGGTATAATTTCAGTTTGGGTTTTCGACATTCATGTTGAATAGAGCTATTTATTTCCGACCATATATATATTTATTCTCTTCTCATGTCTGCTGTAAAATAAGTACTACGGAAAAATTCACATCATTTCGTGCACTGTACGGGACTGTCATAATCCTCTCCCCAATAAATCATCAAGCTTTTTATTCTTGTCTCTATATTATTCTCTCTGTCTTTCACTATAGTGATTAGTTGATTTTAGTATCTGCCTAGTGTTCCAATATAATATGTTTTATTTCTTTCTTTCCTCCATTTGTAATCTCGATACTGTGTAAATATTTCAAGCAATGCGTTTATTTTACAGGGATATAACGTGGGAATACAAAGGTAAAGAAATAAGAACAGACACTCAAAAAAATCGATATAAAAGATCGATTAACATTACCGCTTTAAGTATAGAGATATTCGGTCGAAAACCGAAATTAAGAAAAGAAACAGACTGTTCAAAACAAAAGAACACCTCAGAAGAAACTGACCACAATCACAGAAGTAAAGATTTAGGAAATTTAAATAAAGTTAGAAATATAAAATTAAATAAGATTGTTAAAAATGAAGAAGAAAATTTTGTAAGACATAATTTAAATCTAAAACAAAATGTTATAGAGAGTAAGAATCAAAACTATAAGAATTTTAACGTTACCAAGACAGAAAATGGAAGGAATATGACTACTGTAAACAAGTTGAGAATAAAAAGAGACGCAACCGTCAGTACCGATGGTGTTCTAACCATAACCAAAGTAAGCAAGAGTGACAATGGGATGTCTTACTCTTGTATCGTTAAAAGTCCTTCGGGAGAAATGGCTAAAAGGATATTTGAACTATTAGTGGTAGAAGCGCCACAACTGGAAGAATTAATGTTCGGAAGTGATTTGCAAGAAGGGCAAATTGTACAAATACATTGCAATCTGAAAAGTGGTGATTCACCAGTGTATTATTCGTGGCTAAAAGATGGGAAGAAGATACCTACCCATTTGAAAGTAAGTATTTATAATATTATAATAATAAGAAATATATAGTATATATTTTTAAAGCTTAAACAGGAAGAAAAAAAAAAAAATACCACAAAGAACACACATAGAAATACCATAAGTGTGGAATCACTTCATACAAAAATATTCAAAATAGTATAGCCAGTGCGACTTCTCTCGTCACGCCTTGGAACCTGTAACGGTTTCGGCTTGGGTAAATATTTGTGTTACAAAAATTTACAGATGGCGCCACCAACGCTTTAGTTGGTAGCTTATAACAGGTTCGGAAATTTGGCGTCTAAGGCAGAGACTTCTGTAGCTTAATTGGCAAAGCAGTTGGGACGGAAACCCATAGCGACTGCTCGTATGCAGGTTCGAGTCCTGCCGGAGGTCATAATTTTTCTTCCTGTTTAAGCTTTAAAAACATAGAAATACCATAAGTGTGGAATCACTTCATACAAAAATATTCAAAATAGTATAGCCAGTGCGACTTCTCTCGTCACGCCTTGGAACCTGTAACGGTTTCGGCTTGGGTAAATATTTGTGTTACAAAAATTTACAGATGGCGCCACCAACGCTTTAGTTGGTAGCCTATAACAGGTTCGGAAATTTGGCGTCTAAGGCAGAGACTTCTGTAGCTTAATTGGCAAAGCAGTTGGGACGGAAACCCATAGCGACTGCTCGTATGCAGGTTCGAGTCCTGCCGGAGGTCATAATTTTTCTTCCTGTTTAAGCTTTAAAAACATAGAAATACCATAAGTGTGGAATCACTTCATACAAAAATATTCAAAATATAGTATATAGTAAATAAAACGAAGCAAGACGTCGACGCAATCATAATCATCAATATTAAATCGCACGATCTTTGAAATGTATTTTCGCTTCTTTATTTATTTTTTATTACCGCCTACATTTTTTTTTGCATTATAAAATATTAATGTGCCTACTGCCTAACTTTTTAAATTTGATATTTTTTTCTTATTTTGTAACTCTAAAACTAATTATAGCAGTGAATAATTTTTTGTCTCAAGTATAATTGCTATTAAGAAATGTTTATAAAACGGCTTTTTTGCTTTCTAAGTTAATCTTCTCAAATACTTGGCAAGCAAAAGTTTCGAAATTCGTAGGCGGAGTCATGTCTGCCACAAAGCTAGAGATTTCCATTTGGTAATGTTGAAATTAATAATTTACAAGCCCAATTTTGAATTCTGTCTTCAAAAGCCGACGCTTCTTGTCTAAGTGGATTACCCCAGACTAAGTATCAAAAGCTTCCATCTTATCTAAAATAGGTGATATTATAGCATCAAATTCTAATTATTTTGATGTCCATCAGAAATCCATAACAGAATTCAGATTAGAAATCACCGTACCAAATTATTCCTCACCTCGACAGGCAAACTATTTACTTTGAACTAAGATGTTTGGTGAACACAAAATAATAAGGCGCTTTGTTAACATCTTTCTTGACAGTGTGTTTATTTGTTAGTATGACAAGGTAGACCCATAGTAATTTAAAAATATTTTTACACAATTGATACAAAATATCTTACACCCTCACATGCTATCTGATATATATATGATAGGTGGAAGATGCAGAACGTCAAGTGCACAAGTTCGACTCAAATTTTCACGGTTTTTCTATATCATATATTGAAAATATAATGATGTAAATGATCGTCAAAGTAAATGGACATCTGCTGGCGACTACAAGAGGCAACCCTTAAGTTTAATATGCTAATTTGTCTTCACAATAAACAAAAGCATCTCGTCATAGCGCCCAATCAAGGATATTAATTTCCTGAGGATCGCTTTGTACGTGACGAGAATACCTATCTACTGTAAATGGCATGCCTTTCTAGAAACACAGATAATGAGAGCCAGATGGGAAACAAAACAAGTTATTTATAGAACGCAATTTTTTTATGGCAATAAAATTATATTAAGACATTATTTAGACGCTCTCCTGCAGGTAACATCCGTCCTTGAAATGACACTTTGGTGTTATCAATAAACTATTGTATTGTGAGAGATAACTTCGGCCATTGACATTGCAGCTGCAATCAGAACTTTGGGTTACAACAAAGCGCGGGTGCGCTTTGAAGTTGCTCAAAAACTTTCGCGTGAGGGTTCACGCGAAATATAATAAATATGGAATATAGCGCGTCCGCTTCCTAGCCTATGACGCGGCCATACTGCCGTCATCGCCAACCATAAGACGTCCACTGCTGGACGAAGGCCTCCTCCTTTAATAGGGAGGGGTTGCCATAATCCCAACGCTTAGCAGGCGGCTTGCGGATCGCAGAATGCTCACCACCGTCAACTAAGTGGACGCTGCTGCCCGTCCTCCGGTGGTTCTGGATGCAGTTTTAGGACATACCCAGGTTCATACTGCCGTAACGTACGTATATTTATTGCGTGAGACCGAGTGAATTGTGCCCTATTATACTACAAGCAGTTTCAGTTCTACTTAATTATTTTTCACACTTATCACAACACACCACATCACACACACCTGGACACATCTGGTGAACGTCTCGTATTTGACTGATTTGATAGTTCTGGAACTGTCTGATATGTCTGGAACTATCTCGTATGGTGGGTTACATTTTCTGGGACATTTGTCTTACATTATTCTGGAGCCTATAACTACTACGCAGTCAGAAGTAAAATGTCTTAAAAGCTGATAGTATAAATGTCACATTAGAACAGTTATCAGTGCTAATAGCCTGGCCGGTTATATCTTAATTTTACATCTGCATCTATCCATGTTCTGCAACAGGAATTCGCTCAAATTCTTATGGGCCAATTTCGTTAAATCTGTTCAGTGGAGAGTGAAAAGGTAACTTTAGGCAAATATTCAAATCCTCTCCTTTGTTTGCTTAGTTGATTTTTATCAGATGAAAATGGCACTTATCCTAAATGATGATAAAAGTCTGAATCTCTAGTTGTTTTTTTCTGAATCATTGAATAAATATAATTTAATGATGTAAAATAACGCCTCAATTAGACCCTTTTATGTTAGAGTAATTTGAACTTCCTTGACAACAACTCGACACTAGGGGCTGGCTACGCGTGTGTCCAGTTGGTGTAATTCAAAATAGGTATCACTTGTTACTTTGTCATCTGGACACGCTAGAATTTTCATCTTAAAATAAATTACTTTTATGTTTTCGCCAAGTGAACATGAGTCTTTTAACTATAAACTTAAATATAGGTGTTGTTAATGTTTGTCTGAGGAGTAGAGTCTCACTGCTAGACAAAGTAAGGCCTCTCCTCGACTTTCGAGTTTTTGTAGTCTACTAAAAGACCAAACCAACTTTGGATTCCACTTGGTAATAAGTTTGGTCCAGAGTTCTTCTGATATAACTCTTACACTCTCTCTCTCTCCCTCTCTTATGGTTGCCGGAATGAGATCGCTGTTAGCGATAAAGCCACTTGTGGCACTAGTTCCTAAGGTTCTTGTTTCTATTGTTATTTTTTATTTCTGGTGAGCACAATACTCAATACTCAATCATTTATTGCTACATATGTGGCTACATGCAGGTCTTAAGTAACATATGTATATTACAGTAATACATATGACCCTTGTCAGGGTATGGCAACATTTGGTGCAGAACGCTCTATTTTACTAGTTGGTATTAGAATTTTGTCGTTGAAAAACTCGTCAAGGGTGTAAATAGCATTTCGCTTCTAACATATTTTTTATTTGTTTATTGAAACAGTCGTCGTTTTCTATTTCTTTGAGAGAGTTAGGCAGTTTATTGAAGATTTTTACGGCCATTGAGTTGGGGCTAGAACTGTGTATTGCAAGATTTGACTTTGGTTCAATGAGGTCATATTTGTATTGGGATCTCGAGTTAGGCTGTCGATCAATAACTTTTTTTAAAAATTCGGGGTATTTTCTTACGAATTTGCACATTTGAAATATATATATATAGACACTAATGATAACATTTTTAATTTAATAAAATAAGGCTTATGGAAGTTACCTATGGTAATATCAGGAGCTTTCAGGTTGGCTAGAATTCGGATGCATTTTTTCTGAGCGGGAAAAAGATCGGGTGCATTTACACTGTTTCCCCATAGTACGATTCCATATCTTAGCCAAGAGAAGGCGTATGCGTAGTAAGCCGCTATAGCTGTATTTAGGTCGGTAGCACGTTTTAGCTCTGTTAGCGCATAAGAAAAACTATCTAATTTTGATTTTAATTTTTGAACATGGTTTTTCCAGTTTAAGTGTGAGTCAAGTTCTAGGCCTAATAGTGTAGCCGAGTTAACACATTCAAATTTGATATTATTATACACAAAATTTATGTCAAGAGGAGTTTTTTGGTAGGGCCTAAATTGTATAATTTTTGTTTTTGCAAAGTTCAAGTCAAGATTATGGTCCTTCATCCAATTTGTAATATTATTAAAAATGTCAGTAAGATTATTATTTAAATTTATATTATTTTCACAAGATGTCAATATTGAAATATCGACTGCAAAGAGAACGCAGGAGTCATTAACCTAAAATCATAAATTTTATGATTTTAGGTTGCTCATTTATGTAAAAAAGGAATAGGATACACCCGACGACACTTCCTTGGGGGATTGAGTTGGAGTTGTGGGAGTGGGATGGGAGTTGATCTTATTACACTTATTGTTTTGGTATCATAGTCAAAGCTTTCGATTTCAACATACTGATCACGATTTGTTAGATATGATTTGAACCATTCGTGTGGTTTTCCGCGTATTCCTATGTCGTATAATTTATCTAACAATATATTGTATTGAACTTTATCATAGGCCTTCGACATATCTAGTAAAATTCCAACGGCATATCGTTTATTATTGATATTACTGAGTGCCTCTTGGACGTATCTATATACCGCTAGCTCAGTAGATCGGTTTTTTTCGAAAACCGTATTGAGACCCATCAAGCAGCCGAAATTTTTCGCTAAAAGAATTTAGGCGCTTTTGCATCACTTTCTCAAATATTTTAGAGGAGGCAGGCAAAAGAGCTATAGGCCTGTAGTTGTCAGGGTCTAGTTTTGACGATTTTTTGTAAACTGGTTTTACTATGGAGGTTTTCAAGAAGTCAGGAAAAATGGCTTCTTGGAAAGATTGGTTAATTAATAGATAATAAGGTAAAGTAAGTTCTTTTGCACATTTTTTTATAAGTATTGGTGGTAATTCATCTATACCGTAGCTGTATTTACTTTTCAGACTTTTAATGATTTGGTATATTTCGTACGGTTCAGCTGGGCTCAGAAACATCGTGTTATCAGTTCGCTGGAGGGGCGGCAAGCCGCGCGCCCCCGCCCCCCCGCTCCTGGAGATCGCCCCGACAGACGCGAAATGCTCATTAAAAGCATTTGCTATCTGGCCCAGGATCAGTTATTAATTGTTTATTTATTTTCAGTTTTATGTTATTTTTTGTCTTTTTCATATGTTTGTTTGTGCGTTCTTTAATTATTTTCCACATAGTTTTAGTTTTATTTTCGGAATTTTGCATTTCACGTACATATTGATTTCTTTTTGATTTACTGCATGTTTTTTTTAATATTTTTATGTATGTTTTATAGTAATTTGTTAGCGCTGGGTGTTTACAATGAATCACAATAGGTTTTAGTAGTGTAAGAGTCAGTACTAAGAGTTCAAGAGTACTGGCTCAAAATAATTAATAGTACTACGTAGTACTGGAACGGAGTTCGTTGTTTATAGGTTTAATCGGACAATAATGTTGTACTCCGTTGCTCTATATCAAACCTAGAGCCAATTTACCAAAATTATTTGATAGATTATTTGAACTAATTTTGATAGATACTCTAAGAAGAAACCTTTAGTTTGACTTGATCTAGATTGGGGTAAATGAAACTGCAGTCTCGATGGACAGTAAAGTTGAAGAATTAAGTTTTTTTTTCTTCAAAATTTTCAGATAATCGAAAGGAGCTTGGAAGTGTTCAGTGTGCTGGTCATAAAAAACGTGTCGTTAGACCATTGTGGTACCTACACCTGCGTGGCGGCTAACCACGTGGCCAAGGTGAACAGGACCGCCAACTTGTATATTAAAGGTAAATTAATAATTAGAAAAGCAACTTTAAACATCTTGGTAGCAAAAGAGACGACGTCACAGCCGAAAATGCAGTTACGCGTAAAAGCTGAAGTGGCGATGGGAAGCACACATGGCTAGGGGGATATAAACAGGTGGAATAAGGTATCGACGAGTGCGTATCCGCGGAACTGGGACCTTATTTTTGAATCGTACGCAAGCGTAGCGCATGTGAAAGGAGCTGACCTTCGAACGATACTGTTTGGAATAAGGTTCAATATCGTTTGAAAGTCGACTCCTTTCGCATGCGCTACTTTGCGTACGATTCAAAAATGAGGCCCCTGGAGATGATGTCGTGGCGGGACCAGCCCGATGGTCGGACGACACTGGGAACGTCATGAAATAGAGGAATGACTGATAGTCTAAGATCCGATGAACAACGACCTTCACCCATCTGTTTAGTCGATGAAAATTGTTTGTTATCAAATTAAGTATGCTAGAACATATATCGGGAGTGGGTTGGTTAAAAAAATCCTGGCAAGGCCATAATTAATGAAAAAAAAGTATTTTTTATTTTTTATTTACGTTCAAGGGACGAGACGACCATGACATTCGCCTGGTGGTAAGCGTCACGCTTGCCACTAACAGTAGCAGTGCCAGAATTGTGAACTTGCGAACACAATCCTGTGCCGCACTGCACTGCGCTCGTCACCCTGAGATATTAGATGTTAAATCTCTACATACCCAGTAATTTATCTGGTAACATTGGCCTTCAAACCGGAACACAGTAATGCATGCACACTACTGCTTGGCGGTTGAATAACTGGCAAAGGTGTGGTACTTCCCCAGGCGGACTGCAGTAGAGTCCTACCACATTTTTTTTTATTATTTAATATCGCACACGTGAGTTAAACGAATAAATTTAATAGCAATCGAAAGTATGAACCCTATAGAATATCCAAACTGTAGGTTTCTGTTTTTTTTCCTGGCGTAACTACTGGGTTTGTAGGTATAAACAGGGATGCTGATATTGACACTGATTTATTTAATAAACAAATAAGTGAAAATAACTAGTATCAACATACCTGTTTATACCTGCCAACCCAGTAGTTACACCGGGAAAAAACAGACAACCCAACGTTTGCATATTCTATTAAGCTTCATACTTTCGATTGCTATCAAATGTATTCGTTAAACTCACTTATGTGTGCAAACATTTAATAAAAAATCTTGTTTTTATTTTTTTATTGGATAACTTACAATTTTCATCGACTAAACAGATGGCAGAAAGCCGTTGTTCATGGGATCTACTATAATATTTATTCATAACACGTAAAATTTTTATAATCTACGGTATAGGTACAAGTCGTAATTTACTGTTTTTTGACCGTTTCAAGTACATTAAGTTGAAGTACAAGAATGGGAATATTGAAAACCGACTCTAATAGCACCTTATCATAAGGCAATTGATGAGTCGAACAGGATCCAGCAGGAAAATACAGGCTGGTAGTTAAAGTGCATATATAGAAAAAGGCCGGCAAAATTGCCGCGCACCTTCTTCTGATATACAAGATATAAAATAATTATATTTGACTCTCTTTTTCTCGTTAGTCTGTTGTGCTCTGCAGGGCTAACATGCGCACCGCGAGAAAATTTTGTCGTGTCTTTCGGCCTTACCTAAAATAATCTCGATTCACTTAGTCACTGCTTAAACTTCTCTGTCCTTTTCTAGCACGTGCAACTTCACGTCAGAGAGAAGATGGCAGAGCATCTTAAGCAGTGACTAACGGTTGAAAAGTTTTTTTAAGTAAGGCCGTTTATGTCGTGCGAAAACGAGACAAACTTATACAGATTCGTAGCCTTGTCCTGTTTTGTAGAATCGAGAAAATTTTCTCGCGGTGCGCATGTTAGGCCTGCAGGTCTGTTTGTAGCGCTTATATTCATTGTATATACTTTTGCGGTTAAACTATCTGTACTAAATAATATTTACTAATACTTCACCTAAAATAGCCCAGAAAAAAATTGTTTAGTAGGCCAGTTTCAAGTCCAATAAAGTATAATACAAACTTATAAAAAGAAATTTAAAAGAAAATAAAGGTTATAGAATGAATATTCATGAATATAGAATATTCAATTCACTGCCAGCTTTTAGGCGCTGCGCGCTGTTTGTTTCCGGCCCAATTCATTAGTGTATTTATTTAAAAACGACCAACTGGTTTTCGCTTTTCGCTACAAAATGGTGGATGGACAATATTTGGGAAAGAAAACAAAACAAAGATCTGATTTCTTAGACATGCGAAGATTCCGGCAAATCCGGCCAAATTTTTCTGTTGTGTTCATAATAATGTTAAATTCCGTTCTTTATAATATATTGAAAACTGTTCACCAAATCAGACCACACGGTTTAGAAATAGCTAAGATTTTTTTCATGATGAATGGGTTCGCGTTTTACCTTGCCTCACCGAGGCGTAGACAAGGAAGGTTGTTATCTAACTACAACATTATTTTGTTCCAAAAAGAAAAGTATTTTAATTCTAAAACAATTCAGTCCTTGTAGGACTGGACTAGGTCAAAAACCCTTCAATGTCAGAGTTTTCTAACGTTGGTAATAACTATTTAGAAGGTCATTGTACTCATAATCATGCAGAACTTTTAATAATAAACACAAACCTTACAGCGCGGATAAATATCAGTTCCTTACAAAATAATCTATATAAATACAAATTTTGAAATGGAGGATTCAAGTGGAACGCGCGAAATTACGAAATGCTTTATTGCCTAGAAATGGTATGTACATTAAAAAAAAATAAGTGAATTCCCTGGCTGCAACTTTAGCGTGAAGCTGTAGTGCAGCAGCCAGTGCTTCCCCCAAATCTAATCTATGTCTAATCTAATCTATTGTAAAAATTGTTCACAGTGAAGAGTACTGTGCCTTCTAATCAGCTTAGTTCTACATAACTCCGTTGCCTTCATTTCTGTGCTGATTGAAATGAATGCGTTTCTATGTGTTTGCCAGATAAGCTTTCGATTTTTTTAACCAGACTACTGCAAGGTCGACTTTCCGACCTCCGGCCTAAGCACTACCAATCATCTCTATTATTGTCTTCAATATCGTGTTCCTTTATTCGCTACTCTAATTAAAATTTCGAGGGTATTGCTATTACGAACCAACTGTTTGTAATTTTAGATTCTGCTTTCGCTCTCTGCTAACAAGATATTTTTTTCAATCTCTTTTATTAACTTGGAAAAAATGCGGATTGTTTTTTTTTTACTTTTCCTTCACACTACCAGATTAAAAAATAGCCTCGAAAATTATCTTTATAAGAGCTCACGAAGCTTACAAGAAAAACATGACTTCTAATTCAGAAAATTAGGGGTTTAAAGAGGGTTTCAGATATTTATTTATTTTCCTGTTATTTGCTGGCTACATTTATTAACAGTCAAGCTCTAAGCCACTCTTGCCCGCGGAAGCCAGCCTTATTTCAAAACCCGTGGTACCAATCAACTCACAATTATGTTATTGCTTGTAAGCTTCGGTCGTGGCTAGTGATCGCAGCTGAAAAACCAAGGTGCCAAGTAAAGAGACTACAATTTCCACTTTGTTCACCTAGGTGATTTCACACAGGTGAAAAAAGTGGAATTTTAAACCTAGGCAACCGGTAGGTTCCGTCATATTTCTATCATGCCGTTAGAGAAAATTGGGACCACTTTATTGCTCCGAAACCGTTCTACCTTCCTTCGCGACGCAGTTTCGGGTTACTGTTCTTGTTATGGGCGGGGATTCTAAGATACGAAGCACCGCTGGCTGACCGCAGTTAGTAGAGGAACCAAGTGTTGAGCAAGCCACCCATGAAAGGGCCAATATTCAAGAGCTAGTACTCCTAAAAAGAGTTCTTTCCAGGTCAGCGCGTAATCATAAGCCATTTTTCTCACTTAATCAATCGACACTTCATGCAGCATAAGAACAACTCTGGGAGTATTAGCCCCTGGATCCTAGTTATCCGAATAAATATGTTTTCGACCGATGTACAATAAAAAGTTACATCTAAAGAACTGTTTTTATTTTAGTTGCTCCAAAATGGAGCGAAGAGCCACAGAACACATCGTTACTGTTGGGGAGAAGTGGCCACATAGCATGTAATGCTAACGGGTATCCACAACCACAAACACATTGGCTGAAGAAAGACGGTAAGCAAATGGCAATAAACAAACCAGGAGTTCTTGGAATAGGGTAGATGACTGATGTTTAAATCGTTGAAACCAATAGCTTTGATGAAGAATGCTATGCATGCATAGCGTCAAAGTCCGGTGACGCTGTAGAGGCCATCTGAGGCCAACAGCATCAGTCATTCATAAAAAAAGAAAAAATGCATAGCGGTAGTCGCGGGCAACCGGTGGATGCAAATGGCAGGTTGTCGTACAGTGTGGCGGTCTAAGGGGGAGGCCTTCGTTCAGCAGTGGACGTCTCCGGGCTGATGATGATATAAGCGTTTAAAGTTTTTGCTAGAGCCAACTCTGTCCTTTTCCCACAAAACAAAAAATGACGTCACGCCTTACATGTCAGAATAGAATTTATATGGCGTACAGAGAAGTGACGTCACGATTTGCTGTTTCGCCTCTCTGTCTAGCATGATATTAAAACGCTTATCAGTTACTTATTTTTGAACAGATTTTCATTTTCTTTTCATTAATCAGCTATTTTTATGGGCCACATTTTAATAGGACAATAAAAAAAAACAGTCATCTAGCCTATTATATCAAGTCAAGTATTGAAATTACTGTGTCATAGTTTTCTTCTTCACACTTGGTTTTGATTTTAACCCAAAGAGCACCACGGTCGAAACGATTGCGAACGCCTGCATGCCAACGATTTAGTTATTGTTTTTTATGACTGCCAAACTATTTTTTTATTTACCTAGTAACCCTGTAAACTTGATCTCTACTACTGCAGTAGTAAAAAAGGAATTCAAATCAAACAACTTCGAATTGATAGCTCCATGCCCACCAACATTTCCCGGCTTAGTTCCTAATGGCTTAACAGCAATTGATGGATATGTTTTTGAAACTCCCTGTCCACTAAAATATTGTGTCACTCGGCAATAAGGTGCTTTAAAAAAATACTATTCATATTTTTGGGGTACGCAATAAAGATCCTCTAGCTATCTATCTAAAAAAACCCTTTTTTTATGTCCCCATAAGAACCTAATTTTGAAACTCTCTGTCTACCAAAATTTCCTGGCTCACTTCCTCATGGCTGAATAGCACATTCTGTTTCATTTCAATCTGCTATACCGAAATGAAACCTTAAATACCAATACATGAAATCACTGTGCTTTTATAGTGGCTTGATTGACGTATTGAGCAAGGCGATTAGGCGATGCATTTATTCTGAGATAGTCAAAAAGTTAACGCAGTTTCATTGCAGTTGTGCTGGAAACTTGGCGACCAGTGCTTGAAGTAGCGGGTGGTGGCGTGCTTAGCCTACCCAACGGGTCTCTCATATTCGACTCCGTAGCACTTTCTGACGCAGGAGTCTACACGTGCCACGTGGAAAACGGGGTGGGCGAAGCTCTGAGCAAGACTGTGTGGATTTCTGTCAACAGTAAGTTGATTTAATATTAGGTTTTTTTTACCGATATATTATTGTCGAAAATCAGATATATGTCGGATATACAGGGTATCGGATACTCAGGGTTTACAAGGTAGGCAATGGGCAGACCACTTTGCTCGAAGGACTGATAACTGATGGCGAAGAAAGGTTCTTGAGTGACGACCACGAATCAGATGACTCACTATAATTTGAACCGCTTCAAAAAAGAGTTAAAAAAAGGGGTAAAAGTCCTTGAAGGCAGGCAACGCACTGAAAATGTTCCGGGTATTGTATAGGTCTCTATAGGCGACGGTGATGGAGAAGTTACAATTTAATTTCCTGTTCTAGAACCAGTAACATTCGACGTAACGTCACGAAACATGACAGCTAAGTTGGGTCAGCACGTGACGATAGAGTGCCACGCCAGGGGTGACGATCCTATAAGGATCATGTGGACAAGGAACGGGAAACCGATCAATCCTTTGACACAAAGGTAACCATTTTAAAATAAAATAAACCTTGTAGTTATAATAATAAATAACAGTGTTTCTAGCCAAATGTGAGCAATTGAGGAGGGCTTTGGAAGACGTGATTGGTTATCGATTCAGTCCCAGTTCTGGGCCGCTAACCCTTTACTTGCAACTTGACTGATACCCACTCGTTCTTGTATTGCGGTGCCAACGCGGCATATTGCGTTGCACGTGGTAGGGTCCCGGTCACTAACTGTGCACCACGAACTGCTGGAGATGAGCCCGCTTGGATGGCAATTACGAAGCGAGCAGGGTATTTGCACGTTCAGGACACTCATTTCTATGAGTCTGCTGAAGCTGATCTACTTCAGCCGGGGGAATAGCCGCACCAAGTCATGCGTTTTGTGACTCAGGCCTATACTAGGCCTGGTATCCGACCCCAGTAACATCTGGCCAAATCGTGAAGAAAAAGATATTAATTTTTCTAAAGAAATCGTGCAAACAATACGTAGTTTTTCTGGTGTTCAGGGATATGGAAATATTCAAAGATAGTCACAAGTTGTTTCTGATGAACAGAGTCAAGATATCCGAAGAGAAGAGTGAAGACGGGATTACGAACATTCTAGAGCTTCTACAGACAGAGACGACCGACGGTGCCTTATACCAGTGCAGAGCTGGTAACCCTTTCGGAGCTGATGTCTATACCGTGCTGCTTACTATTTTAGGTAACATTTTAGCTATTAACGAAACCTCTTTTAACTAAACAAAAAAATAATCAAAATGTAGGACATGAATAAATAAATTAAAAAACTTTATCGTAAATCGGTTTACTAATCTAATGGACAGAAATGGATTAGAATAAAAGAAAAGTGGTAAAAGACCGCCTTAAATAAATATTTTTTTCCTGTAGAACCACCGTCCCCGCCCACAGACCTGTCGATAGACTCGCTCAAGAGCCGCTCGGTGAAGCTCTCGTGGCGAGACATGGCGAGATCTCTCGCCCACTACTATAGCATCCAGGTTACTAGCAGTCAACGGCTCACGTGGAGCACTGCTAGAACTGTTAATGTTACTAGGTAAGCCTTTGTAATGCTTGTTGTTTGTCAAAGTGGCCTGATGTTGTGCTTAAAATAAATAAATAAACATTATTCATGTATACTGTATAGTGTATAGACAGTATGACAATAGGCATTTAAAAATAAAAAAACAACCGACTTGAATTTTGACTGACCTGGATGACATGTTTATATTTTCCAGTTGTTTTGATTAATTCCAGTAATTTTGATTTAAAAACCAAACTACTAAACCGATTTCAAGAAAATGTATATGACCACCTCAGAAAAATTACCTACCAAACAAAAACGGAGCTTTTGTTGGCGGAGTAACCGAGTAACATACATACAAAAAAAAACATACAGTCGCATTAAGAACCCCTTTTTTAAAGTCGCTTCAAAAATCAAGACGTCTGGCAAGGCTTGAGCCTGCATACGAGCAGTCTACCGGCTTTCCGTCCCAACTGCTTCGCCAAGCAAGTGCCACAAAACAAGGGATCCAATAATTAAAGGAGATTTCAATTAAGTAATTATATTTTCTTTAGGCTAGAAGAGATCAGACATACCATAGAAGTTGACGATCTTCAACCAGCCACCAGTTATACAGCCAGAGTGGCTGGAGGAAATCAAGCTGATCTTAGCCACTACTCCACTCCAGTGAGGTTCACCACCACTGAGGAAGGTAAGCAATCCGACGGACGAACAAAAGCTATAAATTCGACGAGTAGACCTTTTAATCCATCCTAGAAGCAATTCTTCGTCAGACGACGTCCACTGTTGGACAAAGGTATCCTCTTAATATGGGGGGTTTGACATAATCCCCACGCATGGCGCCTGCCAGGGCTCCTAGTATGCTCGCCGCTGTTAACCGAGAGGTCGCTGCTGCCTGTCCTCCAGTGGTTTTGGATGCTGTGGATGTGTTAGGACATACCCAGGTCATAGAACATATTATGTAGATATTAATGCATACATATGAACATCTCTTAATCCTTTTCAGTCTAGCCAGTACAAGTTATTCTTAATTTTGATCAATCCCGCCCTAAATCATTTTTAGATTTAAGCTTTTCTCTCCTAAACATTTCTTTCTACAGTAAGAACCTTATTTCTACGACGTAGCAAAACAGCTTTGATAGACTTGAACTTTTGGGATATTGGTAAAAGTGAAGATGATATGAGACAGGAGACGTCCTGTTTCATTCCTTAGGCCGCGCAGTAGACTAATCGGGAGACCGCTTAGTCTACTGGCCGAAGAACTTGAAATCGTGGGGTCGTGGATATAAAACCAAGCCCATACTAACGAGCTCTTTGGAGATTATATACGCATTTACATAGCACTGGCTTTTTGGTGAAGGAAAACATCGTTATCCTCAAATCACAATACTGGCTTTAGGATTATATTATAAGGCACACATAGCAATATTTCCTTATATGTATATGCAAGTGTTTTTAGCTCCATCATCGCCACCTCTTGGAATACAGCTGGAACAAACAGATGCTCCAGGAGAGCTCAGAGTCCGATGGTTACCGCCGCCGCCTGATGCTCATAATGGACTCATCATCGGCTACAGGCTAAAGGCTGTTCCACAGTTGAACGGTATAAAAGGTAAGAATAGCAATAAATGTTATTGGTCGGCACAGCGACGCTTTGCTCAGGGGGTCTAGACAAGAACCACTTTCTGTTAGCGTTAACGCCTGCGGAAAGATAAAACTGTATGAAAATTACATTAGCTTGAGAAAAGTCACGTGACTGCTAATGTCATTTTCATACAATTTTATCTTTCCGCAAGCGTTAACGCTAACAGAAACTGGTTCTTGTCTAGACCCCCTGTACACAAAAAACAAAATAATAGGGATTAAAAAGTATGAAATAACTAAAAGTTTTTGTAGACGAATAGGCATTTCTAAATTATTCCTATCGATAACAAAGTATGATTTTTGGAGACGAATAGGAATTCATATCGATAAGAGACAGCAGGTTCTTAGCCAAATTAGGCTAAGGAATGCAAAATATATATTTTTTTTAGACAACTAACCATGCTCTCGTAGACGAATAAGAATACCAAAATTATTTTCATAATTTTGGTTATTTATATACAGGTGTTAGTTTGAACACCGTTATCCTTCTAGGATATCATTGTACTCATCATTATAAACAATTTTTACTATGGGGCCAACCCTGAAATCACGAAAAATAAAAAGAGCTGTTCCATACAAAAAGGTTCATCGATCTATTTATTTATTTATTTGGCACACAAAACAGAATACAATCAATACATTTCAAAGCAAAAATGAAAATAGGTGCAGAGCTAGACTATATTCCTAAGCATGTGTACACAACATGATCAAAATAAAAGCAGCATGTAAACAATGGTTAAGTAAATGAGTATGGTTAAGTAAGATCTGAATCATTTATATCGATAAATAGTTAACCGCATTATTGGAGGATTTTAAATTCCAAAACTATTTATATCGACGACTTACCATGTTTTTGTAGATAATAAAACCACATGATATTTAAAACTACCACACTACCACAACAAATTTTAACAGCAAACTATCTTATTTAACAGAAGCTGAAGAAACGAGCGACAAAATGGTCAAAACATCATCTCTCTACGCAAAACAAGAGACCGTAATTACTGGACTCCTTAAAGGTGTCAGGTAAACTGAATCCCATCAAACCCTTTCTTAGTCTTCAGCTGATGATGGTCGATGACCACAGTAACAGTTGTAGTTGGGATAATAAATTATACTTTTGTCGCTAACAGTACAAACAATAATTTGCGGGACGAACAAAGGCAAGTATTATCATGTGGGACGACTAAAATACTTTTTAATGTTGTGGGCCGAAGACTCGGGACGAATATGGCATAAATCAAAACTTGAGATGTAAAGATGTGAAGTCTCGCACGCATTCCTTCCACTGTAAAAAGTTGTGAGATCTCATGTAAAGCCGAGTCCGAATTTTAGTTAGTATGAAAACACCTCTTCATTTTAGTTAGCACCTGTGCAACAAATTTCGTTATAAATTGTTTCCTAATTAGTTACCTACCAACATTTCGTGACTGCAAGCCGTGGTGACCTAAGAAGCCTGTGAAATTAACTTCAAGATTGTTAAAACAGACATCAAGTTGTTCGCGGACTGTGACCTCACCAACTCAAGAGTTGTGAACTCTTGACTTACTCACTGAACTCAACTCTTCTTGGCTTATATGGCTCATATTTAAACTTGAAAAGTGTATTGGCACGTTTCTTGACTTTGACTGGTTTTTCTATTTCACAGATATGCAGTATCAGTAGCAGCGTACAATAGTGCGGGAATGGGACCATTTTCTGTTCAATTATTTCAGGACACTAGAGAAGGAGGTGAGTTTTCTAAATTGAAATAGGCTTTTGTTTGAACCTGAGTCATGTTAAGGAACAAGGCCTTGGAACACGCTTACTAACTGGCATGTCTATTTTGGGTGTCATAACTCCATCGAATTTGGAGAAATCTACCTAGCCTATATGAAGGTCTGCAGGTGCGTGGAGAATGAAATGCGTACAAGAGCAGCAGGGCTATCATGTAACTTTTCGGGATCGCGATTCGGATACGAGTTGTCAAAAATTGACACTTGTCACGGTCACTGCCAAAACTCACTTGACCCTGCAAGGCAGGATGAAACGCCAAAAGACCGACCGATTTGCTTAACTTAATTAAGGAAATCAATGCATTCGTTCGAAAACGATAGCGAGAAATCCCTCCGTGATACCGTGAAGCTGTAACAGTGACAAATGACATTTATGACAAATCGCGATCCGAATCGCGATCCCGAACAGTTACATGATTAGCCTGCAGGAAACACGTATACTTTTCAACGAATTTACGAATTTTCTGCTGTGGAATGCGCTCCCTTCTTCTGTCAGATGCTAAATCTCTTCCTATCTTTAATAATCTTGTCTATAAACACTATCTTTCCATAAATTAATTGGTACGTTTAAAACATGTATATACATGTATATATTATATATGTTATGTATGTATAGTATTATTTATGTATCACTATTTTATAGTATTTTGTTATTTTTTTTTATTTGCAATATTAATTTAATATATTTTTTATATTATGTTCACCACCGACCAAATTGCATTTGCCTCCGTTAGTCTAGTCCATCCAAAGGTTGCCTGGAAGAAATCGCTTAAGGTGATAAGGCCGCCCCTGGTACTGCCAAATAATGTACCCTAATTAGTTGTAAGTTGTTCTATATTTCTGGTGTGCAATAAAGTTGTATTGTATTGTATTGTATTTACAGTGGTACATAAATGTATGAAAAACACTTAGTTAAAGGACGGTCGGAGTAGTGAAATAATAGTAGCAAAATCCAAAATCACGAGAAAAAAACAGCTGTTCCATACATTTTGTCCAAGGTCAATGAACTTTTTGCTGAACTGCTGATTATTTTGCGCGATTTCTAGTTTGTCCCCATAGTAAAAGTTGTTCATAATGATGAGTACATACATACCCTTCACTATAGTTGAACATTTTTGTTACAGATTGTAAACTAAAACTTAAAATAATTGTATTATAGTATGTATTGCTCCATCCACATAAACTGGCAAAATGGAATTAAGTTCAGTATATTATATTGCCAATAAAAGCCTTATAAAAAAAAGAGGTTATAACGAATCGATTTTTAGATACGGGCCGGTCAATATTTAAGTTAGAAGATTAATCTCTACATACTTGAAGCAAGCCCAATCAAACATAGGAAATTTAATATCACATGATCTGAAATCCAGAGTAACGTAAAAATATAAACCGTTTTAGTAAAGTTCTCCAACGACAATCTAACAATTCGTCAACAAAAACTTAGCAGACGATTCCCACTCGATCCTTGTCAATTCTAGTAAATTTTCTATCCGAAATTACGTGAATTCATTAAAAACTTTTCTTGAAAGCCCAAGTTTTAACGCTGACGTTAAACTTCGAACCTGTACTAATTACTTTTAGTCGCAAGATTTAAAGAACAAAGAAAGTGTTAACATTCACTAAAACGACAAAAATAAGTTTGTGGAAGAAGTGCAAATTCTGTCCACTTGCTCATTAAAATTGTTAACTAAGCGATACCACAGAATAAATAATAGGTGCTACTCAGAACAGACTTGACAATAATACTACTTTGACTTCTAAGTTGGCAAAATATTACGTTTCCAATATGTAAAGATTACACACGTTTATTAGTTGATTTGTCCCATTTACTTGGCGCAATCAATAGATTACTGTAGAAATCTAAAAAACAATAAAGCAAATAAAACGGACTTTCACTGGACTTCCACGCTCCGTCGATCAATGTCTATAGGACACAATACAAAAAATGATGTTTGGTTGGGAAAATTTGGCATCTAAGGCAGAGACTTCTGTAGCTTAATTGGCAAAGCAGTTGGGACGGAAACCCATAGAGACTGCTCGTATGCAGGTTCGAGTCCTGCCGGAGGTCATAATTTTTCTTCCTGTTTAAGCTTTAAAAAAACAAGAAAATAATGTATTGTGTAACATCAGTACAAAATAATATTGAAAGCTTTTTTTTTCTTATACTTTCAAGTCACGATACGAGCAAGACTCTCACTTGGTGGTAAGCGTCACGCCTGCTACTAACAGTAGCAGTGTCAGAATTGTGAACATGCGAATACAATCCTGCGCCGCACTGTACTGTCCCGTAAATGCACGAGGAAGGCGTCAATACGCGAGGAATGGCGACGGATTGTTAGGCTAGCCACCACCGGGACCTATGACCACGACGACTCTGTCAAGAGTGTAAACGACTAAGAAGAAGAACACGTGGACGAGGTTTTCTTTTTTGATGTCTTATTTGTTGTTAGGAATCACATTCATGGAAGCTCATAATACGAAAGAAGCCGCCCTACAAGTAGTAGTTTATTCAAAGCAAGCATTATTATTTTTATTGTGTGGACTAATCTAAGAGAAATTAAGGAAAAGTCCAATTTAAAATGATAAAGAAACGTTGTCAAAAAAAAAGTTAATTAAAGCAAGAAACAAAAACCAATAAAGCATCTTTATTCGTTAGTACCTCACCAGCCTATTTGCTACAAAAAAAATGTTCCTCCATAAACTTTTTTGTAAACTCACATTTCCTTAATTCTAAACGGCTAGCGCTTGACGGGAAGCTAATTTCGTATTCCCAAACAAGAGTAATTTGCAGAACTTTTCCGTTTTATTTTTGTTATACAACTCTTCACACAACTACACAAGTGTCATAAATCTGCTGTTTTGTGTTTGAGAAAGGACTACGTGTACATTTTAAGAGTACCTTAACTTCAGCCCTTTTAAACTAGTCTTACTACGATGTAAAATTCGTCAAAAATGCCACGACATTGATCCAAAAAGGGAAACAAACCGGATTTATTGCAGTTTCATTGTTTGCTAGTGAAATTTAAAAAAGCGAAACAAAGCGCTTCGATTCTAGTTTCATTGTGGGGACTGCTAGTGAAATGCGCTGCCCGAGTGGGTGTTTTCCAATATATATACAATCTTGGTAAGTATACCGTTCAAGTTGCAAGTGAATTGATTTTGTCTAGACAAGCATGCTCCATCGTTGACCTGAACTATCGTAAGAACCAAGAAGAAACACTTGCAAAACTTGCAACATTTTACTATTATCTTATACCTTGTCTGCTGAGGTTTATTACAAACATTCTGTTTAAATCGTATCCAGATCCTCACGATACAGGCTTAGCCTAGTGTGAGGATCATTAGAAATACCATTATGATTAATATAAATAAACCCTGCATAAACGTGTACCTATAATCTAGAAATTACACACAGCAATGCTGTTTTTGTTGTTATTTCAATAAGTTTATGTAATAAAGATATTTTCATTTCATTTCACTATAAAGTACCAAGTTTTAAAGTGAATAATCATAAAAATTATGATACCTAATATTTTGATTGGAAATAGTTTCAAATACATTATCGATAGTAACCGACTTGATCAAATACAGGAACAAGAACTGGTAGAGAAAGCGACTGTAATAAGCTCTGATCGGTTTATTGTTTCTGAGGGGGGTGATATAGACTATATAGTCGTCTCAGACAATCGCTGCATTGAATGCTGGAATTAATTAAATTGTTACAAAATGTTTAATAAAGAAGAAAGCACGAAAATAATCCTAATACTAACAGCAAAAAAAAGTGTAAAGTTACCACCATATACTTGTCTACTATGCTAGTAGCCAGAAGCCAAAATAATAAGGAAAATTTTTCTTTCATTAATCATCACTTATGTAACCTTTTACTATGGAACCAATAACCACAGACCGAGTAGAATTTTGACCTAGAATGTGGACCTGGGTATGTCATTAAACTGCAACCAGCCCCACCGGAGGACGGGCAGCAGCGTCATCTTGGTTAACGGTGGTGACCATTCTGCGATCCCCAAGCCGCCTGCCAAGCGTGGAGATTATGGCTACACCCCAAGGGGGAGACCTTCGTCCAGCAGTGGACGTTTTATGGCTGACGACGAGTAGAATTTTATTGGAATCTGAAATCGAGAATCAACCGTTTCTTGTAACTCGTCAACAAGATTTTTACATGAAACAATAATTTTGCGATTTCAGGTTCAAACATAAATTAATATTAACTAAACACCGACCCTAGCTTCGGAGTCATAACTGCAAATTCACGTTCAGTACGATACTGTTTTTGCCTCTACGTTCCATGCGAAAGTTTGTTCCGAGTCATTATCATTTTGAAATGTTTTGTCTGCCGCAAGCCTTTTAATAATTAGGGTTGGCCTCAGCCTGAAATAGTTGAAATTTCAAACAATACTCCCTCAACCTCGGGTTTAGTTTTAAATGGGATAATTTAAATGTTTTATAACTTTATTAACTTTTAAATAAATGTTATAAAATATAAAGAGTATAATTATTAGCACTGCTAAGCAGGACGCAGCTGCACGCGCGTCGGGCTCTGTTTTCACTCTTTGAAAAAGGTCACCGGATGTGATCGAAACTATAGTCGGAGTATCCGATTTAATGAAACGTGAGTATTCCCGTATAAATAAAACAAAAATGTGTCAAAACCACGTCAGTTTTCATAATAAAATATAAATACCTATTTGAAATACTGTATAATAATTATGTTTTTTTTTTCATAAAAGCTTATTTTATGATAAAAGTATTTGTTAGTACTACTTGAATCATCATTACGTTGCATTCATTCCACATTTTATCACAAAGATTCTCGTTCAGAGGCCTGAATGTGGCCCAGGCCAAAGGAAAAGCAAGTCATGTGATCAAATTAATCTTCTAAACCCCTCTCGATCATTGAGACTCAATGGGAATACCTACTTCAGCTGGACATAAAACTTGGCGATTAATAATATCTAAGATTTCGTACCATAGATAAGTGGTTTTTTTTTCAACGTTTGCGTTATTTATACTTGAATTAGCTTTTTGAATATATCGTGAATAATACTTTTAAATACGATACGATCTTTTTATCGATGTCGTTGATACGTAAGAAAAAAGTGAATAGATTTTCTTACATGTAATTTTTTTTATTACGTTGTAAGTACAAGAAAAAGCGTTTGTAAGTACAAGAAAAGCGTTGTAAGTACAAGAAAAGGTTTACGTGCTTGCGGGGCTAAAATGGCTACTTTAGCTCCGCGGAGCGAAAGTACCCACTTACTCCCCGCAGCGGCACGTAAAATCGTATACACACGACGGGAGCAAGTAAAGAACCCTCAGATCTCATGTTTGTCAACTTCGGCTTCGCCTCGGGAGACAATACGCATGAGATGTGAGACATTCTTTACTTTTGCTCCCTAGGTTAGTAATCTACTATTCTTAGCAAGCGTGCTCCAGGTCACGAAAGAACATGGTTTAAACAGAAGCAGTTGGATAGTGTCTATAAACCCAAATCTAAATAATGAAAAAGTTATACTGTTTTAAATATCTCCGCTGTACTTTAGGTACGAACCTACAAGTACGTGGTGGGCCCGTCTAGACGGGCCGATTCAGTGCGATGAATTCAGTTAGAAGAGATAAGAGTTACGCGCTACACAGAGAGGCAACTTCTATGTTACTATATCTGTAGGTAGTTAGCGCTCGAACGTCCTGAATTGCACTTTATTGTGTCGTAGCAAGTCGCTACTTATTTAGATGATTAGCTTATTGATGCGGAGTGAATCTTCTGTACTTGTTGTATTATGTATTCTGTGGCTGTACATTAATAATGAACAACGGTGATAGTTTAAAATGGGATAAAATGAAGATAATTTATTTTTTTTATTTGCGTAATATTTGACGATCATTAGGTATGTCGTGAAACAATCTCCCGATATTACATGCATGTAATAAGTACTACAACATAATCGAGATATAAATATCCCGTAAATAATCGATTTATGCTATTTTCGTCCCGAGAAAGTAATCATAGAATTAAAAAATTATGTCTTAATTTTGTTTCAGAGTCATTTTGTCAAAAATAAATTTTTTAAACCATTTATGATCACTATTAATGATGTTACTGGATCAATGGAGGTTATTTAATTTATTTTATTTTATTCGGGAAACTAACAGCGCCAAAAAAAACATAATTACTAAACATATAGAAACTATGCGCCATTTAAGAGTTGCCGCATATTGAGACTAATTATTGATCTGATAATTCTTTTTTTTGGTACTGGTTAATTATATTTCAACTGCCTTATAGCTCAGTTGGTGGCATGTCTGCCTTCAGAGCTGTAGGGCATGGGTTCGATCCCCACCCAGGGCAAACATTTATGTGACAAACAAATATGCTTTTTCTGTTTCTGGGTGTAGTATGTATTATAAGTATATATATTTCCAAAAAATATATATAAGTATTCTATCAGTTATCTGGTTTCCATATTAACAAGGTTTGCTTAATTTGGGGCTAGATGGCGCTGTGAAAAATTCCACCGATATATATTAAAAAATTGTTGGTATATTTTTGTTGCTATGCCAGTCATATCTCTAGATATTGTTGTCACCCAGCTCCCGAAGAAGGCCCGTCGTCAGTGGAGTGCGGTGGTGTGACGTCAACAGCATTGCGTGTCAGCTGGCAGCCCATACCACCACACAGACAAGCTGGTGCACTCATAGGATACAATGTGCTGTACGCTGCTCAAGGTTTGTATGTTTACGTGCTGTGTAAAGTAGCTACTTTATTCCCCCGACGAGGAGCGATAGGAACCACTTTCTGGCCGCAGCGGCACGTAAAATCATATACGCACCACGGGAGCAAGCCTCAATAATAATAGCAATAACTCTAATAAGCCTCAGATCTCATGTTTGTCACCCTCGCCTATATACATGACATCTGAGACTATCTTTACTTTTTTTTTGAAGTGGTAGGACTCTACTGCAGAGTCCGCCTGGGGAAGTACCACACCTTTGCCAGTTATTCAACCGCCAAGTAGTAGTGTGCAAGCATTTCTGTGTTCCGGTTTGAAGGGTAATGTTACCAGAGAAATTACTGGGTATGAAAAGATTTAACATCTGATATCTCAGGGTGACGAGCGCAGTGCAGAGCAGCGCAGGATTGTGTTCGCAAGTTCAGAATTCTAGCACTGCTACTGTAAGTGGCAGGCGTGACGGTGTTAGGAGTGTGGTGTTAGGGTTCCCCTGGTAAGCGTCACACCTGCCACTAACAGTAGCAGTGCCAGAATTGTGAACTTGCGAACACAATCCTGCGCGGCACTGCACTTCGCTCGTCACCCTGAGATATTAGAATTTAAATCCCTTCATACCCAGTAATTTCTCTAGTAATTTAACGTGGAGAATCGCTCACCGGATTCCCTTTTATTTGGCAAAGCAGTCGGGACAGAAACCCAGAGATTAGAGAGAGAAGCCAGACGTCTTAATTTTTTATTTATACTGTCTATACATTAATAACAGAAATACCAAAGTGTGGAAAAACTTCATAAAAACATTCCCGTAATAATAAATAAATACATCTTTATTCTACAACACATGAATATCCTAAAATCGAATTTGCTTTACTACTCTGTCCCTAGAGCTAAAATATAAACGTTCTCGTTGACCCACTATTGTACAGGTACATTGTATATCACTTTGCCGTTCTACGGAATATGAAGACAGATGTGCGCTATCCATCAATTACTTAGTTATCCACTACGCCAGCTGCGTATCACGTGCATTCGGATATCTAACTCGGTCAGTAGCCAACTTTTGGTTATATTAACTTTTGACCGGTCGCGGTGGCCCGTTTTTGCAGAATGGTAACTATTTTGAAATTTGAGGATGGTACTGTGCTATGGGTAGTATTATTGTAGGAGCCCGGAGACGTCCACTGCTGAACGAAGGCCTCCCCCTTAGACCGCCACGCTGTACGACAACCTGCCATTTGCATCCACCGGTTGCCCGCGACTTTTACAATGTCGTCGGTCCACCTAGTGGGAGGCCTTCCTACGCTGCGTCTTCCGGTTCGCGGTCGCCACTCAAGAACCTTTCTTCCCCATCGGTTGTCAGTTCTTCGAGCGATGTGGCCTGCCCATTGCCACTTCAACTTGCAAAACCTGCGAGCTATGTCGGTGACATTGGTTCTTTGGCAAATATCCTCGTTCCGGATTTTATTGCCTATTCCATTCTATTTCCATTGCCTGTTGCGTGACTCTGAGTTTCTCCAAAAGGCTGGCCTCAAGTCAAACATCCGGAACGAGGATATTCGCCAAAGAACCAATGTCACCGACATAGCTCGCAGGGTTTGCAAGTTGAAGTGGCAATGGGCAGGCCACATCGCTCGAAGAACTGAAAACCGATGGGGAAGAAAGGTTCTTGAGTGGCGACCGCGAAAGGTTCCAGCAGTTAGACTACGTTTCAGTTCCGGTTTCAGTCATAACTGGCATCACACACTGGTTAAAGACCCTTGTCTTCAGAAACTGCGGGATTTTGGACGAGAAGATGTTACGCACAATTTCCCGAACGCTCTGCTCAATATACTATTCACCACCAATAGTCACCGTTATCTATCCTGTGATCAAACTTTGCTTCAATAGACCTCAAAGCGGATGCGCTATTACGTAGCGGGGAACTTTCCGTATTTACATAATGTCACTGAATAGGGCGCCAAGTTTCGGGTCAGAGACAAGTATCTTTTGAAGCTGAGATATTCAATTTTGCTAGACTCGCCAGTTACGTTGGAGCGAGGAAATTGGCTCATTTTGAACTGGTTCCGGTGATCTGATGGTAGAAATTCTATAGTCGTGTTGTTTGTAATTTAAAGTTCGTAGGTGTATACGGAACAACTCTTACTATGGGGCCAACTTAGCAATCGTGAAAAACATAAGCTGTTCCATATATTTTGTTGTTTTGGTCAACAGGTCTTCGAGAAAGCGCCAGATGTGAAAAGACTCATAATACTTACTACTACTAAAATAATATCATAAGTTTAACACTACTACTAACACTGTACTTATGGATAATTTGTCCGATTTTTTTGTTTTTATTTTTTAATTATCTGATACTTGAGTACATTCTTAAATCTTTCCATAAAAAATGCCATTAGTCCTTAACACAATAATATGAAACGGTTGTTGTTTTCCTCTCAATTCAGGATTGGCCCTATAATAAAAGATGTTCACAATGATGAGTAAAATGACCTCCTTCCGGCTAGTAATACAGAAACGCGTACCCTTGTAAATGGTCGGTGACGGTTCTGTAGTAGCCTTAAAGTCAACCTTTAGGGTCCAGGCTTATTGATTGGAACGTTTATTATTGGCATGGGGCCCACCCCAGATATGTCTAGTGCCTATTCCAGGGTTACCGATTTGAAATTCTAGGCTGGTTATATTAACTAAATTAGGCGTTGTCTCGGCTTCATCGGCCATCGCAGCCCAGGGGCCTGGAAGATAGCCTTAGAAACGCCAATGTTTATTGGCCAACTTTATACGTAGGTCTGGACATATCCGGGTAAGGCGTGCGCCTGACGTTTGTCCCTGTCAGGCGCATCCGGCTCCTCACCAAAATATATGAAGCAATGCCTTTCGCCGCGACGTGACTAGGAAATGTCTGAATAGGCCTTTATCCGGCATCGGAGCCGGATTCCACGTCCTTACTTGAACGTGTATAATGCTGGGTATAGAACTAGCACTCGAACGATAATAAATGTGGTGCTTTCTCGTTTAATTTGTTTTTTATACGGAGATAAAAAATGGAGTGAATAAAAAATTGTTTATGGTGGTGAAAGAATTCAAAATTGTTTTTCTCAATTATCAAAACAGTCATTGACAGCCAGCTTTCAATGAAAACTTATTATTGAAAACTGAACATTTCGTAGACATTAAATTGGATAAACAAGCAAGGAGCTACTCTAACCTAGCTGACCCTTAATCCCAAACTTCTATTATGGTAATGCATCACATCAATGATTCAAAGCAATACAACATCCAAGCTACTTAGACCTCTATTCATGAACTTTCCTTGTCCCTACACAGGTCGACATTGGCTGAACGCTACCTCTTTAGTGACAGAGTTGCGGCTGCAAGGTCTGGCAAAGTTTGCCAACTACACCATCAAAGTAGCCGGTTTCTCAAACTTTGGACTCGGGCCGTTCTCTTATCCGATAGTTTGCGCTACGCTACCGGACGGTGAGTGATTTTCAATTTGATTGCATAACTTTCGTATTAGTTAAAGGTAATAGTGTAGTCATCATCACCAGCCGGAAGACGTTTACCGCTGAACGGAGGCCTTCCCTTAGACCGCCACACTGTACGACGACCTGGCCATTTGCTTCCACCGGTTGCCCGCGATTTTCACAATGTCACTGTACTGGTATTAGATGTCAAATCTTTTCATGCCCAGCAATTTATCTGCTAATATTGCCCTTCAAACCTAAACACAGCAACAGTAATGCTCGCCTGGTGGTAAACGTCACGCCTCATTGCGCCTGCCACTAACAGTAGCATTGCCAGAAAAGTGAACTTGTGAATACAATCCTGCGCCGCACTGCACTGCCCTGAGATATTAGATGTTAAATCTCTTCATACCCAGTAATTTCTCTTTTCTTACCTCTGGCTATAGGTAGCGGTAGCGCTCGTGGCGTAGCTTGTCTAGGTGATTCTAAAAGATCACCGATGTTAAGCAACGGACGGTCCGATCAGTCTTCGGATGGGTGACCGTGAGTGGCATTTATTTCTGAGCGCTACCGTGGGTCAGATGACACGTTAAATTGTTGGTCCCGGTTGTTTGTTCCAGTTTCTATAACAACAACCGTCAGCCATGTCAGAGGCCTTCGGGCGGCACATTAACTCTGGCCACTCAGCACATACGAACTTACTTACCTCTGTCTATAAATCTACTTAAATGTCTAGAAATCGAAGAATGTAGGTCTTAGAAACTGCGTACTACTACTACTTGATCCTTCTGATTTGTATGATAAACATGTTATAAATATAAATGTGCTTACTCCAGCCCTGGACCGGCGAGGGTCGACAAACTGCTGGAGTGTGAAATCAAAAGATGATTGACTGCACACACAACAAATTACTTTAGCAAATCTAAAGAGAAAACGTACTAAAAATAATAAGAGGACAAATCAGTTGAGTAGCAACAATCAAACCATACTACAGGGGCCGTACCGTGACCTGCTTATAGCGGGACCGAATAGGTTCAGCTGCCGACACTGCGCGACCGCGAACCTTATTACGAGGCGATAAAATTCACAGTCGCGCAGCGTCAGCAGCTGAGCGTATTCGGTCCCGCTATAAGCAGGTCACGGTATGGCCCCTGGCCTTTTTGCGGAGCCTACAGAAAACCTATGTATCTAGTACTACGTACGTATAGAGGACTTTCTCCCATACAAATTACACCTTTTTGTTACACATTGTATATATATAATGTCGCAATCGAGTCGTATCCGGGACGCCAGTGCCACCTGGTGGCACTCGATGGAGTCGGTGACGTGCGCGCCGTCGATCGGTGACTTCACTTTCCCATTGGCGAGCGGCGCGTGCGGTGGACACTGAACCATCGCGCGTTCTGTGATACGTACCTACCTACAACTCATTTGTGCCTACCTGATTACTGTACTGTGCCTGTGAAGATTATAATTAGAAGATTGATTGTACGAGCTTGTTTTATTCTCATCCGACACCACCCACCGACGTGTGGTGTATCTGGCCACGCGCCATCAAAGAGGTTTTAAGTTTTATTTTAGAAGAATGCCGATTGTCTTTTGTTTTTAATATGTTTTGTCAGTGTATGCTTAGCTACGAAATAAATAGCATTTGTTAATACGAAAATGCGTATTATTGAGGCAGAAACTCATTAATTGGCGACGAGATATTAATCTACGCGTGAAATAGTTGCTGTGAACTCGAAATGGCTAGTTCGGCGATGTTCGGGGGCAATCTCACGTTCGACCACCGTACTCAAGAATGGAGCATTTTTTTCAGTCGATTCGTACAGTTTTGCACGGCAAACGACGTAACTTGTGATACTGATAAAGCTGGTTTAAAGCGACGAGCGCTTTTACTCACTACCTTTGTGGAAGAAACATATCGCGTGGCAAGAGATTTAGTGTTTCCAGAAGATCTAGATGGCTCAGACTTCTCGGTTTTGGTTGAAAAATTGAATAAACATTTTTCGCCTAAAAGAAGCACTTTTGCGGAGAGATTCAGTTTTTATAAGGCAGAACAACGACCCAGTGAAGACTTAACAGAATGGGCAGCACGTGTGCGCAGTTTAGCACAGTTTTGTGGGTTTAAGTCTGAGTTGGAAACCGCTCTCCGAGATCGATTTGTGTTGGGACTAGAAAACACCAAGGAAAAGGAGAAGTTATTTGCTGAAAACATCGAATCGCTAACTTTCGGCAGAGCCTTAGAGTTGGCACAAAGTGTGCGGTGTGCAAGGGTGGCATTGCAGTCGGCTCGAGCTGGAGTTGGAGGCGCGGCGAGCGCACAGGCGGCGGCGGCGGCGGCGCAACCCGTGTTCGCGATACAGGGCGCATCCGGCGGCAATGGCAGTGTTACGAACGCAGCGCGCATGTTTAAGGAATGTGAAGTATGCGGTTATAAAAATCACGGAAAGGACACATGCCGGTTCGTAAATTATTCGTGCCAGAGATGTAAGCAAAAGGGTCATTTGAAAAGGATGTGCAAATCTAAGGTGCGACATAACAATTTTGTGGGCGTGGTTGATGACGACAATTTAGAAGGTATTTATACTTTGTTTAATATTGAAGAATCCAACAAAGAAGGGCCGATATTGCGGAGTGTCTTGTTAGATGGTAAACAAATTTCGTGCGAAATTGACTGCGGTAGTGCTGTCTCTGTTTTACCGGCAGCAGTTTATCGGCAATTATTTAAGGGCAGCCATTACCGCTTACAGCCCTGTAACGAAGTATTTAACTTCTATACAGGAGTAAAAATTTCTCCTGAAGGTTCTTTGTTTTTGCCAGTAACATACGAGGGGCGCACTATACCGATGATTTTCTTTGTTATATCGACAGACGTGAAACGATCGCCACTGCTAGGGCGCGATTTTATGAAATCTTTTAATCTATGTATTGCTAGTTTAGATTGTAATGCATTGAACGTTCAGAAAAGCGAATGTGACGGCTTGTTAGAGAAGTATTCTAACCTGTTTAGTGACGAATTAGGCAAATTCAATAAATACAAGGTTAGCCTTAAAATGAAACCAGACGCCCAGCTAAAGTTCTGTAAACCACGCCCGGTTGCGTTAGAAGTAAAGCCTTTGGTTGAAAAAGAAATAAATAAAATGGTAGACTTAGGCATTTTAGAAAAGGTTGATTATTCGGATGTTGCCACACCGATTGTTCCTGTACTCAAACCCGATGGAAATGTTCGGATATGTGGGGATTTTTCTGTGACTTTAAACAAAGGGTTGTATATTGATAATTACAGTCTTCCGCGCATAGAAGATTTGTTTGCTAAGCTTCATGGAGGGATGGCGTTTTCGAAACTTGATTTATCAAGAGCTTATAATCAACTGGAATTAGATGAATCAAGGAAATTTACATGTATTAACACACACAAGGGTTTATATCGCTACACCAGACTTGTGTTCGGGTTGTCTAATGCTCCTTTCATTTTCCAGCGCACTATGGAGCAGTTACTTGGGGATATAGAGGGTGTGTGCATATTTTTAGACGACATTTTATTAACGGGCCCTGATAAGGCTACTCATTTGCAGCGATTGGAGTTAGTGCTGAGCAGATTGCAGGAGGCTGGTATGCGGCTCAAGCGGGACAAATGTGAGTTGTTCAAGAGTTCAGTAGAATATCTGGGATTTGTAATAGACAAAAACGGACTTCATAAGTCAACACAAAAGGTAGAAGCAATTTTAAAATGTAGTCCACCGAAAAATACTTCTGAACTGAAGTCTTTTTTGGGAATGGTGAACTATTATAGGTGTTTTGTGCCTCAAACTTCAGCAGTATTGAGTCCATTGCACAGTTTGTTGAAGAAGGGTGTCAAGTGGGGATGGAATAGAGAGCAGCACGATGCTTTTTGTAGAATTAAACAGGAGTTAGCGTCAGAGCGTGTTTTGGCACATTACAGCTCTGCATATCCCACCATTGTGACATGTGACGCAGGTCCAGTCGGTTTGGGCGCAGTGTTGGCTCAACGACAGCCAGACGGCAGCGAGCGTGTAGTCGCGTACGCGTCACGTTCTCTCTCTAAGGCGGAGATTAATTATTCACAGATACAGAAGGAGGCAACATCGATAGTGTTTGCTGTTAAAAAATTTCATCACTACCTGTATGGACGTTCGGCGCCATTTGTTTTGCGCACTGATCACAAGCCTTTTCTGGCTATTTTTGGTAGTAAGAAGAGTGTGCCTGTTTTAGCAGCTAATAGGTTGCAGCGATACGCGTTGTTTTTATCGGCGTATAATTTTGAAATCGAATACGTCAAAAGTGAAAATAACGTCGCAGATTTTTTATCGCGTTCAGCTGATTCTCTAACAATAAACGACGCACCGGCAGATACGAACAACGCTTCGTATGTTAATTTTATTGGGGATACGGTTTTACTTCCAATAACGTTGGATCATGTCAAAGTAGAAACAGAGCGCGATGAAAACTTGAAACAGGTCTGTAAATTTAGTATTGAAGGCTGGCCTTCTAAAGTCAACAATCCGGCGTTGAAACTTTTTTTTCAGTGTCGTCACGAGTTGTCGGTTGAAAACGGCTGTATTATGCGCGGACATAAAGTCGTAATTCCGTTAAAGTATAGGGAAAGAATTCTAGACGAACTACACCGTTCTCATTTCGGGGTGGTAAAAACCAAATCGGAGGCAAGATCTCGAATGTGGTGGCCAAATATTGACAGGGACATAGAGGAAAAAATAGGCTCCTGTAACGTTTGCAACACATTACGTAGTAATCCTCCACATGCGCCACTTGCACCGTGGCCGTATCCAGAGCAACCTTGGGAACGTGTGCATTTAGATATGTTCATGTTGTGTGGGAAACAATATTTAATTGCCATCGATGCTTACTCTAAGTGGGTCGAGTGCTTTCCAATGCCAAAGACTGACAGCGAAACTGTTATTAGCAAGTTAAGTGAGGTTTTCAGCAGATTCGGACTAGTGGGTACCTTGGTTACTGACAATGCATCAAACTTTTGTTCATATGAATTTGAATCTTTCTGCAATTTAAATGGAATTAAGCATTTAACGATTGCACCTTACCACGCGGCTTCAAATGGACAGGCGGAAAACAGTGTTAAAACTGTCAAAAACGGCTTGAAAGCTATTTTAACTGACGCAGATAGTCAAAAAGCAATATTGTCGAAGTTAAATACATTTTTATTTGACTATAGGAATTCCATTCATTCAACTACGGGATTTTCCCCGGCCCATTTGATGTTAGGAAGACCTCTGCGATGTCGGCTAGATTTGTTGCGAATGACCAAAGTCGCACCTTTGTCATCATCCACAGCAGTCACTAATAATGTTGTTAATAAACAGGAAACGCAGAGTAAGCAGTTTGGACACAGGAAGATATTTTTTTCTGTGGGAGACAATGTTTTAGTGAAATATTATTTCCAAAATGGCAATAAGCACACCTGGAAGCGCGGAATTGTAAGAAGTTGTATCGGTTCCAGGATGTTTACTGTTTTTATACCCATGTTAAATATTACTGTTAAGAAGCATGTAGATCAGCTACTGGCGTACAAGGGACGTTTGTCGGTAGACAATGAAGATCAAGATGATGTCAGTTGTTTCGGAGATTATTTAAATCCTGTGTTGTCTCCAGAAATGGAAATGAGTGTATCGGTATCTTCAGCGACTCCAACAACACCCGCAAATGCGGCGATGGCTGATATTTCACCGAATTCAGCCGGAAGTAGTGCAGATATAGTTGGGGAGGAAAGAGATGTGAATTCCGGTGACGAATTTTTAGATGCTTCTTCTTCCGGAGTTATTTCTAGCTCTGACACGGATCAAGGATCACCAGAACGACAACTTGTACGCCGGTATCCTGTTAGGGGAACTAGGAATCCAGATGTTAATTATAAATGTTAAGTTTGATTTAGTTGGGGAGGAATGTGGTGTATCTGGCCACGCGCCATCAAAGAGGTTTTAAGTTTTATTTTAGAAGAATGCCGATTGTCTTTTGTTTTTAATATGTTTTGTCAGTGTATGCTTAGCTACGAAATAAATAGCATTTGTTAATACGAAAATGCGTATTATTGAGGCAGAAACTCATTACGACGACGCCCACTGCTAAGAGGATCGTTGATCCTCTTAGCTGTGGGCGTGAATGAGTGCTGATGATTATGGCGAAGGACCCTCCCCCGTCATATATATATATATATATATATATATATATATATATATATCTACGTGTAGACGCGTTTTCTATAGGAGTGAAATCTGCCCTTAGCAAAGTTCCCGTTTAATTCGCAGTGCCCGAAGCACCGGCGGAAATAAAGCTGTTGTCCCAATCATCTAGCACGCTATTAGTCAGCTGGAAGAAGCCTCGACAGGCCAATGGGAAATTACTGTATTTCACCGTTTACTGCAAACCTACTGCGAGGTAAGAAACACCTATGTTGAAATAAATGTGCTTTTTTCAATTATATACCTAAACCTATATTTATCTCAATAGGACAAACGTGTACCTACAAAGAACGGATTGGGATGAATTTTTGGATATAGGTAGTATAATTAATACTTAATATACAATGTGTAACAAAAAGGTGTGATATTACTGAAGATGAATGTACTTACCATTATAAGCAACTTTTACTACTATGCTGTTCCATAGAAAACGTTCGTTTAATCTTGGACAACATTCATGGAACTGTTGTTTTTTTTTTCTCGATTTCAGGGTTGGCCCTATTGTAAAAGTTGTTCATAATCATGAGCACCTTTCAGTATGATGACACCTTTTTGTTACACAATGTAAACATAGCCTAGACATAGGCTACATTTATTCCAGTAATCGCGAGTGAAACTGCGGGGCGCTGTTTTTCTAATAGTATGTTTACTGACAGGCAATTTAAAAATGCCGTTTAAAAAAACGGCGTTGTCTTGACATGCTTCAGAATATTATCACTACCTAGTCGTTGGTTCTGAAGATATTGAATTAATTAAATAAGGTCTTTCATTTACATCAGTTCTGTCATGCTTTTTTGTGGTTATTTTTGTTTATCAAATTACTATCCCATGGTATTTCCTATGCTTTTGTTCTTCCACAACACAAATTAGTAAGTGCGGATTAGGAATTAGTAGTGAGTGTGTTTGCTTTTTATTAATAATAATAATAATACCTCAAGAGGCTCTCGCTACACGGTTGGGTCAAGAGTCAGATACAAAAGGCAGGGGTACTTGACACGGCACGCGTTGTCAGGAGGTTCCTCACTCTGCAGCCCTAACCACCGGCAGCTTGAGCCCTGCCCCGCTGCCGGCGACACTTTAGGTTTAGGTTTTTTATAATATTTATGTTTTTAAATTTATATTGTAAAAAACTTAGATTTAAGAAAGTAAATAAATAATGTGAATAATAATAATAATAAAACTTTATTGCAGATAACAATGATCCATAGTTAAATACATAATAATAATATGGTAAAATTAGTGAAAATTAAATAGTAAACTATACATTAAAAATAATAAATAGATAGGTGGCAATTTTTACCCAATGTCGGTATGTGTAAAAAAGAGAATCATGCCTCGTCAGCGCCATCTATCTTTGGCTGTACTACGGTCCGTCAGCTGTCAGAAAACCTCCCATTGTAAAAACAAAACTGCATCATAATCACTTTTTCATCACACTTGCTCGTAAAGTGGCTCTTATTACATCGGATTAAGGCTCATAATCCTAGCTATTACGCACGCGTGCTTTTTACTTTACATTACGGCACTAGTGCTATAATAGGTATAACCCAGTAAAGTCAAGTATGTACGAGACTGCAATTAGACGTATGTATACGAAGCACTCTTAATATAGCCGGTTAATACTTACAGTTTTTTTGTAATACCAACAAAGAGTTCTTATGTCGCTGAAGTAACTGTCAACCTGCACGCGCATTGCCAGTTTGGGCGCCATTTTCCACAAATGTTTGTTGACGTTTTCACTGTGTGGTTGATTATTATCAAAAAAAGTGATTTTTCCTCGCAAGTGTGATGAAAACAGTCGTATGAAACTCTTGTGCTATGTTAATCGTTACGCTCTCAGCTTTCTTATCGCGCTCGCCTGCGGCTCGCGCGCATAATACCGCCTCTAGTGTAATGACCAACATAGCACACTTGTATCATAATGTACTATTAGCTCTGTGATCATAATCATAACCACTGAAGAGGGAAGTAAAGTAGTCTATTTCAATCTCTATTTCAATATTTTCTTTATTCGTATAAACACTGTCCAACACTGACAGCTTCCTGTTGTCGTCCCCTTTTATATTTTCTCCTGATATCTGAATGATATTCGGTTGGAGTGACCTAAAATTTATTGGCAGAAATGGGTCAAGTGTCACTATCGAATGTTAGATAAGTCCCTAGAGAAATATCGAAGTTTCGTGATATTTTGATATGTAAAAGTGTTATAATAATATAGAAAGTTATAGTTTAAATTTTGTTGAAAAGTAGTGATATTTTTTGTATTCAGTAACTGGTTTTCCGGTGAAGGGAAGTAATAGCGTATGTGAACCCACCAACCAGCGACTGGGTCAGCGTCGTAGATGTGGCCCAATCGCCCAGCGAGGGTAGGCCTGGGCTTTGACCAGATTATTCTACAAATAACACAAATCTCTTATACGCCGCTGCTTCTTTCTTTATTTTTATAATAAATCTAGTATCCATTTCTTCATAATGACACCTTGATTTAATGCTCTATGATTTTAAAGCTTAAACAGTAAGAAAAATTATGACCTCCGGCAGGACTTGAACCTGCATACGAGTAGTCTCTATGGGTTTCCGTCCCAACTGCTTCGCCAATTAAGCTACAGAAGTATCTGCCTTACCTGTCAGAATTCTCAAACTGTTTTTAGGCTATCAACTAAAGCGTTGGTGGCGCCATCTGTAAATTTTTGTAATACAAATATTTACCCAAAAAAAAATTGAATAAGAATAAGTAGAAGAGGTTTTTTTTGAGAAATCCAATGTGTGGAAATACTTTATATAAAAATATTATATTTTGATTAAAAACTGTTTTTTTAGCAACGACGCCCCCCAAGCAATAAGGGTAGACACGCAAGCACCTACAGATCTTTATGAGAAGTCTCAAACCATCGAGTTGAAAGGTCTGATCGAAGCACGGCAGTATGATGTCTGGGTGACCGCCAGTACAGCTGTGGGAGAAGGCCCAGAGAGTCGGAAAGTTACCAGCACTCTTTCGCAAAGAGGTAAGGAAGCTGAAATGAAAGTAGAACATGGCACAATCTAGTAATCTTAGTCCCTCGGTACCGGGGCAGGCCCAAAAAGACATAGCGAGATGAAGTGGACTCCTATTGCAGCGTCTGGTCAACATATTACGCTGTCGACCGTCAAAAGGGAACAGAAAGAAAAGAGGCATTTACCTAGCTATGGGGCAGTCATAGGTAAAACTTATAAATAATGTTATAGCTGGGTCTAAAACTGCATCAAACACCACCGGAAGAGGTAGCACTTCTCCTCCCAAATAAGCTATGAACAGGGAGGCCTGGGGGTTTTTCATATGCTAAATCTTTTACTAACCAGTCTGTAGCATTAGTCATCATAGTTCATCATCATCATCATTCACAGCCTTCATGTAGGCCTCTCTCTTACAATGCTATCTGCCTCGGTTCTTTGCTAATCTGGTCCAGGTGATGATGGTGATGATATCGTCGACGAATCTTGCAACTGGAAGACCAACGTTTCGCTTACCTTGCCTGGGCTACCACTCTGTCACAAACTTACTTCACTGGTACTACTGTCTTCACTACGCCTAGCAACGTGTCCTTCCCATCTTCACTTCAGCTGCATAACCGCGGTTCCAAATCATCGAAGCTATTTTATATTAGTATAGAAGTGTCGTGTTTATCTTTCTAGTGGTAGCTGGCGTATCCTCGCTCGGTGGTGAAATAACAGTGGCTGTCCGCAACTCTCTACTGCTGGAGTGTCGGAGCGTTGGTTCACCACCCCCTAGGACGGTGTGGTACCACAACCAAAATATAATAACTCACCACCCGCGCTTTACCAGAAACAGAGACGACAGTTTGCTTATAAAGAGTAAGTGAATAATGCATTTTTCTTATCGGTGCTGTCTCAGGTATGCAGGAGGCAGGCCACATCGCTCGAAGAACTGATAACCGATGGGAAAGAAAGGTTCTTGGGTGAAGACTGCGAAGCGGAAGACGCAGCCAAGGTAGACCCCGACTAAGTGGGCTGATGACATTGTGAAAGTCGCGGGCAACCGCGTGGTGGATGCAAACGGCAGATTGGCGTATAGTGTGGCGGTCTAAGGGGAGGCATTTGTACAGCATTGGACGTCTCTAGGCTGATGATGATGATGTCCCAGCTTCCAAAGTAACTGGACAGTAAAGAGAAGAGCTCTTGAATCATCATCATCAGCCCGGAGACTTAATGATGAATGATGATAAAAGTCTGAATCCCGACTTGATATTTTTCTGAATCATTGAATAAAAATAATTTAATGATGTAAAAGAACGCCTCATTTAGACCCTTTTTTGTTAGAGTAATTTGAGCTTCCTTGGGTCATTCACCAACTAACCATTAGGGGCTGGGAACGCGTGTGTCCAGTTGCTGAAACTAAAAAAAATATATATCACTTGTTACTTTGTCATCTGGACACGCTAGAATTTTCATGCATGTCCAGATAGTGAATCTTAAAATAAATTACTTTTATGTTTTCGCCAACTGAATATGAGTCCTTTAACCATAAACTTAAATATCATCATCTTCATCAGCCCGGAGACGTCCACTGCTGAACGAAGGCCTCCCCCTTAGACCACCACACTGTACGTCAACCTGCCATTTGCATCCACCGGTTGCCCGCGACTTTTACAATGTGTTCGGTCTGCCTAGTGGGAGGCCGCTCCTACGCTGCGTCTTCCGGTTCGTGGTCGTGACTACGAATAAATCTCTCGAGATTTGGTTTTATTTGTTTTGCCAAATCTTTTACTACTTTACTACACACACAAACTAAACAATTTTTCCTCAGGTATCGACCAATCTCTAAGCGGGAACTACACCTGTCTTGCCAAAAACCTGTATGGATCTGACTCGGTCGTGTACTCCGTTAAGGTTTTACCATTGCCTGATCCACCATCCTTGAGAGCCACTCCTTATAAGGACTACGTCGTGGTGGAATGGGATGAGATTCGAAGTATCAATGAGTCAATGACTTACGGAATAAGTGAGTGTAGTAGTGTGCTTAATTAACTACAGATATGTTATCCTGGACTGCAACCAGACACACCGGAGGACGGGCAGCAGCGTCCTCTTGGTTAACGGTGGTGACCATTCTGCGATCCCCAAGCCACCGGCCAAGCGTGGGGATTATGGCAACACCACTTTATTCAGGGTGAGGCCTTCGTCCAGCAGTGGACGTTTTATGGCTGACGACGATGTTATCCTGGACTATTTATCTGAATTTGTACCTGGGTATATTCTAACACTGCATTCAGAACCACCAGAATGGGCAGCAGCGTCCTCTCGATTAATGAGCATTCGGCGATCCCCAACTCCCCAAGCCGCCAGCCAAGCGTGGGGATTATTACCCCCAATATTAAGGCCTTTGATCAGCCGTGAATGTCTTCTGGCTGATGATGGGATATTTTAAACAAAGGAAGTTTCCTAGTTGAGTGCGCAAAGCTATTTGGACCATATTTGTCAACCTATCCCATATTCTACTCCCTTGCAGCAGTTGCAGTCGAGTTTTTATAATATTTAGTTAATGTAAGTTCTTCCATCAACAATGCATGAATGGCATTATCAAAGAGCTAGCACACGCAAACGTGTTGTTTGTAAAATACAAGACAGAAGTACAACTTGAATCTTTACGAATCAATCATGGTCTGTGAACAAACAATGGACCCCAAACTATGCAAATCTTGGTACTAAATACATAAAAAGCAGTTAACTGACATAAGCCTAGTTTACTGTGCCTGTACCCTGTTTTATAAACAGTAAGTAATTAACGAAATGGGATTCTCTACACCGAACCACACAGTTTGTTTCTTTGGATTAAACTATCACCTGTCACCTCAAAGGATTGTGATTAAGTAATGCAGTGTTTCACAATTGGATCTCAAGTTATTCCAACCCTAGGTTACAACCTAACCTGGCGCGAGGCTGACGGTCCCTGGCAAGAAGCCTGGCCTGTCAGCAAGGAGACCCGACTACTGGGCGTTCAACAGCACACTCTGGCGGGACTGAAGTGTGGTACAAAGTACTCTGTGCGGGTGACTGCCACGGACAGTGTGGGAACATCAGCGCCTGCGCACGTGGATGTCACCACTCTTGGATCTGGTGAGTTTACTACCCGAGTAAAATCAGATATCGTCCTTTATTCTTCGTGTTGATGAATCTAGTTAAATGTGCTTTGCCTATAGTCACCGGGTTACTAACTGAGTCGTGCGGCCATAAATCATGGCCGCACGACCCACAAGTGCGACCACAAGCAAGACCCACAAGTGCGAGCGAGATAGACATAGTGAATGATTTATGGCCGCACGACTCAATAGGTAACGCGGTGACTATAGTTTTAGGCGACAGCCAGTCTTTCATTAAGGCGTGAATTGAGGGCAAGACAACAGATAAGGGATACCCTTATCACACAGACTGTGGTCATCTTAACACACGGTAATGATCATCACATGCCGTGGTAATTATCACAGACCGTGATGATCATCACATAACGTAATCATCATGGCAGACTATATAGATCCATTATAGAGATTGGTGGGAACGCAAAAAATCAAATCATGACGGAACATTACTATTTTACAAAACTCGTGTTGTTTTTTGGGGTCATTTTATTCATATAGTGTCGATGCACGAGTATGGGCAAGTGGTTCGATGTCGTCAAACTAGTATTTTTATGTTGTAAAACACTCTTTTTTTACTATCACATTAAATTGGAAAATTTTATACTACATAGACTTTTAATATTTACTTTATTTTTTTTTAAATTAAAAATAAATTTATCGACTTTTGATTATTTATTAATTAACATTGACCTACTAACGAATTTTAAATATAATCTACTTTTTTTGTGTTTTTATGTGTAATTTGTGTTTCTGGATATAATTGATCTGAAATCAAAAAAATATTATTATTAATATTCTGATTATATTATTTACGGGATATTTACCGGATTCTCGTGTTGTTTCCAAAACTTCTTAGAGTTTCTACTAGTAGACGCTACTTTAGTAAAGTCGGCATGACTTTTGTCTCAATGGACATCATTCTAAACTTCAAAATATTCAAATATTTAACCCTGGCACACTAAGTGCAAAGACAGAAACAGAAACATTTTTATAAATTAAAAACTTAAAAACCAAACTAATTTAACAAATTCCTAAGATTGCCCTTTGGGAAGTGTTGAGGAATTTTAGATAGGTACATTTTGGGTAGACTGTGCTAACAGTATAAACCGTATCGCCTTAGCTCCAGTATCACCACCATCGACCGACTGGCTCTGGAGCAACGCCACTCACATTTACATCCAGCTGAGTGGGTGGGACGACGGAGGATGTGACGTCACAAAGTGGGACGTGGATTACCGCCCACTTGGCTCCAGCGCTTGGATCAGAGCGGAAAATAAAGCTGTAAGACATTTACTAACCAGAATATACTTTTTTACAATCTAACTACCATCTAAGGTAACTACCTAAATTTTTACTGAATCGCGTGGTAGACGCAAAGACCAGAAGACCGGAACCTCAATGCTTACATGCTAGGTCTACCTGCACCTGCATTTTCCGGCCTCCGAAAGACAAGGGCCGGGAGCCGGAAGACACAGCGTAGGTAGACCACATACTAGGTGAAAACCAGTTTTCTAGAGTATTAAATCTTTTTTTATGCACTGGGTTGACGAGTCGAGCGTGGCGTTCACCTGGTGTTAAGTATCACGCCTGCCCATAATTAGCAATGCAAGAATTATGAATTTGCGAACCAAATCTGCCGCACTGCACTGCGCTCGTCACTCTGACATATTTGATGTCGAATCTCATCTTGCCCAGTAATTTCTCTGCAAAAAAATTCTTGACTATACCATTATCTATGTACAGTCAAGGTACTTTCTTCTCACAGCCAATGGATCTTAATCTGGGCTGGAGTTACATCGAGGGTCACTACCAAGCACCGCCATTGCGTTCCGTTCCAACGTCCTATGCCGTCGGCAGCTTGGCGCCAGCAAACTGGTACCAACTGCGAGTCACTGCCACTAACGATGCAGGCACCGCTTCCACGGTTTATAACTACGCTACTAAGACTCTGGATGGTGGTAAGATTTTATAGTATACGTAGGTATATAAATTCTTTAAAAAAAAAATTGTCTATTGTCTTTAATACCTTTACGGGTGCCAACATTATAATATGCTATCAGTAAGTAACTTGGCGTCAGCTAACTGATACCAACTAACACTCACTGCGGAGTTTTGGCGGGAACACGGAAAAATCATGTAGCTGCATTCTATAATTTTCTTAAACTAGTGTTTTTTCGCGAATTAATGATTAAAATAAAAAAATACAATTTGACCTGGGTATGTCCTTAAACTGCCACCAGACCCACCGGACGACGGGCAGCAGCGTCCTTTTGGTTAACGGTGGTGAGCATTCTGCGATCCCCAAGCCGCCTGCCAAGCGTGGGGATTATGGCAACACCCCTCTTTTAAGAGGGAGGCCTTCGTCCAGCAGTGGACGTTTTGTGGCTGATGACGTGAATGATTAAAAATGGTGGTGTTTTATTCATTGAGTGTTGAAGTACATACACGAGTGTGGGCAAGTGATATAATGTGTTGAAACATGTATTTTTGTGTTGTTTTCAAAAATCCGTAAAAGCTCATAGTAAAGTCGCCACCACTTTACTAGGGCATGACTTGGACTCGACTTTGACTAATTCTGTGTGAATGACTGTGATTTCATGACATATTTGACTTGATTTTATTATAAAAACTTGAACATTCATAAACTTGACCATGGCAGAATGCACAGTGTGCGATGCCAATAACTAAGAAGATAAAACCACAATAAAATCAAATATAGCTTGGTAAAACAGAGTGGAAATAAATAGGGGCGCCTATGGTAAACAGTTCTAAATGCTAGCAATTCTGCAGTGCGTCAGAGACGCTGTATTCACCCACCGACGTGGGTGATATTCACAGCATTGCCAGCTAACCAAATTAAATACTGTCCTATGATTATTATTTATTCTATGACTCTATACAACGTGTAACAAAAAGGTGTAGTTATACTGAAGGGTATATATATAATCATCATTATGAACAACTTTTACTAAGGGGATAACCATGAAATCGCGAAAAAAAAACCGCTGTTCCATACAAATGTTCATTGACCTTGGACAACATGTATGGAACAGCTGATTCTTTTTTCGTTATTACAAGGTTGGCCCCATAGTAAAAGTTGTTCACAATGACGAGTACATACATATTCCAGTATTACTACACCTTTTTGTAGCACACTGTACATTGGGAACAATTTGAAGATTGTCAGCACAAAGTACTTTAATATGAAAATGACCGATGAACGACTTTGGTTAGCGGCATCCCAACTTTACCCAAAGCTTAATTTATTACGTGGAAATCACAATAAACTCTGTTTTGTTCTAAACGATGCCAAAGTTTGTCAATCTAGATGTTTTGCCAATCCCAACTTTTGTCATCAGGCACAGAACCCGTGCGGAATTATGGCGTAGACGTCAAAAACTTTGGGAATGTTCTGACGCGGTAATAAATTTGCTTTCTTAAACGCATAATGCTCTCGAGCTTGTTAAAATATTTGGTGGCTGTGTAAGGATTAATCAATTAAAACTGGATGGTTTGACACTTTCATGCCTAAACGAAATACGGTTCTTTTCGGTATTCACCACAGTGTCCTCCATGGTATTCACTACCCTGAAAGATCGCTTGGAACATTGTAACAGCATAGTGGTGGGTTTCTACTACAAAGTCCGCATGGGGAAGTACCACACCTTTGCCAGTTATTCTGGCTCAGCTACTGTTAGTGGCAGGCGTGACGCTTACCACCAGGCGAACGTCTCGCTCGTCTCGTCAATCGATAGAATTAAAAAAACTTGTGACAGCATTACTGTGGCGTAGCGGGTGTAGCTAAATCTGCACAGCGCCTGCAGCATCTACCAGTTAAAATCGGCTTAAACACTGTTTTTTAGAATTTTCTCCACGGAGCCGATCTTGGGTGTGTCGTGCACATGAATTTTCTTGTTCCCATTCTGACTTTGTGTGCTTTCGATCTTCTGTCAAACCAATACTTAACTAACGTCAGGTGAACTGTGGTCAACTATCTACCCTGTTAACAACAAAAAGCATCAGAACAAAGACGTTTCTTTGTACTGAGAACCGCTCGTCAAATTTCTAAACGTTTGTAGAAGAGATCGGGCCACCTTCGGAGATATTGGACCTCAATATGCTGGTGATCATCTGCAGCTCCATTCTCCTCGTGGCTTGCCTGCTGGCTTTCGTCTGCATACTGTTCAGGCGGCATCGGTAAGGACAAACCACTTAAAGAATGCTAACAATTTTGTATTGTATTGTATACAAGGTTAGTTCTAATCAGTTAGCATCCTTTTAAAGGCATATTCTGTGCATCAAAACAAACAACTTTTACTATGGGGCCAACATTGAAAAAGCGATTAAACTATCACCTGTTCCATACAAAAAGTTCATCGACCTTGGGCAAAATGAAAATGTATGGAACAGCTGTTTTTTTTGCGATTTCTATGTTGGCCCCATAGTAAAAGTTGTTTGTTTTGATGTACAGAAAATGCATATCTTGCTTACTATAATTTAGCCTCTTTCCCTCTCTACCTTTATTTTCTTTATATTTTTTTCTTCCAGGAAGAGAAGGGTAAAGTGAGAAAGAGGAATTTTCTCTCATTTTCTTTCCCATTATCTTTTTTCCCTTATAATGGGTGTCATAAGGCAGGAGTAGCGACATTTTATTAGATGTGCGTAGCCGCATGTCGCGGTCCTATGATAGCACCTTTTGATAATAGGGAAATGAAGAGGGGTCCAAACTCACTGACATAGCTTGCAGGGTTTGCAAGTTGAAGTGGCAATGGGCAGGCCACATCGCTCGAAGAACTGATAACCGATGGGGAAGAAAGGAGAGTGGCGACCGCGAACCGGAAGACTCAGCGTAGGAAGGCCTCCCACTAGTGGACCGACGATATTGTAAAAGTCACGGGCAACCGTTGGATGCATATGGCAGGTTGTCGTACAGTGTGTCGGTCTAAGGGGAGGCCTTCGTTCAACAGTGGACGTCTTCGGGCTGATGATGTTAAAGGAAATTTTTTCCAGGCAAAACTTCGCATCTCAATACCGTCATTCGATCGCGGATGACGTGAAATCAAGAAACGAGAGCGTGGCGTCACATTCGGACCAGAAAGACGCTCGATACGCGCACGCGCCTCGGATTTATACCTCTCCAGTGCATACTAGAAAAGGAAGTAAAAATGGTAAGTTTATAAAAATATTTCATTTGTTTTGAAATAATTTTTGATTAGAGGTGGAGTAAGGAGGGAAGAACTCGACTTTTACTTGAAAGATTGGACTTGTCTCCAATCTTTGTTGAATGGTTATATGATGTCACAGTACGGCCTTTGTTGTCAAATAAAATGGTAAAACTTAAAAAAAATAAGTTAAGCGGTTTTGTCATCAGAACTAAAGGTGTAAACCTCCGAAAATGCAAATAATTCCCGCACGTCGAAACCATAGTGAATTCACAAATTCCATTCCAAGTTCAGTATTCCGCGCTACTATAGTCTATTTTATATTAAAAGAGCGGAGAGAGCGAAGTGTGGCTCAGAGTAATATTATTACTCTGAGTGTGGAGGCCTCCCTATTAAGGGAGAGGCCTTTGTCTATTAGTGGGCATCTTCTGGCTGATATTAGAACGTGAAGGCAAGATGCCACCGCGGCACCGGCGACCGCTTTCGTATTTTTTTTTCAAAGGAGTTTTCTACCGATTTTGAACCTGCTCTACCGATATACCGATTTTCGTAAATACCTAAATATGAACAAAGTTTATAGGTGAATAGTCAATTATAGTCAAAGATTACGAAAGATGCGCTATCTCGTAATAAAACAACGTTTGAAAATGACTCCCGTACCGTCATGTTTACGAGTTGTGCCGGAGTGCGAAAGAAGATAGCACTTTTATGAGAGCAAAAGGGATAGCGCGCGTCTCGTTTAGTGAGCGCAGACAGCCGAGACAGTCCCTGGGGCCGTTTTCACGGGACCATTTGAAGGCGCGATATGACATATCCACCTTATATATATAATATCATTGATAATAATCAATTTGGCGGGAATGCAAAAAATGTTATTAAATTATACTTAAAATTCATTTATTGCAGGTAAAATTCATATATGCAGACCCATAAAAATAAGTCCAGAAATACAATTAAAATGTCCAGTAACAGTACTGATGTTCAATAAATTGCAAATTCAATGTCAAAATAAAATAAAAATGTAAAAATATAATAATAACAACAAGTATCAAATTCATTTATACAAAATAACAGCTTGTATATCTATTATTATTTATATCACTATTATTTATTCAGAGATGTTCGAGATAAGTCCGTACGCGGAGTTTGCGCTCGGGTTCCGTACGTTTGACCACGTGGACAACCAAGACCTGCCCAGCCGTCTGCCTGCGAGGCCGCGGTTTGATACTGGTGAGTATTTATTATTTATCTACAGGGTTTCATATAAATAAATTATTTTTAAATAAATTTTAAATCATACTTTTTTTTTACAATACTATACGTCTTTATTGAACACCAGAAATATAGAACAACTTAGAATTACTAATCATTAACATTATTCGGCAGTACAAGGGGCGCCCTTATCACCTTAAGCGATTTCTTCCAGGCAACCTTTACCGGGCGGGGGTTTTTTTTTGCTGGGCATAAGTATTTATTAACTACAACAAACTACAAAGACTACTTATACTACTTAGCCACATAAAAAACAAAATGATTGTATCCAGACCTACGAAAGTCTATAAATGATACGCATATTGGTATAACTCGAGAATAAAACGAGGTCGACTTTTTTTAATCTCGAGTTTCTCGGGGGGGGCTCGAGGCTTTTTATAAAAAATCATTAAACTTTGTTGAAAATGAATTTACCAATATTTCTTTAAGGTTTATTATTTGGTAGAAAACTTAAAATGAAAGAAATAGGTACTTATTGATAACCGATGGGGAAGAAAGGTTCTTGAGTGGCGACCGCGAATCGGAAGACGCAGCGTAGGAAGGCCTCCCACTAGGTGGACCGACGACATTGTAAAAGTCGCGGGCAACCGGTGGATGCAAATGGCTGGTTGTCGTAAAGTGTGGCGGTCTAAGGGGGAGGCCTTCGTTCAGCAGTGGACGTCTCCGGGCTGATGATGAGGTACTTATTAAAACTTAAAATCTTCATACAAGCAAACAAAAATTAAAATGTTCTTACACATGAATCAAAACCTATACTCAAATTCATAATATTTTTTTTACAAAATTTTAATGGGATAAAAATATTAAGTTTATTAACATATGTTAAGTAACATAAACTTTTTATTAACATTATGAAGTTATGTTAACAAATGTAATAATTTCACACCAGTGAAGTACTTCGATGTATTCATATTAGTCTTTGTAATAGGTGTAGTTACCTCACTTATGTATGATTTAAATCTTTTCAAGTTGTATCCTCTATTGTATTCTTCTCTTCTCTTGTATCCTTTATTCTATCCTCTTTCTATTAGATAGTTAAGTATTAGTATTAGATCAATGAGTCTGTAAACCCCTGCAGGGTAGAAGCTAGCGAACTAAATGTATTTATTTATAATAGGCTAAATGACTGGTTTTTTTTTTATTGTCCTATTAAAATGTGGCCCATAAATAAAGCTGATTAATGAAAACAAAATGAAAATCTGATCAAAAATAAGCGTCTTGTAAGCATTTTAATATCATGCTAGACAGAGAGAAGAAACAGCAAATCGTGACGTCACTTCTCAGTACGCCATATAAATTATATTCTGACAAGTAAGGCGTGACGTCATTTTTTGTTTTGTGGGAAAGGGACAGAGTTGTCTCTAACAAAAACTTTAAAAGCTCATATATCAGAACATAAATAACCGATTTAAATTGTTGTTTCAATAAGCATACTATATTTACTTAAATTCTTCATTAAAGCAATTGGTTCCAACGATATAAACATCAGTCATCTACCCTATTGATCTGTATCCTAGTTCTCACAGACAAATAAATCATTCGTTCAAGTTTATAAATCATGTAATAATGTTACATTTCCCTGTAGCAATTTACAGAACAACTTTTTAACACCATATCTCTTTTCTACCTGTACTTCCACTGGCAGCACTTTAAATGTTTAACGGCACTTAATAATTATTTTGAACAATAAGGACTTAACTATATCCATCACTACGGATTTTCAGCAGACAGCATTATTTTGAAAGGTGACATTTCAAGCTGTCAGTTTAGTCCGTTTGATTATGAATCCGAGTATAGTAGGTACTACCACAGAAGAAATAATAGTTTATAATATAATATAATAATAGTATATATAAAGAACAAACAACCGGGACCAAACGTCACGTGTCATCCGACCCACGGTAGCACTCAGAAATAAATGCCACTCACAGTCACCCATCCGAAGACTGACCGGACCGTCCGTTACTTAACTTCGGTGATCGTTTAGAATCACCTAGACAAGCTACGCCACGAGCGCTACTAATAAATATGTTATATGAAATTCAGGTTATTAGACGACGGAGTTATAAATCTTCTCGCATTTTAAAGGTACTGTCAGATCTAATGTTTATCATCGTTCAAGGCACGTCAGCTACAATTTAAACCACTCCGAACATAATCTCAACTGAAGATGCTTACAAGAAAATGCTTAGAGACAAAGGGATTCTTCAGCCTTTGTAGTTAAGCATCGAATATTTTAGATGCTTTTAGCTTTCTAGCAGACAATCTACAAAGTAGTAGTAGACATTTTTGTTGCGCTTCAATTGTTTTTTGTAAACTGTTTTATTTTGTTTAATAAAAACAGCTGTTCCATACATTTTGCCCAAGGTTTATGAACTCTTTGTATGGAGCAGCTGATATTTTTTTCGCGATTTCTTTGTTGGCCCCATAGTAAAAGTTGTTTGTTTTGATGTACAGAATATGCCCTTAAAAGGATGCTAACTGATTAGAACTGACCCTGTATAGAGAGCTGACCATGAGACCCGAGCTTTCAAATTTATAATAATGTTAATGGAACATCTACACCGCAGTTATGTACTTTATGCTGAGCAACATTTTGCAACACAACGAAAAATGATTTACCCTTGTGACTTGATGGTTCATCGGAAGAAGAAAAATACTGGTAGAAAACTTGCACCACAACAACTTAAACATCGTACTTACTTACTTTTAAATGTTGCTCAACATCTGTATATATAAAACTCAAAGTCCTGACTGAGCTATCAACGCACAGCCTAAACCGCTGGTCCTAGAGACATGAAATTTGGAGGGTATTTTCTTTGTGAAGTGTAGGTATCCACTAAGAAAGGATTTTTGGAAATTTCACCCCTAAGAGGGTAAAATAGAGGATGATAGTTTATATGAAAGTCCGTCAATTTCGAAATTAGGATCTTCAAATTTTGTGATTAGAATGACGGTTTAAAATTAGTTTATAAGTGACTCAACGTTTTTGAAAATTCCACTCCCGAAGGGGTGAAAAAAGTGATGCAGTTGTGTATGGAAAGTCCTTCATTTTCAAAGTAAAAAACACATTTATTATTTAGGCTTAAGGTTGGAAACTAACGCAACTTTCATCGTTTTTTTAAATTTCAATCCTTAAGAGGGTGAAACGGGGTATGAAATTTTGAATTTAAGTTGTTTATTTCTAAATTTTGTATTCAAGTACAAATAATGAGCACGTGTATCGGGGGTAAAAAACGTGGTGAATTTTGGGAGTGGGCCGAAATACTTCCGTACGCGAACGAAGCGCGGGCGACCTCTAGTATAGTATAGTAGTAGTGCATCCAGCACCCAAATAATATTATGATACTGGCTGTGCCTGAGGGTTTTACCCAACAAGCAAAGCATACATCAGAAATATAACAATAGTAGCATTCTAGTGCAGAATTAGAGCAGCAGTTAGTGAAAGAATTTTTGAAATCGGCCCAGTAGTTTTTGAGTTTATTCGTTACAAACATACAAAAATACAAATCTTTCCTCTTTATTATATTGGTGTAGATTACATCAATATAACAGCCTATATTACATTATATTCTCGAAAAAAATACCCTATGTCACTCTCCGACGTAGCTCCGTTGACAACCGCGTTGTCCCCATTATCTCGTTGTGTGGTGTTGATAGTCGCTATAATAATATCCTACCTACTATATTTCTTCCTACTCTGTGTACTATCTGGTTTCCACCTCACCGATCAATCGATCCGTGTTCAGCAGATAACTGCCAGCTTCAAAGACGAGAATACCTTTGTTTGTATCCTAACAACAATGCCCCCAGTTCGTTACACGTTCTAAACAAAGAGATCTTTATTTTTGCTTGTATACCTGAGATCTTCGATCAAAGTCAAATTAACTTTACAATATTGCAAAATACTTTTCATTGTCTTCATCAGCCAATCTTTATTATACGACCACTGCTTGACGAAGGCTTCCCCCGTAATTCTTCCTCCCGCGTTTGCCTTATGGGTTGCCATAATCCCCACGCATGGCAGGCGGCTTGGGGATCGCAGAATACCGAGAGAACGCTGTTGTCCGTAGTTCTGAATGCAGTTCTAAGATATACTTAACCAGGTCCAAACTTGCTTGGTTAAAATATTTTTACGTACCTATGACTATAATTTTATTTTAATTTTTCTAAATACTAGAAACACCAAGTTGGAGTGGAGATAGGAAGGATTTTGGCAATCTATAGGTGGACCAAGGGCAGTGACCGAATGGTATTCGCGAAACTGGTGATGACAGAGGCTGTCCACCAGCCGGATAGTCAGACGACTTTGTGGAACATGTCGGAAGGCAATAGACGTGGCTCGCAGACCGGTGGGATGGCGTGAACGAGAGGAGGGTTAGGCCTATACAGGGTTAGTTCTAATTCTAATCAGTTAGCATCCTTTTAAGGGCATATTCTGTAGATCAAAACAAACAACTTTTACTATGGGGCCAAAATTGAAATCGCAAAAAAAAACAGCTGTTCCATACATTTTGCCCAAGATCGATTAACTTTTTGTATGACACAGCTGATAATTTTTTCGCTTTTTAAATATTGGTCCTATAGTAAAAATTGTTTGGTTTGATGCACAGAATATTCCTTTTTAAAGGATGCTAACTGATTAGAACGTTAGTGTACTTAACTGTATTTCCAGCAGTGGGTGGAGACGGGCCAATTAGAAAGACATATAAAAACAGTTCATTACATTATGATCGGTAGATACTAATCTGCACCATCCACAATAATAAAACAAATGCATACTAATAATAATATGGCCACATCTCTCGAAGAACTGATAACCGATGGGGAAGGAAGGTTCTTGAGTGGCGACCGCGAACCGGAAACGAAGCGTAGGCAGGCCTCCCACTAGCTCGTTTACGACGGCATTGTAAAAGTCGAGAGGCAACCGTTGCGCGTTGGATGCAAATGGCAGGTTGTCGTACAGTGTGGCAATCTAAGCGGGAAGCCTTCGTTCAGCAATGGACGTCTCCGGGCTGATGATGATGATGATACGATAATATGTCAGGTATCCTTACTGATTTAAACTCTAGAGTACGACTTTAAGTAAAACAATTAAAAAAGCAGAAACAATGCCAAAGAACAAAATATCAAAAGCTCCGAAGATTATTCAATATCTTTAAAAGCATATTAAACAGACATACTTACCCAGCTATTCACAAACCAATTTATCTGGTCGGCACTTGCCTACCTATCACATTACTCGAGATTTATTACTCTATTCTCCGTTCCGGCAATAATTCACGTTGTCATTTCAAATAAGGCATTACACAAAATCTAGACACCGACTGTCGCAATGTAAGGTATGAAGGAGTAACATGGATTCATACGAGTACAAGTCGACTCGGTTTATTATACTCACACATAAGCATACAGACGAATTAATGCATAGCTGTATTTTATTACAGTCTTATATTGTCGATCTATTTTATATTTATTGGACCTGGGTATGTCCTAAAACTGCATACAGAACCGCAGGAGGACGGGCAGCAGCGCCCTCTTAGTTAACGGTGGTGAGCATTCTGCGATCCCCAAGCCGCCTGCCAAGCGTGTGGCTGTGGATTATGGCAGCCACAGCCAGCAGTGGACGTCTTCCGGCTGTTGATGATGAAGATTTTCGATCTCATACTAAAAGTTGTTTACAAATGAATACAATGACTTCCCGTGAAAAATTAACTCAAAATAAAAACAGGTCATTATTACTAAATTTTAAATTTTATAAAACCACGACTCTCTTGATATGAACATTCTCGATCAAGCAAACATTCAAACAAAAAGAAAGAATTGTAGGTAGTGGTAGAACTCTACTGCAGTCTGCCTGGGGAAGTGCCACATCTTTGCCAGTTATTCAAACGCCAAGAAGTAGTGTGCAAGCATCACTGTGTTCGGTTTGAAGGGCAATGTAACCAGTAAATGAAGAGATTTAATTCACTAATTTAAATATAGTTACATAAATTACGTTATTGGTGTTACAAAATAAATTATTTTTCTTTCTTTCTTTTCTTTCTATCTCAGAGTGACGAGCGCAGTAAAGGATTTTATTCGTGAAGACGCTTACAACCAGGTGAACGTCTCGCTTGTTTCGTCACTCGAATTAAAAAAACTAAATGTAAATTGGTTTGTCCGTTTGGGGGATTCAATGCCACAGACAAACACACGATATATTTATAAAACAACATGCAAGCTAGCGCAGAAGCTTATGTACTGTGTCAGACATTCGACGTTTCTCTCGTAATTGAATTCACTGGCTTCAAAGTGTCTCAACAGAATTTGATTACCTCGGAATATACAATTAAATTGCATAAACGTTGTTTGGTTTAATCCTTGGCATTTTGAGATTCGCTCTAACGAAGTTACTGTCCATGGTTCGGAGAGGAGTAAATTTAAATTAAAAATACTTGCTTCAAGTTATTTGCAAAATCTCAAATTAGAAACAGTACAACACTAAACTTTGTTGAAAGGAATTTAATATCCTAAGCTCAGACGCCATTTTGGAATTTCTTAATTTAACTACTTATTTTGACCTTAAACAATTCTGGAACTGTGGCTGTTTTGTCCTTTTTTTTTGAATAAAGTTCCAAGTGTTTTTTTCAATAGCTAGATTTTTAAGTAGTAGTATTATATTTTTATTTATTTATTATATTTTGAACGATCTTGATGATAATACGCTCTTAAAAAAAACAACCGACTTCGAATACGTGGATGGCATCTTCATATTTTCTAGTAACTTTGATTTAAAAACCAAACTGAACCGATTTCGATAAAACTATATGGGACCACCTCTGAAGTATTACCTACCAAATAAAAAAAGAATCATCAAAATCAGTTCATAATTGGCGGAGTAATCGCGTAACATACATACAAAAAAAAACATACAGTCGAATTGAGAATTAATGCGCTGCCCGAGTGGGTGTTTCCCGATAATTATAATGTGGGTGTCTTCAAGTCGCGAGTGAATCGGTTTCTTCTAGGCAAGCGTGCTCCATCGTAGGCTGCATCTTCGTTTATCATCAGACGAGATGGCAGTCAAGCGGAAGCCTATAGTAAAACAAAAAAACAAAAGAGAACCTTCTTTTTTGAAGTCGTTTGAAAATTAGTGTTATTAAAGCTGAAACTGTGGAAATTGACAGACGTTCGCAGTAACTACTACTATTCTATGATACAGGCTACATTAAATTGCCATTGTCGTCACATTTTTTTATTACCACCATATGTTTATATTAAGTATGTTTTCCCATGTAATTTGTATACACGTTAAAATTAAAACACAGCAGCGTCTTTTCAACAAACTTAAAAAAGGCGGTCTTCAATTTGTTTTAATTTATTTTTATTGTTACGCGATTACTCTGCTAATTATGAATAGATTTAAATGTTTTTTTTTTGTTAGGTCTCTTTTCAGAGTTCCTTATAAATTTTATCGAAATCGGTACAGTAGTTTTAAATTAATATTACTGGAATAAATCAAAATAACTGGAAAATATGAAGATGTCATCCGGGAAGTCGTAATTGAAGTCGATTGTTTTTTTAAAGCATATTATATTATTCTAAAATCCCAGCTACTTTTTTTTTATATTTTTTTTAGTGCCTGATGTTGTTGGCCTCTGATGGCCTCTACAGCGTCACCGGACTTTGGATCTCAGCAGCGCCATAGATTAAGTAATTATTCTTAATCTATGGCAGCGCGAGCATTGCAATTATTATGGGCAGGTGTTATCTCTTTCCATCACGAGGGCGTCTCATTCGACTCATTACCATTTATTCATTACTTAACCATAGATTAAGTATGTTAATTATTCTTAATCTATGACTTAACATAAAAAGCTAAGTTTTCATAACTTCGCGATAATTAGTTTCCATTCTTCAACTTTATGAATTACATCTTTTAAAATTTGATCCGAAACCCAAGTTAAATTGCTTTCTGAAATTAATCAAAGTTTGTCAAGCATCGCTTTTCACGGTTAATTTACCGTTTACTTGGAATATTAATTTCTAAAGAAGTTTAAATGTTATTTCCAATTCCTGAGTGTTTTGATTTTATATTTTTCGTTTTATTAGGTTTCAAAAGTTGGCGTCCTTAATAACTGGTACCTAAGTGGTAATTAATAATTAAATATTTTTTTTATTTATTTATTTATTATTATTATTGTATACCCGACCCGGAAGACGCAGCGTAGGAAGGCCTCTCCCACTAGGTGGACCGACGACACTGTAAAAGTCGCGAGCAACCGGTGGATGCAAATCGCAGGTTGTGGTACAGTGTCGCGGTCTAAGGGGGAAGCCTTCGTTCAGCAGTGGACGTCTCCGGGCTGATGATGATGATCACAGCTGGCAATGGACCGTATTTTATAATGAAAGGAAATTTAGTAGACCTCTGTTCCAGTAAGATCTAATCTCAAAGCTCAAATTTGAGACAATTACTATGAGCCGTTGAGGATATTCACTGTTTACCTGCGTCCATCATCAGATCTTCGACACCAGAGTAATTTGTGTGTGTTGTGTGTGCGTGTGTGTGTTTGTGTGTGTTAAGCTCGTAGGGTTTACTATTATCTATAAGGGAAACTAATAAATGTATGGTGAAAATACAACGTTATTATTAGTATAGAGAAAAGCCGAAACACCCCAAAAAGATTATATTTCAAAGAAAAAGAATATAAAAAATAAGTCAAAAGTATTTAAAGCTCACAAAGTTACGCTAATGCTAAGTTGGCCTGTTGTTCCCACAAAATCATGGTTACCGAAACGCAAGCTGTTGTTTACGCGCGGCGGGGATGCGCCGCCGCCGCATCAAAGGGTTGCCGCCGCAGCGGCGATCTATTGATTTGCGTTGCTAATAACTGTGTCCAAATTGCACTGTTTTTAAAAAAAATGGGACAAAATGTAACGTGGTGTAAAAACTATACCAATCGATTCTCCTAGTAATTATGAACAGACTCCATTCAGGTTTGCACTATACTAAAAATAACGTTGTATATATCATAATACGCTTTTAAAAAAAACAACCGACTTCAATTTTGACTACCTGGATGACATGTTCATATTTTACAGTTATTTAGATTTATTCCGGTAATTTTGATTTAAAACCCATAATACTGAACTGATTTTGATAAAATTTATATGGGACTACCTCAGAAGTATCACCTACAAAACAAAAAAGAATCATCAAAATCAATTCATGACTGTCGGAGTAATCGCGTAACATACATTTTTAAAAAAGAATTGAAACGAATTGAAATTTCCTTTTCCTTCCTTTTTAAAGTCGGTTGAAAAGGCTAAAGATTAAGGAAAGAAAGTAAATAGAAATATAAAAGTTATTCTATTGGTAAACCTAAATATCTGGTTCTTTATTGTTCCAGAGACGAGCTTCCAGGCCCGTTCAGAGTCTGATGACAGTGACAGCACTTCAAAGGCAACAGTCTCTGTGATGCCGCGTCGTAAGTACACAAACAGATAAATCTTTACAGAAATAATACTCCAGTATTTTTAATTTAAAAACGAATCTATTAAACCGATTTCGACAAAATTTATATGGGACATCTGGCCCTCTGACTTATCACCTACCAAACAAAATAATAATTTCCAAAATCGGACCACAATTGACAGAGATATAGGTGAACATACGTAAAAAAACATACAGTCAACATAGAACCTCCTTTTTTGAAGTCGATAAAAAAATACTTGAAAATAGAACCTCCGTCTGGTGGTAAGCATCACTCGTGACCATAAAAATAGTAGTGCCAGAATTGGACTTATGAAAAAATTCTGCGCCGCATTGCACTGCGCTCGTCACCTAGTAGATGTCAAATCTCTTAATGACCAGGAATTTATCCGGTAACATTGCCTTTAAACCGAAACAAAGTAACGCTTTGCGATTTAATAAATGGCTAATATGCGGTAATTCCCCAGGCGAACTGTGCAATAGAGTCCAAGGTACAAATAGCAAAAAAATATGGTAGCTACAACCATGCTTAGACTTTAATATTATCTGTGGTTCAGGCTCGTTTTCTATGGGAGTGAATCTTTTCTATACTCTGTTCGCTGAGTATATTTAATATAGGGTGTTCGCTCTTGCACAATTGATGTAAGTGAAAAGGACGGTTCTAGCTATGGCGGTAATAACTATGTTCGTTATCTGCGACCAACGACGTTCATTTTGTCGATTTCCCTATTAGACATTCTCAGCGAACAGGGTAATAGCACAATGTGGTCAATTCTGTCGGTTTTAGTTGACAGTTCTAAACTAACTAAAGTATTGCTGTCTTTAGCTAACATGCCTAGTAAAAAAGTGACAGCAATATTTCAATTAGTTTAGAACTGTCAACTAAAACCGTCAGAATCGGCCACAATATGTGGTTTAAATAATGAAGGTCTTATTTGGCAGTTGTCCCGCTGATGGTCCGAGCTCGGGCTCACGTTGCAAACTGCAATCGCTTTGCGGCTTAATAAACGTTTTGGCTCGTTTGCTAACTGACATTCTAGTACACAATCAGGTCACAAATTAGACAGGTTTATTGCAGTAGTATGGTAGTATCTCGTAGCTTGCGTGTGACTACGGTCAATTGTGTATGAAACCGTGTGGTACAGCCATAGACATACATAGAAATCATTGGGTACAGCGTACAGCTAGTTCAAAATGTTATGTTAAACTAGCTGTACCACTTGGTTTCCCCGCGTGATGATACAAAACGGTGATGATGATAATAATTGATAAAAAGTAGCATATCTATATGTTATTCCGGGACATAAACTATCTTCATTCCGAGTTTCATCCAAATCTGTTGAGCCGTTTTAGCGTGAAGAGGTAACAAACATAGTACATACCGATGAACTTTTGCATCTAAAATATTAGTGTGATGGCAAAATATAACAGTGTAGTAGTTTAACTGAAAACACTTTGGTAGGGCTGAGTGGCGTGCATTGGGAGAGGCCTATGTCCATCGCGGTGGGCTAAAGTGGCTTAATGATGTAGTAGTGTGGATTTATCTTCCCTTGAGCAGGCCTGGTACGCTGTGATGTGAAGTTTAGGTACGAGTTCATTCCTACAAGCTTCCGCTATGCTCGCGTCTCTTGCTAGCGTCCGGTGACAGCGGCCGTATGACGTCATCGAGACAAGCGGTTCAGTTGAATATCGCCGTGCTCCGACGCGTATAGGCTGCAAATTGGCTTACACTGAATAAATGCTTCTGGATTAGGTATTTTCCAGTGGTTATTTACTCGTTTTCTATGAGAGTAAGTTTTCTGTATTTATTCGTATGCAAATTTTTGTGGCTCTAGCTTGTTTTCTTCTTTTCCAGGTCACTGCAGAACACCGCACCACAACAAAAGATAGCGAAAAAATTTGTTTAATATAAGTACCTAGTAACATATGCCAATTTTTTATCGTTTACATAAAATTATGTACTTATAGTATATTTTAAGCATATCAGTAAAACCCAAGCCAAATGGTTTTTAATATAACTAGAAGTGTTTCGATATTATCAGTTTTTTTATCTATGAAAGAACCAATTTTACAGACTGTATTGTAAACATGGTTGTCGCTCCGCGTAAGCCGAGAGTACCTACATAGTAGTGAGAGACTCCATTTGTTTAAATCCTTCGGTAATGTCATTTTCTACAGTATTATTTGCATAACACAAGTTCACGTCATTATACGCCATGACCGCGTAGTTCGTAGTGATGTCCCATGCGCGGAGATCGCGCTAGTGCTGGGCTAATATTAATCGGCTTGTCATGGATGCGGCAAATCGGCTAACAATATGTTTCGGTTCCATTATGTAGGTTTATTTTTTATATAGGTAGTTTGAAAATTATGTATATTGAATATTTAAAGGATTTAAATTGTAGTAAGTATATTTATGTGTCAAAGTGCACGGTAAAAGCGAAATACTCAACAGTTCGAGAGAGCAGGTGGTGTAGGCTGTTACTGGTAGTTGCCAAATACTTAGAGGAGACAACTCTTTAAAATATTATTTAGGTATACGAATTTATTTAATCCATCAAGTAATGTCCTGCAGAAAACGTGAAAAATCCCGTATAAATAAATAGTAGATTACTCACCTAGGTACAGTAAAAGAAAAAAAAACTCAGATCTCATGTTGATCTGAGGCTTCTTTACTTGCTCCCGTGGTGTGTATACGAGTTTACGTGCCGCTGCGGGGAGGAATTGGATGCTTTCGCTCCGTGTAGCGGGGCTTAAGTAGCAACTTTAGCCCCGCAGGCACGTAAACAAAATTGTGTGAAAAATTCATGAGTTTTTAAAGTAAAACTGTACCGGGTCACTGTAAAATTACCTGATGAATAACTTTCTAACAACAAAAATGCAGTAATGTAGTTATTTTTACCTCCTCCTTTTTTTTAAGTCGGTTAAAAAGTTTTTAAGCATGATGGCAGCGAGTAGTAGTTATTATTACCAAACATTAATGTATAAGTTATAATATCCAAAGTTTCCGAACTTCATTTATATCCTTTGAAAGACTGATGTTCTAATGTTTAACCTAGCGTAAGTTTAATATACTGCGTGTCACAAGAGTCGAGTAGGATGTACGAGTAACTGCCAAAACGTTTCACTTCACTTGGAACTTTGTCAATCTAAACCGTAGTTGCCTAACTACCTAACTTTTAACAATAGTGCTACGGCTTTGGCCTTTCGTACACAACGCTACGTAAGTCAATACGGATGTTTTATACTTACTTTGTCGCCAACAACTTGTAGCGCATGGTCCGTACCACAGATTTAGAGTAAAAGAGACGTGATCAATATTTTTTCCATAGAAGGACGTGTGATCGTGCGGAGGTGCATGGTTTGCGGCAAGAGTGTTAAATTCCGCCATCTGGCGCTAAACAGGAAAAGTTTTTGCAAAGTGGTATCACAACATTGAGAATCCATTTTACATACACTAGGTTTCGGAGTTTCACGCTAGATGTCGCGCTTCTAAAAACTCAAGCAAGTGGCTTATGACGACCCCTTCTTTCTCCGTGATCCCTACACATAGCATGAGGTCGAGAGACGTGAGTTGCCACTCGGCTTGTGGCCGTGCCTGTGGCGTGCTACAGCTGACACAGGTTGGTGAAAAAAAACGGCTCCGTCCGTTATTAGTAGGAAATAATGGGTACGCGGGTATTGTATTAGGTTTCGAATCTACGGTAAAATTGATTATTCGGTACATATAATAGTGGCGAGCGTTTTATGAACGATTTGTTATGTATTCATGGGCTTGCGTTTGACCACCATCATGCGTAGAATACACTTTGCGTACTAACACATCTCTACACCGAAGAAACGAATTGGTCCGTTATTATTTGACTATACCTAGTAAATGTGATATTTAAATCACGGACGCTCTAAATACCTACACCATCTCATACAACATATATTATTGTAGTAGTCGCCTAGAATCTAGATACTCGTAGGTAGTAAAGTCGTCTAGTATCGGAGAATCGCGTAGCGTCGTGTACGAAAGGCCTTACTTGACAAAGTTCTCGGTATTAACTTATCTTTGTAAATTAGAGTTGAGAGTAAAGTATGACTTTTAGATTAAGTATATGTGGAATAAATGTTTGAAATATCCGAATAGATGAATTTTTATTACAAATCTCTCTAACCTTATAAATAAATTAGTTACTATTCCCGTTGGAAAAATTGCTTGCGACTTTCCTGGAAGATCAAAGCGGCAAAGCAATACCTATCATTGACGTTAGTTAATTAGTCTGAGTGAGAATAAGTGAGAGAGGAATCTGAGAAAGTACTTAACTGCTTAGCTTGTAACACGTGTAGGAAAAACAACATAAGTAGGACAAACTTCGTGAATCGTCATCATAATCAGTCAGAAGATGTCCACTGCTGAAGGAAAAAGACTGGTCGAAGAGTTCCTCCTTATGGGTTGCCATAATCCTCACGCTTGGCAGGGTGGGCTTGGTTTGGGGCTCACAGAATGCTCACCACCGTCAACCGAGAGGACGCTGCACGTCCTCCGGTAGTTCTGGATGCAGTTTGTATATCAAATCAGTCTCAACTCGTACCATTCACGCCACACCCAGAATTATTTAATATGAAATAATTATAAAATAGTAATCTCTTATTTTAAAATACAGAACAGAACGTATTGAGAACGGGATGTTCAGGGTTTTTTTTGTTGTGAATATTGTATTTTGAGAGAGGCACAGAATAAAGAATTAAAAAAAACCGTTCCCTTCATCTAAGGAGAACTGTATACTTATTTTGTTTAAAATTACGCTTTCTCTATAAGTCCGATTCTTAGAGTGCGACTAATGCCAGAAAAAAAACAGATTTCACCCGCGCGTCTTGCATTAGTTTAGAGTCGAAAATCGCATGATGCAATTGATGCTGATGATGGCTTTGAGCAATTTAGGTGGGATTTTATTTAATTATGCATGAAATTTTAGGCATGAAATAAAAAAAAAAAACGGCTACTGTGCTAAAACATTAGTTTGGCTGTGTAATTCGTAAAAAAGTATGTGGTGCTGTCCCTGATAATTTAGAGCATTTGAATTAAAGCAGTTTTTTTTTGTTGGTAATTTGTATTTTTTTTTTAATTAACCATATTATTTTCCAAAATTCTATTCGGTTACTCGGCTTCTTTAGGTTTTTCCCCTACCTGTAGTATTTATTTAATCTGAATATTTCCGTTCTTTATCATTAAACTATGTGTTTCAAAATACACCTTTTACTTACTTTTGGCATTAGTCGCCCCCTTATGGTGCCGATACAAAGCAGTTGCATCTGCACCACTGATGGGGCAAGTCAGTGGTGCAAACGGTACGTCGGGACGTAATTCGCAAAATGTCCTTCCATACAGGCGTGATGATGGTCAAATGCGACACGTGATAAAAAAATACACTAGAAAAAACACTTAAATTGCTATTGATATATATGTAATGTAACGACTTCGCGGAAAAAACTGGTTTTCCATAGAAAAAATAACTATTTGCCTGCCCTTCACAAAATGTACCTATGAAACAATAGGGTAGATGACTGATGTTTATATCGTTGAAACCAATAGCTTGGATGAAGAATTTAAGTAAATATAGTATGTTTATTGAAAAAATAATTTAAATCGGTTAATAATGTTCTGATATCGTTATCGTTTAAAGTTTTTGTTAGAGACACCTCTGTCCCTTTCCCACAAAACAAAAAATGACGTCACGCCTTACTTGTCAGAATAGAATTTATATGGCGTACAGAGAAGTGACGTCACGATTTGCGGTTTCGCCTCTCTGTCTAGCATGATATTAAAATGCTTATAAATTGCTTATTTATATCAGATTTTCGTTTTCTTTTCATTAATCAGCTATATTTATGGGCCACATTTTAATAGGACAATAATAAAAAACCAGTCATCTAGCCTATTGTTATTTTTCGTAAATTCAGGGTAATCACGGTAAATATCCCGTAAATAATAATAGAAGTGTAAAGTCCGTGTAAAATCAACCGTGTACCCACAGTACCCTGTGCAGTGGTTTTTAAACTACTAATAGGTAATAGGTATTCCCCCCCCTTAATAGGTAGGTCTTAATAGAGAGGTGTTGCCATAATCCCCATCGTCCGATTTCTCCTCAAACGAAAATAAGTAGTTTAAAAACCACTGCTAAACACTGCGAGTACATGAGAATCTCATTGTATTTAATATCTCAGATTGTGTCATCCCGTTACCTCACCCCCTGCCCGCAACGGTGAGTCGTGTTTGTAGGAGAAATTATGTTCACGAGCCATCAACAGGCTATATGATCTGTGGGATCAACCGAGATAGTTTAAAATATAGTTATATCTATATAATACAATATAAGTATATCGGTGCATTCAATACATTTGAGAACATTTCAATTTCACTATCCAGTTTAATTTTCTAAAAGGCGTTATAAAATGGGAGCGCTCCGTCCCATTCGAGATAGAGTTTTAATGTTTATAGCGTCGGCGCGGGCTTTTAGCGATAGTTTCAATCGCTCCGAGTAGTTTTATTGAAATAGGTAGTCTAAAATAGTGTGTTTTATTGATTTCATGCATACAAATAATGTTACTCGTGTCGCTCTAAGCTGAAAGAAGGTCACCGTCATCATTGTCAACAACAGCTTTGAATATGGGGCCAAACCTGAAATCGCGAAAAAAACAGCTGTTCCATACATTTTTGTATGGAACAGCTGTTTTTTTTGCGATTTCATGGTTGGATCCATAGTAGAAGTTGTTCATAACAGTGAGTATATTTACCTACCTCTGTAAATTTACATAAAATATATGCATAAAAACCGTTTAATTTTTTTATTTCTCTCTATGAGCGGATTTCTCTCATGCATCTTAATAATTTTGTTTTGTAGTGGTAGGACTCAACTGCAGAGTCCGCCTGGGGAAGTACCACACCTTTGCCATTTATTCAACCGCCAAGCAGTAGTGTGCAAGCATTACTGTGTTCCGGTTTGAAGGGCAATGTTACCAGAGAAATTACTGGGTATGAAGAGATTTAATATCTAATATCTCAGGGCGAAGAGCGCAGTGCAGTGCGGCGCAGGATTGTGTTCGCAAGTTCACAATTCTAGCACTGCTACTGTTAGTGGCAGGCGTGACGCTTACCGTCAGGTGAAAGTCTTGCTCGTCTCGTCACTTGACTGTATAAAAAAAAATGTTATGACTGACTTGCAGAAGTTGGTCAAATACCCGAAAATAAATATGATTTTTGTAAACAGTTTTAAAATGGGTATGATTATAACATATTTTAATAAAGGTTTGTGGCTTTATCATTACATTACTCTTACTTCAATAAATCCCTTATTCTCTGTCTAAGCTGGTTTCTAGACACGCAGCAGAACATTCCCTGAAACTCAGCTCAAAGCTTCGATGGCGAATAGCAAATACCGTCGTTTCCCTGTTTACTCTCTAACTCGGTTACACGAAGAACAGACACAGTTGAACTAGGCTCAGAAGGTACACTACGACGTAAAGCTTGGCAGAATAGCGAGCCGGAAAATTGTGAACTAGCGAACAAAATCCTGCGCCGCACTGCACTGCGCTCGCACCCTGAAATATTAGATGTCAAATCTCTTCATGCCCAGTAATTTCTCTGATAACATTACCCTTCAAAGTGAAACAGTATTGCTTGCACACTACTGATGGGCGGTTGAATAACTGACAAAGGGTTGGTGCTTCCCCAGACGGACTCCGCAGTAGAGTCCTACCACTATAAAAAAACATAAAGAAGTGAGTCTACTGCCTTTTTGTACTATGTTCCCATCAAGCTAGTAGGTACAGGATAGAGAGGTTTCGATGGTACCTATCGGGAACCCAGTTTGTTTTTAGAGTTCCGCAACTTCCGCAAGTGCTGAGCAAAGATGAAAACGCGGTTATTGGAAGCGTTCTACTGTCTACTTTTATAGTTAAATGGAACCTTTTAATCAGTTTCGCTGAAGAGCTATCAAGGAACTTTATAGAGAAAAAAAAGATAGCGCTATCAACGATCGCGTGCAGTAAAAAAGAGATAGAGTTAAGTAAAGCGTTCTAGTAAAAAAAAACTAATTGCCAAAACATAAAACAATCACAATTTTGACAAATTCATAAGGTTGCGTTTGTCCGCCAACATTCTTGATGGTAAACGATGATGTGGTCGAAGATGAAGCACTTAGACTTGAAGCAGACTAAGAAGATACCTATTCACTCTGACCTAGAAAATATCTTTAGTGAAACGCTAATCGTCGGTAAGAGCTTCACTTGAAAACGGCTGGAGCGATTTGTAAATATTTTTTTCAAAATGGTCCTAATAATCCGGATTAAGTTAATAGAGAAAGAAAAATTAGCTTAAGTTTCAATTTTTTCTCCAAATTTGGTCAGAACAGCAGCGCCGGCAAAGGTATTGAGAAATACGTATGAAATGGAGATCATATCAGCAAAATTTAAATATATTGAATGAAATGATGAAGAAAAAGCTGGAAAGGTTCTTGAGTAGCGACCACAAACCGGAAGACGCAGGTGTAGGCGTCGCACTAGGTGGACCGACGACATTGTGAAAGTCGCGGGCAACCGGTGGATGCAAATAGCAGGTTGTCGTACAGTGTGGCGGTCTAAGGGGGAGGCCTTCGGTTCAGCAGTGGACGTCTCCGCGCTGATGATGATGAACAATGAACAAACCTCGTAAGATGGGATGTAACGCCCCAGTCCACAAAATCAAAACATAGATTAACAATAAATATAAAAACAATAGATAAACTTCTCACACAACAAAAGTTATCCATCGCAAATAAACATAAAAGAAACCCAACACCCAATCTACTGATCAAAAACCTTTGATCACGTATTCATTACTCCGCGGTGCGCGCGCGAACGAACGCTCGTAGCTGTGTTACAAATTATTCATAGAAGCAGCAGGTAGTCTCATGTATTATTCGCGGGTGTCTTGTTATTCGGACCCTGGGGATGCGGGCTCGTCGATAAATCCGAGTGTTTGGAACTGGACGCGCTTACACCGAAGTGTAATATAAAGTTGTGGTCTAACTGGAATTAGAAGTGGGTAAGGTTGAGCAGAAATTATTATGCGGTGCCGATGTGAATGTTGGAGATTTTTAGTAGGTAACAACATTTTGCGATACTATAAAGCAGTGATATTATATAAAAATATATTGGGGGACATTTATTACACACAGCGCCATCTAGCCCCATACTAAGCAAAGCTTGTATTATGGAAACCAGATAGCAATTATATTAAAATTAAAATTAAAAAAAAATAAAAAAAATTCATTTATTATATATATATTTTTATACACATTTATTTATTAAAAATATATAGCAATACATATAAGAGCCAAATTAAAACGCTTAAAATGACATGGCTAGATTGTATATTGACGTAATCCATCAATGGCCTAATAAGCTAAAGATTTTGTACGAAATTTGTCTAGGTCTGCAATCTGTCGTCGCACAGCTCCCCAATGTACAGAGCGCAATAACATAAAGAGGTCTCTTATCCTCTTTTAGGTCGTATTTCTTTGTCTTGGAAATATGCTGTAGTTATACAGCTTAATAACAAATTGAATTCAGATGTCATGTTTGTTTACAACAATCCTTATAAGGTTTTATATATCACTGGCCAAGGAAAGCACCACTAAAACCCGTTCGGTGTAACCGCCAGCCCACTTTTAGAAAAACGTTCGTACTTTCCGACCCCAATGGAATTGGAAACGGCTTCGAGTGTGTTCCGATTTAATTAGATACCTACCCTTAGTTTTAATTACATTAGCCTTTCATATACTTACGGCTAAGGATTAGACGATCCATTTGCCGTATAAACCTTTTATTGACCTTTCATGGACGAGTGTGGATCCAGAATCCATACGATTCTTTGTTTTGTTTATATACTTACTAGAGAACGCCCGCGACTTCGTCCGCGTATGGAAGAAATTCGGCCCGCTCCCAAAATTCACCACTTTAAATCATCCCGAGCAATTTTTTAGCCCCAAACTCCCCCAACTCTACCAACTCTACCGACTTGACTAACTTCCCCCAACCCCCCAACCCCCTCAACCCCCCCTCCAATCCCCCCTCAACCGACCGCAGTTAAATGAATAAGACCTACCGAATAGATGTAAACCTTCCTACTTTTAAAGCACTAGTTAGTAGTAGGTAGTGTTATATTTCACGTTACGTTCTAAACGAATAGCAACATATCGACGGAAGACGTCCACCGCAGGCCTGCCTTTTAAAAGGGAGGGGTTGCCATAATCCCCACGCTTGGCAGGCGGCTTGGGGATCGCAGAATGCTCACCACCGTTAACCGAGATGACGCTACTGCCCGTCCTCCGGTGGGTCTGGATGCAGTTTTAGATTTTACTTGTACCAGCTAGGCCAAAATGTTATGTATTTAGTAATAAATATTGGGGGACATTTTACACACAGCGCCATCTAGCCCCATACTAAGCAAAGCTTGTATTATGGAAGCTGATAGAATATATATATACTATTTATTTTTTTCGTGACAAACTATATTATTTACAAGTGAGTAAATTTTCATGCTAAATTTGTAAAAATTGAATGAATAAAACTGTTGTAATGTGTAAAAATAGAGGTGTTTTGTAGTTTTTTCTTCTTCTTATCTATTTTTTTTAGACAGATTACAAAAACGTCACATCACTTCTTACATCTTATAGATACAAATTTGACATTATAAAACATAAATTCTAAATTCTATAAATACAACTTTATTCGTCATTATTTACTTATAGTCTGTAATCATACCCATAGTTTTGTTTTGGCATAGCTATCTAATGTATAACTATACAGGAGAAGCCACTGGTCCCCGACACACAGTCTTTGACTAGTTTGGGAGCCTATGGGTCATAAATTTGTGTCAAAATAAATAATTTTGTATTTGTGTGTTTGTATTTGTACAAAAATATTTTTTGGGGAAACACAAACTCATAAGAACCGTTAAAAAACTGCTGTAACTGCAAGCTTTTTTGGAGATTTTCTTATATTAGGCCCCTTAATCTGTGGTTAACGTTGCAGGTGCACATATTATTTATAGTAGATACTTTATAACTACCCTGTAAGGGTATGGCAACGTCATTCGGATGATGCGGAGCACTAGCTACCTTACTTCAACAGCCGGAAGACGTCCACTGCTGGACGAAGGCCTCCCCCTTAATAGGGAGGGGTTGCCATAATCCCCACGCTTGGCAGGCGGCTTGGGAATCGCAGAATGATCACCACCTTTAACTAAGAGGACGCTGCTGCCCGTCCTCCGGCGGTTCTTGATGCAGTTTTAGGACATACCCAGGCTACCTAGCTTCTTATTAATACTACTTTAATATTATACTTTGCTGTGCACTGTTTGTTGATTCTAAAATAAATAAAAATAACTAAAACGCATGTACTTAGTCATGCGTCCTGATTTAAAATGCTCTTTTGTGTAAACCGACTTGCCTCATATAACGAACATGTTATAATAATGGTCAATAATTTGAATCTGAATCTGAAACTTGGTATGCATGTAGATTTTAATATTATGATACAAGGCTAAGCGGAACGGCTATTAAATCGAAAGGAAGTTATTGAACCCATCATTGTAAACAGCTTTTACTAGCCAACCAACTCTGAAAAAACATAGAGGTTCCACATACTTTGTCAGGGGAATGATATTTATTCGATGGTTTTTTCTGCTGTTTTTTTTCTCGATATCAGGATTGGTTCAGTACTAAAAGTTGTTTTAATGATGGCTTCAATTAGCTTAGTAGCTGGTTTATTCCCAAGGACATGCCCAGATTCAGTACTACCTAATGATTTTTTTATCTATCAAACTTATGGCTAAACTAGAGAGCTCGACCCTCCAAGTGGCTAAATTATGTATATCTACTTGAAGTGTCAGTGCAATGTAGGTACCACTTGAGATTATCTCTGTCACTGTTACTCTTATTATATCCTACAAAAGAGAAGCAGTGACAGATATAACTAGGCCACTTAGCTGGCCAACAATATTCAGCTTTTAAGACTTCACTAATTATAAATTCTCAAAACAAACAAAAAAGCACTTCTCTCATATTTTACCTTTTGTTCTTGAGAAACGGAAGGCAATGAAAAGAGGGCTACCGAGGAAATACATCCAGGCAGAATGGTTGAATCAGAACACATTTTGAGAGAAACAAAAACCGACAGAAATTGTGGTAAAGATTGAATTTAGATAACTTAGCAAAGATAAATAATACTATACTAGGTTTTAGGTAAGTACCACTAATTAAGAATCTTTATCCACTATCACAACTAGAAATACAGTCACAAATTTATGACTATGACTGTATTAACCAAAATATAGAAGCTATAAAATATGTAGTCATCATAATCATCAGCCCGGAGACGTCTACTAATCACGAAGATTGCATTAACAACATTTACAGACTAACTAAATAATTAAGAAATAGATTTAAAAAATGCCCCTAGAAAATCAAATCGAGAAACTGGCTAAAGGGAGAAAAAAGTTAGCCGTTCACGTAAAAAAAACAACCGAAACCATTAGTAAAATAGTCATTAGTCTCTGAATTCTGAATAGTAGTCTGAATAGTTACTGAAATGTAAAAGTAGCCGATATGGGAATGGTTACATTAATTATTGTAGGTAAGCAAACTGAGAAAGTTGGCAAAAAATACGCAGATCTGAAAAGCTGCCGAACTGATAAAGAATTGAATGAAAGTTGTAAAACCCTCTCGTCGTGTTTGGCAGCAAAGCTATGGCTTGCAAAAAGTCTTATACTTTATTTTTCGCTCCTGGCAATAATATAGAAAATCACAACCTCATCTTATCAGCAGCCATAAAACGTCCACTGCTGGACGAAGGCCTTCCAATAAGAGGGATCAGCAGCCATAAAACGTCCACTGCTGGACGAAGGCCTCCCAATAAGAGGGATGTTGTCATAATCCCCACGCTTGGCAGGTGGCTTGGGGTAGTAAAAAAAAGTAGTTTTCTTCAATTCGATAGATACCGCAGACTATAAGTACGTGCCAGTTTTGACTGGCACGACTGTTTGCCTATACTTATACAACATTTACAGCATAATATTTTTGATATATGTGGCACATGAGTTATAATAGAAAACTTGGCTATGACAGCCACGTCTGGTCTGCGCAAAGTCAAAGCCATCTACAATGAGTTTTTTTTTATCGCCTGTCAGAAAATCACCCAGTATGACGCCTGATGAACTATTTGTGATAGTGTGATACCCTATTCATTTCTAACCTTTTTTGCCAATTAATTTTCATAGGCAATGTTACATTGTAATATTTAGCATGTTTCACCAGCTTAATATACGAGTACGTATGTATTGTATGTAGACCTATCTACAAAATCTAAACCATGGATACGAGGCCCATTCAAAAATTTGCCCGAAGGTAGACCACTAGCAATTATTATTGTAGCGAATACAACAATGGCGCATTGTCCAAGTTTCAAGCAGAAATTGCAGAAATTAGCGAGTTTTCAATGTTAACCCACCGAGACGAGACGGAAACTTGGAAAGCATTAAGACAATTGAATTTATAAAGTTCAGGGAAAACTTCGGAACTTAATGAAGTTAGAACTTAAATAAGATCATAATTTTGTTTAACTTGCTTATAAAGCTTCCAAAAGGGACATTTTGGGAGTAAAATGGCAACAAAAAAGGATTTTAAGATAAAACAATGAAATAAACGTTAAAAGAAGAAAGTGTGAGGTGAAACTGAACTTTTGATTTGCTTAAAATCTTTCACCAGGAATATTAAAAGTACATTATTAAAGTACTAGGACCTAGGTATGTCCTAAAATTGCATCCAGAACCACCGCAGGACGGGCAGAAGCGTCCTCTTGGTTAAAGGTAGTGAGCATTCTATGATTCCCAAGCCGCCTGCCAAGCGTGGGGATTATGGCAACCCCTCGCTATTATGGGGAGGCCTTCGTCCAGTAGTGGTCGTCTTCTGGCGATTAATTATTAAACTACAACTGCAAGTTACTTTCCACTAAATACTTCACTGAGCCTTCTTGGAGTTCCACTTCGGGGACTTTTCCAGTTTTGGCAACTTTGAGTTGACTTCTGTCAATTTGTGTCAAAGAATGCTATGTTGTTTCTGTTGTTTCTAAAGGCTCGGTTTCAGTCTAGTACATTTCTCTGGTTTCAGTAGACCGGTGTTAAATTCTCTTTGGTAGGCCGCACTGAGATGGGACTTCACTTAGTGCTAATTTTATTCCAGTAGCATCTGACCTGCATCAGGTGGTCTTGCTAATCCTGCTTACCTGAAGTACAAAAGAAATAACAGTACTACATATCTGAAGCAGGATTACCAGGAACATGCAGCTTACCATAGAGGTAAGTTCCTACCTCTATTTTAGCAGCTTACATATTCTGTGAAAATGTATACCACTCATTATTATGGTTAAAGCCAATAGCTTTATAGAAAAGGAAGACATTGAGTCGCAAATTCCGGAGAAGAAATTCAATAGCGTTAATGCACTGCCAATCCGCACCGAGCCTGCTTAATAGAATATGGCCCAATCACCTTTCTAGGGTAGACATAGTGCAGTCAGTAGGTTAAAAGGATACATATGTCGATTTTAAAACTGCGGATGAACATACCTGTGTCTGTCGATCATTTCTTGCCACCCAGGTCAATCGTCACCGCGAATCGAGAGATGCAGCGTAGGAAGGCTTCCCACAATGGGGACCGACGGCGTCGTAAAAGTCCCGGGCAATCGGTGGATGCAAATGGCAGGTTGTCGTATAGTGTGGCGATCTGAAGGGGAGGCCTTCGTTCAGCAGTCGACGTCTCCGGGCTTATGATGGGCCAATCGTCAAGTGATGCAAGCTTAAAGTATCCATAACCAGTGATGCAACAGTAAGGTGATCGGATCAATATGTTTCGATAGTTTAATCCAACGTCCGCAGGCCGATGACATATTTACCTATCTCGGAAGATTGTCTTCTAGCTGCCGCAGTGCACGGTCAGTGCGGCGTATCGATCAAAAATGATCGAATCAATTTGGGATCCATCATCTAATCACTCGCGTACAGGTTGCAATCGTTCGATAATCGTCATTGACAGACAAGTTTTCAATCATTCAAATCATCGCATTATTACGCATGGATTGCCGGACTTATCTGCGAAGCTCTGAGCTATCAATTACCTAATGCGTGCTCACGGACTCACGGAGCCACATGAATATGGAAGAGGATCTAAGCGATTGGACGACAGTGCGCAGTGGACTGAGTGCTCTCGTAAAGGTCACTAAATTATATCAGTAGAATGAGGTATTCCTTGAAATAAACAGATGGAATTAGGTAATGTCAAAGATTAGGGGGCCTAAAATGGCGCATTAAGGAATTCCCCTAAAAGCAGTTCATCTTATGAATTCTTAGCAGAATGAATTGTAAAAAGTTGCTCTTGAATAACTTCTAACGAATCTGCTATTTGACTTTATGCAATTCATCTTTCGTCGATCATTTTACGACTTTCTATAGAAAACTGACAGACTAATGAATTCCGTAATAGAATAATTTGGAAAATCATAGTATGAATTGGCGATTAAGTGACTGTTTTACGATTTGCGAAATGATGAATCATTTTAGCCCCCCAGATGATTTAAAATCTGCAATATGCAGATGATCCTACTTCGTTTGCGTTCATTATCAACTATCAAACACCTAGAACAAATTCGCAGCAAAATAGATCGCATCAGTCGAATTTGAGCTGAAAATTATAATACAGCAAGTAGCAAGACACAGATTGTGTATGTCGGCAGTGCAAACATTATACTTAACGTCCTCGAACGCACAATTAGTTACAAGAGTTGCAAACCATGATATCGTACAATCATAATTGTATACGTCTACTTAAGCGCTGATTTCAAACAGGGGTGGCAAGATGAAGCAATAAAGCGTTTAGCTATTTCGAAGTTGGCTATGGAAAGCTGGAGAAACATAAAACAAAAATCATATTTATGAGTACTGTCGTCTTTTCCATTTTTGTTAGGTTGCTTGCCACCTCGTCATCAGGCAGAAGTTCACTGCTGGACGAAGGCGTCGTCCTTAATAGCCACGTCGCAAAGTCACACGCACGTCGCGTGCGACAAGTATAATAATATACGCCACCAGGTATGACACTCCCGAGTGACAAAGGTCACGTGGGTGACACAAGCCTACGTCATCGACGGGAAATGACCAGGGGCCTTATTTTTGAATCGTACGCGTACCTTCGAACGATACTGTTTGTAATAAGGTACAATATCGTTTGAAAGTCGGCTCCTTTCGCATGCGCAACTTTGCGCACGATTCAAAAATAAGTCCCCTGTAGCGTGAAATCATAACGTTCTCCGTATTTATTACCTGTGGGAATCCCATAAAACTGTGTGATTTTGGTTGAAACTATGTTAATTCGTGTTTAACTTGAATAATTTCGCTTGAGCGCAGACGAAATGACAATTGAAATGATTTGGGTAATTTATAATTAATAAATTATTAACAGATTTGATTCCCAATTTACCAATTTTGTAGCCTTAAAGTGGCAACTGGAGTGACGTAAGCAAGTGTCACCCCCCCGCTTGGCAGGCGGCTTGGGGATCGCAGAATGCTCACCACCGTTAAGAGAGAGGACGCTGCTGGCCGTCCTCCGGTGATTCTGGATGTAGTTTTAGGAGATACCTAGGTCTTTTTAATGCTTGCTGACACCTAGGTCTGACAAAAGGTGGGCAGGTGCTCTAGAAATGTCACACTGAAGATGGATGTAGAAGATTTTGTGGAATATATTAGAAAGAATCATCTATTTTACAAGAACAAAGCGTCTATACTCCGTCAATGAAGCTCGCATCCACACCTCTAAGCAGGTGTGGTGACGAAATGAGATCACGATAAAACCAAATCATAATCGGTTCATCGTTTCAGAGCTACGAAGCCTCAACACACACCAGCTTTAATTTAATAACACCTCTCTGTTTGCGTCAGGGGTTAAATATACGCATTTAGCGCTGAGTTGCAAATCGTACTATTAAAAAATTTAAAGACCGATATCGCTTTAAGATCAGACCTCATCAATAAAGCGTGAAAATATCGCTGGAGAATAAAACGGCCCCGATTTATTGTGAGAGTAGCTTGGGAGTAATGAAACTGAATAATGCATGCCTGGGAATATTGCCTCTTTCTAGGGCTGGCACGATTGAAGTTTGAATACTCGGTACTAGATTGACCAGCCCTTGGATCATCTTACCATCAGGGATATGTGCCTAGCCCGCTACTGTTTAAACTACTCACAAAATCAAAAGGATTGTATCATTATGTGTACGCTCTGTTGAGCAAAGAATTCAGAGGTCATATATCCAGTCCGACGAAAGTCTAGAGACAAGCCAAATGCTCAAACCCACTACCAGTCGGCAGCGTACCCAGCATGCTATCGGCATTGCCACGATGAATGGCAATGGCAACTCCTATTGCGTTGGGCCAAATAAATAAACGCCAGCATTTTAATCACGCGTGGACGAACATGTTTGCCATGTTTGTTCTTTAACTGGCTGCTCTGCGTTCAGTATCTTCATCCGATTAATAAAGATACGGATATAGCGAATAATGTTCATTATCAATCAAAATAAAATTACGTGCGGGTCAAGGTACCTACTATTTGGTACATGTTCGCCATTAGGAATCTAATTCAAACTGAATTGCAAACTATATGACGTGAAGAATATACAACGTGTAACAAAAAGGTGTGATAACAGTGATGTACCTATCATTATAACGGGACCAACACTGAAATAAAAAAACAGCTGTTTCATACAAAAAGTTTATTGTCCTTAGACAAAATGAAGAATGCTCGGAGTTACTTTGCGCGATAGAATCCGGAACGAGAATATTCGCCAAAGAACCAAAGTTACCGACATAGCTCGCAAGGTTTGCAAGTTGAAGTGGCAATGGGCAGGCCACATCGCTCGAAGAACTGACAACCGATGGGGAAGAAAGGTTCTTGAGTGGCGACCGCGAACCGGGAGACGCAGCGTAGGAAGGCCTCGCACTAGGTGGACCGACGACATTGTAATAGTCGCGGGCAACCGGTGGATGCAAATGGCAGGTTGTCGTACAGTGTGGCGGTCACAGCGGTACAGATTTTTTTTCTCAATTTCCGTGTTAGTGCCATAGTAAAAGTTGTTCATAATGATGAGTACATACATACCCTACAGTATTTTGTTACTACGTATACACGGCTTTTACACGTTGTAGGTCTGTATATAGGGTTAGTTCTAATCAGTTCATCCTTTTAAGAGCATGTTCTGTACATCAAAACAAGCAACTTTTACTATGGGTTTAACATTGAAATCGCGAAAAAATTATCAGCTGTACCATACAATTTCATATCATAATCATACTGTACATTTTGGGATTTCAATGTTGTTTTATCACGATTAATCATGACTGCGGCTCTTGTTTTGTACCAAAGTGGGTAAAACCTTAAATACGTATTTTTTTCAGCTACCTATAGGTTTATAATATTTATTACATGTTTAACTAAATAATATAAAGGTTATTCAGCATATTATATAAATAATTGTATTTTTTTTATCAAATAGCCTGCCCCTTACCTCTCTTAGGGGGGCCTTAACTCTGCTACCTAAAAAAAGGAAAAAAAAAAAGAAAACAAAACAAGGTTAAAAAAGTTTTCAACATAAAATATATGAAATTTACGCACAGCAAAAAAGATACCAAATATAACTAGAGCCCATCTCTTGGCAACGAAACGTCTTTAATCCTTTGTAAAATAAAACTTCTAACAAACCTTCTGTAACTTTAAACCAGATCCAAGTTCTTTTTGTGCCAACCTTAACTCTTCTCTCCGTTCCGATCCTCGTGTGATCACACGACGATTAGATTTTCATGAAGCTCCAAGTCGGACGCTTTTTGAGAGATCGAAGAATAATCAGCCTGTGTCGATCCTCTCAATACTTATCTGGTAGCTCTACTATGATAGAGCAATGGAGTCCTTGGCCTGGTATGAAGATTGGGCCCTGGGACTCATAGTGACGATTCATAGCGCGTGCAACTCATACCACGGTATGGACTTAGTTACAATAATTTAAAAATAAATACGTAACAAATAAAACTACTAACACATAATGTTATAAAAACCCAATAACAAACTCGAAATTACCTAATAATATTAATATGTTGGTGACCATGTAGCATACACCATTGGAGGTGGCTTTTTTTTTGGAATGACTGATGCTGTTGGCCTCAGATGGCCTCTACAGCGTCACCGGACTTTAGGCAAGCGCAAATGGCGCTCGACCTAGGTTTAGGTTAAAGGCGACTAGCTCAAGGGCACATCAGACGGTACGAATCTCGGCTTGGCCGTCGCCGGGAGTGGGGTCAGACTTGCCCTGGCACCCCAGAAGGGGTATGCCGTAGGGCCCTAGTAGGTTGATCTGGTTGACTATTTGGAGAGAATCTAACCGAATTTGGAGGTGGCAAGCAGCTTTCTACCAAAAGGTGTAAGGTCAGTGACGAATATAAAGTTTGTGTGTGTTGTATTAGATTATGCATTCATACGAACAGGAGTTAGTTGCATTTGTGTGAAAGTTTACTTTACACATTTTCACGCAAGTATTTACCTCGTCCCCCCCAAGAAAAAAATTGCCAAAAATCATGTAAACACATTATCGCCATTGGCATCTCCATTGGTATATGTACGAAGGGTAGAGCCCCGAGAACACCGCCTGCATTCCAAAATACACATTCCTGAATTCACTGTAATACCCAACTTATGTCTATCTTCTCAGCAAAGGTTGTTGATCAACAAATGCTGAATCTCTAATCCATCAGACGAAAAATCCGATACGAAATAGCCCAAGTAATATCTTAAGAGAAAAAGAAACTCTCCACTAATTGATTCGTAATCCCCAATAAGACTGAGCCCCCTTATACCATTAATGTACGGATGGTACGGAAGAGATTTGTTTCACCATTCAATAGAAAAGATTCTGTAAGAGCTATTAACTTAATCCTCTTAGCTTTTATTCTTTGACAACGCCGTCCGACCCCGTTTCTTTCCTTACGAAACATTACTCGCTTGGAAAGGGTCCATAACTTGGTGATCAGTTTTAACGCAGCAACGGTTGATGTAGAATTTCTTCAGCAGATGAAACAAGATGTTATTAAATACATTTCCGAGGAGTGAAGAAGGGTCGAAGCGAAGAGGGTGCGTAATCAACGCTAAGTCATTTCATTCGATAAAAGCTACTTGGCAAGGATAAATTAATATTATTTCGAGATTAAAGCCGGCGAAAGAGATAGGGCAGGTCGTTGGGACGGTTATTTTTAAGCATTTGTTAGCATAATATGAGTTTGGCGAGTTTATTTCTTATATATCTTTTGCGACGTTGGCTGGTTTTTTAAAAGATTTTTTCTATGCCTCTACAGTGCAAATTAAGAAGTGTTTCGTTTTGTTTTTTCAAACTCAATTCGTAATTCGATAAAAAATGACAAAACACTTCTTAACTAAACTAGGTTTAATACGTTTTAGTGTTTTATGCATAAGACGGTTAGAGCTTATATCTGGATATCAAGTCACAAATTAAGACGGAACTCCATACAAACGTATTCCCCTATTTTCTTTCTGGATAATGCCTCTAGAGCAATCTTTTTTTAAATCTAGTTCTACTGTAGACACGTCTCTGTCATTTCCTATTTTACAGCAATAACAAATAAAATATTGTCATTAGCCAAAAGATGTCCTCTGCTGGACGATGGCCTCCCCCTTAGTAGGGAGGATTTACCATAATCTCCACGCTTGGCAGGCGGCTTCGGGATCGCAGAATGCTCACCACCGTTAACCGAGATGTCGGTGCTGCCCGTCCTCCGGTGGTTTTCGATGCAGTTTTAGGACATACCCAGGTGCAATAAAAGAAATAAAAGAAAATATAACCCTTCAAAAATCTTGTTAATGTGCTTTTAGATTTTATAAAAAAATCTGGTCTGGAGGCATTAATGTGTATGGAGAATCGCAGACCGTGTGATCCACAGAAAAGCGAAAGCCTTACTTCTTAGGTAGACTGCCGCTGTCGCCAGTTTCACCCATGAAATTGTATGGAAACTACGACGAAAAAATGCCAATCATTGGTCGCGTATTTGAAGTAAAACACTCGAAATGACATTGCAACAGATTAAAATTGATCTATATAATTAGAATGAAATGCGGTTTGGTTTCTTACGCGTCTATTTAAATTGTCTTTTTGAGTCACGTCATCAGCCATAAAACGTCCACTGCTGGACGAAAGCCTCCCCCTTAATAAAGTGGTGTTGCCATAATCCCCACGCTTGGCAGGCGGCTTGGGGATCGCAGAATGCTCACCACCGTTAACAAAGAGGACGCTGCTGCCCGTCCTCCGGTGGGTCTGGATGCAGTTTAAGGACATACCCAGGTCAGTCCGGGTGTCTTTTTGAGTATTCTCAGTTTAAAAACATGTATGTTGGTAGAATTGGAAGACGAACCTCGGTATGAATGCTCCCATCAACAGACTAGTAAGGGAGTTTAACGTTTTCTCCAAGGACGACGTTGTCGACCTTTTCGCGGGTGGTGGGGACAAGTTCAAATCGTCAATCCGTTCCAATCTCTCTATTATTCCGAAAAATAGCTTTTTATTTTATTTGGATTGCTGTATCTGCTTAATTAATTCTGCCATATAGTTGCAATTTATTCCACTTAGGAGACTTATCGGCAAAATGTTTGATAGGTTATATTAATTCGCTTAATTCACTATGTTAACTTCTTTCACTAACAATCTTACCTTGACTTGTTATTTTAATAAACCCATGTAGTCTGCACCTATAATTGTGGTGACGTTTAGCTAGTAACTAACATACCATGTATCAGATGTGTGGATGTGACGTACATCATGTTGGTGTTCTTAATAAATAAATAAATAAATAAAAATTGTCATTAAGCTCATTTGCAATTAATGCCACCTAGCGCGGCCCAACACATTTCCCGTTCTATTCACGTCTCTCTTCAGTGGTGTGATCCGTGTTTGACTGTGCGAATGATCAAGAGAAAAAAAAACAAAAACCTAATCGAAGGTTTGTTTCTAAGAAGTTCATAATAAGTATCTGTCTTTAATAGTTTGTGTTTAAGCAAAGTTTCGTTTCAATATATCTCACCAAATACTGGCGGTGTAATACCGCAGGGACTCCACAGTGCAGTTAACTTGGATACATTGTAGCAGTTAAGTTACAGAAGCATCGCACCTTGCATTGTTTTATTTTGTACTCGTGATAGGTATTTTAGGAGTTACGAAACGAGCGAGGCGTTCTGGTTGGTCCTGGTTGTAAGCATTTCGCCCGCTAACTAATGCCAGAATTATGACCTTGAGAAACAAATTCCTGCGCCGCACTGCACTGCGCTCGTCATCCTGAGATATCAGATGCCAAATTTCATAATCTTAGTAATTTCGCGGGCAACATTGCCCTTCAACCAGAAGCACAGTAACTCTTGCTTGGTGGCAATATGTGGTTCAAAGTGTAGGTAGAGTAGGTACCTACCATGTTATGTCGAACAGTTATGTTTGACAGTCTACTATGAACACACAAAATTACTCGAAAAGCACGCGTTTAATTTTCGCTTCTGAATTCCAAACTAATCTAGAATATCCCACATTCGAGAAAAATGGTCATCTAAAACTTCGGGGGGTGGTTGGATACCCAACCCCCCTGAATGCGGACCTGTATACGGTTTCCTGTATCCATTAATCTTATCCGCCCTGATTCACAGAATGCAGTCTAATTTATACGCTGTATGCGTCTACCACCCTATACGTAGTGCATACGTCTTTTATGCTCTCCGTATATTGTTAACATTTTCTCCCATTCGCTTCGTTTACATTTTATCATTGGGTTATTAGTAAGGTTAGAAGAGATTATAGCTCAATGATTAGAGCGCATGGCACGCGGTGGGCCGTGGGTTCAAATTCCGAAAAATTAACTTGACCTGCCTTAGAATAAAAATATCGTGTGGCATCATCATGGTCATGTTCAACTACCCAAATATCAATTTTCATCACTATAACTTTAAAAACAAAAAACTTTCCATACAACATAACAAATTTTAAAAAAAATAACAGCCCGGAGAAACTGAAATCCACTGTTGAACGAAGACCTCCTGCCATTTGCATCCACCGGTTGCCCGCGACTTTCAGTCGTCGGTCCACCTAGTTGGAGGCCTACCTACGCTGCGTCTTCCAGTTCCGACTGATGCAACCCCACCGAATTTATTTCCGCTATAAGTTTTTCCTGGGTAAAACGAAAACGGGATGCCAAAAATAACACACGTAAGTACACCACAAACGAACTTCTTCTATGACTTGTCTGTGACTTTTAAATAGTTTAAAACTCGCCTTTCCAAAGGCGCTCCAAGAAGTAGGGTAAGTAGGGAAGTTTCGACGATCTCCATTGGAGGGGCGGGGGGGAGGGGGGGGGGGCTCCGCTCTTCCCTAATGACCGGCGTCTCTCAAGTTATAACGATGGGAAGTCCGAGTGCTCTCATAAGACTTATAACTCCTATAAGTTAGGTTCGAAAAATATCAGCACTGACAGAGTTTTCCGGACAGAGTTATCCGGAGTTACTTGTACTTAGCCGGAGTTCTATTTCTTTGAATGAAGTTGGTTGATTGTGTCCTTAGGGTGTGTTGCTTTCGGAGTTTTTGTACGAACGAGTTCCCACAGGGAATTCGTCAGAAAATGTGCATAGAGAACGTGCTATTTTTTTAAAACATATTACACTATAATCCTACTTCCTAACCTATTAATACTACTAAATATTATAAACGCCAAAGCTTGACGGTGTTTGTTTGTTACTCCTTCGCGCTGAAATGGCTGAACGGGTTTGGTTGAAATTCGGTATATAGGTAGCTTATACCGATGTAAGGATATGCTTCCTTACGGGTACCTATTGACTTACTATTTTATAGGTAATTCCTGTGTTTAGCTTCCTAATAGCTGAACATGCTTGAATAACGCACTGTTATGTATTACTTTTCTTTATTTGGATAATGTTTCTCACATCTCGTTTTTGAGGCATGTTGTTCGTCTTAGAATAGGCCCTTGTGGAAAGTTAGATGCCTTCTTTTACCTTGTATGTTTAGGGCAAGCTGTTATAATTTTCCTTCTTTCGTGTTCACACGATTTCTCCTGCTAGGAACCAATGTTTTCCTGGTTTGTGGGCATACGGGCGTTCTTTGGATCCGTATGCTGAATCTTTCATGCTCTTCTAGTGCCGGGATCGACGCTTTCGGATTAATTTTGGAAATAATAAATTTTCCTGGTACCTCTTCGATCTGCATGAAACTTACATCGATCGGAGAGCGAATTTTCGTGATTCTTCTGGTGTAGTTAGATTGTGAAATAACTTATTGGTTTTACTTGAATATTGGTTTAAAATTAGGTAAACAAAGCGCTGTCAATCTTGACAGTTGTCAAATTTGACCGTCTGTAGTCTCCATGTAGTTTCGTGAGTAGAGGTTTGCCTGGAAATCTCGACTACATGGAGTATTTTTGGGTAAGGTCTTTTATATTATTAATAGGACCTCTCCGCTCTGTGAACAAAATTTCAGGCTGCAGAGAATTTTAGAAATGGCTCTAGAATACTTTCAAAATCCGTATATAAGGGAGACTTCCATCCCTGGTGGTTGATTCTGTTTTTGGATTCTGATTCTACAACTACTACTGAGATCAATGATACTTATGCCCTAGGGGTTATCGTGATTAAATTTAACCCAGTCTTAATTTTGGACGAGTTGTTCCGATTTGATCTCTTACTAGGCAAACCCTAGGCCCTTCATTGTTCCTTTTCTTTTCTCACCACAAATTATTTCAGATTCCCTAGACGGTTGCCAGCTCCAGTTCTTGGGGAACTCTGCCCCAAGACCCGTAATCCTGCTTCGGGAGCTGAAACTCCGAGCAACCCTGGTGTCCTATGTCGTGCCTACTTCTGGTTGCGAGAATTACAAGCAAATTTGGTGTCCCATGGTTGTCTGCATCTGGTACAGAAGCTCTCCAGTGAACGTGTCGGCTTCTGGAAGCTTCAAGCAATCTCTACTGCGGAAGTCTTCATGGTGGCTAGATTTCTCTAATAAAATATTCTTCTTTTGACTTTCGATATTAGGGATCCGTAAGGTTACCACTTCCATATAGGAAATTATCAGTATAGGCAAATTCTTTAAAACACTAGGTAGGACATCTATTTTACAACAAGAGAGAGATTAAAATTCTTATAACCTATACTTTCTTTTATTCTAAAACTGCACTTCATTACACCGAGGAATAAAATATAGTCTTTTTATTCCTCGAATATCTGATTTGAAATGAAATGACATTTATTAGATATCAACAAACATTACATAATCAGATATGTTAAACAGTAAATACGCTTTTAAAAAAAATACAACCGACTTCAACTTTGAACACCTGGATGAAATCTTCATATTTTCCAGTAATTTTGATTTAAAAACCAAACTACTGAACCGATTTCGATAATTTATATGGAACCACCTCTGAAGTATTACCTACCAAACAAAAAAGAATCATCAAAATCAGTTCATAATTGGCGGAGCAATCGCGTAACATACATACAAAAAAAACATACAGTCGAATTGTGAACCTCTTTTTTTGAAGTCGGTTGAAAATTACAGTAGTTAAACGCTGTAAACAGGAAGAATCGACAAAAGTATAAACCAGGCAGGCTCTCGAACTGCCATCAAGAAATCAATAAGAACCACTTTCCATCGACGCTTTTTCCATCGCCACTACAGATTTTATCGACCAACATCCATCTCAAATCAAATTTTATCAAGAACCATTCGACGCAATTTTATCCCTATATAAAATTAGCAGTAAAATACCTAATTTTGAGTGTCATATGTCACTTTTATAGTGTGCCAGAGACGGTAAAAGGGTCGCGTGTGATTGACGATCAAACGATATACCTAACCCGGGAAACCACTTTCTGTCACCCAGAGTGTAGGCAAAAATGACCCTTGTGCCTGAACGTTATAATCTGGAATCATTGTGGAGATAGATAGACTGGTTCAGCTGACAGATTTCGTTGATAATAGATGGTGTTGCTATTTGATATTTTTGCAAGGTTTTTTGGACGTTTAGCTAAATCATTTTTTTGCAGATATCAAATTAAGTGACCTTTATAACCGATTTAAAAAAGGATGAGGTTCTACGTTCGACTGTATGTGTTTTTTTAGCTTAAGATGATGATGATTTCAAAATTAATAGGATAGATATATTAACGGTCTAGGACCAATCTATCTATCTTTATCTTCTAATATAATAAAAGGCTCTGTCCTGACTGACTGACTGACTGACTGACTGACCGACTGACAGACAACGCAAAGCCCAAACCGCTGGTCGTACATACTTGAAATTTGGAGGGTGTATTCGTCTCGATGCGTAGGGGGTGTATTAAGAAAGGATTTTTCGAAATTCGATCCCCAAGGGGGAAAAGGGGGGGGGGGAAGTTTGTATGAAAGTCCTTTGTTTTTGTACTTTTAGTCATAAAAATTTGGATTTGGATAGTTCATTTAAAATAAACAATGCTTTTTAAAAAAAAAACAGTGACGATTTGATGGGGGGGGGGGGGGGGGGGGAGTTGGTAGAGTCGGTCGAGACGGCCGAGTCGGTAGAGTCGGAGAAGGGGCTTAAAAATGCTCGGGATGATTTTAAAGTGGTGAATTTTGGGAGCGGGCCGAATTTCTTCCGTACGCGGACGAAGTCGCGGGCGACCTCAAGCCATATTATAAGATAAGCATCATTAAACTTACTTTCCTTGATATTTATTCACAAAGCCTGTGAGACGTTGCGTATTCGTGAATTCAGCCAGATCGCTTGAAAAAATATCTACATTTCTGTACTTGTACATACTTACGTAGCTAATATTATGTAATCAAAAATGTAGCGTAGCTTAAAATTAAGCAGGTTTTAGTTTTTCAACTAGTTTTTAAACGCTCCGACGTTCTATGCGCAATACAAAAATTTTATGCGCATTATTAATTTAACTAACGTCACTTAAATTTACGTTCGATAGTCACGTTTTTAAGTACGGACCTTGGTGACAAAACAAGTCAATGGCTACGATGGAACACCTAGAAGGAACCTGTTTACTTTGGATTTGAAGAAATTGAATATCTTACCTTTGACCGGATCCAGGGTCACCTAATGGCCAAATAAAACAAAGGCGTGCAATTTGAAATCCACACATGCTGTTAGGGCTTTTGGGCTTCAAGTCGAACTTCCCGAACTTTTGCTTTGTTCATAAACAGTGTGCCAAAAAATTTAATAAATCCCAACATTTAAAACGGCATTCACAACCAGTCCCAGCAGCATTAAGTCACGGCTCCAAATCCCGACCCGCACTTAATTTAACCCCCACATAAAAAACAGCGTTAATGGGCAAAATGCAAAATCGGGCCAATCGTAAAAAGGCCGGAATTGGTAACATTCGATACATCTGTTCGCAACGTATAATTTACGAGTCGATTTCTGGTCCCGATATCGAAGTGGCGCGAGGCGCGGTAAATGTTTACAGCAGTTTGTAGTTTCACTAAAACAGTGGTAGTGATGATGACTTAATAAAAAAAAAAATCCGTGGCTAAAGTTCTCGAAAAGCGCATGCAAATTTTTTTATAGCACTAGAATTCATGTGTTGCATAAAAAATCTCCAATAAAAATGTATTGACATTTAAAGATTTATTACCTACCGTTTACAATTCCCATTTCTACTATTATGATTATATCTCTCAAAGAAAGCAATTCAATTCACTTTGTCAGAAGTGATATTGATTTTAACCCAGGGGACATGAAAACGGTCCAACGCGATGTAAAAATAAATATAGGTTAGCCAAAGCCATTCAAACCGTTTCTTCCATTGTCTTGAAAGGGAAGCAGGTGTTCGGTACATTAAGAAGAGAGCCCAACACTGCTTATGGCCCGATTTCTTTAAAAGGTTCTATACCTACCTAGATAGGCTTACAAAACATTACGGTGGATAATGGATTATAGCTACGACTAGAATTGTCTTCGTCGCAGAGTTTGTTCAGTGAAAGCCATCACGCACCTGATCAACGCGACGCATGATCTTTGATCAATACACATCATCTAGAAGCTAGAAGGCGTCCGTGGCCGGTGGCTTGTGGATCGCATAATGCTACAAAAGGACGGTACTGTGCGTCCTCCGGTGGTTCTGGATGCAAATTTAGGCCATTCCCTGGTCCGTGATCAAAATGCTGGCTTTTATTTGGCCCGTCACATAAGTATCGTACGCTGCCGACAGCAGTTTGGGTATTTGTATTGTGTCTAGACCTAGACGTGACGAGTGATGTACTCGTCACATCAGTCTAGATTGGCCCGGTGGCAACTGGAGGATTAGCATTCACCGGTTTCTCCGCAATTTTCACAATGTCGTCGGTCCACCTAGTGTCTACCTACGCTGCGTCTTCCAGTTCGTGGTCACCACTCAAGGACCTCCCAATAGGTGAACCGACGACATTATAAAAGTCGCGGGCAACCGGTGGATGCAAATGGCAGGTTGTCGTACAGTGTGGCGGTCTAAGAGGGAGGTCTTCGTTCAGCAGTGGAAGTGTCCGGGCTGATGATGACTCAAGCACCTTTCTTCCAAGCAATGTGGCCTGCCCATTATCACTTCAAATAGTAAACCCTGAGATATGTCTTTGAGGATGCGACATCGAAAATATAATAAAAGAGCCCAGAGCTCAAGAACACTCTAGAAAAACAAAAGACTCGATTGACAAAAACCGTGATTGATGTCTCATCCAGCTAACCTTCCTAGCTCTTGGATCACGTCACTTAGTTAATGGATCGCGGACTGAGACGTTAATCCACCGTCGGAATGGAAGGATTAATGCTGGATGTATTTCACCAGAATTCAGCTTGGAGGCGTACTAAATCCAATGTTTAGAGCTTTAAGGCCACTCGTGGATTAATGGGCATAGCTCGTTTTCATTATGTTGAATATCGAATCGCTGATTGAATGAGTTGCTAGTATTATACGGGTTTCTTCTCGCTCGTGTTTCTATAAAACATTCATGGCAAAAAATATATAAATAATACAACTGCAATGATTATGATTGTAATAATTCAAATTCAAATCCTTTTATTTCGACTAATTTTTCAAGTCATATTAAATATAAATTTTAAATTAATATTACTAAAAATAATAAATAAATTAAAATCTAAATATAATAAATATAAATAAATTAAAAATAAATAATAAATTACAATAATTCGTAATAAATTACAATGTAGCCTCACGCCTCAGCCTTTTTATCCAGCTATATAAAAAGAGTATGGATGGAAGGATGTATGCAAATACGGATGCATGTAAGTTTTATAAATTCAGAATAGCTGTTCGTTTAACCGTCTTGATGGTAAGCAACGGTGTGGTCTAGGATGGACCACGCTTGCCTAGAAGGAACCTATTTACTCTAGATTTGAAGTTTGAAGACACCCATATTGTCAGTTTGTATTCTGTGTCCAATGAGAAATGATTACATCATAGTAAATCTAATATGGCGAATAATATAATCTTAATACACTCATATAATACAATAAAAAATTATGAGTCAAACGTTTTATGTTATACTAGAAGCCCCCTTAGAAGTCCGGGAGGCCCCGCCCCCTCGGACTTCATCCGCGTACGGAAGAAATTCGGCCCGCTCGCAAAACTCACTACTTTAAATCATCCCGAGCACCCCTTCGAATGAACTACCCAAATATCCATTTTCATCACTTTAACTTCAAAAACAAAGAATTTTCCTTACAACTTTCCAAAACCCCCTTTCCCCCCTTAAATGATCCCTGTCAAAAAAATATTGAAAACCGGTTTTTATTTTTATTATACATGAACTATACTAATCCGAATTTTCGGGACTGAGAGTACAAAAACAAAGGAATTTCATACCAACGTTTCCAAACGTTAGGGGTCGAATTTCGAAAAATCCTTTCTTTGTACACCCCTACGCATCGAGACGATTACACCCTCCAAATTTCAAGTCGGTACGACCAGCGGTTTAGGCTGTGCGTTATCTGTCAGTCAGTTAGTCAGTCAGACAAAGATTCTTATAATATTAGATTGTTTTCAATTTCAAATTCAAATCCATATTCCGACAAATTTTTCTTGGCTCTAAATAAATAAATTTGTCTTCAATTTAATCTTATCATTCGATTACAGAAATACGGATTTGTTTTCACGTCTGAAAGCTAACGTTCTCCCCAAAAGGCAATCTAACCTACATCAAGCCACCGTATTATTTAGAGTACTTTGCGATCAAGACTTGAATATTTCAGAAGTTTGGGCCGGCACTATTCAAAATTAAATTGGTACAAATTAAATATTTAAATGGAGAAATATTTGCTCGAAATTCACGATATGATTTACTTGAAAGGAAACTTCTGCGTAGTAATGAAACAATGTACCTTTAATACATATACCCATAATTAACCAATAAAAGCTATATTTTGCCTTTTGGATAATACCTACCATGTCAGAGGCCTTTAAGCGTTAGGTCTAGCGGGCTAGCCCAAAAGGCTTCAGCTTGAACCAGATGGAAACCACCTAGGTATTTATACAAATACAAATACATTTATTGGACATAGGTTTTGACAAAGTGTAATACTGAATCCATTGGCTCCGAACTAATACTGTGTTTCGGAAACCAATGGCCTCTCCCAAATATAGGACTTAAATAAACTAAATGCCAATAGTGCAGATGTAGCACAAAGTTAAAAAAGATTATATAATTAAATTAATTTAGTTTAGTTTGAACTAAAAATAATTATTATAATTGCATGCTTAATAAAAACATTATCCTTCCGCTTCGTGTGAGTTTGTTGTTGATGTTGGTGTGTTAGATGACCTCTGTCGAATGAAAATGGTAAAAACCAAATTTTTGCTTGTATTGAATTTAATTTTCTTAATATGTTTAGTTAGTTAGGGTAGAAAAAACAGTATTTTTTTGCAAATTATTAATATGAAATATTTTTATATTTTCCATACAATGATAATGTGCGAGTCGTCGTCAGCCATAAAACGTCCACTGCTGGACGAAGACCCTTTATAGAGGGGTATTGCCATAATCCCCACGCTTGGCAGGCGGCTTGGGGATCGCAGAATTCTCACCACCGTTAACCAAGAGGACGCTCCTGCCCGTCCTCCGGTGGTTCTGGTTGCAGTTTAAGGACATACCCAGGTCCTGCAATGTGCGAATAAGTGAACTGAAATCGGTAAAATTACAAAAAAAACGTTTTTTTGCTCGAGTAATCCAATCGCGAAGACAATCGATCGAATTCTTGGCATCAGATCGTACGTCAGAGTGACGGATCGGCCACTTCCCAGCTGTCTCAGCGAGGTTTGAAAGCTATCCATTTACAAAGTGCCTAAACATGCTGAATTGTAGTCTTTATTGTAAAAAGAGCTCTACATAGACAGATAGATCACCTAATGGCAAGACGTATGGTAGCCGGCACTGAAGAGAGAAGTAAATAGAACGGAAATGTGACGGGCCGCGCTAGCCGGCATTAGGTGCAAATGCGCTTAATGACAATTCTGCCAATATACATGTTTTTAGACTGAGAATACTCAAAAAACAATTTAAATAGACGCGTAGGAAACCAAACCACATTGCATCGTAATTAGATCAATTTTAATCTGTTGCAAAATAGCATTTCGAGCGTTTTATTTCATGCGCGACCAATTATTGTAATTTTTTCGTCGTAGTTTCTATACAAATAAGTGTAAAACTAGCGACAACGGTTTTCTATACAATTACTTTAGAACATTGTTTTGACAGCCGTTCTAACCTAAGAAGTACGGCTTTCGCTTTTCTTTGGTAGCCGGCAACTATAGTCAGTGCCTATTCGCTGCCAAGAGGCGTTTTTGTAAACTCTGTCTCTGTGGAACTCTGTGATGTTGTTCTTAAGGTTCCAGATAAATTACAGTAAAAAGAGGTCCATTTAAATAAAACTTAAAAAGTTATATAAATATAAAAAAAAATATGATGGTGGTGGTGTATGGTGGTGATGATGATGATGATGATGATACGTTATCTATCTGTGTTTAGCCGAATGAAGCGGGACTCGTCTCTATCTACTTTAAACAAGCGTTATTCTGGTCTTATGAACTAAAATAATATATTTAAAATGAAAATAATAAAAACAATGGGTTGATTGGTTGAGGCTATAAAAAAAACAGTTATGTACTGTTTTTTTTTATTATCCTATTAAATGTGGCCCATAAATATAGCTCATTTGAAAAGAAAACGAAAATCTGATCAAAAATAAGCAACATATAAGCATTTTAATATCATGCTCTGTACGCCATATAAATTCTATACTGACAAGTAAGGCGTAACGTCATTTTTGTTTTGTTTGAAAGGGACAGAGTTGTCTCTAACAAAAACTTTAAACGCTCATATATCAGAACATTATTAACCGATTTAAGTTATTTTTCAATATACATACTATATTTACTTAAATTCTTCATCAAAGCTATTGGTTTCACTTTCGACGATATAAACATCCCTATTATATTAGAGGTCTTCCGCGGCTACGTCCGCGTACGGAAACAAATCGCCCCGCTCATTTCTTCTTTACCGCTGGGTTAATTACTAATTATTTTCCTCCTCATATTCACCACTTTAAATCATCCCGAATTGAATTTTGAATGTCTGTTCTGTGGCGTACCTAGAACCCTGTGCATAGTGTGCATCCACCAACCCGCAGCTGCATGGACTAGCTTGGGAATATGACCATCGCACTTCGAGGGCAGGCTGTTAACTTAACTGTCACTGTCATCACAATTGCTCTTATTATTTCTTGCTTCTTATTGATTATTGATTATTATCAAAAAAAGTTTGTTTTTTCCTCGCAAGTGTGATGAAAACAGTCGTATGAAACTTTTGTGCTATGTTAGTCATTACACTCTCGGCTTCCTTATCGGCGCGCATAATACAGCCTCTAGTGTAATGATCAACATAGCACACTCGTATCATAATGTACTATTTACTTGACACTGGCAAAATGAGATTGATACTAAAACGTAAGAAAAAAACGTTGACCTTTGATCTTAATTCTCAATTCACTCGATGGAATATTTTTATTCGGTATTCCCAGCCTTATGGGTTATTCATGTCATAACACTCCGTCCAGGCTGAGGAAAACAATCTATTAATGAAGAGTTTCCTTTGAGGAAATGAAGGAAATGTGGCCATTTGTTTTGTTCCAGATTTCCGTCTTTATTCCGGTAATGTGTTTATTTTGAGATTTTTTGGTGGCAATAGCCTTAGTAGCCCGTTGGAAGAAATGCGCCTCGTGATCGTAGGTTTGATTACGGGCCTGTACCAATGATGCCCGGAGACGTCCACTGCTGAACGAAGGCCTCCCCCTTATGGCATTTGCATAAGTATTTTAACAATTTTGTAGTGGTAGGTAGGACTCTACTGCAGAGTCCGTCTGGGAAAGTACCTCACCTTTATACCTCAGTACCTCATCTTTGCCATATATTGTGAATAAATGGCTTAAAACTAAATAAACCACAAATATTATATATAAAACAAGTAGAATAAACAATAAACAATCCACAGCTTTTCGCAAATACAATAAGGTTAGTTATAATTTAATTATTGTTTTCCTTACTTAATTTACGTTTACGTTCCCTCACAATCTTCGAGTCCATGGACGAATTAATTACCAGGACTTGTATTTGCAGACAGAACTTGAACTACCTACTTATACTACTTTTATAGTGGTACTACTCTTTGCAGAATCCGCCTAGGGAAGTACCACACAACACGATTGCCAGTTGTTCAACCGCCAAGCTGTAGTGTGCAAGTTTTTTTTTTGACGAACGAGACGTTCGCCTGGTGGTAAACGTCACGCCACTAACAGTAGCAGTGCCAGATTTGTGAACTTACGAATACAATCCTGCGCCGCACTGCACTGCGCTCGTCACACCGAGATATTAGATGTTAAATCTCTTCATAGCCAGTAATTTATCTGGTAACATTGCCCTTCAAACCGGAACACAGTAATGTTTGCACCAAGGTCAAGGGGGGGGGGGTCCAAACCCCCCCGAAAACCCACCGTTTTATACATACCTACTTACGAATAGATCGTCGTCATCTTAAAGTTGTTACTTATTGTCTCTGGTCCAGAGCTCGACCCCCCCCCCCCCCCCCCCCCCCCGAAATGAGCTCGACCCCAACCGAAATGAATTCCTGGCTACGGCCTTGGCTTGCACACTACGGCTTGGCGGTTGGAATAACTGACAAAGGTGTGGTACTTCCCCAGTCGGACTCTGCAGTGGAGTCCTACCACTACAAAACTTACTACGTATTACTGAGGGCAATGTTACGAGAGAAATTACTTGGCATGAAAAGATTTGACATCTAATATCTTCGGGTGACTAGTGCAGTGCGGCGCAGGATTTTGTTCGCGTGTTCACAATTCTGGCACTGCTACTGTTATGGGCAGGAGTGATGCTCACCACCAGGCGAACGTCTCATATATCTCGTACTCCATTACATTAATTCTGACTCAACCTGACCACTAAGCGTATACGAACTTATTCTTCGAATTATTCGTCCAAGCCTGTGAGTGAGTCCAATCTATCCCTCTCTTCTCGTCGGTGAATCAATAAGCGGAACCCACTTTACTAGGACTTGGGTAAACTCTTCGAAGCAGCGACTGACCAGTGCAACTGCGGACTTGGACCACTTTTACTACTAGGTATAGTCAAGCAACACAGGCAACGTCATGCGCGACCCGCCGCCTGCGGGGCGACACACGTTGGGGGGCAGGGTTGCATGTCGTCTTAGAATCTTTTAGTAGATTAGTAATCTTTCTGTAGTTAGAATAGATATATCGGGGGGACAAATAAATAAATATATTGGGGGGACATTTATTACAAACAGCGCCATCTAGCCCCATACTAAGCAAAGCTTGTATTATGGAAACCAGATAGCTGATAGAATAATTATATACAATTTTTTTTCTTTAATACATACTTATAATACATACTACAGAACAAAATTTGATATACGTCACATACATTTTTGTCCTGGGTGGGGATCGAACCCACGCCCTACAGCTCTGAACGCAGACATGCTACCAACTGAGCTATAAGGCTGTCTGATAAAAGTATACTCAAAAATACTCTAAAAGAGAGTATGGAATAGTTTTGAGTATTTGATTTTAAAATTATATAATTATTATATACGCCTACCGTACCGTACGTAATGAGCGTATAATTTTATAGTTATACCTACTGAAAGGCTACCTACTTTCTTCTTGAATTGACGCCGCAATATGGTTCATACATGTGGTTTTATCATAATCCAATCGATTATCGTGGTAAGACACTTTACATTTGATTTTTAACCGAACGTATTATTTTCAATTGGTGTAAAATGTTTTTTACAATTGTAGCCTAAGTTCAAAGAGTAATGAGTTACCTCCTTTACTAAATTAAGCCTGCTGCCGGCAAGATAAACAACTTGAATTCGCGACTCACAATAATCAGATTTGCTTGATGTTTGCGATTTTGACGCAAAATGGTTCTTTCGCGATCAAAACAGAAGGCTTGTTTGGAAATTGGGCTTAGGAATGCATATAGTTTTAATGTATTGTACAATATAGTATTCTAGAAATAAGCTATTTAAATTATTCAGCTTATGAATGTTCTTTTTTGCAACAGCCGTAGTCGCGAGCTCCTAATACATATTATGCGTTCAAATCAAATCGCATATGCTTTGAAGTATCATTAGGTATGATGTTTAATTTAAATGTCCAAACTCCATTTTTACACAGTTTACATATACAGGGTTAGTTCTAATCAGTTAGCATCCTTTTAAAGGCATATTATCCTGCGTACATCAAAACAAACAACTTTTACAATGGGGCCAACATTGAAATCGCAAACAGACAGGTGTTCCATACATTTTGCCCAAGGTCGATGAACTTTTTGTATGGAACAGATGAAAAAAAACGCGATTTCAATGTTGGCCCCATAGTAAAAGTTGTTTGTTTTGATGTACAGAATGTCCTTAAAAGGATGCTAACTGATAAGACTTTGAGGAACGAGGATATTCGCCAAAGAACCAAAGTTACCGACATAGCTCGCAAGGTTTGCAAGTTGAAGTGGCAATGGGCAGGCCACATCGCTCGAAGAACTGACAACCGATAGGGAAGAAAGGTTCTTGAGTGGCGACCGTAAACCGCAGCGTAGGAAGGCCTCCCACTAGGTGGACCGACGACATTGTAAAAGTCGCGGGCAACCGGTGGATGCAAATGGCAGGTTGACGTACAGTGTGGCGGTCTAAGGGGGAGGCCTTCGTTCAGCAGTGGACGTCTCCGGCTGATGATGAACTGATTAGAACTATCCCTGTATAATATAATATTAATCTTCTATAATTTTTTTAATGCTCTACAAAATTTGTTCACCAATTAAATTAAAATTGTTATTGTTTTTTAAGCTTTATTATTTTGAGATGATCTTCTACGGATTTGTTTGCAGTGTTTTTAAGTCTAACCCTGTGATAAGGTAAAAAAGAATCTGATGCTTTCTCTATGTTTTAACCTTTGGTTTTAGTTGGAAATTGCTGAATCTGTGTCCAATTATGTAAATGAACTACAAAACTTTATCGTTTTCCCCTCCTAAATTATATGCCAAAAACTCAAAATCGATACTTAGCAGAACTGCAAAAAGAGCACAAGCTTTTAAATTGTTGTCGTTATTCATAGTTTTGGTGGTTTCGATGGCTAGCTTTGATGGTTAATTGATTTTGATTGTCTAGTAAAAGAATATTTTTAACAGTACGTATGGGCTTTATGGTCAACTCAGCCCGCAGCCCGTTCAGCCCGCGCACTCAGTAGATCACTTTAAGAAATTTGTATTGTGAGTGTAACAAATTTCAGCCAAAAGCCAAAGTCATCAAGACTTTGATTATAATTATTTTTAAAACAGCGACATCTAATTCAATTCGTCGCTACCTCGTTGAGTAAATTTTGGTCAAAATTCAGGGGTAGCAAAAACAATGAACTGAGTTTCTCCTCAAAAATAATGAGTAGGCAGTCTAAATTGGAGGAACGAATGAAAATTTAATTTTCCTTCAAACAAATTGATATAATTCGTCTAAAGTATATTTCCGAGAGAATTAGTAATTAGTCTCACGCTGAAGCGTACTATGTAGTCCTTTAGTTCAAAATATTATGTTAGTTCCATTTACGTACTATGAATTTGCGAAGCCATTCCCTTAGGGGTTCGAAAAATGTTCTATGGAATCTGGCACCACTCGCCACCATATTTTTTTTCTGTTTCCACGCACGATGAGGTTAGTATAAATGATGGGTAGAGGACACTTATTCAAACAAAAAAAGTATATCAATACGCACCATAAATAATAGGCAATAGAAATCCTTACTTAAAAAAACTTTTCAATCGTTAGTCACTGCTTAATATGCTCTGCCATCTTCGCTCTGACGTGAAGTTGCACGTGCTAGAAAAGGACAGAGAAGTTTAAGCAGTGACTAAGAGAATCGAGATTATTTTAGGTAAGGCCGAAAGTGTTCAAGTTTCTGGGAGGGAGTCATCTGTCCCTTTCTAGGAAAACACGTGCTTGTATAGAATTTGTTTGGAATCGTGGACTTTGACGTCATAAACCTAGTATATATAGTGCCCTGCCTGTCTAACATGAAACTAAAATGTTGATATGTTCGTTATTTGTGCACATATTAAAATGTTACTTTCGATGATTTGTTTTGTTGCGAGTTAGCTTTTTCAAGTCAATAAAAAAACATGGATATTCCCTATTGTATGTTATCAGGTTTACCGTTGGCCTTTATGACATTTAGTAAACAAGTAGTTAGTGCACATTCAATTATCAAATTCCAATATGAGCCAAATCGGTCAAGAAGCTTGTTAAATACGGGGTTGCGAGGTCTTAGCGTGTTGTGAACTACTCATCGATATATATGTACTACGTACAAGTACATATATATCGATGGAACTACTAGTTTAATTTGAACAACAGTTTGTTAACAGAGGCGCAGTACTATTATTTATTCTGTGATAGAAATGAATCTTGTAAGCTTGTTAGTTTGTTTTTTTATACAATTAAGTGACGAGACGAGCAAGCCGTTCACCTGGTGGTAAGCGTCACACCTGCAACTAACAGTAGCAGTGCCAGAATTGTGAACTTACGAACACAATCCTGCGCCGCACTGCACTGCGCTCTCTTCATACCCAGTAATTTCTCTGGTAACTTCACTTTACTTCAACAGCCGGAAGACGTCCACTGCTGGACGAAGGCCCCATTTAACAGGGCCATAATCCCCACGCTTGGCAGGCGGCTTCCCACCATCGTTAACTAAGAGGACGCTGCTGCCCGTCCTTTCTCTCGGCGGTTCTCGATGCAGTTTTTGGACATAACCAGGTCCTCTGGTAACATTGGCCTTCAAACCGGAACACAGTAATGCTTGCACGCTACTCATTAGCGGTTGAATAACTGGCAAAGGTGTGATACTTCCCCAGGCGGACTCTGCAATAGAGTCCTACCACTACTACAAGCTGATTACTAATGAGGCCGTATCCGTTATAAGTAACAACCGGATCGAGAAATAATAGTATGAACCGAGACATATCGCCCGAAGTTTACGGAAAATAAACTACTTAAACCCGACTCGCGCAGATTCAATTAATTATAATTAAGTACGGCAAAGATTCGAAAGCTCAGATTAATCTTCCTGAAACTAACTGCAGTCGTTTTCATTACAATAGTAGTTTTCAGTTCCTTCATTGCCACAGGTCCAGGGACCGCGGAAGCGCTCATTTATTCATTTATTACCAGGTAATAAAATTGGAGGGGGCACAGCTCACCTGTTTGATTTTAAAGAGCTAGATAGTCCTAGCTAGATAGATAGACCTTCAAGTCAAAAACGCCGAAAAACTGCTGCCCATCCTCCGGTGGTTCTGGATGCAGTTTTAAGACATACCCAGGTACTGCCCTGCTATAACATAATAAAGTAAAATTAAAAATAAAGTTAGTAAATTCGTATAGGCTGAGTCAGCCCTAGTATCAGAGTTAATGTGCCGCTATAATAATAAAATAATTAATTTAAGTTTTTATTTTTATTTGCTAACATAATTATATTTTATAGCAGGCAATGCCGCCAGCATGCTACCCAGCATGCACACAGTGCAGTGCAGTGTCGGCAGTGTACCCACACTGCCGACTGGTAGTGGGATTGAGCATTTGGATTGTCTCTAGATTTTCATCGGTCTGGATACAGTCTTTTCTAATTTTTTTGTAATAGACTAAGTAGTATAAGTGTAGTTTGTTGTAGTTAATATAATGACAGAACCAAAAAACAATTTAAAAGCTAGTTCTACAGTCGATGGTCACCACCGCTCGGGCGAATGAAACAAACTCACGAGTAGAGTAGTAGTGCCGTCCACCCGTCTGGTCCAGCTACCCGGCTTTCACCCAGGGACCGGCCGTCCGGCGCGATATAAATCCGGCAAGACGGAGCCCGTAATAAATCTCTCACCGGACGTGGAATATTCATGACTGAGTTTACATTATACAGAATGGTGTGTGTGTTACAGAAAAAAAACATACCCGACAATAACTAATTTTGATTACGAAAGTCAGCCATAAGTAGTTTTGTTTAAGGACGTTGGTCAAAACTACTTAACTGATTTTCGCAGTCCAAAGTAGTTTTGACTAAAGAAATTGGTTAAAAACACTTTTAACTGATTTTAGCAGTCAAAAGTAGTTTTGACTATGGACGTTGGTCAAAACCACTTTTAAGCGCGGACACATTGGGTAATCGTTTGTTTTTGGTAAATTGTATCGGGAGGGGGGTGTGTTTTGTGTATTGTATTTGTGACGAGGGGAGGGTTAAAAGTCATATGAAATTCGTGAACGTAATTTATGGATGCCTTTTTTTTAACTGTATCATGTATACCAAGTGTACAAGAGTACGTATAAAATAGGAAATTAAACAAGACATTACATTTGTGCCGATTGGGGTAGAGACACTTGGTCCGACGCTTCGTCACTTGGACACTTGGTATTGGACCGTAGGATCCGGCTGCAAAATGCTGGCCTTTATTTGGGGGCAAAAATAAAGCCTCGCAATCCAGCGGCGCAACGCGGCCAGCATTTTAGGCAGTGAACTCTGATCACACGAAATATCTACAACTAAATATTTTGATTATTTAATTTTAAGATCATTTTAATCAATGCTACAAATTGGTAAGCTTAATTTATATATTTAATTAAATATCCTAGGCCTTACTTAAAAGCACTTGATGTTAGTTTAAAACATCAAATAGTTGGTATTGTATAGTTAATACAAAAATGTAATAGTTATTAAGTAACGTTATTTAACTGCAAGACACCCTGTATCTAGCAGATGTTTTAGTTAAACTCGTCTAAAATATTCGAGAAAGGCATGTAAGCAATAACTTCACCCGTACACCGCCGAATTCTAAAATGTTCTCGCGTGGACGATATTACTTTGGTACACAAATACAAGAATCACTAGAAATTACTGGGCATGAAGAGGTTTGACATCTAATATCTTAGGGTAAGTAAGTAAGTAAGGGTGACAGCGCGGTGCGGTGCGGCGCAGGATTTTGTTTGCAAGTTCACAATTCTGGCACTGCTATGTTTATAGGCAGGCGTGATGCTTACCACCAGGTCAAAGTTTTGCTCGTCTCGTCACTAGAAAGTATTAAAAAGAACTTTGAAGTGGCGATGAATTTAAGGTTTAAAAAAAAATTGTCATACTAACGGATTTATCTTTAAAAAGATATCATTATGTCCATCGAGATGTATACAAAGAGGAACAAACGTCAAAGGTATGATCGCGCTGAAAAACATGGAGCCGTTTTTTCGGGTTATCCCCGATTGAGCACCAATTTTTTGAGCGACCATGAAATGAGCACCTAACAGATTCCCAAAATAGCACCAATCAAAATTTTGGCTTGGTGCTATTATGGGAACAAAAAAATACTTGCTATAACTGCGCCCATGCAAGTTGCATGACTCATAACTTGGCCCACTCATACCTATTCACAACTCATCCGTCTCAGTCACAGAAAAGCGAAGGGCCTCTAGGGCCTCTGGGGGGGGGGGGGCTCTAGAGGTCTCAGTCATCTATATTCAGGATTACAGAGACAAATAATGTGGATCCAAACGGAAACCTTTCAGATTGAGTTCTGAATATTGCTGGTTGGTTCATTTAGTTCTGCGCCCTGTGCTGGGCACCACTGGCACCGCCTTAGTTACGGCACTGGTTAGGTGCTACAGTTATGGACAGGCATGACGCTTACCACCAGGCAAACGTCTAGCTTCGTCTCGTCACTAACATTGCATAAAACATAAAGTTGAGACCAGGCTTTAAAAACCCTGTCAACCCATATAAACCTGTAACAACAACCGTCAGTATATTACTTCCTCTTCATTTTCTCCAAACCCATTCAGTCATAAAACTCACACCGACTTTTTATGATTTTCCGGGTCGATAAGCATCAGGGCTATCACATGTTTATGCTCCGCCAAACTAATACACTTAGCGCATACGTGCTCGCGCATTACGTGCTGCGATTTGTGACAACCCTATAAATCCTGCTCGGTGAACTCAGGTTTTGTACGAAGACCTTGAAAAATACAAGAAGAGTTTAGCGTACACACCAGAAATCAGTTTGTGAGCAGTCCGCAATAGGGTTCGATACTGTCTGGAGAGTTCGACACTGTCTGGAGAGTTCAACACTGTCTGGAGAGTTCGACACTGTCTGGAGAGTACAACACTGTCTAGAGAGTTCAACACTGTCTGGAGAGTTCTACACTGTCTGGCGAGTTCGACACTGTCTGGCGAGTTCGACACTGTCTGGAGAGTTCGACACTGTCTGGAGAGTTCGAAACTGTCTGGAGAGTTCGACACTGTCTGGGTACTCGTACAGGTTTAGTGTGAGTCGTGGTGTTCAGTTAAGTGATTAGTTACTGGGCATAAAGAGATTTCACATCTAATATCTTAGGGTAACGAGCGTAGTGCAGTGCGGTTTTGTTCGCAAGTTCGTAATTCTGGTACTGCTACTGTTTTACCACCAGGAGAACGCCTAGCTCGTCTTGTCAAGAATATCTAAAAAAAAAAGTTCAGAAGGACCTCGGTATATACCCTACAGCTAAGCTGCATCCAGAACCAACGAAGGACTGGCGGTAGCGTCTTCGATCCCCAAGCTCCGTCGTCCATCCTTGGACGTCCACCACCAGTGGACGTCTTCTGGCTAATGATGAAGTATCTAAGCTTGATACTTGATATCGGAAATACGATTCGGGGTTCGTTAATTATCATTTATTTTAGATTACATAAATCCATATAACACAAAAAATAATTAATTGAATAATGACATAATTAATTTAAATTTAAATAGAGCAATGTAATTTGGATAATGTGGTAGGCTTTTCCAGTTAGCTAGATCGTTGCTAAAAGAGCTACAACATTTTCCGCGTCGCCAGTTCGCGCAAAAGCATCAAATCTCTTCGGTCGTAGTAACGTACGAAACACGGCTGTTTCTGACGCGCGTCTATCTAAACTTGATACTTGACATCGGAGACTCGACACAAATTGCTTACGTGGCTGACTTCAGCGTCAACTGTGGATAATTTGCGAGACATGTGACAAAGCATTACGAAGCCTCACGAGTTGAATGGTCCTCATTATAATATATATTTTGCTGTTATTTTAATACATGATTCTTAAGTCCATTTGATTTATGACTGCATGTGTACTAAAACTGCTTTTTTCTAATATACAGAACTAGAGGTCGCCACGAATTCGTGCGCGTACGGATGAAATTCGCCCCGCTCCCAATTACCGCTGGGTTAATTACTAATTATTTCCGCCTCATATTCACGACTTTAAAGCATCCCGAGCAAATTTTTACCCTCCCCCCAACCTCCCCTTGAACCCTTGAATGAACTACCCAAAAACCAATTTTCTTCACTATAACTTCAAAAACATAGAACTTTCCATGCAACATTCCACCCCCCCATTTCACTCCTTATATCATCCCTGTCAAATTAATATAGTCAATATTGAAAACAACATTTTTATTTTAAATGAACTATCCTAATACAATCGATCCCCAAGCCGCCTGCCTACGTGGGGATTATGGCAACCCCTCCCTATTAAGGGGGAAGCCTTCGTCCAGCAGTGGACGTCTTCCGGCTGTTGAAGATCCAAATACAAATGTTCATGACCAAAAGTGCAAAAGCAAAGGACTTTCATACAAAAGTTTCTCCCCCTTAGGGGTCGAATTTTTCAAAAATACTGTTTTATTACACGCCTACGCATCAAGGCGAATAAACCCTTCAAATTTCAAGTCTGTACGACCAGCGGTTTAGGCTGTGCGTTGTCTCTCAGTCAGTCAGGATCAGGACAGAGATTCTTATAGTACTAGACTCGCAGAGTAATAGAAACAGAGAGGTGATCAAAGGATTTTTCCACAGAAGGACGCGTGATCGTGCGGGGAGGTGTAGGGTTTGCGGGAGGAGTGGTAAATTCCGCAAATGGTGCTGCCATCTGGCAGAATTCAGGATAAGTTTTTGAGAAATGCTTTATTGTCAAAATGGCGAACTCATAAAAACACTAGATTTCCTACTAGTGGCGCCATCTCCTGAACTAGATACAAACATCAAGAAACGTTACATATTTTAAAAACAACACTGAAAAAACGCAGCAATTCATTTTCTTTTCACTTTTACTGCGTAAAAACACTAAAAGTCGGACATCTGTTTTGAAAGCCTGAATGACTGCTACGTGAGGCGATCGCCAGCAGACTGACCAAATAAGTGTGACGTCACACACTCCGTCCGCAAATTCTGATCTACGGCCGTAAGTTCTTCATCGCAACTCCCTATCTTCCATGGTATTAAAAGTACTGAACCAAAATGAGGTAATTTTACTTATCACACACTTCAGCTGCAGACGTCAACTGGTGCAAGAAGGCCTCTCCTTTAATAGGGAGAGCTTACCATAATCCCCACGCTTGGCAGGCGGCTTGAGGATCGCAGAATGCTCACTACCGTGAACCAAGAGGACGCTGCTGCCCGACCTCCGGTGGTTCTCAATGCAGTTTTATGACATACTCAGCTCAAACGTCATTTATATTGTGCGAAATACAAGAATGAAGTGCACAGTACTTACTGACGTCTGTATTTATTATTTATTTTTATTGATCAGTTAAGTAACTTTATACGGCGTTATCAAATTAAAAACAAATTAAACACGACAACCTGGCCAAAAAAATATAGCCAGTGTTACTCGAAATCTGTTCAGGCATTTAGGAGTTACAATACAATACAACTTTATTGCACACCAGAAATATAGAACAACTTACAACTAATCAGGGTACATTATTTGGCAGTACAAGGGTTGTTATTATTATTTAATTCTTTATTGCACACATAAATACATTAATGTACAAAAGGAGGACTTAATGCTAAAGCAGGAGTTGGAGTTGTGGTGGAATAAAGAAAATTTCATACATACATGACCCTGAAAACATTACACTCCTTTTTTGGCCAATTGTGTAATTGGGCCAAAAAAACGAAAAAAAAACGATATATTAAAAATTTAAAAAAAGACGATGATGATGATATACAAATGGCGATTTCAACAAGATTTTACTTTTAAAAAGCTTTTGTAGATGCTCAAAACAAAAGCCCTTGATAGTCTTTTGACAGCAATTTCCAATGTGGCGTGCGTTGTGACGTCATCTATAAACGTTCAGTGAGCACAAAGTCGATAAGTAAAGTAAGATGTTCCTATGAACACGGAAAATGTTTAACGAATAAATTTACTTGAAGATTGAGTTACGCATTTTGCCTCAAATGGGACGGGTGTGTTTTAGGGATATACAATTATATGGCCTTTTTGCAATTACAATAAGGTCGAATTTGAATAAAGAATTAAAATAAAAATCAGTAAAAGAATATTCTACAAAATATATGTTAATAATGTCCTACTATTTGGAAAACAAGGTGCATTACGAAATATCTTATACTATAATAATCATGACAGACGCACAGCCTAAACCACTCTTTGTACAGACTTGAAATTTGGAGGGTGTATTTGTTTCTTAGGTCGGGATGATTTAAAGTGGTGAATGCCATCGGGAGCGGGGCGATATTTTCCTTACGCGGACGGAGTCGCGGGGGACCTCTAGTGTAAATTATAAAAAGAAAACCTTAGCATCGACTAGAAAAAAACAGAGTACAAAAATTCTTGGCGAAAATCCCAAATATTAAAACGATATTTATTAAGCCGCTGAAGACATCCGTTTAACCCATTCTTTGTCCCATGGGGACAACGATGTTTTTTGCCTTGTTGTCCCCATGGTTTCGAAATAGAGGTGGACAAGAGGAATTATCAATCACAACGCCTAACAAGCACACACAGCGCGAGCCATATGGCATTTATGTGGCATTCAGGACGACGACCCATGGAGCTGTGTAAGGAATTTTAGATAACGCTCATGCTGTGTTAGCTCTTTGACCATGCAAATAGAAACGTTTAAACGTAGGAGCGCTCACAGCACGACAAACATAAAACAAAACCACACCGTTATTGGAACTAGCAATATTTTCCAAATATCTCTCGAATGTCTCAATTAAAAGACATTTAAGCGATAAAATAACATTTTCGACCATTTTCGCATCATTTAGTGCTCAGTTATTCACAGTCACGGATACGTCCTATGCTTTTAATGGCACAAGAGATAAGAACAGTATGACAACTCACACAAAAAGAACAAAAACAAGTTCAGTGTTCATGACATACATACTTTTTCCAACGACTTTCCCGTAGACACATAAAAAAATCTTTCACAATAAAACATGAGCGGAGAAGCTAAAGACGGCAAAGCAGAATATCTTGAAGAAAAGATCTCAAAGATTTTGTGTTTTCTAGTGGCACACCGTCAGGATGTTCAAAATCGTAGGATTTTATTCATTCACTCGGAATATCGGAAGATCCCCATTCGCCTTTACAATTTTTGATTTTTCATAATTTAATTTTTTTGACTTGGGTACGTCCCTAGAACTGCATCGAGTACCACCGGAGGACGGGCAGCAGCGCCCTCTCGGTTAACGGTGGTGAACATTCTGCGATTCCCAAGCCACCTGCCAAGCGTGGGGATTATGGCAACGCCTCCCAGTGGACCTCTCTTGGCTGATAATGAATCTGTCGATATACTTAATGTTTTGACACTTTTGCAGGGGTAAACTGCATCAGCACCTGGTAAACACGCATGGCACACTTTCAACTTTTACATTAACAAAATACATTTCTGGTAGTCACTGACTATGCCTGCCTACCTCTTGGCAGTGGGGTACGCCATGGATTGCCTCCCCAATGGTACCTACTTAAAGTGCCGAATAGGGAATATTGCATGTGTTTTTTTTATTGGCTCACTAAAAAGCTGACTGGCAACAAAACAAATAATTGAAAGTAAAATTTATATAATGTGTACGAAGTTATAAACAATTTAGTTTCATGTTAGACAAGGAGGGCACTATACTAGGTTTACAACGTCAAAGTTAACGATTCCAAACAAATTCACGCATGTGTTTTGCTAGAAAGGGACAGATGACTTCCTCCCAAATACCTTGAAAGCTTATATTTCAGAACTTTACCAGCAGATTTCAATTATTTTTTCGACGTAAGCATCTGATTCAGTTAAACTCTCCATTTATCCTATTACTTTTAATAATTGAAACACATGCATATTATCTAATGCCGATACTGTGTTACCTTTGTATAGTGCGCTTTTAGCGAAAGAGCTTTGACGATGTCCATTACCGCCTGTGACATCATATAGCCTGTATAGTGCATACGGTATGGTAATGCAGAACGTGCGCATCGTATTACTGATATTGTAGGAACCCGTACAAATTAAATTGGACCCACCGGAGGACGGGCAGCAGTGTTCTCTCGGTTAACGGTGGTGAGCATTCTGCGATCACCAAGCCGCCTGCCAAGCGTGGGGATTACGGTAACCCCTCCCTATTAAGGGGAGGCCTTCGTCCAGCATTGGACGTATTCTGGCTGATGATGATGATGACAACTTAAATTCTAAGCCCGTACAAATAAGGAAATTTCAAAGAGGAATTTATTCAGAATTTTCATACCACTGGCTTTTTACGAAAACATCGTGAAATCTGCATACAATAATGCGGACGGATAAGAAATTCAATGGCGCACACACAAACCACAGTGCACCCTGCGGGCACACCAGCCAGCCAGCCAGCAGCCAGCGCCAGCCAGCCAGCGTGGTGACATGACGTGATAATGAAGATATCATGAAAGATTCAGACGATTTCAGACGAGATGACAGTCAAACGCAAGCCTATAAAAATATTCCAAAAATAAAAATTTATTCTTGTAATTAATTAAATTTAAGTGTATTATTTTTTACTTTTCCATAAGTTGTTTTATTGTCATCAGCCATAAAACGTCCACTGCTGGACGAAAGCATCCCCCTAAACAGCGGAGTGTTGCCATAATACCCGCGCTTGGCAGGCGGGTTGGGGATCGCAGAATGCTCACCACCGTTAACCGAGAGGAGCGAGTTGTTTTATATGATTGTGAAAATAATGTTTTTTACTTTTTTATACAACGTGTTACAAAAAGGTGTAGTAATACTGAAGGGTATGTAATGTATGTACTCATGATGAGCAACTTTTACTATGGGGCCAACCTTGAAATCGCGATAAGGAATCAGCTGTTCCATACAAAAAGTTCCTAAACCTTAAACAAATGTATGGAACATCTGATTTTTTTCGCGATTCGGATATGGTTTGGATTTGCATGATCTTATTCCCCCCTGCCCATTCTTCTATCGCACGGCCAGGACCTCGAAAAAGCGACACCGTTTTATGGTTGATATACCGAAAACTTATACGAAACGGTTTGATTCCACTTTTTTTATTCGAACTGCTGAACAGTGGAATGCGCTCCCTAAGTGGGTGTTTCCCGATAATTATAATCTGGGTGTCTTCAAGTCGCGAGTGAATCGGTTTCTAGGAAAGCGAGCTTCCTCCTAGACTGCATCTTTGTTTAACATCAGACAAGAAAATGGCAGTCAAACAAAAAAAAACACATTAAATAATTTTTAATTATCTCTTTCTTCACTTCACTCTATCGTAATTTCTGCATTCACTCCGTAACACCCATAATTATCATCATTTAAACAGTTCATCCGTTCCTCTAAAAAGGTCTCCCGGGTCCAGACTCCTCACCATCTTTGTTTGCTATGGGCTGACGTTGCGGCCGACACGTGCGTCTGGTGGTAAGCGTCACGCCTGCCTATAACAGTAGCAGTGCCTGAATTGTGAACTTGCCAACAAAATCCTGCGCCGCACTGCACTGCGCTCGACACCCTGAGACCTGAGATATTAGAGGTCAAATCTCTTCATGCCCATTGCCCAGTACCTAATTTCTCTGGTAACATTGCCCTCCAAATCGAAACACTTATTAGCTTACACGTATGTCTATGGCTTGCACGCTTTTTCATCCTAGTAAAAGGAGCATGTGAGTCGAAAGTTTTTCCTGAAACAATCTGTTTCACTAAGTATACCTACCTACCTAAGTATAATAAATGAACCCTTTTCGTGAAAAGCGTTTAGGGAGTACGCATATACATTTTATATAAATGTATCACTTTAGTAAATAAAACGAGGCATTCCTTTACACACCAAAAAATACTGTTTTCGGACTCGAAATATTTAATATCCCGAAGCCATTACTGAAAAATGTTTGTAAAAACATTAAAAAAACTTTCGAGAAGCAAGCAGAAGCTTTCTGTTTAATTAAAACGTAATTTATGTAGAAGCACCTAGCCCGGTGACAGCTATGGGGGGTAAGATTTGTTTTTCCGTCCTCAATCTGTGTAATGGCTCATGGCTGTGGTTTATCCTATATTGTAGAGGCTTCTAAATTATCACCGATGCTACAATACAATACAATACAACTTTATTGGGGTGTCTATAATGTACAACATGATATTTGCCAACACGGTAATGTACGGCATAATAATGCACAGCATGATAATTGGTGTACATGTACATCGAATATCATGCTGTACAATCCATGTCGTACAATACTGGCCGTCCATTATCGGCTCGGCGGTCCCATATTAATTTGAAGTCGGTTGTATTTTGATTTATATGAAAATTTTACTTAATATCTAATAAAAGAAACTGAATTGTATTTTTTATTTTTTTATTTATGATACACAAAACACTTAACAATCGCTTTCTTACTAAATAAATGGAAACAAAAATCAGAACTGGATTGAAACCAAAGTATGTGTACACAGAAAAATATAAAATAACAAGACGCACGCCATGAGAGTGCTCTTCCGCAAAGCAATAAGCTTGCAGCTAGACGCCAAGACGGCACAATATTTCTCTAAAAACTAAACTAAAATAATAACTATCGATGGGATGGATTATTCAGACAAAACACAGCCGTTGTGTCTGGACACACCAGCTTACGATTGAATTACAAGATATACTTTACGGTTTTTATGTAACTATAAAATTTAGGAACAAACACATCTAATTCTGAATTGGTTTTTAACAAATCATTGTATTGACGAGCCATTCTTACAATAGGATTAAAGAATGTATTATTTTCATAGACTTGAAGTGAAAAAAGGTTAGTGACTGAGGCTCTGCGAGCGCTGTATACAGTATTCAAAGATATATAAGAGAACAGGTTAGGAGAATCAACTATGGAATGAATAATTTTGTACAAGTGTTACGTGCAAATATGTTATCAGCAGTAACTAACATTTACGTAAATAAAAGACGTGTGGTGCCACCTATGAACTGGCGACGAGACCATCTTTAAAAAGGTTCGAGCGGCTGGCGTGTCATCGACCGCTGAGTTTTAGGCAATTTCTGTTAGATGGCGCCTATTTCAACTTTGTAACATTTTTAATCAACATTTAATTTTATGTAAATGGCAACACCGGAGTCTTCGAACTAGTACCATTTCTTGTTTGTTTTAGGATTTAATGTTTTAAAATACATGATTCCTCAACCCTGAGTGAAACTCTGGGCTTTTAATTCATCAATTGAATTTATCGGATTTATACTTTGGTAAGAATTCCTTCATTTGGGGAATTCACGAAGTAAACAACTTTGATGGATGTAGTTTTGACATGTTACTAGTTATAGGGTAGGCCGATATTTCCGGGTGTTTGCGTGTGTCGATATCAACATGACTTGTCGACAAAAAATCAACAGTTTGTTTTGATATCAGCTAATACTCTGGAGTATTTATAAGGTGGATTTGTAAACAAGTTAATATCGAGACAGATCGTTGCTGATTAGCAACGAATGTAGATTTTGGTGGACTTGTGAACTAGGTTGATTGCGGATTGAACACAGAATTCAAGATGTCGATATATATCGTTTGTGGAGTTTCACCTCACTGGAAAGTGATGCGTGAGAGGACATATTTTTGTGCTGCTTTGTCTTGGAAGCATGTCTTGAACTTTCAATTTTAAAAGAAGGAGTGATTGTTTCGTTTTAGGGCGTATTGTTTAGCCCAAATATCGTTTGAAATGTTTGCCCAATCGTCTAGCAATTTTTGTTAAGCGCAGTGGCGCGATTTTTAAAGAGTGAAGTAATGTTAACCTGGAGGATAGATGACCTAAGTTGGTGTGGACCGTGACATTTGAGGAATATATACTTGAGCTTAATTTCCGAATAGTTTCGGTCTTCTGGGAGGTCAAAAGCTACCTAGGCGTACTTATTTTGGGGCGTGCAGCCAGTTTTCCGGCCAGGGCTCGCTACTCACGTCTGGGATTAGTCTTACAAATACTGCAGGCATGGTTTATTATCCAGGTGACCTAATTTCCATACTAGGTTAATTATAACTTCATCTCAGATCTAAGTATGGTTTAACTAAACCGGTCATTTTGCCAAACGTTCAGAGAATAGTTTAACCTATACAAATGTTTGGATAATGTTGGTTTTCCAACGTTTATACTAGTTTAATTTAATTTAATTACTCCTAAGTTTAACAGTGTAAGCTAGTTAAATAATATTAATAATCTTAGTTAGGTACTGCATTTAGTTTTCTTTGCAATATCAAGTTTAACTAGTGCTATTTTATTTTTCATTACTTCAACTTTATTGTTACCTAAACTAGGTAGATTTATTTAGGTTTTAATTCATTTTTGTTATTACTGTAACGTTTACAGTTTTTGCATCATAGAAAATACCTCATTGTATATTCAATTCGTTCGTTAACTTTGGGTTTATATTTCATTTTCGTTTAGGCCTTCCGCCTTGTGCCTGTGACACATAATATATCATAACAAATTAAAAGTTAAATAAAAGCTTTATTAAATTTAAAATCATTATTTTATTTAACAGACCTTTTGCAATCTTGTCTGTTTTTAAAAAGGAAATTGCATGGCGCCCTTCTGTTACCTGTATTCTAGGTCCGAACAACACGACTAGCCGAGGCACGACAACTATTGAGTAAAGGTTACCTTTAACCCGTAATATCTTCTCCACTCAACCATATCGCTTACAATTGGCGCCCAACGTGGGGCCCGAACCCACGACCCTGAGATTAAGAGTCTCATGCTCTACCGACTGAGCTAGCCGGGAAAATACGGATGATCACCATCACATTTCTGACATTTAGTGGCACTTATCGTATTCACAATCCTATTTCTAGCAGTGGATTTACCTTTAGATCTACAAACAGCAGGTATTACTGAGTCGCTTCCCGGATTATTAAAACCTCTGTTGTCACACTTGTGACGTGCAAGCTCAAGCTTCGCACATACCGCCTTCAAATCTTTTATTGATTTTATTTCTACTAAAGCCAATCTAGCTATAAAAAAAGGATTCATATTTGTAGTGATGATCTCCAGTTGTTTAGATTCTTCAACCCTTTGAGAGAGTCTATTAAACAAATTTTGCATTATGTTGATGTAGGTATTTATCTTTTAGATTCCTTTCAAGGTCATTTGGAGCTACTTGGAAAAGTCCATGATAGACTCAAGAAGGCGGGACTGACTATCAACTTTGGGAAGTCAGTATTTTGTCGTCCTTCATTGAAATTCTTGGGCTATGTCGTTGACAGGCAAGGTTTGAGGACAGATCCTGATAAATTGCGGTCAATTTTAGAGTTAACGATGCCCACCACGCAGAAGGAGGTGAGACGGTTCCTAGGGATGGTTTCTTAGTATAGGCGTTTTATTGATAATTTTTCAACAAGCGTGGAACCGCTCACAAGGTTGACTAAAAAGCTGCATAAAGGCGAAGAGTTTAATTTCAACGAAGAAGCTGTTAAAGCTTTCAACGAGATAAAGAGTCTTTTAGTGACAGCTCCAATATTGTCTATTCCTAGTTTTGACAGACCTTTCATGATTAGTACTGATGCTTCGGATGTAGGTTTGGGTTGTATTTTGTCCCAGTTCGATGACGAGGGCGGAGAGCATCCGGTGGCTTTTGCTAGTAGGTCACTCAGTCGTAGTGAGAGAAACTACTCAACAACTGAGAAAGAATTATTTGCACTTTTGTTTGCTTTAGAAAAATTTAAATGTTATATAGATGGTTCTCCTTTTGAGACCAAGGTTTTTACTGACCATAGCAGTCTTAAATGGTTGGTAAATTTGAAGTCTCCTACGGGAAGATTAGCTCGATGGGCGATAAGACTCTCGCAATACAATTTTGTTGTGGAGTATCGCAAAGGTGTGGAGAATGCGGCGGCAGACGCTTTGTCTAGGGCACCTGTCATCAGTCTTTTGGCTGATCAATCAGCGGACGACGATGCTGTAGATGCCTGGTACCGAAGCATGTTTGAGAAGGTGACGACTTTGCCAAGTAAATTTCCAGATTGGCGTGTGTTGGGTGAACGTTTATATAAGAGAATTAGGAGCCAGAATCCTTTGTCGCTGGACTGTGAATGGAAGTTGGTGATCCCTGAGAATCTCAGAGATGAGGTGCTTCGTCGATGTCATGACAGACCTGATGCAGCACATTTGGGGATATTTAAAACTTTTAAACGAGCAGCTCAGAGTTATTTTTGGCCAAGAATGTTGGCGGATGTTAAGAGGTATGTAAGAAAGTGTCAGACTTGTTTGGCCTACAAGAGTACAAATGTTGCGACGCCGGGTCTGATGGAAAACCCTAAAAGGGTTCAGAGGCCTTTTCAGGTGATTTCCACTGATATATTGGGACCTCTGCCTCGCAGTTATTCGGGTCATAAATTTGTTTTAGTAGTAGCTGATTATTTTACCAAATACACGCAGTTATTTCCGATGAGGAGTTCGTTGGCTAAGGCAGTGGTATCCACGATTGAGAATAACTTCATTTTGAAGTATGGCGTTCCGTCAGTTATGATCATGGATAATGGACCTCAATACATCTCGAAGCTCATGAAAGATTTGAAGGATAAATACAAGATTCCTCACTTATTTTATAATTGTAGGTTTACTCCACAAAATAATCCATCGGAGAGAATAAATAGAGTAGTAGTTACAGCTTTGGCTTCCTTAGTAGGAAGTGATCATCGGAATTGGGCGGATAATATAAATAAAATAGAATTTGCGATAAATACCGCAGTGCACGAAGTTACTGGCTATACACCATATTTTTTGACTTTTGGTAGGGAAGCTATATTATCAGGAGATTGGTATCCACCGGGAGACTTGGATGTGGAAGAGTTGCAATTTGTAAGTAGGGATAAATATGCCTCCACACTGAAGCATCTCCAATCCATATTTGTTGAGGTCAATACAGCTCTTAAGAAGGCTTACCACAAGAGTAGAGTGTTTTATAACAAAAATAGAAGTGCGGTGGAATATGAAGAAGGACAGGTAGTTTGGAAGAGAGAATTTCCTCTTTCTGATGCTTCAAAGTTCTTCGCCAAAAAGTTGGCACCCAAGTTTAAGAAGTGCATAATCAAGAGAAAAATCTCAGCGGTTACGTATGAGTTGCAAGATTTTGCCACTAAAAAGTTTCTAGGTAGATGGCACGTAAAGGACTTGTTGAAGGTGGAGCCGCAGGAGTCATGAATCTTGGTTGTTAAAGGTGAAGATGGTGCACAGCTGAGTTTGCTTTGTCGTTTGTTATTTATTTTTTCAATATAGAGAATTTAATTAGGAATCTGTTGATGTTCGATTCCGAGATATTTGAGTCTTCTTGGGATTGGTTGTCGATGCCACATTTGGATCGACATTAAGTAATTGTTTTTTTTTTTTTTTTTTTTAGTAAAGTGGTATTGTTACGTGCAAATATGTTATCAGCAGTAACTAACATTTACGTAAATAAAAGACGTGTGGTGCCACCTATGAACTGGCGACGAGACCATCTTTAAAAAGGTTCGAGCGGCTGGCGTGTCATCGACCGCTGAGTTTTAGGCAATTTCTGTTAGATGGCGCTTATTTCAACTTTGTAACATTTTTAATCAACATTTAATTTTATGTAAATGGCAACACCGGAGTCTTCGAACTAGTACCATTTCTTGTTTGTTTTAGGATTTAATGTTTTAAAATACATGATTCCTCAACCCTGAGTGAAACTCTGAGCTTTTAATTCATCAATTGAATTTATCGGATTTATACTTTGGTAAGAATTCCTTCATTTGGGGAATTCACGAAGTAAACAACTTTGATGGATGTAGTTTTGACATGTTACTAGTTATAGGGTAGGCCGATATTTCCGGGTGTTTGCGTGTGTCGATATCAACATGACTTGTCGACAAAAAATCAACAGTTTGTTTTGATATCAGCTAATACTCTGGAGTATTTATAAGGTGGATTTGTAAACAAGTTAATATCGAGACAGATCGTTGCTGATTAGCAACGAATGTAGATTTTGGTGGACTTGTGAACTAGGTTGATTGCGGATTGAACACAGAATTCAAGATGTCGATATATATCGTTTGTGGAGTTTCACCTCACTGGAAAGTGATGCGTGAGAGGACATATTTTTGTGCTGCTTTGTCTTGGAAGCATGTCTTGAACTTTCAATTTTAAAAGAAGGAGTGATTGTTTCGTTTTAGGGCGTATTGTTTAGCCCAAATGTCGTTTGAAATGTTTGCCCAATCGTCTAGCAATTTTTGTTAAGCGCAGTGGCGCGATTTTTAAAGAGGTAAGTTGATGTGTATTGGATTACACACATGCGTCATACATTCTGAATTTGATATTTTGTTTGTTAGATTCTTTCTCTGATTTTGACAATTGTTATTTTCAGTGAAGTAATGTTAACCTGGAGGATAGATGACCTAAGTTGGTGTGGACCGTGACATTTGAGGAATATATACTTGAGCTTAATTTCCGAGTAAGTATAAAATATGGGTGTGGCTTCTTATGAAGTTTTGTGATAGCCATTTTGATTTTTAGAATGGGAATGTTTTCTTATAGATATACTTTTTGTTTATTACAGATAGTTTCGGTCTTCCGGGAGGTCAAAAGCTACCTAGGCGTACTTATTTTGGGGCGTGCAGCCGGTTTTCCGGCCAGGGCTCGCTATTCACGTCTGGGATTAGTCTTACAAATACTGCAGGCATGGTTTATTATCCAGGTGACCTAATTTCCATACTAGGTTAATTATAACTTCATCTCAGATCTAAGTATGGTTTAACTAAACCGGTTATTTTGCCAAACGTTCAGAGAATAGTTTAACCTATACAAATGTTTGGATAATGTTGGTTTTCCAACGTTTATACTAGTTTAATTTAATTAAATTACTCCTAAGTTTAACAGTGTAAGCTAGTTAAATAATATTAATAATCTTAGTTAGGTACTGCATTTAGTTTTCTTTGCAATATCAAGTTTAATTAGTGCTATTATTTTTTTCATTACTTCAACTTTATTGTTACCTAAACTAGGTAGATTTATTTAGGTTTTTTAATTCATTTTTGTTATTACTGTAACGTTTACAGTTTTTGCATCATAGAAAATACCTCATTGTATATTCAATTCGTTCGTTAACTTTGGGTTTATATTTCATTTTCGTTTAGGCCTTCCGCCTTGTGCCTGTGACACATAATATATCATAACAAATTAAAAGTTAAATAAAACCTTTATTAAATTTAAAATCATTATTTTATTTAACAGACCTTTTGCAATCTTGTCTGTTTTTAAAAAGGAAATTGCATGGCGCCCTTCTGTTACCTGTATTCTAGGTCCGAACAACACCACTAGCCGAGGCACGACAACTATTGAGTAAAGGTTACCTTTAACCCGTAATATCTTCTCCACTCAACCATATCGCTTACACAAGTACACAAAGTCAAAGTATATCAAAATATATTATTTAAAAATATTTATTACAATTTGTGGGTATAACTAGAACTACACACAGAATAACTATGATCTAGACACACAGCAATGTGTCACCAAGATTGATAAAATCTGAATACAAACTCGTCTCTTTACGATATTTACAAGAAAACAGCAACAATGCTGATAAAAATTGTAAAATGAAATAAAAACTATACAAAGACTCAATTAACAAAATGTAATAATCTTGAAACATCAATTCGCCGGATGAAATCTCCATAACCTGATTGTATCGCGTCGAGAGTCCCTTAAAGGGCCGAATAAATAGGATTATTCCCTGAAATCCATCTCCAAAGGCCAGCCAGTGATTAATTTAAATGATAGATACATCGGTCAACCTGCAGACGGCTACCTACGGTTATCAGAACATATCGCGCGCTGTAGATGCAAAGTATAAATTGTAATTTATTTTTAACTTCATAAACAAATAGCAACACTATAACGAACGGTGTAAAGAAAGAGTCAGGAAATGGCTCCTCACACTACGTTACGATGCTACGGAGTCTTTGTTTATCATTCAATCATGAAGTCAGATATTTGATACTATAGTGTGAAATCATTCTAGAACACTCCTTACTCACACACTCGTTATATACTAGTAACCTGTCTCGCCCCATGCACTCACTCTCACACACAACTTCATACAGACACAAAAACACAAACCCTCAATCACAATAGAATAATTTAGGTGCTTACAAAATGCTTACTCTTTTGGCCTAAAATATTCATCAACAGCCAGATCACGTCGACTACTGGACGAAAGCCTCCCCCTTAAAAGGGAGGGGTTGCCATAATCCCCACGTTTGGCAGGCGGCTTGGGGATGGCAGAGTGTTACCACCGTTAACCGAGAGGACGCTGCTGCCCGTCCTCCGGTGGTTCTGGGTGCAGTTTTAGGACATACCCAGGTCCACAAATATTAATATTAGGTCCTAAAATATTAATAGTAATTAAAATAGTACTAAGTTCTCGTTAAGTAACAGTATTTTGTAATCAGTCACAGTCTCCCGCGATACAAGCTAGCCCTAATGCGGGGACTACTAGCAAACTGATAAGTTACATAATATTTTTACAGTAAATAAAGACATTTTTATTTATATTTGTATAACCTTAGTCTGCGACTGTGTAAAGGATAAGGCTAAAATATCTAGCCTGGTTTTTTTCTGGGTAGGTTTGCGTTTGTTTTCTCATATCCTGCCTGATGGTAAGCAGCGGTGCGGTCTAGGATGGAGCACGCTTACCTAGAAGGAACCTATTTACTCTGGATTAGAAGACATTATTAGTTACGGGAAACACAGGCTCCAGCAGAGAATTCCAAAACCTCGCTGTAAGAATAAAAAATTTGGAATCAAAACGCTTTGTCCTGGGTTTGTGTGTCCACCATTTACGAATGGCGCTTTGGTTACTTTTGTCTGGCCGACCGATAATAGAAAGGGGCAGGTGGAATCCAGTTGTGCAATTCCAAGGCACACTCTACGAAATGTAGAAAACCGACAAGCTTGCTCTAGCAAGCAAGCGATGCTCTAGCTAGGCTTTGCAGCCAAAAATGTTAAAGAAAGCACGTATCTTCAACATGTACAATCAAAGGGGTTTGGGCTTAAATGTATTTTGTATTTCGATACCCTTTGCCTTCGACCTTTTATGGGGTCCCTATAATTTATCGGCTATTGAGATCCGAGGCTTCGCCTTCAATGGAGGCTCGGGTGGTTTTTATGGACTTCCGAAGTCAATTGAAGGTTTTAATAGGTTTTTTAATTATTGTATAGTAAGTTTACGACGAAAATATATTGAATAGACTATGGTACTTACACATCTTGTGCCCGTTGGAATTAAATATAAAGATTAAAAGATAAGGAAATATATACACCACTTTTTTTTTATGTATGTCTAACACTTCAAGGAGTCATTGTACTCATCATTATGAACTACTTTTCCTAAGCTATACACCACTATTTTTTATGAATATCTAAAACTTTAAGGAGTCATTGTACTCATCATTATGAACTACTTTTCCTATGGGACCTACCCTGAAATCAGGAAAAAAAAATCAGCTGATCCATACATTTTGTCCAAGGTAAATGAACTTTTTGTATGGAACAGCTGATTTTTTTTCACGATTTCAGGGTGAGTCCCATAGAAAAAGTTGTTCATAATGATAAGTACAATGGCCCCTTAAAGTTTTAGATATTCATAAAAAATAGTGGTGTATTATGAGAAAAGACAAGAACTTTATTGCTAAAATACATTATAAATATCTTCCCTACCAGTATAGATAGTAGGGATATGTGGAACATGCGACTATAATCATTATTTATAAATATGTTTTAAAGAGAAACAAAATCCTACGATAATCTGACATCTATCTAATCTGATTCTGACAAAAGAAAAACAGTAAAAAAATATTATAACATTTTGACAAAAAGACCAAATAATAATACGCTTTAAAAAAAATACAACCGACTTCAAGTTCGAATACCTGGATGACATCTTGATAATTTCTAGTAATTTTGATTTATAAACATAACTACAGAACCATAAAATTATAACCAATTATAAAAAAAAAATGGGATCACCTCTGAAGTATTACCTATCAAACAAAAAAGAATCATCAAAATCAGTTCATAATTGGCGGAGTAATCGCGTAACATACAAAAAAAATGCATACAGTCGACTTGAGAACCTCCCTTTTTGAAGTTGGTTGAAAATAAAAATCAGCTTATGCTGTAAGAATACACATTTTATTAATCTAATAGCGCAGGCTTTCATTATTTCCCTAAATAAATGCACTGTGTCAACTAATATATATGCTTTGCTATCATTTCGGGATTATACCAACCTGCCTATTTCTAATTTCAGGATTAAAAAGCGTTACCAGTATGGTAGTTATTCAGTACATTCGTATTAGTTCCATTGAAACGTTCCACGGTGGAACAAACGCGTTATTTTCTCATTTTCTCACGTACGTACAAAACGTTTCGAAGCCAAATCTTTTTACACAGCGAAATTGAGGCCTCTTTGCCCGAGTCTCAAAAACACATCTAAAAAGTATAAATAATTGCAATAAAAATGGGTCTTCGAATTCAGAGGAAATGCATGAAGAGATATCTAATATCTCAGGGTGACGAGCGCCGGGCAGTGCGGCGCAGGATTTTATTCGCAAGGTCACAATCCTGGTACTGCTACTATTTACTTTTGGGCAGGCGTGATGCTTCCCGCCAGAAGATCGACTAGCTCACTTCGTCACTCCATTGCGTAAAAAATAGGTTTCTCCTAAACCGCATTATTGCTTAATTATAGCAGCAAGGTATGGTCAAACGCTAATCTCATCCTATCCTATCATATTCCACTACTGGAGATAGTGTTCTCCCATGAAACGCAACCCAATCTTCAGTTTTTCGCTTCCAGTCAGCTGTTTTACTTATATCGTCACTCCATCGAGTCAGGCCGTCCTACTTTATGCATATGCACATCTCCAGCACCGTTCTGTAAGTCACTAAATTTGACGGGTATAAGTAGCTGATTTATTTATGGAATTTGAGAAACAGCCGATTTTTATCGAATTTAACCTATTGAAATTTCAAATGTATCGTGCTGCGAATAAAACTTTATTCGGCTTGTGCTAAACTACAAGCACATATTATGTTTGCTCTAGGAACCACGACCACCAGCAATGTAGCGAGGTATCTAAAACCGTCATCCATTATTTGAAGAGTCTTCACAAACAAGAACCGCCGCCGTCATCGAAACAAACGAATTGTTTCAGACTGAAAGGTATTCGAAACATTTATCTGACGCTGAAACTTTCAGATAATGTCCTGAAGAGTTCTCGTTTGTGATCACGGAGATATCGAATATCTGGAAACGGAATAATAATCCATGGCGTATCAATGCATCTTTAACTTACTTATATTATTAATATATGGTAGCAGATAGGCCATTAGACACTCATGAGACTATTCAAAGTGTTGGCGATAAGTCCTGCACGACGTCCCGCTTGGGGCGTATTGTGCATCTGACGTCCTGCTTAGGGCGTATTGTGCATCTGACGTCCTGCTTAGGGCGTATTGTGCATCTGACGTCCTGCTTAGGGCGTATTGTGCATCTGACATCCTGCTTAGGGCGTATTGTGCATCTGACGTCTTGCTTAGGGCGTATTGTGCATCTGACGTCCTGCTTAAGGTGTATTGTACATCTGACGTCCTGCTTAGGGCATATTGTGCATCTGACGTCCTGCTTGGGGCATATTGTGCATCTGACGTCCTGCTTGAGGCGTATTGTGCAGGGTTGGGTAAGTAAAAAATAAATTCATTATCCAGGGCGTAACTTAAAAACGTTGCAGCTTTTTCGCAATATAAAAATGCTGTGCGCAATAGTTACAAATAATAATAATCATGAGACTATGAGACAAATGACGCTATAAGAACTTTTTACGCCGCGTTGCGTTCTTCTGTATAGTTTTTTTTTCAAGCGAGTAGGTCATGTGTCGAAAGTCACACTAATCACATCATACTTCACACTATATTAAATGGTATGTTTGTGTGTCTGTAAGTTTGGCCAAAACAGCTGAACGGATTTGGATGAAACTCGGAATATCATATGAGTAAAAAGTAGCTTTACCTTTTATCATCATCATCATCACCGTTTTTTATCAATACGCGGGTGAAACTGGCGCTACTAGCAATAAATAAACATTGGGGTTTATCTGCTGCCATAGATAATCTAGGATCAACAAGTAGACCGAGTCACATAGGGCCTTACATAGAAACCTGCGCAATACAAAAAGTAACTGCGCAGTGCTAACTTCATTTAACTTTAAGCGGAGTTTTAAGTGAGACCGTTAATATCTTCAAAAATAACAGGCATTCTAAACGGTAGGTACAGGGTACAAGGATATTGGCTAGAATGCTAGAAATTAGCGTACAAGGCTTTATTGAGTTGAGATAAATGAAAATGATTGCCCACAGCCCACAAGCACCTACCACTAGCATTTCGATGACTAGAAAAACATTGTGAGTGAATGTCAAGTAAAGAAATTTAATAGCGTATATGTGAATCCACCCCTGGGGCCAGCATGGTGGAATATAATCTAATCAACCTTTGAGCGTCTAAATGAGTGAGTGACCCCAACAATGAGTGTCTAAATCTATGGAGTGCTATGGAGTTCGTTGATTTGGATCAATCTCAGTAGATACATGAGCCAGATCCACGATGGATCTAGTGAGATTTTATTTTCTCATTGAATCTGTTTTCAAAGATTTCAGGCTTGTCTCAGGTGACGAAATTTGTTCAAAAACAATTGAGAAAGACAATTAATTCAGAAGCTATTCACGTTTACCTAAATCTTCGTCAAATACTGTCTCTCCCATTAAGGCTTCAACTCGCGGTCCATTGAACTCGACGGACAAAGGTTTATGTTCTAACAAATATTATTTCAACGCAATTTTGTTTTGATAAATAAAATTAAGGCTTTGTCTCACTGAAGAGTCTGCTAAATGACTTATGTTTATTTTCATATTTTTTTTATAACAAATATTTTTAGGAACTGGGCAGGACATGTTGCTAAACTTAAAAATTCATACTTAACTACTTAGCTACGAAAAGATAAAATATTTTCTTCGCTGTTTTTCAATATTCATTATTCCGAATCCTTCCATTTTAATAGCCCTGACCGACTACGAACAAAGACTTTTATTTACTGTCCCATAACCAGTTATTAATCCTTTTTTTTTTCAAAATAGTTTTGTTATGTTATCCGAATGAAGACTCACTGATGTTATATGTTATGTTATTATATGTATTTAATATATGTGTATATATGTGTGTCTATGTTATTTTTCTGTTATCATCATCAGCCCGGAGACGTCCACTGCTGAACGAAGGCCTCCCTCTTAGAACGCCACACTGTACGACAACCTGCCATTTGCATCCACCGGTTGCCCGCGACTTTTACTATGTCGTCGGTCCACCTACGCTACGTCTTCCGGTTCGCGGTCACCACTCAAGAAACTTTCTTCCCCATCAGTTATCAGTTCGTCGAGCGATGTGGCCTGCCCATTGTCACTTCAACTTGCAAACCCTGCGAGCTATGTCGCAGGACCTTGATTTTTTCTGCCATTGGCGATTTTTTATTGGAAGGGTATTTCGCCCAAAAAGTTTGCTGCGGTTATTTGTCGGCTATTCGGCTCGACATGGCTTAAAGTTTGAGCTCGCAAGGTCTACAGTTCGCAGAACTAGTAGTTGATAAGATACATTTTCAACATATTTTCTACAAGTAGGTTTTCCACACATTATCTAGCTAGAGCATTAGAAAAGTCATTATCCCGTTCGACAAAAACATTCAGATATTGTGGGTCATTTATACCATACGCCACATAAGAACCATTTAAGTTTTCTTTGACCAAAAAGTCGAATAAAAGTACCACGTCACCAATCAACATTGACCTCTCATCTACCTCAGTAGCCACGAAACCTGAAGAGAAACGGTTCAATTTCCAAACCTGTAAAGCTCAATAGAGATTGGTTTCGGGTTACCATATCGCACTAAATAAAAAACCTCTAACGTCGCGATAAAATTCGCAACAAAGCCAAAAAGGGAGCGATGGTTTTTCTTGATATTTTCCATCAATTTGAACTTTAGCCCTTTGTGATAAAGCTTAGGAGACGGAACGTAGATGTCCGATAGGAAAAAGCTATTGAAATCGGCGAAAGGGTCCGAAAGTCCTTTCCGACTGGGACTCCATTTATTTTGATCGCGAACGACGTTTTGAGGAAACACTTCGCAAGTGTTATTTTCTTTCTATACATTGGAAGTTTGAAAGCTTTGTTGTTCGGATAATACATCTTTTATAACCATTTTATGGACTTTTTTCTGATATTTATTCTGTAGTGAAGATTTTTCTCTACTTTCATATTCATAAAATGCAATGTCAATTTATTTTATTACCAAAAAACTTAACTAACACTTTTTTTTCTTTAACGCAATATGACTCAAATAAATTAAACACAATCTAATATAATAAAAGGCTCTGTCCTGACTGACTGACAGACAGACAACGCACAGCCCAAACCGCTGGTCGTACAGACTTGAAATTTGGAGGGTGTATTCGTCTCGATGCGGAGGGGTGTACTTAGAAAGGATTTTTCGAAATTTCACCCCCAAGGGGGGGAAAATGGGGGGAAGTTTGTATGAAAGTCCTTTGTTTTTGGACTTTTAGTCACAAAAATTTGGATTTAAGTAGTTCATTTAAAATAAAAAATACTGTATCAAAAATTTTTTTACAGGGACGATTTAAGGGGGGGGGGGTCGGTAGAGTCGGTCGAGTGGGTAGTGTCGGTCGAGTCGGTAGAGTCGGTAGAGTCGGCAGAGTCGGTAGTGTCGGTAGAGTCGGTAGAGTCAAAGTGGAGAATTTTGGGGGCGGTCCCAATTTCTTCCGCACGCGGAAGTCGCGGGGAACCTCTAGGAAAATTACATAGACATGTTAGGAATTTCGTTGGCAGCTGTACTAGGTAACCCTGTATTAGAGCTACCACGATTCTACCTCCGTATTCATAAAATATATAGGTAAATATTGTGTTCGATTCTGAAGGTTTAAGTTGACAGAACTAAACTAACTAAATTATAGCTGTCCTTAGCTAACATGCCTAGTAAAAGAGTGACAGCAATATTTTAATTAGTTTAGAACTGTCTACTAAAACCGTCAGAATCGACCACACTGTAAACAGTAAAAACCTCAGAATCTGATACTGCTTTGTGAGCCTTTTGGTTTCTATCGTCATTATGATGCTATTTTCCAAGTACTTATATCACATTGAGCGCTTTGCTTTTTTGGGACTGCATAAATAATTACACTAAAACTAATTTTTTAATAGAGATATAAGAGATAGATTTTTAAGATACTTTAAAACAGTGTATTATTTATTATTATATACTAAAACTCATATTGCCAAAATTTTGGGTTCGGTCGTTAGTTTACTAAGAGTACTGTCTGACTAATTTGTCTTTATGTACTTATTATCATTATTATACTTGTTAATGTTATAATAGTTACTAAATAAATAAATATCGAATTACATTGATGATTGATGGACATTTTCACACAGCGCCATCTAGCCCCAAACTAAGCAAAGCTTGTAATATGGAAACTAGATACTTACCTGATAGTATCCTTATTTTATTTTTTTGTAAATACATACTTTTAAATACATACTACACCCAGACACAGAACAAACATCTATGTTCGTCACATAAATGTTTGCCCTGGGTGGGGATCGAACCCACGCCCTACAGCTCTGAAGGTCGCCACGCTACCAACTGAGCTATAAGACAGTCAAATGGGCAAACTGGGGCACAATTGGTCCCTTTCACCGCGACAACGCGAATATCTTTTTTTATTTATCTAAATGCACATGTAGTATTTATGAAAATATCGAAGTCGGTTGAGATAAGAATACAAAAAGGACGAGTTAAGAGTAATAAAATAGCTGTCGGATGAGTTAAGAGTCAATCGCGTCAATCTTGTTGTATCCTTCCAGATATATTGTCAAAGTTTAACTGACCAGTGGGATCGATGCAATAAGATTAACTCTGACTCTGATGACTTTTAGCTTGGTTTGTGTTTCTGACATTTAAATGAATTTTGACATGTTTATTTTTAATTTTAATTTCTTACTTTTTTTTTAAATTATTATTTTACTTTTTGTTTATAATTATTTTTGTGAGATTCTAATGTTACCTGACCGTGTTTAATCTCAATAAATACAATTTAATTTAATTTAGGTAGAAAACGGTTGAGTTATAAAAAAATAATACGAAGGATGAAACGATATCGGACGAGTGAAGTGAGTGTACCCGTATAAAGCATTAGGATCTTAATTAAGTACAAATGTATCACTATAAAGTACATACTATGTAATCAATACAATACAATACAATATATCTTTATTGCACACCAGAAATATAGAACAACTTACAAATAATCAGGGTAGGTACATTATTTGGCAGTACAAGGGGCGGCCTTATCACCTTAAGCGATTTCTTCCAGGCAACCTTTGGATGGACTGGACTAAAGGAGGCAAATGCAATTTGGTCGGTGGTGTACATAATATATAAAACATAATAAATTAATATTGCAGACATATAAGTTAAAAAACTTACAATAAAATAGTTATACCTACATAAATAATACTTACTATACATAACATATTATATATACCAATATAATATATATACATGTATAAATACAGACGTACCAATTAATTTATGGAAAAATAGTGTTTATAGAGAAGTTTATTAAAAATAGGAAGAGATTTAGCGTGTCTGACAGAAGAAGGGAGTGCATTCCACAGCAGGACAGCTTGAACAGTGAAGGACATGTTATTGGAAAGATTGGAGTGGGTGGAAGAAGGGATCTTAAGTTGGAGGGCGCGAGAGGTTCGTAGGGAACTGGAGTGCGGTTGGATGAACTCAAAGCGTTCCTTCAGGTACATTGGGATGGAGGGGATGAACAGGATCTTATAGAGAAAGGAAAGAATATGAGTATTACGGCGAAGTCGGATAGGTAACCATTTAAGCTTTCGACGAAATTCAGAGACGTGGTCATATTTTCGTAAACCGAAAATGAACCGAATGCAGAAGTTTTGTAAACGTTCAAGCTTGTCGAGTTGCTCTTCGGTTAAATCAGTATAACAAACGTCTGCGTAGTCCAGTATTGGAAACAGGAGAGATTTCACAAGCGCAGTTTTGGTAGTAATTGGAAGAAAGTTACGCAGCCTTCTGAGAGAAGCTGCAGAGCCAAAGATTTTCCGGCTTACCTCAGCTATCTGAGGTTTCCAAGAAAATTGGCGATCTATAAGAATCCCGAGGTTTTTTACAGTTTCACTAATGGGAATAGTAATGCCGTCAAACACCACTTGCGGAAGGTGAAACCAGTCTATTTTAGAGACCATACGGGAACTCCCAATGATAATAGTCTGAGTTTTAGTGGGATTGACTGTAAGGCCGTATGATCTGCTCCAGTCACGTATCAGCCCAAGATCGGTGTTCGTGATTCCTATTGCCTCGTGCAAACGCGCCATGGGAGCTTGCGTATAAATCTGCAGATCGTCTGCATAGAGGTGGTAGGAAGAAATAAGCTGTTGGGAGATGGAATTTATAAAAATTGCAAAAAGAAGAGGAGATAGCACGCCGCCCTGCGGTACACCGGCAGAGATATTGCACCACGAAGAGTACGTGTTATCAATACGAATGCGCTGCCGGCGTCCAGACAGGTAACTTCGAAACCAATCAATAACCGTTGGAGATATGTTAAGAGAGCGAAGGAGTCCTAACAAGATGTCGTAGTCAACGTTGTTAAATGCATTACTAAAATCAAGTAGTGATAGTACAGTTAAGTGACCATTACCCATGCCATCCCATATGTCGTCGGTAATTTTCGTCAAAGCGGTAACGGTACTATGTCCAGTACGGAAACCAGATTGAAGAGGGTTAAGGAGGTTATTTTTGATTAGGTAAGAGGATAACTGTTGGTGGACAAGACGCTCTAAAACTTTTGATAAGAAGGGAAGGATAGAAATTGGACGAAAATCGGAGAATGAACTAGGATTAGGTTTTTTGGGAAGGGGTGTAATTTGGGCTTCTTTCCATATCACTGGAAACGAGCCCGATGAGATGGAGAAATTTAGGATATGTAGGATGATAGGAACGACTTCATCAAGAATAGGCATGATCATCTTGCGACTGATACTATCACTACCAACAGCGTCGGAAGAAATCGATTGTATACTCTTCTTAACATCACAAGCAGTAAATTGATTAAAAATAAAAGAGTCATTGTTGGGAGGAATGGTAGAGAAAATATGGTTAAGAGTAGCAGTCTTCGCCGGTCCATGAAAACTGGACGAAGATGAGAAATGCTGGTTTAACAGATTAATGTCTAAATTATTTGAAGTGTTATCTTGTCTAGATTTACCAATTCCCATTGACCGAAGAAATTTCCAGACTTTTGCTGGATCACCGTTTTCTACAGAATTATGAATATGTCGGCGTTGTGCATCCCTACACGCTCTATTGCAGACGTTTCGCCGGCTTATATACTTCTCTTTGTTAATATCAGAAAGGCGACACTTAAGCTTAGTCTTGGCTGTTAATTTATTACGCATTAGATCTCTTATTTCGTCGTTCAGCCAAGGTGCAGGTGCATGCTTCAATTTTACAGCATGTATAGGAGCATGGATGTCGTACAGTTGGGTTAAAATGAGATTAAATTGCGAAATTTTCTCATCCATACTATCTGCGTTAATAACACCAGACCAATCCAACTCCAGGGCATCACTGCACAGGTTGTCAATATTCATACTACCAAAACTGCGCAGTAAAAGAATTTTAGGCTTGGCTTTAGGAGGTCGAATCTTGTATGAAAGATAAATTAGATCGTGATAGGAAAAATCGTCAGCCGCGCACTGGCCATGCCTAACGACATGATTAGGGGAAGACACCAGCATAAGGTCAAGAAGAGAAGGAGTACTGTTTGGAGGATTGTGCGTAGCATTAAACGGAAGTATGTTTAGATTGAGCGCCGTGGCCAGTGATTCAAGTCTACAGGACCTATAATCTCGCTTTAGCAAACAGGTATTAAAGTCACCAGCGATAATAGTGTGATCGTAAGAGGTAGAGGTGTTTTCTAAGAGTTTTTCAAATGAGGAAAAGTAATTTATAGCGCGAGAACGTGGATAGTAAACTCCTAGAAGTAACCTGGTATGGTGCAGTACGACTTCAATAAGGAGGTGTTCACCGGCATCAGGTGGTGGCGGCTGCGCAGATATACTGACAATAGTAAAAGGAATGTGTGTTCGGAGGTAAATAGCAACACCACCACCACCCTGACCAATACGATCATTCCTTATGAGTCGAAAACCTGGCAACGCTACGGAAGATGAGGGAAGAACTGGCTTCAGCCACGACTCAGAAATTAAAATGGCGTGAATATTTGGATGTACGAAAGACGCAAGCATTTCTGGGAAATGTGCCGTAATGCTCTGAGCGTTTATATGAAAAACATTGAAGTTTTTAGGAACGTCAGAAATAAGGGACTGGAGGGTATCAGCCAACGCGGGAATGCTGCTGAAGCTGTCAACACTGTCGTCAGATGATGCACAAGAATAGAATTCAGAATCAGAGGTTTCACTACAAGACATCATAAAAAATATATATATAAATCGGTACGTTACAATATAAAATAAAAATAAATAAACTAAAATAAAAACTCAAACAAATATATGTACTTAAGTTTGAGTACAAAAGGTTCGCGACTAAATGCACAAGTCGTCCACCTGCCAGTTGTGTCAACTACTGGAATATCAACAACTATACACTATTAAATAATGAACACTACCTAGCACTAAGTAATACTTGCTAACAGAAAAAATATGTTTGCTTACTACTAAACAGAGTAAGCTAAACAGTAAGATGACAAGAAAATATTAATAATTATTATACTTAACATTGTAAACAGGGATAGGTGCAAGGAATGATTACCATTACCGACAATATCAATAGATAAAAGTTATAGTTAACATTTTATAGTTTTTTTTTGTAAAAGGTTAGTAAATAGGGTTTAACATGTATGATTTTGACTATTATTAAAACTAATTTGACTCGCTATAAATAAATAAAAAACCTTTAAAAACTTTACTACTGGCAAAATGCACAATGTGTGACGCCAGATGCGGTACAAAAAAGAAGTATATAAAATTAATGCTCTATTACTGGCAGAATGCACAAAGTGCAGTGCCGAAAACGAACAAAACAAAAAAATGAACTATTAACTTCTCAGATTAGTCATTACAGTAGACAAAATGTCAAAATCAAATAAATAAATAAAACAAAATCAACAGTATTACAGCAGCGTAACAATTTAACATTATAAAAAGTAGAAAAATGAAATATTGTACAGAATTATGGGTGGATAATAAAAAGAAAAACCATAAAGCCGGGGGTAGTAAAAAAAAAATAAAATACAAACAGCATCTACCCTGTTCTAAATTGTGCAGAATGAGGTGAATTAATATGCTAAGTAGGTACCAGCTAATCACTTCTTCATGGGAAACCTTCTCGGTCTTATACCCTTTGGTTCCGCCACGGCAGCAGCTCCCTGACTGCTGGCAGCTTGCGTTTTGGCAACTGGGGCCGTTTTTGTGTTTACAGCAGTGAGGTCATCTATGGAGTTTACTCGATGACGAACACCATCAGGTCCACAAATGAATATGTTGCCCTCCATAGTCCAGCATTTTGTGACACCAAAACGCTCACGAGCAGCCAGAAATACGTCATGTCGAGTCTTTGTCAGAAATTCGGACAGTGTGATGCCCGAACCCTTAAGACCAGTTTTGGACAACCAGACTTTGTCACGAAGACCTACATCATGAAGCTTGAAAAGTACAGGCCTCGGCTTACCCTTCGCAGTCCGTCCCATACGATGACATCTGCTAATATCAGTGGCAGAAAAATCAGGCAAGTTCAACCGCTCCGCTAATGCATTCACAACCACTTTGGACGTCTCCTCCTTCTGTTCTTCAGGGAGGCCATGCAACAAAAGTATCTTCCGTCGCGCGCGCATCTCACCTTGGTCAACTTGTTGTGCAAGTATGCTTATTTGAGCTTGCACAGCCCGGAAAGTAGTGACAACAAAGGCCTTAAAAGAAGCCAATTCCGCAGCCAAACCCTCTGAAGTGGTTGGTGGAGTACTCGGCAGCTGACCCTCGATGGTGTCCAAGCGTTTGTGGAAGGTTTCCATCATTTCATTTAGTGATTGCTGTATGGCATCCATCTTGTTTAACAAGTAAAGGGGTTGAAAATTTAATAAGCAGAATATCTCAGTGCTTAGTGTAACAAGAAACCAGATAACACTCAGTGGCAGGCAGGATACATTAATACATACATTTATGCATCAATGATTAAATGTAAGTGCACTATTACTATTTTTTTAAATAAATATCGAGGAGCAAATAAAAACACATGTCACTTTTTTCACACCAACCGCCAAAAAAAAAAAAAAAAAAAAAATAACATCATGCTAATCTAATAGTAATCATGCTTCCACATCGTACAATGGCGTAGCTAGGTTATCATGAAAACTACACAACTCGATGCTGGCTGTGTTTCCATGGACTGAACTATCCCGAGACCTCAAAAAACGGATAATAATTCTATGTGACCTTTTTTTAGTATCTATTTCATTTCCATTTCTACCAATTCGTTTGTGAGTTGTAAACATACGATCCGTGACGTTGTCTTCATAAGATAAGTGGATATTACATTATTTCATGTCTTGTAAATAGACCACAGTTCAATTGCAATGTGTTCTTTAGGACTATGTGTTATCAAGGTCTTACGTACCTATTATCTATTTGTTTTATTGTTGGGATTAGGCTGATGATGATGTTATGTAGGTATTGACGTCGTAGCTCCTCAAACTTTTTAACTTTAAATAAAGATCTAAAAAAAGGTCATATTATTATGAAGTTGATGCGTGTAGATTTACGTGATACTTATTAATATAATATAATATAAAAAATAAGATTGTCTTGAAACACCAAAACCAAAAAACGACATCAAAACCCGTTCAGCCGTTCAGCTAAAAATATTCTCAAACAAAAAAAAAAAATATCGGTTTGTTTTTAGCAGTTTCGGAGCTACGATGCCCATCAAACTTACAACACCTCCTTTTAGGTCGGTGGTTCAAAATAGCAAATTTGACTTTCTGGGGCAGTTCCAGCGAAGCGAAGCCATTAGCATATCTATGTGGCAGCCGAGTTGTAAAATTCGCCGTATTACATAACGGCTAGCCATTTCACTAAACCGAGTTTGTAATGCGGCGGATCAACGTTTAGCCGGATTGTCATTGCTATACGTTCTACAATACGGTGGCCTGTATGTTGAAGGCAACTTGATTACAACGCGGCCAAGCGTTGTAATCAAGTTGCCTTCTAAACAAAATAGTTACCTACCATGCTAACAAAACAATAAAATATTTTATTACAAAAAATGTAAGTTGGTAAGTCAGTAAAATCAAACCAATATAAAACAAACCAAACCAAAAAAGAAAACCAAAAAAATATATTACACAATTAGGTTATCTAAGAGTCAAAGTGCCGCGACCGTCGAAAATTTTAACTAAATTATTATTAAAGCGGCGGATCATGACCCGCTTAATTACATTATTGCTAGCCGTATTGTATAACGCGAAGCATGAATACAATGCGGCGGACTTCCTATCAGCTGTAATATAATTCGGTACGCCGCTTTATAAAATAACTCCGTTTTTTAAAATGGCTAGCCATTATGTAATATTACGTGTTCTGCCATTTGGCTGCGACATCTATACGTCTCGTCACTGGGGCAAAATGCATAAATGTGAGTGTATTACGTTAGTGCGAATAACAGATTGCGAATAATGCCATTGCGACAACGCCGACGTTACCACGAAAACCAAAAACCACGAAAGTTCAGAACTGTATATGTTGTGGCATTACGAATCAGTAAAACCCTGAAATTACAAACTGCGATGCACTTACAAGCTTTCAACTCTTCGGAAATACTAAATTAAGATTTGGAATTTAAGTGGGTTTGAAATTAGAGGTAGATATCTAAACAAATTAGGAACGTTTTACATGAAAACATCAACCCTACGCCGCCAGTCGTATTTTTTATTTTATTTAAGTAAAAATATATGCTACTTAATTAATTCGATTTTGTCATATCGATTTATAGTATGGTTTACTATGGACATTTTCGCATCAACTTGTGTATGTATGCATCGCGAACAAACGAATAATCATGATAATTATCGGAAATCTCCCAGTTACAGTCGGCGTTTTCATTCAAAACCGCGAGCGGTGTGTTTTGTAACGTGAAATAGAATGCGGGCTTTTCTCTGATTGATTCGCCTTTAAGGTAATGACCTTAGGGAACCCCTTTTGATACTCTCTGTGTGGCTGCGGCCTCTGATGTAGAATTATTTTTATTCGAAATCATGTACTAGGGATTTCGAACGACTGAACATTTAGGTAAATCATGCCATCAAAGGTTTGGCAGCGTAGGAAGGCCGGTGGACCAAAGACATTATAAAAGTCGCGGGCAACCGGTGGATGCAAATGGCAGGTTGTGGTACAGTGTGGCGGTATAAGGGCTGATGATGATGATAATGAAAGGTGTAGTTATCAACCATCAGCCAGAAGACGTCCACTGATGGACGAAGGCCTCTCTTTAACAGGGAGGGGTTGTCATAATCGCACGCTTGGCAGGAGCCAATTACAACAAACGCTGTGGGGCCAACCTTGAAATAGCGAAAAAAAACTGCTGTTTATTTTGTCCAAGGTCAATGAACTTTTTGCTCGGTACAACTGTTTTTTAGCAATTTCAGTGTTGGCCCCACAGTAAAAGTTTTTCATATCGATGAGTACCTATACCTATATCCATTATCCACCTTTGTAAAATGGCGGGAATGCAAAACACAACCTTATATAACATAGGATAGGCGTAGATAGACTTGGAGGCGTAGGCTTTGTAATAGAGCCTTGCCTAGTTGTCTTGCCCCGAGGGCAGGCAATTCATCATCATAATCAGCCTGTGGGCTACTAAGTACGGGACATAGACATCTCCAAACGTATTTAGAGATGCCATTTCTGGGTTGTAATACTTTTTCCTTCGGACAGCGCAAATTGCGAGATTCACCCTAAAATGGATTTATGCCATATTCGTCCCGTGAAGGTTGGGCCCACATAAAAAATCTGCTGTAAGTAGGTACAGCAGGTAAACAGAAACAGTAGCATAATACGTTTAATCCAGCGCCGCGATAAGCGCAAGAAATATAATTTATTTGTCAAGTTTATAATGAAATAGTCCCCGAGACGTTCGAGTTCGTTATACAGCGATACGAAACTTTATGAAAATAAGTGGCAACTTAGGAATAGGTGCACTGGGAGACATATTAGTTTTGAATCCATAGACAGTAATGGCGGGACTGAACCTGCATACTAGTAATATCTAGGTTTCCGTCCCAACTGCTTTGCCAATTAAGAACAAAGTTTTTTGTTTTTTTTTCGGGTTTTGTCCCAGAGACAGATCCATAAAACGTCCTGTTTTTCGTCGCACAGTTAGGCAAATCCATTACAGATACAAACTTTACAAAAAGACTTATGTAATAATATTGTACATAATATATTATTACAGGCATCTTGAAAAAATAATCGCAAATAAAACATCAGAAAAAACTTAAATTTTCTTTAATCTGGCTTCTTTTATTTTTAAACAAATTAATACTGCGAACAAATTACCGCGCTCAAAGACATGAAATTCAACTAACGAATCGTTTTATTGTACTCTAATTGTTTGCTATACAAAAAACCAAAAAGTTTGCTGTTGCAGTGTTTCTGCCTTACCCGTCATAAATTCTCAAGCTGTATGTATATGCTAATCAAAAACACTTCATATTAAGGCCTTGAGGATTGCGCATTCTGCTTCTAATATCTACTTATCTAAAGACTGTTGATTGAGCAGTTCCTCAATCAACGATAGCATTCGGTAGTAGTGATGAGACCAGCGAGACGTTGATCATCTGACTGATTGACCGACAAAAAAAAAGTTCTACGAGTATAAGTACATTCGAATTGAGAAACAATTCGACTGTACTTATTTGTTTTTTGTATGTATGTAACGAGATTTCTCCGCCAATATGAACTCATTTGAAAGTTTTTTTTTTGTTTGGTAGGTCATAGGCACTTCAGAGGTGGTCCCATATAACGTTTATCAAAATTGGTTTAGTACTTAGTTTGGTTTTTAAATCAAAATAACTGGAAAAAAGATATCATCCAGGTTGTCGAAATTGAAGTCAATAGGATAAATAAAACGCTCTTTTTTTTTAAAACAACCGACTTCAACTTCGAATATCTGGATGACATCTTCATATTTACAGGAATTTTGTTTTAAAAACCAAACTACTGAACCGATTTCGATAAAATGTTTATAAGACCACCTCTAAGCACTAATACCTACAGAACAAAAAAAGAATCATCAAAATCAGTTCATAATTGGCGGAGTAATCGCGTAACACATATTTAAAAAAACATACAGTCGAATTGAGAACCTCCTTTTTTGAAGTCGGTTGAATAATAGATTTAGATGTCAAATCTCTTCATGCCCAGTAATTTCAAGTAAATACATATAAAAGCAATATTTATAATATAGTGCGCACTAAGGTCTGAAAGGTCCAGTGTGTCCCAAACTCAACACTCGACGTCGTGTTTCGTTGAAGCGCGAAATGGGACGAGCAGAGTTGTTAGCAGTCTGTCTTCCAACAAAAAGAGTAGCAACTTTGCTGCGACAACTCTGGGAAAGTTGTCGAGGTTCCGCAGAGCACTTACTGCACGCACACTGACGAGCGAGCGGTGTGAGGCTGGATAGAACTTAGTCCATGGAAACACTATAAACTTAGTCTAAGTTTAAGGGCATAAACAGTAAGAATAGTAGATTACTCACCTAGGGAGCAAAAGTAAAGAATGTCTCAGATCTCATGTATATGCAAACATGAGATCTGAGGCTTCTTTACTTGCTCCCGTGGTGTATACGATTTTACGTGCCGCTGCGAGGAGGAAGTGGTTATTTTCGCTCCGCTTAGAGGGGCTAAAGTTTAGCCCACTTTAGCCCCGCAGGCACGTAAAAATTATTACCTCTAGCAGGACTTGAACCTGCATACGAGCAATTGCTGTCAAATTTACAGATGGCGCCATCGACGCTTTATGTGATAGCATAATCGGTTTGAGAATTATGACGAGTAAGGCAGAGACTTTTGTAGCTTATTAGGCTAGAAGACTGTTTTTTTTTTATAGTTCTATTAAAAAGTGGCCCATAAATATAGCTGATTAATGAAAAGAAAACGAAAATCTGATCAAAAATAAGCAAATTATAAGCATTTTAATATCATGCCAGACAGAGAGGCGATACAGCAAATCATGACGTCACTTCTCTGTACGCCATATAAATTATATTCTGACAGGTAAGGCGTGACGTCATTTTTTGTTTTGTGGGAAAGGGACAGAGTTGTCTCTAACAAAAACTTTAAACGCTCCTATTAAAAAAGTTAATACTTTTTTTCTAGGTTCAAAAAAGTTAAAACTTTTTTTCTAGGTTCATGGTTTCAACGATATAAACATCAGGCATCTACCCTAGATTGCTCGTATGCAGGCTCAAGTCTTGTCAGAGGTCATAATTGTTCTTACTGTTTATACTTTAAAACATAGAAGTGTGGAAACACTTCATTTATAAATATGCAAACAATAATCAAATTCAAGTCTTAGAAAAGCTTATTTTAGAACACAGATCATATATAATTTGCTTTAAATAATCCGATTCGATTGGGCTTATAATGTCGTAGGAGCCCAATCGAATCGGATTATTAAAAACTACTCTCATAATCTCTGATCACGGAGACAGTTTTTTTTGGTCTTAAATGACGAGACGAGCGCGACGTTCGTCTGTTGGTAAGCGTTACGCCTGCCCAGAACAGTAGCAGAATTGTGAACTTGTGAACTAAATCCTGAGTCGCACTGCACTGCACGGGTGGCGCTCGCGTCACCCTGAGATAATGTATTAGATGCGAAATCTCTTTATGCCCAGTAATTTCTCTAGTAACATTGCCCTTCAAGCCAAAACACAGTAATATTATATGATGAATGATATATTTTTCTATGAAACAACTGTCAACAGACAATCCACACGTCGTACAAACGTCGTACGTTATGTTAATCGTGTTGGCATTTTACACTATAAGGGTGAGACCGCGAACTTTGCCACCTTTTTAATCGACTTTTAAAAAGGAGGAGGTTAAGTATATGTCCGACTGTATGTATGTTTTTGTTTATGTATGTTCACCGATTTCTCCGTCAATTGTGGACAATTGTGAAAATTCTTTTTTTATTTGAAAGTTGAAAGGTGGCTTTCGAGGTGGTCCCATATTAATTTGAAGTCGTGTGTTCTTTTTTTTTAAAGTTACTTGTCATGACCTCCAAAGTAACCTATGTTTTTCATAGAAAATTACCAGTCAATTAGCCCACCGCCACTTTAGCTAACTAATACACTAGTGATCCCTATATAGATTTAAGGAATACAAATAGGTATCTTAGGTACTGTTCAAATTATCTTACACAAATAAGACGCTTCTCTCGCTTCGCTGGAACTATGAAATTGTTTTTATGGAGTTTATTCAATATTGGAGCTCTGCTGGGTAAAGTATGTTGTTACTGTTTGCTAAACTTTATTGAGATTTTTTACAGTCAGGTGCTTGAACACATCTTGTTTGTTATTTGTTATATCAGTTGGTCAAGTATAAAAACACGCTTAGTCGTAAAAGGGAACTGGCTCATAAGCAAGCCATTCGCTTGATGGTAAACGTTATACGCGTTGCGTCCTCGGTAGTGCATCTGCAGCGTCTGGAGTCGACAGCTAGGACCACGAACTTCAAGGTAGTACTATTATGTATTCTGTGCTTCAAGTCCTTCCTACCTGCTCTGGGTTCTGCCGAAGCACAAGGGGTCCGTTGAACTTATGTACCTACTTTTATAAACACCATGTACTGAACGGAATGGCAATAAATATCTGAATCTGAGTCTGAATCTTCTCGCCTGGTTTCTGGCGTAAGGGGCTGGTTTTCCGACGCTACTGGAAAGCAACACTGTCGGGAAAATCTCAGCCCAAATTGTGTTAGTTAAGATTATTTTATAATATGTATGGTTATGTCTGTAAGGTATCTATATATGGGCCCGTGTTTTTTAAGTAACGCCTGTTGCCTGAAATAAATGGTTTTTATTATACACATGTTTATTTTCTTTCTTAAATCTAAGTTTTTACAATATAAATTTAAAAACATAAATATTATAAAAAACCTAAACCTAGAGTGCCTCCGGCAGCGGGGCAGGGCTCAAGCTGCCGGTGGTTAGGGCTGCAGAGTGAGGAACCTCCTGACAATGCGTGCCGTGTCAAATACCACTGCCTTTTGTATCTGACCCTTGACCCAACCGTCTAGCGAGAGCCTCTTGAGGTATTGGTCGAGGCTCTTTGCTATAAGACCGTTTGCCGAAACGACTATCGGGACAATGATTTTATTATTATTATTATATTACCTATACTATACTATACTTAGGGCGCGGCCTTGGCAATACAAAAATAAAGAGTGTACCTCAGTTAAAATGACACCGGGCGGCAGGAAAGGTCTCAGTTACACTGGTTCCAACACTTGTCATTTAGGTATTTCATCTACACAGGCAATATAATAGTTATTTTTACAATTTAACACGTTCCCTTATAATTAGTTAAATTTTGAAGCAAAGTAAAGATATCATTGAGAGTATTTTGTAGATTATCAAGTTTTAAATTTGCAATTAAGATTTTTGAGAGATTTAGAGGTATATATATTTTTTTACAACTGTGTTTCCAGAACGTTCAAGCCCTAGCAGTTATCCTTAACTTTGTCATCTATTTATTTGAAATTGAATGTATCAGTGTTGTCGATCGGGCAGATGTTTAAATTACACTACTGATAATATAATTATGTTTAAAGTAGGTGAATAACGATTTTTGTTGCATCTTCGTTTAACATCAGACGAGATTGCAGTCAAACATAAGCCTATAAATAGAAAAAAAATAAAAAATGTATGTAATGTGACCTCTTATGGGCCGTTAACTCGCTTCGCTCACTCCATCAACTGTTTAACGTACTATACAAAAGCCCAAAACCTACTTTATGTATAGGTAACTAGTAAATCAGAATTAAGGTTATTAACCTGCCCAGTATATCAGTACACAGTATAGGTATAGCTATCTACATAACCGTATGCGGCAAATTACAAAAGCCAGCGAGGCAGAAGCCAATATCGCGCTACCTGCAAAATTTGATAACAGTCGGGAATATCATTATCGATAACTGGTTATTATTGGTTTGATTGATTCCTGCGTACGTACCTGTATTATATTATCTTTGTTACGTACACACGCAGCAACTTTATGAAGGGTATTTATACTTTTTTTTGTGACGAGTCGAGCGAAACGGGCGCCTGGTGGTAAGCTCGTATAGGTATAGTATTCTTTGGTGGTAAGCGTCTTACCTGCCCATGACAGTAGCAGAATTGTAAACTTGCGATTACAATCCTGCACTGCACTGCGCTCGTCGTATTTATGCCCAGTAATTTATCTGATAACATTGTCCTTCAAACCGGAACACTACTGCTTGGCAGTTGAATAACTGACAATAGGCGTGTGGCCTAATGTTTAATTTATGACAAATAACAGACTTAGTGATGAATATAACTAAATACATTCCACATACTAAGTAAAGTAAGTAAGTTCTGAGTGGCCAGGCAGCCCTAGTGTCAGAGTTAATGTGCCGCCCGAAGGCCTCTGACATGGCTGACGGTTGTTGTTATAGAAACTAGAACAAACAACCGGGACCAACAATTTAACGTGTCATCCAACCCACGGTTTTTTTTTTTGCTTTAATATATTCCACATACTGAAAAAATAAATTGTATTGGTTGATAAATCTCTGAGATATGAGCGTTTAAAGTTTTAGGTGGGGATAGAGAGGGTGTGCTCTATCCCTTTCTCGCAAAGCACGTGTTAGTATAGCATTTGTATGCCGCGCCTGAGGCTTGACGTCATATAGCTCAGTATATCGCGCTCTCTGTCTAGCTTGAAATTAAAATGCTTAGAACTTATTTATTTTTGGATTATTTTAAATTTTGTTGTCGTTGATATCTATTGATGATCAGCTTTTTTATGAGGTAATAAAAAAAATGTAGTCTATTGTATTGTAGGCGGACTTTGCAATAGAGTCCCGCCGCTACAGTAGAGTCCTACCACTACAATAGAGTCCTACCACTACAATAGAGTCCTACCACTACAATAGAGTCCTACCACTACAATAGAGTCCCACCACTACAATAGAGTCCTACCATTACAATAGAGTCCTACCACTACAATAGAGTCCTACCACTACAATAGAGTCCTACCACTACAATAGAGTCCTACCACTACAATAGAGTCCCACCACTACAATAGAGTCCCACCACTACAATAGAGTCCCACCACTACAATAGAGTCCTACCACTACAATAGAGTCCCACCACTACCATAGAGTCCTACCACTACAATAGAGTCCCACCACTACAATAGAGTCTTACCACTACAATAGAGTCCTACCATTACAATAGAGTCCTACCACTACAATAGAGTCCTACCACTACAATAGAGTCCTACCACTACAATCATGTTGGGACATCGTATATATCTTCCAAGTCCAATACAGTAATTTTTATGTACTTATACCATTTACATGCCAGCCTTTTCAGTAGTTGAAAACATCGTATGAAAACCTGAATACGTCCGCAGAAAAAAAACATTGGCATAGGTGAATCTAACAAACCAACCCACGACTAGGCCAGCATGGTGGATACAGTGCCGTAAGTAGGGCGGTGCCGGCGGCACCGGCGCTGACATTGGCGTAGCAAGGGATTTTGTCCAGGGGGGCAGCCGTCCAGCTGAACTAGCCAGTTATTTGATGAGTGATTGACGCCTAGTAATCTAATACGAATCACTGTCCTGACTTAACGACTGACTGACTGTCAGACAACGCACGTGACAGCTTATACCGCTAGTAAATTATAATACAATTCATTCACTCTCCTTTTTAACATATGGCGTTGACGCAAATAAGTTTTTAGGATGGGCGTTGCCTACCCCTTAACTATGCCCCAGGGTCTGCCCTGCAGGGGAGCAGAAATTTGCCTACCCCTTAACTAAGTCCCAGGGTCTGCCCTGCAGGGGAGCAGAAATTTGCCTACCCCGTAACTACGTCCCAGGGTCTGCCCTGCAGGGGAGCAGAAATGACCAAACCAGGACCAAGTTTTGGGTCTTCCATGGACGCAGTTATAATAAGCTCGCACCGGGCGCATGAAAGACTCAATTACGACACTGGGATTATACTCGGATACGGTCTTATGGATCAATCGCCCTTTGAGCGCAAAGGCATGTGTCCTGCAGTGGTCTGAGTGAATGATTTGAGAATAGAAATACATAAATCTTATTAAAAAAGTAGAAATATAAAAAAATGCCGTGAGACAAGTCAATATAATAGAATAAGGAAAAATTACGGGCGAAGACGGAACAAACGAACTGCTCATGTAAAATCTACATAATATGACGATTCTTAATAAAATAAAATAAAGAATAAGTAAGTATTCTAAAAAGCCATTGGTGGGGGCAAAAGTAGCCAGAAAGCTAGCGGCATTACTACGTTGGATGGCTTTGCAAAAAAAACATGTAACCAAACAATTCCTACGTTTATGACATTTCGCCAGAGGGCGACATTGGGGCACAATGATAATAATGTGTCTAACATATTTTTTGCGGAATAAAGGTAAGACTACACTTATGCATGGGTAAAATTTTGCGACTTACGATAAAATAGCGTAGTGGCATCTGGCGCGAATGAGTAGCTATTTATTTATTTCAAAAGCTTTCTTTTTGTCCCAGTTACATCATTCCAAACGACATAACGCGTGACAACAATTACTCGATGTTGTCCCAGTAAATTGAATCTAGGGCAACAGTAAAGTTATACTCGTTGGCTGCAGAGAAGCTGCTAGATAGTGCGCGGGCGCAGGTGCAGAAGTAACGCTTCTTGCGAGAGTGAGGCGCTGGGCGCCATGGTCACTGAGCGGGTGCGTGTCGACGCTAACGATGCCAGTCACGCGTTTCGCATGCATGTTTGCGTGGTCTAGCAGCGACTTACGGCACCCGCATCCACGCGCGTTGGGTTACTAATTGCGTAAAATACCCAAATTGTATCCATTGGGAAACACCCGCTCCGGAAGTGCATTCCACTGTTTAGCATAATGAAGGTGGAATCAAACCGTTTCATTCGTGTTTTAGGGATATCAACCATGAAACGATGCCGCATTTTAGAGCTTCTGGCCGTCCGATATAGAAAAATGGACAGGGTGACTTGAACATGCAGATCTGAAGCATACTCTCCGAAATGTATCCACACCGATAGACTAGCAATAAGCTAGCAACTTCGCGTTGATGTTCAAGGCTTTGGAGCTTAGACGATAGGTAATCTTTTGGCAGAGTGAGTTTGTTTTAACGTTCATACGAATTGGAATTTGTTTTCTCAGTGTTCAAGCCTGGGCTAGTTTACTAGGTATCTCTATTAATATCCATCCATCCTACATCCTCAATTTTTTTTGTCGTGTCGTGTGTAGTGTCGTGCAACACAAAAAAATTATAATGCCTTGCGACCACAAAGATTCAGGGTCAAAGAAAAACGGCGTGACTTTGTCAACACAATAAAACTGTACAAACGTTGTGTTTGTTCATTTTATGTTTCCCATTTTAAAAGAATTAAAAGTTGAAATGGTCGCCATTAAAAAGAGAGGTTTTGTGAAAAAGAATAAACTGACCTGGATTAGAATTTGTTTGCTAAAACGTCCAGTTGGTTTTGTTGTTTTGCTAGTTATACTTTTAAACGTGTCTTTGACAGCTTTACCTAATAGTGAAGTAAGGTAAGGGGGAGGCCTTCCTTCAACAGTGGACGTCTCCGGACTGATGATGAACATAAAGTTCTGTAACATTAAAAAGCTGGGTGTACCTATTTACAATACGATACAGAAAACAGTAAAAGTTAGCTGTTTCGTAAATTTTGACCAAGGTCAGCAGATATTTTATGCAATTTCTATATTTGCCCCGTCGTAGAAGTTGTTCATGATGATGAGTACATACATGTATATGTTTACCCTTCAATATTATAACACCTTTTGTTACACATTATATTCGATTAATTTTTTTATTTCAAAACCATTTTTGATAGTCTGTGGCAGCGACAATGATAAAATGAATGGACGGGAAATAAGCGCACGGATTTTGAAGGCTATATGTTGAGCGCCGGCTCTCCACTCGCTTCAGTCATACTCTGCCTTTGCGACATTCGAGCCGTACGATTCGACAATACAAACTTCTAATACATGTACATTGTGTTCTCTTTTTGTCATGTAGTAATTAGATTCGCTCTCTATTTTCCGGAAAATGTAATATGCATACTTTTAGCTAGGTATGCTTGATTGTGTTGCCTTGTTAATTTTGATCGATTTGCAAGCGCTGGGCCAGTCCATTCCATTATCACCGTCGCTGGTCTGTGGTTGTTTGTTATGCATGGCACTAGTACGTACGTATTAACTGTAGTAGCTACATTTTACCGGAAAAAATATGAATCTTCATGCGCGCTAGCTGCCGAAATTATCATCCTAAATTAGACCATGCATTTCTTCCGTCAAGATTAATTCAAGATTTTGCAAGATTACTTCCTGCACCGCGCTACGCGGTCGGTGGCGGTGGGACGCAGAAAAAGGAGCAACGCTGACGCGACCAGACGCATTGTCAGCGTGTGTTGTACTTGTATCTTATATTTTCTAAACAAACTGATGTATACCTATCTACTTAGATTCAACGTTAGAAACGCAGCTCCGCGCCGCGCTGTGCATTTTTCGTCAGTTTCCTAGCTGATCACTTGACCAACGTTCTTCTAGAAGCTCTGGCAATAGCGATGTAGGCATGCCATTGTTATTAACGTATACAAGTTATAAAAAATCCCAAAAACATCGTTTTCTGCAAATGACAAGATTCCAGGTTATTGCTAAGGGATAGAGTTTATTTTTGAATGATTGCAGCCGTCAGTAATTGTGCGTGGAACTGCAAAGCCGGTGGGAGACCGTTTAATCCAGTCTCGTCAGACCTCACTGCTTCTAGTGGTGACTATGGATTTGGAAGTGAAGAGGAATCCATGTAACCTGTATTTTTACACGACTGCCCAAAAAAAAGGTGTGTTTACACGACTGCCCAAAAAAAGGAGTGTAATGTTTTCAGGGTTCATGTATGTATGTAATATAATTAACCCCCTTAATAGAGGGGTGTTGCCATAATCCCCACACTTGGCAGGCGGCTTGGGGATCGCAGAATGGTCACCACCGTTAACCAAGAGGACGCTGCTGCCCGTCCTCCGGTGGGTCTGGTTGCAGTTTAAAGACTTACCCAGGTCCATTTTTTGTATGGGACAATCGATTTTTTTCACGGTTGGTTTCATGATTCAAGTTGTCCATTGTGATGAGTTTCCATAGTTTCCATAGTTGTCAATTGTTATGACCTGGGTATGTCCTAAACAAGGGCGGATCCAGATTTTAAGTCAGGGGGAGATCATATAGTCGAGATGAAATCTAGTTAGCACTCAGGCTCCAATTCCATTACAACTAGAAAAGCTATCAATAATCGACCTACAGCCATCCCAGGGGTCATGACCCACATGACCAATCACCCCCCCCCCCCCCCCCCCGGATCCGCCCTTGGTCCTAAAACTGCGTCCAGCACCACCGGAGGACGGGCAGCAGCGCCCTCTTAGTTAACGGTGGTAACACTCTGCGATCCCCAAGCCGCCTGCCAAGCGTGGGGATTATGGCAACCCCTCCCTATTAAGGGAGAGGTCTTCGTGCAGTAGTGGGCGTCTTCTGGCTGATAATGAATGATGATTGTGATGAGTTTCATGGCCCCCTAAGATATTGCTCATGAATTCTATAACAGCCTGTAGAACCATCAAAACTTATCCCCCAAACGTATCGCATCCACATCCCCACATCGAGTATTTGTCTACCAAGCTATACATCGCATGGCCACCCCTATTTCTCGCTCGATCGGAGAGGCAGCCCTAATTGCCGCCTCTAATACACCTGGGGCTGATTTACAATCTGCGCACTGCTGTCGAATATCGACGCTCTGACGTAGTATATCTGCGGATGTGACGTATTGCTATATTGCTACGTCATCGATACTGCGTATTAATTAGGCTGCACTCTTTTACATCTTAACCACTGGCCAATCCTATCAGCGTTTTTCTCCTCAGCTATACACGCGACATTGGCGAAATTGCGGCCATACCGCAGAGGCCATAACCAAAGATAGATAGATAGCTAGGCTGCACTCGTAATGAAGACATCCTTTGCCAGTTATTCAACCGCCAAGCAGTAGTGTGCAAGCATCACTGTTTCGGTTTGAAGGGCAATAAATAAATATCGGTGGACATTAATTTCACACAGCGCCATCTAGCCCCAAACTAAGCAAAGCTTGTAATATGGAAACTAGATAGCTGATATAATACTTATATACTTTTTGTTTTGTAAATATATACTTATAATACATACTACATCCAGACACAGAACAAACATCTATGTTCGCCACATAAATGTTTGCCCTTGGTGGGGATCGAACCCACGCCATACAGCTCTGAAGGCAGAGTTACCAGATAAATCACTGGGCATGAAGAGATTTGACATCTAATCTCAGGCTGACGAGCGAAGTGCAGTGTGGCGTAGGATTTTGTTCGCAAGTTCACAATTCTGGCTCTGCTACTATCGTGGGCAGGCGCTTACCACCAGGCGCAGGTCTCACACAGGAGGACAGGAGGTCGCAGGGGTTTTCTTTCTTTCTTTCTATCTTTCTTTCTTTCTTTCTTTCTTTCACTGGTCTCGTCACTTCATTGGATTAAAAAAACTGTATGCTAGCTGGGAGTTCTGCATTCACTGCCTTACCTATAGCTCAGTTGGTAGCATGTCTGCCTTTAGACCTGTAGGGCGTGAGTTCGATCCCCAATTCCCCCACCCAGGCAAAACATTTATGTGACGAACATAGATGTTTGTTCTATCTCTGGGTGTAGTACCTATATGTATTTACAAAAAAAAAGTAAAAGTTAAAAAGTTTAAAAGTATTCTATCAGCTATGGTTTCCATATCACAAGCTTTACTTAGTTTGGGGCTAGATGGCGCTGTCTGAAAAAAACTCCACCGATGTTTCTTATTTTTATTTATCTAATTACATTCTTTGCACTATTTTTGCGAGTCATTAGTTAGTTTAAGACAGATGTCTCGGCAACAAGCGAAGCGATAAATTAAACGACGGACTTAAACTAAATTTAGAGCCAGTGACATGCAATCTTAATTGCTGCGGGCTTCCACTCCAATTTACAACCATTTCGACCCGGGAAGCTAGTTCTTAAACGATTTTAGACTGTATTATTGTAATTTACGGTTGATTATGGAGTAGATAGCAAAAGTTTTCAGGATTTAAGGCAGACTGTTTGGGTAAATACTTCGACGGATTAGCAGATGTAAATGACTTGGCTGAACCCCCAATTCTTTTTTACTAGCTATGCCTGCTTTTATTTTAATTCACAGATAAGACTGCAGTTTTATTCCCGACACTCCCAGACCGCATAATATAGAACATATATACCCAAAGTGGTCTATATCAACCCCAAGTGGTCGACGGCGACCTACAAGGGGTCCATGTGAGTAAAAAATAATTGGGGGTCCGTGAGATGCTCTGTGATGAAATGTCCTAAACGCCCGTCCACGATAATTGTAGAATTTAACACATACGACGATTTGTTGCTTAGTTTTTACGTAAAAATGTAATCTGTAATCTCCTGCTTAGCATAATATTATAGCTAAACAAATACCTACACAAACTTTTAAATAAACGACCGACTTCAAACACTTATGGGACCACTTCGAGAGAATATCCTTTCGAACAAAAGAATTTTCGAAAAAATTAAACATACGATACGAGTAATGAGTTCGGATGTGATCGAAACTATAGTCGGAGTGTCCGATTTAATTAAACGTGAGTATTCCCGTATAAATAAAACAAAAATGTGTCAAAACCACGTCAGTTTTCATAATAAAACGATACGAGTAAGTACTCGTATGTTCACCGATTTTATAGAAACTCCCTTATGTAAATTTTGTTGTATCCTCATGATTTAGGCTCACTTTTCAGTACTTATAGGGGTTCCTGTGGTCCTATTTCATATTTGCATGCTTCGCAGGTCGCAGCATAAGGCACTTTCGTACGTACGTGATCAACAATGGCGGCAATACGACGCGACGCGACACAGAGCTAAAAAAGGTAAGTACACCTATCCTTAGAGTAATACCACTTAGGGCCTCTTTCATCATCCCTAAGTAAACTAAGCTACTCCGGTTAAAGTGGTAAGTTCATAAGTTCGTAAGCCAAATTCATAATGTCCGAGTAGAGCTAATCACCATAAAAACTGGCCTTTAAGTTACTCGTTACTTCATCTGCCCACTAGCGGGCTTAACCGACAAGTAAGACAATTAGGTATACAGATGTCTATTGCGGTTCACGAACTTCTCAAAAATACGTTAATAATTAATGAGTTCTATGTAAGTACATAAATTAATATTTATCTCAATGGCGTAAACCTGTTTTCTTCAGCGACGGTGATCATCGTCGCTGGTTTTCTGTCTACCCTCCCCCACGCAAGAGAGTCATAAGTCAAGACGTGCGTAGGTATATAATATAGTTACTTATATCTGAAAATGTATAATACTGTTTATCTTTTATTCGTTTTAACAAAGCTTCTCTACAAGGAATAAATGTGAAAAAAAATCTTGCGTTGTGGATATGGCTCAAACGCCTTTCGAGGTTACGCGTAAGGCTGTTTTAGATATTTAGTGCTATTAATTAACATGCTACACACAAAATACTACCTGTAATAATTTGGTAGCAAACATTAAATAAATCTCAGATTTTTTTTCACATTTATTCCTTGTAGAGAAGCTTTCGTATTCAGCTTTTAGGTTTTATTAAACGGCAATAATTATTTTGCTGAACTGTTAAAGATGAGATCGTTTTCTCTTTACCAATACTAACAAGGGCGGGTCCATTATCTCTCTGATATATCGTAGTTCCCAAACGAATGAAATAATTTAAATTAAAAAATTTAATTGTCTGATATGTGACTTGATCGAGGCGAGAGTGATCTTAGCTACAACTCAAGAGAGTTGTTTTTTTTTTTAGTTTTGTTTAAACGTACCATGACCATAGTACGTTTGTGCTTTGACCATAGTGCTACCTACCCAGAATTTTGAGTAACAATTCAGTACTTATTATGAAAACTGACATGGTTTTGACACATTTTTGCTAAGCAGGACGCAGCTGCACGCGCGTCTGGCTCTGTTTTCACTCTTTGAAAAAGGTCACCGGATGTGATCGAAACTATAGTCGGAGTATCCGATTTAATTAAACGTGAGTATTCCCGTATAAATAAAACAAAAATTCGTAGCATAAGTAGCATGTTAATTAATAGCACTAAATATCTAAAACAGCCTTACGCGTAACCTCGAAAGGCGTTTGAGCCATATCCACAACGCTGGTGCAGTTACGCGTTGGGGGATTCATTATGACATGACGTATTCAGCTTTTAGGTTTTATTAAACGGCAATAATTATTTTGCTGAACTGTTAAAGATGAGATCGTTTTCTCTTTACCAATACTAACAAGGGCGGATCCATTATCTCTCTGATATATCGTAGTTCCCAAACGAATGAAATGATTTAAATTAAAAAATTTAATTGTTTGATATGTGACTTGATCGAGGCGAGAGTGATCTTAGCTACAACTCAAGAGAGTTGTTTTTTTTTTAGTTTTGTTTAAACGTACCATGACCATAGTACGTTTGTGATTTGACCATAGTGCTACCTACCCAGAATTTTGAGTAACAATTCAGTACTTATTATGAAAACTGACATAGTTTTGACACATTTTTGCTAAGCAGGACGCAGCTGCACGCGCGTCGGGCTCTGTTTTCACTCTTTGAAAAAGGTGACCGGATGTGATCGAAACTATAGTCGGAGTATCCGATTTAATTAAACGTCCGAATTTTTGTTTTATTTATACGGGAATACTCATTCCCGTATAAATAAAACAAAAATTCAGTAGTTACCAGAGAAAACGTCAACAAACATTTGCGGAAAATGGTAGGCGCCATTTTCAACAAATGTTTGTTGAACCAGCAATGCGCGCCCATAATGTGAGTTTTGACATTTCGTTTCGATAAGAATGTCGAGCCCCTTATCCCATATATCGTTTCTGTTAAGCCCATAGTGATAAGCGACAGAGCAAACTTCTTTTTAATAAAGTCTGTCTACCTCGGAGGAAGGATTTCATTTCGCTACTGTCTACTGTAGACATGTGTCATTCCCTTTTTTTCAGTAACTAATTGTAAAAAAAAACTGTAGTGTCGCTTCGTATCGCATAGCGTATTCGCCGTCACGTAAGACAATTTGGTTAGGGGTTAAGCGCTCTCTCTTGCAGCAAGTTTCAGCCAATTTAGTTAGGAGCCAATTTCAGCAAGCCGTAGTTTCAAAATATTATTAGCTACTGAGCCATATCAGACCTACAATCAGGACTGGGAAATGAACTTGATTAAGTTCCAGCTTTTGGGTTAATTTAGTCGGGTTATAAGTTACGTAGTGACTAAGATTTGGTTAAATTTATCGGTTTATTTATGAATTCATGTAGTGAATCCTCGATGGTTGGTAGATTTAATAAAAATAAAAGTACTTGTTTTTGTTGTTGTTTTTAGTAGTTACTGGCCATGGATACTAGTCCTTCAGCCGAATACATATTTCTTCATCAAACCTTCTTTCATCTTTCTCCAGTTAATGTAAGTAAATGAGTCGCAGTCACAGTCCAAGTCACACACAGTAAGTCATGGTCAAGTCCATTCATGCCCTAGTAAAGTCGTGACAACTTTACTACAAGCTTGTTCGAAATTTTGGAAACAACGCGAAAAGACACGTTTCACTACATTATATCACTTGCCCACACTCTTGCTCGTAAATCAGCACAAACGCCACCATGTTTATGCATTAACACTCGAAAAAACACAAGTTTTTGAAAATAATACAATGCAGCGACATGATTTTCTCGAGTTCCCGCCATAAAACCCTAAAAGTACTTGTAGTGCAGGGTGTTACCAGCTCCGAATTTATTTTAAAGAACCGGCAAAAAAATTAACATAAAACTGTAAAAAAACAGCCACCTTAACCCAGTTTACGCAAACAATATCGTAGCTACCAAAACGATGAACTGTTTTTTTTTGTTTTAGTTTATCGTGTTTTCTTTCTTAGATAGGTACTTAGCTATACCTCAAGAGAGTCGGGGGTAACCATTTTAAATTAGTAGGTACTATCTAGTATAGTAGGTATATTATTCTTTGGTCATCATCATCAACAGCCGGAAGACGTCCACTGCTGGACGAAGGCCTCCCCCTTAATAGGTAGTGGTTGCCATAATCCCCGCGCTTGGCAGGTTTGGGGATCGCAGAATGCTCACCCCCGATGCTGCTGCCCTGTGGTTCTGGATGTAGTTTTAGGACATAATCAGGTCCAGGATCTTTGGTACTATTGAGCTAGTACAATTACAAGTACAATTTAATTAGTTTGGTTTAATAAAGTCCTGTATACAACTTAGTGAAAGATTTGAAGTGTATTATGTATACCTAAATAAGTGATGGTCATCATTCAAACTTAACTCAGTGTCAGAAGTTTTAGTAGAAGTGAGCCAGAAGTAGTGTATTTTTAGAAACGTTTTGGACATAAGTACATTTACGTAATTTTTATTAAGGTTTGAAGCGGTTTCCCGCGACTTTCACAATGTCGTCGGTCCACCTAGTGGGAGGCCTACCTACGCTGCGTCTTCCGGTTCGTGGTCACCACTCCAGAACCTTTCTTCCCCATCGGTTGTCAGTTTTTCGAGCGATGTGGCCTGCCCTGCGCCACTTCAACTTGCAAACTTGGTTCCTTTGTCGAATATCCTCGTTCCGGATTTCTTCGCGCAAAGTATCTCCAATCATTACTCTCTCCATTGCTCGTTGCGTGACTCTAAGTTTCTCCAATAGGCTAGCAGTTAAAGACCAGGATTCCCAGCGTGACAATGACCAAACACCAACCAAAACATGGCCAAATCCCTTTCGAGTGCTGGCAACCGATGGGGGTTGTCAGTTTTTCGAGCGATGTGGCCTGCCCATTGCCACTTGCAAACCTTGCGGGCTATGTCGGCGACTTTGGTTCTTTGGCAACTTCTTAAATTGTTTACAAACATGAAGTTTCTGTCTATAAAGTAAAATGCTTACATATTTCAGCAATCCTTTATTTCTTCCTCTATATTCTTAAAACTATTATGTATTTACAAAATATAACTAAAAAAAGTAAGCGTGTCAAAAGTTAAAACATTATAATCTACCTAAATCTTAGATAGTATGGCGGAAACTTCGAAACTTTTAATGCCCTCGCGGGGCATATTTCACCGACAAACACAAATTGACAAATACGTTATTAGTAATTCGAACAGAAAATTCGATGCCATAGAAAACACGTCTAAACCTACTGGAAACACAATATTCTTATAACTACTATCACTATCATATGATATTCAGTGCAAGCTAATCTGAACTCTATATAACGGGTGATTTTTTTGCTGGTATCTTATTGGCAACACTGTTTGTGACAGATCACGCGTGAATCGTGTCTTGTGTCATTGTCAAACTTGTTCAGTTTGGTCTATAATTTAACCATGAATCGACTTACGACCTCCCACAACGTCTAACATTTGGTGAATGGGCATTGGCAAAGTTGGAGGAAGATCCACTTTTTTATCGAAAAATTGTGTTCAGCGACGAAGCTCATTTCTGGTTGAATGGATATGTCAATAAGCATAATTGCCGCATTTGGAGTGAAGACCAGCCAGAAGCATTGCAAGAGCTACCACTGCATCCCGAAAAATGTACTGTTTGGTGTGGATTATGGGCCGGTGGCATCATCGGACCGTACTTTTTCAAAGACGACAATGGCCGAAACGTTACTGTGAATGGCGAGCGCTACCGTGTGATGATAGGCGATTTTTTTTGCCCAAAATGGAAGAATTGGACATGCCTGACATGTGGTTTCAACAAGACGGTGCCACATGCCACACGGCACGCGAAACAATGGCCCAATTGAGAGCCGCCTTCGGTGAACAGTTTATCTCACGTTTTGGGCCCGTCAATTGGCCGCCTAGATCGTGTGATCTAACGCCTTTGGACTATTTCTTGTGGGGCCATGTTAAGGCTCATGTCTACAGGGATAAACCAGCGACGATTGACGCACTGGGAGCCAATATTGAAGCATTTATTCGTGATATACCGGCTGATATGTTGGAGAGAGTGTGCCGAAATTGGGTCTTGCGAATGGGCCATCTAAACCGGAGCCGCGGCCAGCATTTGCATGAAATCATCTTCAAACATTAAATTATATTGATCGTTTATCGATTCCAATAAAGATTTCATCAAATTTTTCAATTTTTTTTTGTTTTTTTTTGAAAATCAAATCCTATACCTCATAAAAAATCACCCTATATATGGCATAGTATCGATATTCCACTGTATAGTGACGAGGAGCGCGCGCGGCCGGCGGGAGCCGTGTGACGTCAAAGAGCCAAGCGCTGCAGAGCAAAATCGAAGTAGCGACACTCAAATAAAGTACAAATTAACTTGCACTGATTATGACGAATATAAAGTATATATTTTTTATGGGAATGAATCTGTCCTATGTATAGTCGAGATTCAGCTTTCTTGCTCGCACAACATTTAAATGTTTACAAAAACGTGTGAATTAAGGGTATGAAAATCCAAAGGAAATGGAGGCATTTATTTTTTATTTATCTTTTCCATTAAAAAAGAATGCTTAAATTGGCTTACTAAGCCAGCTAGAAAAAAATAACGTTTTCAATAACTATGTTTAAATATGACTTGTAATGGTTTGGTAGATAGATGTAGCATAGCTGACAAAATGTACGGAATAGATGTATTTTTTTTTCGCGAATTCTGCAAGATAGACGCCATAGTAAAAGCTGTCTTAATGCCGACTATTATGGCCTCCTATTGCCTTAGTACTAGGCAGCGTAGGAAGGCCTCCCACTATATATATAGGTGAGCGGGGACATTGTACAAGTCGCGGGCAACCGGGTGGATGCAAATGGCAGGTTGTCGTACAGTGTGGCGGTCTAAGGGGGAGGCCTTCGTTCAGCAGTGGACGTCTACTGGCTGATGATGATGATGATTGCTTTAGTAATTACCGTTCTACGTATCTGTATAAACAAAACTATTTACCAAAATAATAAGTAATAACTGGCACTTTTTTCGAAACATTTTCATTGAACATCCTATAGAAATTTATTTTACAAACTAAACTTTACAAAACCTTCATATTGCGTCTAAAATTCAAAGTTCTTCCATAGACAATACAAAAAGAAAACACGAAATAAAGTTATATGAATGAAAACATCGTAAATATAAATATTGCCTGCTAAATTAAATATCTACAAACCTTAAATACGACTTAGAAATAACTTCTCTTAAAATTATTGCTAAACTTGTCTATGGGATAAAAACGTGATCATTTTTAAATAGGATAAATGTCGAACCAATTTACGCAGATTCAAGCCAAGTGTTCCAAGATTTTATGAAAAAAGGTTTAAACGAAAACCGCTAGTACAGACTGATTCAAACTTAATGGCGGCTGTGAACGTACGTACACCGCACGCCTATTTTCAACCGACTTCAAAAAAGGAGGTTCTCAATTTGACTGTATGTTTTTTTTATATGGATGTTCGCGATTACTCCGCTAATTATTAACTGAGTTTGATGATTCTTCTTTTCTTTGGTAAGTGATACTTCAGAGGTGGTCCTATATACATTTTAACGAAATCGGTTCGGTAGTTTGATATTTTAATCAAAATTACTGGAATAAATAAATCAAAACAACTGGAAAATTTGAACATGTCATCCAGGTAAGTAGTCAAAATTGAAGGCGGTTGTTTTTTTCTTCAAAAAAGCGTATTAGTGCTTAGCGCAGCGTCTCGAGCCTAAGTTCACAGTCGCCATTAAGTTTGAATCAGCCTGTAAGTGAAAACACTGTTACGACAACAAAAATAAACTATGTAAGTTTATTTATTTATTTAGGTATTTATTTATTGGGTACCAACATTTATCATACAACATTTTTTATGAAGTTGTATGAAAAATATTGACATGCTTGAGGTATGGCTTGAATTTTAGTGACATTCAGAAGATTGTCATTCACGTAGCCTAGAACGGAATCTAGCTTTCATTTAGATTTGAGTGAATTCAAAGCAAAATCAATTAAATACAGTACTTACAGAATTTCATTAAGGTTGATATTCGCAAATATAGCTACTTATTAGCTATTGGCAAGCTAATATTAGCGATTTATTTGCTAATATTAGCTATTTAGGCTATTTTTATGGTTTACATGCAAATCCACGATTTTAATCATAATTTGTACTCGTTCATGTTTTACTAACCTATGCATTCTAACGTTAATTAATGAATTTACCCAACTTTAAGGCGCGATCTGACCATGATTTGGACCATAATTAATAATTCACATAAAAAACTGTAATATGTAAAAAATATATATAAATAAATAAATAATATGGATATTTAGTTTTTTTCTGTGCAATTTGCCGTATCCGCGGCAAGTCGATTCATAGTTGGCACCGCACTATCGCGATCTCTGCACATGGGACATCACTACGAGACAAGCGAAGTGAACAAGATGGCGGATTCAAGTGAGCTTATTGTACTTTTAATAGACTTTATTTAAAGTACAATAAGTTGATAGTTGATTAACACTTGATAGTCTCTCCATACGTTTCTCGGCATCCATGGAACGACAATCGTGTAACATTTGAAAATTATAATTGCAAAATAGAATTTACAAACCGAAATTATTTGTTGGCTAACGATAAAAAATAAAACGAATAAATAAATTTTTTTTTTTTTTTAATTTTTTCGCGTTATGATTTCCTGATTATGTACTTACTTAATCAAAAACCTGTCACTTTATTATCTGAAATGCATATTTGGATTTAAAGCCACAAAACCCATTTTTTTTTTTTTTTAAGACATCTCAATTTTTTCGCTGTTCAACCTTAATTTTTGTAGTCAGACCACACCTTAGATTAGTTTTACAAAATCCTAGAAAAATATGGTATACAATACATGCATTACGCATAATTGCATGCACATGATCAAAAAACTTTGAAAATCGTATTCACAATAAATGAAAATATAGGAAATAGCAAATAAATACAATATTAACCTTAATTACCTTAATATAAATTCTATAGTTCTTAAGTTATCAAACGAATAATTTTCACAATTTATATTACTTACTTGTCTAGTCAGTTGTTAAAACATCTTAAACTAACTTATAAATAAGTAGAAAACTAAACCTTATTCTCAATAACAATAGAATCTAAGATCACACGTTCATAATTTACATAATGCAAGTTTCAAAAACCACAGTGCTCAATTTAAAGGAGAATGGGCAAAATGGTCTACACACTCTCTCACTCTCTCTTTGTCTACAGGTGTCTCGCTTTCACATGTTCATTCGTTCACTTACTATAAGATTTAATATCACTCAGAATGAATATCTAAAAAGTGAATGTTATATCTGGCTACCATAGCATAGCGAGTGGAAAAAACTATTTGATTATCTTGTTATTTCATGGATGATAAAAGACAGATGTATTATTACATTTTAATCTAGAAAACATGCAAATATGCCAGAGACGGTCAGGGCACTTATTTAATCCAAAATCCGGCAAATGATTAAAGTGAGCAATCTATTCCACTTTCAGTGTACATCCGATAGCAAAATGCTATAATTTAATAATTTATTGGACAATAGTATTGGGTGTATGGTTAATGTCGGATATATTCTAGGTTATCTTTGTGCTCCTACAACTTTTACCGCCTAGACCAAACCTGAAATCTCAAACGAAAAATCAGGTGACTCGCAAATATAATTGGGGGCGATTTTCATTTAATAACTGGTATTTTTAGCGTAAAACAACGATTACGAAAGATGCGCTATCATGTAATAAAACAACGTTTGAAAATGACCCCCGTGCCGTCATGTTTACGAGTTGAAGAAGATAGCACTTTTATGGGAGCAAAAGGGATAGCGCGCGTCTCGCTTAGTGAGCGCAGACAGGCAAGACAGTCCCTGGGGCCGTTTTCTCGGGGCCATTTGAGGGCGCGATGTGACATATCTCCCTCCTTATATATATAATATCATTGGCATAAAAGTTGTAAAAGTTATTCATAATGATAATATCCTAGAACAAGTCCGTCTAAGTCAAACACCCGGGACATTTTTAGCTCTTCTCCTTTAGGCGTGAGGGTCTACTGAATATCTTTAATGGTCAGAAGTTTAAAGACCTCGGTTTCAAAGCAGTTTTCTTTAAGAATTGATGCGCTAATAACGTTAAATCGAGCTGATCTTGAGTTTTGCCACAAGCGAAGGTTTTCCATTCATCGTCGCACTGCAAAAAAAGGCATAATCTTGTTATTTTTTTATACATTCAAGTGACGAGACTAGTAAGACTTTCGCCTGGTGGTAAGCGTCACGCCTGCCACTAACAGTAGAAGTGCCAGAATTGTGAACTTGCGAAAACAATCCTGCGCCGCACTGCACTGCGCTCGTCACCCTGAGATATTAGATGTTAAATTTCTTCATACTCAGTAATTTCTCTGGTAACATTGCCCTTCAAACCGGAAAACAGTAATGCTTGCACACTATTGTTTGGCGATTGAATAACTGGCAAAGGTATGGTACTTCCCCAGTCGGACTCTGCAGTAGAGTCCTACCACCACAAAAATGATATTTTGATGTCATAACTATGTACTGGGTTAGTCCTAATCAGTTAGCAACAACAACAAACAACTTTTACTATGGGGCCATCATTGAAATCGCAAAAAAAAAAACAGATGAACATGTGGCGAACCTCTTTAGGCTGATATGCAGCCTCTTTTTTTTTTTTTAATCTTTATTAATGTGCTTTTTCGCGCAGCGAAAATGTCGCACTATGCAGCCTCTGTGGTCGCCTTAATATAAATTGATAGGTTTTTGTTTTTGGTATGGCAGACAGATAAAAATGATAGTGAAAATTGCTGCTTCGTAAAGCTGGATTGTAAAATATAAAAATCTTGAACATATTCCGTCGTTTGCGTGTCTACCGGTTAAGCTCCCAAGTCGCCAGCTCCTCACCAAATGAGGTGGCCGATGCGGTCGCCCCTCAAACAATTTATTTATTTATTGTTTACTTTACTGTGTTCAATGTAATTGTTTTTTGTTTATATTTTTTGCCACAATTAAACGATTGTCTATTGTTATTGTTTTGTTCCATAAATTTTGCCCAAGGTCGATGAACTTTTTGAATGGAACAGAAGATATTTTTCCGAGATTTCAATGTTGGCCCCATAGTAAAAGTTGTTTGTTTTGATGAGAGTATGACCTTAAAAGGATGCTAACTGATTAGAACTAACCCTGTATATTCTATGGTTACGACAGGGGGGTGTCACTCCGCAGTTTAGGTATGTTCGGCCGGCGCTCCGTCCGGGTGGACAATGCTAGGCTATGCTATGTCAGTCGCCGCCCGCACGCTAGCCTCGTCGCATGTAACTAAGCATACGTGATAGAAAGAGAGCGGTATATCTAGGTGAATATAGCGAGCGGTATCCAGCGCTGTGCGAGGTGAATTGCTACTTTATTGCCTAGTAGATAGAGTCCTTATTTATTTCAATTCCTTTGCGGAGTTAACTTTCTGTACTTAGTACTATTATTTATTCTGTGGTTACGATACTAACCATTATGAAAGAGACGGGCTCATCTTCGGTTTCGGTCAGCTCGTCGAACTTGATGGAGCGAACTGCCGATCGCTTCGGCGCTACTGTATCTTCTGTTGTTGGTACCTAGAATATACATTAACTGTGGTAATGTTGTAGCTTGACACAAAAAGAGTACAAATTAATAGGGGCGCCACTATCCCAAATAATTGAAATACTAGCGGATCTAGAAGGATCCTTCTTTAAGTTAGAAAAAAATTACCCAGTGGCGTTTCGTGACATTTTTGCCAAGTTATAGGCAACTTGGAGATGGCAATTAAGAATGAGGACCCAAAAAATCCCAGTCGAAAAAAGAGAATAAATAAAAAGTGGTGTCATAATATTTAGGTTTTTTTTTTTTCTTTGTTGTTGGCTTCGCACGTTGTGCATTCTGCCAGTGTCAAGTTTATGAATTTACAAGCTTTTTTACTAAAATCAAGTCAAATATGTCATGAAATCACAGTTAGTCACACGAATTTAGTCATAGTCGAGTCCAAGTCATACCCCAGTAAAGTTGTGGTGACTTTACTATGAGCTTCTACGGAGTTTTGAAAACAACACAAAAAGACATGTTTCACCACATTATATCACTTGCCCACACTCGTGCATGTAATTCAACACTCAATGAATAAAACACCACCATTTTTAATCATTAATTCGCGAAAATACACAAGTTTAAGAAAATAATAGAATGCAACGACATGATTTTTCCGTGTTCCCGCCAAAACTCCATATTTAGGCTTGGGCCTGAGCGTTGGCGCCAAAAAAACATGGTTACGTGCACGACACACGTTCACATCCATATTGTATTTATTATCACGTGTGTATTATCTTTCGGAGAAACTTAAATTAATAGTAGATTACTCACCTAGATAGCAAAAGTAAAGAATGTCTCAGGTCTCATGTATATTGCATATGCGGAGACAAACATGAGATGGCTCCGTATCGAAAGGACTATCAGGGTAAATGGCGATGTTTGCAGAACGTCGGCACGTGAAAACGTCTACATGGTGACAAAGTCTTGAGTGGCAAAACTACTAACTAGTAAACGTCCAAAATGTGTACATTTTCCAAAATGTAATTATTATGCGGGAAAAAGGATTTAATTAGAATCCGACTTTGAAATTTGAAGTACTACTTGACATAAAATACTTCTTTCTGTCTACATACTGGCTGGTCACTTCAAATTCCATAAGGTGATGTACCGACCAACGTGTATAATGCGGATAAGTGCGGAGCCACTATCGTAATTTTAGATCTGTCTATATAACATCAGATCTGCGGGGCTAAAGTGGCTACTTTCGGCACGTCGCGACATGCTGACGCGTTACTATAGAGTGCTATCCACCTACCTATAAATTAGACAGCTTTTAGAACATAATTATGTTTGTTAAATTCGAGAAAAAAATTGAAGCCCCGTACAAAATAGATCACATTATCAAATTATATTATATGACTAGCCGCGCCCCGCGATTTCACCCGCGTGATGTTGAAATCGGCGATGACGTAGCCTATACAGGGTGTTAGTTTGTACACCGTTATCCTTCTAGGATATCATTGTACTCATCATTACGAACAACTTTTACTATGGGGGTTAACCCTGAAATCACAAAAAAAACAGCTGTTCCATACAAAAAGGTTCATTGATCTTGGACAAAATGTATGGAACAGCTGTTTTTTTTCGTGATTTCGGTGTTGGCCCCATAGTAAAAGTTGTTCCTAATGATGAGTACAATGATATCCTAGAAGGATAATGGTGTTAACAAAATATAAATGGTTTAAGAAGGCCTTAAGACCTTTTTTCATATTGAGGTACAGTTTCCCAACATTTGGTTAGTCCTTAGCACAATAGTAGATTACTCACCTAGGGAGCAAAAGTAAAGAATGTCTCAGATCTCACGTATAATATGAGATGGAGGCTTCTTGACTTGCCCCCGTGGTGTGAAGTGGTTTCTTTCGCTCCGCGTAGCGGGGCCTGACCTAAAGTAGCCAGTTTATCCCCGCAGGCACGTAAAATAATATCTTACTTAACCAACAGTAATCAATGAACACATCACACATCAACAGCCGGCAGACGTCCACTGCTGGACGAAGGCCTCTCCCTTAAAGGGAGGTGTTGCCATAATCCCCACGCTAGGCGGCTTGGGGATCGCAGAATGGTTACCACCGTTAACTAAGCCCGTCCTCCGGTGGGTCTGGATGCAGTTTTAGGACATACCCAGGTCCATAATCAATGAACAGTTCTCTCGATATATCAACATTCTACATGCAGGGAAGGATAAAAGAAACCAACATATATAAATTAGACATACATTTATTGAAATAAAAAATGACATCGGAACTTTGGATAGTGGAAATGGAATACAAACAATATTGACAGAAACTAAACTAATAAAAAGAAAAAAAAACACAAATGTCAATACAAAGTGTTGCCGTAATACAAAGAAAAACTACTACTACAGAATAAATTAAAACATTTTCAAAAAAACATAAATAGTAACAAAAAACAATTGCTATAACAATAAAATAAATAAATAAGCTTTTTAGAAGATTCAACACTGGTCTGTCAATATTGCAGGAAGGATTTTGGCGGGAAAGGATAAACAATATGGCGGAGCGAAGGTGAAGGCGGTAGGGTAAATGTCATTTATTTATTTCAAATAAAGTATTTCTTAAGTATAGCTGCCGATTTATATTAAAAATTGCTATAAGTTTAACAAAAATGTGACCGAAATAAATATTACTAAAAACAACACAACGAATGAAGTGTTAAAAGAATAATCAATAACTTTAGTGGTTTTGTCAAATGACGGATAAATTAATTATAAAATGTTAATATTTTAAGGCGAAAATACAAAGCAACTACTAATATTAATAGAATTTCTAGAATAAATAAATACAAGGGATAGGAAAGGTCACTTACGTATAGGGATAAGTTAGTTTTACGTTTTTTTTTCGACCCTACAACCGTATTTTTAAATACTGTAGACTTAGTTTAATGACTTGTTTTAACCACAAAATATTTAAATTACGCGGATCCTTTATTAAAAAAATTACCCCATTTTAGTTTTTTTTGTATTTCGTCCCACTTCCTCGCTTGTTTATTGTTACTACAAGGAGGTTCCTATGCTAAAATTAATACTTTAAAAAGTCCTTATTACGTACTTATTTTTAAAACCTAGTAACACTAAAAATCAATTTGGTGCGTGGTAAACTTGAGGTATATTAAATTTTAAATTAAAAATGCAACAAATCACCTTTGGCCTTAAAACTAGGTGTACTAACCATTGTTAATGGTTTTGAACATGATTATAATGTGGCGCCGCGTAAGCAAGTGTTTTGATTTTAGTTTTTCAACCTATCAAAATTATTATTATGAAAACTGACGTGGTTTAGACACATTTTTGTTTTATTTATACGGGAATACTCACGTTTAATTAAATCGGATACTCCGACTATAGTTTCGATCACATCCGGTGACCTTTTTCAAACAGTGAAAACAGAGCCCGACGCGCGTGCAGCTGCGTCCTGCTTAGCACTCAACGTGAGTATTCCCGTATAAATAAAACAAAAACCTATCAAACTTAGTTCTTTATAGAAAAAGTTGGGCTGATATTCATGATGGTTGAGGTTTATTTAGTTTGTAGCGACTTTAAGGCTGTTTACCTCATAATTTGTTGCTAAATTACTTGTGTTAACACACAATATTTACCAATATATTAATTACATAAGATTAGAAAATTCACAACGTTCATAGTTCATTTGATGAAATAATCATCTTTGGCTTACTTGCTAATATCGTCTCACGTAATTTAGTTTGGTGCCTTGTCTTATACCTATTTTAATAATTAAAATACGTGAAAGTACTTTTGGTACTTTGAATTGATTAAAGAAAGTCTTGTTACCGTCATGCAACGTTTTAAATACAACCTTGCTATTGCTTTTTTGACTCTGCTTTGTACGCCTTGTCAAATATAATATGAAGCCCAAACAAAATGTTATCAAACGCATGTATCTACTCATATTTAATACAAATAAATGTGTCTTCATCTAAAAAAACTTACCAACTTACAAGGGTTAGTAATTAGTATGTATGCAGTTAAAGGACGGTTGAACGGTAACAAGAGGTTGTGTAATTTGCCCTCCATAATACCTGCAGGCTAATCATGTAACTGTTAGGGACCGCGATTCGGATACGAGTTGTCAAAAATTGACACTGTCCCGCCAAAACTCATTTGACCCTGCAGGACAGGACGAAACGCCAAACGACAGACGGATTTGCTTAACTTAATTAAGGAAATCAATGCATTCGTTCGATAACGATAGCGAGAGAAATCCCTCCGTGATACCGTGAAGCTGTGACAGTGACAAATGTCAATTTTTGACAACTCGTATCCGAATCGCGATCCCGAACAGTTACATGATTAGCTTGCTGTCTATTTATTGATTTCAAAAAATATATATTCGATATCATTTACAGCGGGAATAAAACAGTTTAGTGACAGTTTAGTTTAGTTTAGAGACAAAACAGTTTTTCATTGATTCTATAAACAATGAAAAAACACATGTCATTAAAGGCTAAGTTTCTTTAAGTAATTTTAAGCGATATTTTATTATTTAAATATTCGAAACTACAATACTTTAGCGTAAGGAACACAGTTATATTTAACACTGTTTTAAACTATCACGGTTGTTCACTACAGTTATATTTATATTTACGGGATATTTACCGTGATTATGTTGTGAAAATAATATCCCGTAAATAATAATAGAACTACAGTTATATTTAGTTTAGTATAGCGACATAACTTGCGATTAGTTTTGTGTTAGTCAATAGTTAAGTAGTCGTGATTAGTTTTAGGTTAAAATTTCACGAATCCGTATCAACCTTTTTGATAGGTTTGATAGTTTGGTTTAAGATATCAATTTTTTGATATTTTTTTATAGTTAATTCACTCACTTTTTACATACTTAGCAAAAGGCTGGCCCGAACTAAAGCCGGGGCGACATACATCTCGTCGTAAGAAAAAAATGCGATGCCGACCGCAAGTGTGTGATGGTTATAAAAAACTGCACGAAACTGGTGAGGATTTTGTCTGCGCAATGCTTGCGGTGCGACCCGTTCCTATGTGCGACAACCTTTAAAGTTAATAGTTTCATTTTATTTCAGTCCGTTTATTTCGATTTCGCCGATGCTTTTTTAAGATTCTTTAGAGATGTAGGAACTATCCCCATTATGCATGGACATGCATAATCCGCCTACCTAGCCACCTAGCCTACTGCTTGCCTGCCTAGCCTGCTGCTTGCCTGGCCTGGCTGCTGCCTAGTTAGGCAGCATACCTTCTTAGGGCGATTGGGCCTCATTCACCACGCTGCCCAGTTACTGGTTGATGGATTCTCATTCGTCATCAACCAGAAGACGTCCACTGCTGAACGAAGGCCTTCCCCTTAGACCGCCACACTGTACGACAACCTGCCATATGCATCCACCGGTTGCCCGCGACTTGTACAATGTCCCCAGCCACCTATACATATATATATAGTGGGAGGCCTACCTACGCTGCGTAGGACGTTTCGCGGTCGCTAACTCCAGAACATTTCTTCCCCATCGGTTATCAGTTCGTCGAGCGATGTGTCCTGCCCACAGCCACTTCAACTTGCAAACCTTGCGAGCTATGTCGGTGACTTTGGTTCTTTGTCGAATATCCTCGTTCCGGATTTTATCGCGCAAAGAAAGTCCGAGCATAGCTCCCTGCGTGACTCTAGAGTTGCAGGATTCTCATACGCTACTGATTTTTTTTTCAGGACGTAAGCAGGTTTCGTGTCGATGTTTTCCTTCACCGAAGAGCCAGTGGTTTGAAAATCCGTACATAAACTCCAAAAAGCTCTTTGTACGGGCCCGGGATTTGAACGATTTCACGCTTCGTATTCTAGCGGCCTTTCCGTTAGGCTACCACGGCATCTATAATGTTAGGAGGGGAAGCCACCTCAACTGTATATAAGTCGATTATAATGGGCTAGATGACTGGTTTTTTTTAATTAACCTATTAAAAAAAAAAAAATTTTTTAACCTATAATTAATATAGCTGATTAATGAAAAGAAAACGAAAATCTGATCAAAAATAAGCAACTTATAAGCATTTTAATATCATGCTAGACAGAGAAGCGAAACAGCACATCGTGACGTCACTTCTCTGTACGCCACATAAATTCTATTCTGTCAAGTAAGCCGTGACGTCATTTTTTGTTTTGTGGGAAAGGGGCAGAGTTGTCTCTACCAAAAACTTTAAACGCTCTAAATATTTTTTTCAATAAACATACTATATTTACTTAAATTCTTCATCAAAGCTATTGGTTTCAAAGATATAAATATCAGTCATCTAGCCTATTATAAACTCGCCATGTCAGGACTCCCTGTACTAGCTAACAATTCTTTGCAATATTTTTATGATCGATAACGTTCAATCGATTCGCAAAGAAAAGGGAAATAGTCCAACAATAGGAACAATTCCCATCAAGGAATTCCTATATAAACTTTTTATCCATTTCGTCCACCTAGGTAATAACATACCTGCAATACCTTTATGCAATAGAGTGACAAGACGAGCGAGACGTTCGCCTGGTGGTAAGCATCACGCCTGCCCATAACAGTAGCAGTGCCAGAATTGTGAACTTGCGAACAAAATCCTGCGCCGCACTGCACTGCGCTATTAGATGTCAAATCTCTTCATGTCCAATAATTTATCTGGTAACTTTGCCTTTCAAACCGAAAAACAGTAATGCTTGCACACTACTGCTTTAGATGTAATCCGTTTGGGCGTATTAATCCGACATTTGTGCACTGAATTACTTGATCCTTTTTTATTATGAAGAAACTTTCAAAGTCCTTTCATATTTGAATAACTTTCGTTCAGTGGTTATTTTTTATAATTTGTAATAGGTTTGCGTTTGGCCACATCCTGCCTGATCGTTCAGTGTTTTTTTTAAATAATCTGATGTAAGATGTGGTCTAGAAGGAACCTGTTCACCTTTTTATCAGCTCTAATAGTATATTGAGAGCCTGCGATTAAAAGTCATTTTTCCAAAGACATTTATATACTTCTCATATCTCACTTCTATATCTACTTATAGAATTCTCAAGCCTCGATAAATACATATATTCATGCCATTGTATTTTACATATTATTGTACGTAAAATACTCATTTGGAAACATCTCCTGCCCCGTATCTCTATCCCCCCACCAATGGTTGTCTTTCTGAAAATCGTTCCCTTTCATTTTATTGGTCAGTATTTCATCTATTTTAGACGTAGACGGCTTCTGATTGGTTACTTTGTAAATGTGGTCGGCTAAAGCGTTCGCTAGGACGTCTTTGGGAGCTATTAGATTATCACAAGATAGATCGTTCGAATTGTTTATAGTACGTAATCTTTCCGCGTTTAGACGAGCAAACGATCGCGGCGATTCTAAGTTTGTTATATCTTTGAAAACGTTCGCATTTTCGTAACTCGGCCTAATTTCTTTGAAATGCTCGTATTTCACTTCCGAATTTTCGTAACGATTTTCCAAGTTATCATACCGTTTCTCTAAATCATCATACCGATTGTCTAAGCCCTCGTAAGGTTTTATTTCCCTATAAGTTTTACCCTCTAAGTCTTCGTAAGATTTTATTTCCGTATAAGATTTACTCTCTAAGTCTGGGTAAGGTTTGTTTTCTAAGTCCGTGTAAGGTTTATTTTCTAAGTCCGTGTAAGGTTTGTTTTCTAAGTCCGTATAAGGTTTGTTTTCTAAGTCCGTGTAAGGTTTGTTTTCTAAGTCCGTGTAAGGTTTCATTTCTAAGTCCTCGTAAGGTTTGATTTCTTTAAACATTTGTGTTTCATACTGGTATGGTTTAGGTAAAGGATTAGTAGGGAGAATGGACCCGTGTTGTACCTTTGTTCTCTCAGAGATGACGGTTTCAATGTCCATATCTTCGTATTTGTTCGGTTCTGGAGTGTTTTCGGCGCTGATAAGACTGTGGAGACTTGTAGATTCTTCTAGAATGGAGTTCTTCACGATTGAAGGCGGAGAAAACATGACTGAGCTGTCGCCTGCCAGGGTTTTGCTCTGTAATTAAAGAAAAAATATATTATTAGAAATGATAATTCATTTAAAATTAAATTAAATTATAATTAAATTCATTCATTTAATTATTCGTGTACCATAAACGTCTAGTGAAGGGAAACGTATTAAGTCCTGCGAAAAAATCAATGGTGGTATGTCCGATGGTAGATGCAAATGACTGGTTGTCGTCCAGTGTGGCGGTCTAAGGCTTCCGCCTTCGTTCAGGATTGGACGTCTTATGGCTGAAGGTGATGACAGATGCTATATTACAATTTTAAAAAAAACGCCATTGAAAAAGTGAAAATTTATTTTTTCGTTCGTTTAAGGCAGATGTTTTTTTTTTAAATTAGATATCTTGTTAATTGCAGGGAGGCGTCACTCCGCAGTTTAGGTATGTTCGGCCAGCGCTCCGCTCCGAGAGGACAATGCAAGGCTGAGGTCAGTGGCCGCCCGCACGCTAGCCTCGTCGCATGTAACTAAGCATACGTGATAGAAAGAGAGCGGTATATCTAGGTGAATATAGCGAGCTGTATCCAGCGCTGTGCGAGTTGAATTGCTACTTTATTGCCTAGTAGATAGAGTCCTTATTTATTTCAATTCCTTTGCGGAGTTAACTTTCTGTACGTAGTACTATTATTTATTCTGTGGTACCACTCTTATTCATAAGTTGCACTTACTTATTTTCTCATAGAGGGTCATAAAAAGTAGAGTGTCCACCTCGGAATCAACACTATTTTAAGTTCGAGTACTTTGAATCCCTCGCTACGCTCTGGATTTAGAGAAACACTCTCGACTTTAAAAAAAATGCCCCTTGGTATGTAAACAATTTACTATTTTGTTAAAATGTATCTGCTTGGAACACTTGTTTGCTTTTTAAACTCCAAATGCCAATCACTGATAGGGTGCCTACAATAGTATATTGGTTACCTACTTTTTTACATCACACATAATAATGTTTCAACTTTGTTAATCAGATTTATTACAGAGAAACAAAAAAAAACATTGCATTATTATTTATTCTGTGTCAATAGCAAGTACTGACCGGCGTTTCCACAATGAAGGAGACGTCGGGCACCAGCGTGTGGCGCGCGGCGTGCGCGTGCGCGTGCGCGTGCGCGTGCGGCGTGCTGGTGGCGGCGCCCCAGCTGCTGGCGAGCGCCTTGCGCGCGCGCTTGTGCACCGCGCCCGGCACGTTCTCCTTGCCGTGCAGGGACGCGTCCGACGCGCGCCGCTTCAGGCTGCCGATGCCCGAGTCGTTCACCTGGAGATAGAGGATGGGATGGTTCAACACTAGGGAACCCTAATGAACCTAATGTTTTTAGGGAATTGACCATTATCAGCGACAATGATAAGATGAATGGACGGGAAATAAGCGCACGGATTTTGAAGACTATGTGTTGAGCGCCGGCTCTCCACTCGCTTCAGTCATACTCTGCCTTTGCGACACGCGAGCCGTACGACACGACAATACAAACATCTAATACATGTTCTCTTTTTGTCATGCAGTAATTAGATTCGCTATCTCTATTTTCCGGCAAATGTAATATGCATACTTTTAGCTAGGTATGCTTGATTGTGTTGTCTTGTTAATTTTCATCGATTTGCAAGCGCTGGGCCCGTCCATTCCATTATCACCGTCACTGGGCATTATGACAATGACGGGTGAATGTATCTATCGGAATATATTATTATATGCCCTTGAAAACATTAATTGTATGAAAAGAGCCATTGATTGTTATGGAGATGGATGTCGAGATAAAAATCGAATTCTACCGCCACCAAGAAGGCTGACGAAAACCAATAATAGCTTCTATTGCCTGGGAATAGAATTTTATAATAAGATCCCTGATTGTATCAAATGTAAATCTAATAGTGACATATTGAATTATATTTAAAAAATGGTTGATTGGTAATAGTACATTATGATACGAGTGTGCTATGTTGGTCATTACACTAGAGGCGGTATTATGCTATATGCGATAAGGAAGCCGAGAGCGTAATGACTAAGCACAAGAGTTCCATACGACTGTTTTCGTCACACTTGCGAGGAAAAAACAATTTTTTTTTTGATAATAATCAACCACACAGCGAAAACGTCAACAAACATTTGCGGAAAATGGCTCCCAAATCAGTACACAGGTTGACATTTACTTCAGCGGCATAAGAACTCTTTGTTGGTATTACAAAAAATCTGTAAGTATTACCCGGCTATATTAAAGAGTGCTTCGTATACGTACGTCTAATTGCAGTCACGTACAAACTTGACTTTACCGGGTTATACCTATTATAGCACCATGTGCCGTAATGTAAAGTAAAAAGCACGCGAGCGTAATAGCTTGGATTATGAGCCTAAAACCGATGCAATAAGATCCACTTTACGAGCAAGTGTGATGAAAAAGCTATTACAGATTAGCAGGTGCTATCTCGGACCGAACTATCTTTAAACCGTCTTAATTTATTTTTAATTCTTATTTTTTCTTACATTATATTGACTTGGTAGGTTTAATTTTGACGATGCTTTTGCTGATCTAAATTATACGAATAGTGTTAGAACACTATAATATGTAAAAAACAAAAAACATTTTAAGTATGTAATGGTAATCGGTGCATATACATGGAAACAAATAAGTGAAGTGTTGTGAACTCATCCCCAGGAAAAGGAATGTAGTGTCCTCAAAAAGACTTTTTTGGTTCTTTGGCGAATACCCTCCTTCCGGATTTTTTCGCTCATAGTACCCCGAGCATAGCCCAGCTCTCCATTGCCCGTTGTGATCGCTGGCGACACACACTGGTTGAAGACCCGTGAAAACCGGTGCGTAATCGCGTAACATACATACAAAAAAAAACACAGTCTTCTCTCGAATTGAGAACATCCTCCTGTTTTGAAGTCTGTTAAAAATGCACCAAAACGTTTGACGTCGTGTTCGGTATCCCCTGTACCTGTACCTGTATGTCGTCAGGCGCGCAGGACAGCAGCGAGTCGTTGTGCGCTATCTCCGTGCTCTCCTCCCGTTTGATCATCTCCGTGATGTCCTGCGCCAGCACGCCGGGGCTGGACGGCTCGTAGCGCAGGCCGGACTTCTTGCCCAGCTCCGCCATCGCCATCTTGAACGGCGTTGGTGTTCTGAAAATGGGAAGTCGTATTTAAGTTTTAGGAAAAACTTAGTTTTTTTTTTTAGGAAAGCATAACAAATTTGAACAATAGGTACAGAATAGTTATAACATAAATAACTAACATAAATATTTTAGTTCTATTTTTTTTTTTTTTTTATAATAATCTTGCTCGCTGAATTGATTCTTACTTGGGAGTCTGGTTGATTTTGTGGTGCGCGGGTCCCGGGGTAATGTTGTTGGTGGCCGGCGTGGGGGTGTGCAGTAACGGACTCGCACTCCATTCCTGGGAGAGGAACCAAGAGTTATATTATCACGCTTATACTATATTTTTCATTGGGTTATACAAAATGATACACAGATCGATAAGCTTTTTTAATTCCAGTGATTAACTTAGAGAGCTGTATTTTTCCGAGTATAATTGAGTTGGTTGATACCAGATATTATGTTCGCAAGTTCACAATTCTGGCACTGCTACTGTTAGTGGCAGGCGTGACGCTTACCACCAGGCGAACGTCTTGCTCGTCTCGTCACTTGAAAGTATTTTTTTTTTTTTAATATCTCTCTACCAAGCCACCATTAAACACCTGTGTAAATACATACCTACCTACTTAGTCTTTATGAACGGAATAATGTAGCTATCATTTATTTCAATATCCACATCATAAAATAATAGGTAGCAGTAGCAGGGTCGCTCGTAACTCGGGTTGATTAGAATACTTCTTCATCAAGGCGCCTGTTGGTACTTTATTTACTAGGGATGTAGTTATAATATTCCATACATCCATTTTAGTATTGAATTGTTATCAGATATCTACAGTATATATCTTTATACAATATATTATAGTATATATATATATATATATTTATCTTCAATCTTCTCTACTCGGTCCCCGTAAGGTTTATACAGGTTATAACAGCAGAACACGCTAATAAATATACTTTATCTTTATCCTCTCACCTTAGTGTGTGCGGAATGTCTCAAAGGCGTAGAGTCGAAGTGGTTGAAGGGCGCGGGAGAGTTGAGGAACTGCGAGGGGCTGAACGGGAGCGCCTTTATGGGCGTGATGCCGCTGTCCTTCGCGTCCAGGGCTTTGGTTATAGAGTCGCTCCACACCTGGAAATTTAGATTTAGCTGATAAAATTGGCAAATTGTAAGTTTGTTTGTGGTTAGGTTTGTTGATCCATGGTCAAAATCGACATAACCATTTCTTAAACTGACTATAGTCCACTAGTGTAGTTACTAGCTAACCATTAGTTACATTTTTGACCACTGGTCTTAGCATGACATGACATGACTATGAATCAAAAAACTGAATTATTGGGATTTTAACAATTTGTTACCGTTTTTAACTATTCGTTGGCTTAACTACGGATCTAAAAACCGGCCCAGTGGCCAAAAGTAAACGTTGTGATAAAAAAAAAAGGTCCGCCAACAAATGAATGTGATGTTGTCTCATTTTATTTTACTGTACCAAACGAGACAGCAACACGTTTCTTTTAGCACCCACCATAAAAAACAGGTCCAAGACGATAGCCCATAGTGCGTTAATTTTATACCATTCACTTCAGGTTCTGCAGCCGAAGGAAGCTGCGAGACCGCCAACTGCCATATAGCTCAGTTGGTAGCATGTCTGCCTTCAGAGCTGTAGGGCGTGGGTTCGATCCCCACCCAGGGCAAACATTTATGTGACGTACATAGATGTTTGTTCTGTGTCTGGATGTAGTATGTATTTACAACAAAAAAAAAAGTATTCTAACAGCTATCTAGTTTCCATATTACAAGCTTAGCTTAGTTTGGGGCTAGATGGCGCTATGTGAAAAATGTCCTCCGATATTTATTTATTTATAACATAAATATCACAGGTTTTTGCAAGGTTCACTACGTCCCCATGAGATACACCGGCATGGACAAAGGATGGGCTACGCTCGGAGTTTCTTTGCGCGATAAAATCCGGAATGAGTATATTCGACAAAGAACCAAAGTCACCGACATAGCTATCAGGGTTTGCAAGTTGTAGTGGCTGTGGGCAGGACACATCGCTCGACGAACTGATAACCGATGGGGAAGCGAGGTTCTGGAGCTAGCGACCGCGAACCGTCCTACGCAGCGTAGGTAGGCCTCCCACTATACAGGGTTAGTTCTAATCAGTTAGCATCCTTATAAGGGCATATTCTGTACATCAAAATAAACAACTTTTACTATGGGGCCAACCCCGAAATCGTAAAAAAATATCAGCTGTTCCATACATTTTGCTCAAGGTCGATGAACTTTTTGTATGGAACAGCTGATATTTTTTTCGTGTTTCGGGGTTGGGCATAGTAAAAGTTGTTTTTTTTGATGTACTGAATATGCCCTTAAAAGGATGCTAGCTGATTAGAACTAACCCTGTATATTCTATGGTTACGACAGGGGAGTGTCAGTTTAGGAATGTTCGGCCGGCGCTCCGTCCGGGTGGACAATGCTAGGCAGAAGTCAGAGGCCGCCCGCACGCTAGCCTCGTCGCACGTAACTAAGCATACGTGATAGAAAGAGAGCGGTAAACTAATTAGAACTAACCCTGTATTTATATATATAGGTGGCTGGGGGACATTGTACAAGTCGCGGGCAACCGGTGGATGCAAATAGCAGGTTGTCGTGCAGTGTGGTGGTTTTTGGTATTGCACGTCTCCTGGAACTGGACCTGGACCTGGGTATGTCCTAAAACAGCATCCAGAACCGCCGGAGGACGGGCAGCAGCGTCCTCTCAGTTAACGGTGGTGAGCTCTGCGATCCCCAAGCCGCCTGCCAAGCGTGGGGATTATGGCAACACCCCTCAATTAAGGGGGAGGTCTTGCGGCTGTTGATGTGTGCACGTCTCCAGAGTGATGGCAATGATGACGGCCCCATAAAAGATCAAGAAATAATAACAGATACGGTACAGTAACTCACATTGCGGTTCGGCGTAGGCAGCGCCTTCTTCGCCTTCCGCCTCAGTATGGGCGGAGGGCTGCTCGTCTCCAGTTTCTTCTTGGGAGACACGTACACCGCCGGCACCAGGATCTCCTCCAGGGCTTCCACTTCCACGGAGTACGTTACTGCAATCGTAATGAACGACTTTTGCAATGGGGCCAACTTTAATTCACGTTAAAACACCACAGGCCAAGAATAGGTATAATTTTTTTATTGTCCCTGGCCATGGATCCTGGTCCTTCAGCCGCATTTTTTTTAAACCATATTTCTTTCTCTTCAGTCAAACGAGTCTTTGTCCCAATCAAAGTCACAGTAAGTAACAGGCTAGGCGGAGTTTTGGCGGGAACACGGAAAAATCATGTCATTGCATTCTATTATTTTCTTTAAGCTTGTGTTTTTCGCGGATTAATAATTAAAGATGGTGGTGTTTTATTCATTGAGTGTTGAATTACATGCACGAGTGTGGGCAATTGGTATAATGTAGTTAAACATGTATTTTCGTGTAGTTTTCAAAACTCCGTAGAAGCTCATAGTAAAGTCGCCACAACTTTACTAGGGCATGACTTGGACTCGACTATGACTAATTTCGTGGTGACTGGCTGTGATTTCATGACATATATGACTTAATTTGAATATTAAAAAACTTTGAAAAAAAATATAAACTTGACACTGGCAGAATGCACAACGTGCGATGCCAATAACTAAGAAGAAAGGCAAGGCTTCTTTGGAGTTTTGAAAGCAATGCGAAAAGACATGAAAATACATAAAATAAAATAAATATTGGGGGATTTTTTTTACACACAGCGCCATCTAGCCCCATACTAAGCAAAGCTTGTATTATGGAAACCAGATAGCTGATAGAATACTTTATTTTTATTTTTCGTAAATACATACATACATGTTTTATCATAATCTCCGTGTTATATCACTCGCCCACTCATGCGCGTAAATCGGCCCTTATGAATAAAACGCTAAAAAGTAAGTTCGTATAGGCCGAGTGGCCAGCCCTAGTGTCAGAGTTAATGTGCCGCCCGAAGGCCTCTGACATGGCTGACGGTTGTTGTTATAGAAACTAGAACAAACAACCGGGACCAACAATTTAACGTGTCATCCGATCCACGGTAGCGCTCAGAAATAAATGCAACTCATGGTCACCCACCCAAAGACTGACCGGACCGTCCGTTGCTGAACATCGGTGATCGTTTAGAATCACCGAGACAAGGTACGCCACGAGCGCTAGCGATTTTTATACATTAACACTCGAAAAAAAAAGTTTTGGAAAATATAGATATAATCAACAATTACAACAAAGACAAACAAGACAAGAGACGGATGTTTCTTCGCATCCGATCCGGATGATATTCCGCGTTTATTAACAACTTATGTTTAGATTTTTCGTTATTAGTGTCTAAATATTAAGCTTTTGTTTTAAATAAATTATTATTATTACTATACTTATTATACTTATACTTAATCATTACATACACTAGTTTCACTAGTCTTTAATTTTCTATACGTACCTGCGTTCTGGTTGTCATTGGCAGAGGTTGCATTACTTAGGTAGTTCTTGAGCGGTGAGTCGGCCGGCAACCTGTCCATATTCACAAACCTGCAACCAAACAGAGTACAGAGTAAATAAGGTTAACTAATTTTAACGTCACAATATTAACTTAAACTTATGTATCCTACAAATACAAATCATGTATGCGTGCGTGTGTGTATGTTTATTACATCTTCCTGCCAAAACGGCTGAAAGGATTTGGATGAAACTCGGAATGGAGTTAGCTTATTTCTCATAATAATATACAAACTTTTGTTTTGCATTCCCGCCAAATTTACAGAGGTGGATATACTCAACGTTATAAACAACTCTTACTATAGGATCAACCCTTAAATCGCGAAAAAAAAAACCAGCTGTTCCATTTAAAAGGTTCATTTTCCTTGGACAAAATGTACGGAACAGCTGTGTATAATTTCTATTAAATAATATTATTTTTTATCACACTTGATCGTAACGTGAATCTTAATACATCGGTTTAGGTTCATAATCCAAGATATACATTTTTTTATATTTGCATGCATGTATCATAATGTATTACCAATTACTATTTACATCTTTAAGGCACCGTAAACTTAAGTATCTGATATTAATTTCGGAATCTCTTCGCATTCCTGAGAAAAAGGATCTTGACAACAAGACGGACCATGAAAATGATCCTAAATGTTCCTTTTTTCCTTTTAACTATGCACCGCCCGACGGCTCGAACTCATCGGTGGGCATGGCTAAAAAGCATGCTCTCTTCATCAAACAAATGTGGGAAAGGGAGAAAGAAAGAGAAATGAGGGCGCAAATTTTTACACGTCGACCTTTGGCTGCTAAATTGTGATGAATAAACTACGGAATTAATTTAGTCCAACTAAACTTATTTAAAATTTTGATGAACTAAACTATGCCGCTACTTTCATTATTTTAGTTTCCGTACCCCTTCTGTTATTTATTTCCGTCCTAGTTGGCGTTGAAATTGAGCTAAAATACAAGATGTTTCCTGGCTCATAACTTTCACGTTTATTAACTTTTTACCTTCTTACCAAATTACAATCCTAGATAATGAAGACACAAATCGATATAATACTTAGGCCTGCAACATTACATAGTGGAGTAACATTACTTCCCCGTTTCTATGGAGACGTGACCGGCTTGTTTACTCTTAAGTTATGGAACTCTAAAAATACTCACTTCAAAGGGGAGTCTAATATCTCGACCTCCGCAGCCACCAGCCCTGCCCTGTGGGGCGAGCCTTCTCCCCGCTGCAGCGAGGAGAGTTGGTTCTTTAGCTGTTTCCTGCACTGCAGTACTCTTGACGATTGGCTGGTACTTGAGGAGTTCGATTGGATGGATTCGTTGAAGTCGGACCAGGCGACTTGAGTCTGAAATTGTACAGTTACTTTATTGGTATGTGAAAATCACTGAAAAGAGAAGTGAATAGAACGGAAATGTGACGGGCCGCGCTAGCGGGCATTAAGGCGCTGACAATAGCTGATCCTCCGCGCGTCTGTGGTCTCTGTCTAATTACATAGGTAAAAAAGAGAAGTCGGCGCGCTTGCGCCACGTTTCGTACAGTAATTTTGTTGGAAAATAATTAATTGCAATAAAGTTATTGCGTAAGAAAAAAAACTAGTTCAATAGTAAGAGAGTAAAGGATTACTCGTTTGTAAGTAATACAAACGTATTCCCCTATTTTATTCCTGGATAATTTCCTCTAGGGCATTTAAAAAAAAAACTAGGTGTATTGTAGACATGTGTCTGTGTTATTCTTTTTTTTCAGAAACTAATAGCTAAAAAAATATAACGCTTTAAATATCTTCATAGTAACTTTTGGAGGGCTATATTTTCTTTAGCAGTTAGTTCTGGAAAAAAGGAAAACACAGAGACGTCTCTTTTTAGTTTTTTTTTTTAATAATCAAGGTCCTAGATTATTTAAAAAAAATTGCTCTAGAGGCATTATCCAGGAAGAAAATAGGGGAATACGTTTGTATGGAGAAGCGCTCACCCTGCTCCCTCTAAACGATGCGGGTCACATGTATATTTTTTTTTTAATGTAGTTTTGCGTTTGACTGCCATCTCGTCTGATGATAAACGAAGATGCAGTCTACGAAAAGCTTTTTAGTGCATTTATTCCGCGGGTTGAAACGCGTGCGTGAAATTTCACTTTACAAAACCGTGCGTGCTTTTTTTCCCTTTGTTATTGGCATCGCACGTTGTGCATTCTGCCAGAGACAAGTATATTTGATGTTCAAGTTTATGTAGTATTATCAATTATCAAATATGTAATTAAATCACAGTTAGTCACACGAAATTAGTCAGTCGAGTCCAAGTCATGCCCTAGTAAAGTTGTGGCGACTTTACTAAGAGCTTTTACGGAGTTTTGGAAAAAACTCACTTGCCCACACTTGCGCATCTAATTCAACAGTGCAATGAATAAAACGCCACCATTTTTAATCATTAATTCGCGAAAAAACACAAGTTTAAGAAAATAATAGAATGCAGCGATATGAATTTTCCGTGTTCCCGCCAAAACTCCCCGTGCGTGCTTTCCCCTCGACAGTAGAACAGATACTGGTCACTGTCGATTTCAGAAGCGCTCGCGAAATGGGATGCCCCCGCACGCAGTGTTGGGCCCACGCCTCTCGCGTTATTACCGGTTTGTGGCGAAAAACTATTTTGTACTGTTTAAATTTGTTATCAGTTTCTATTGTCTTGTCTTGTGCACAAAATGTGTTTTTTTTCTACAAATAAAATATTGTCTATTGTCTATTGTCCATTAAATATGAAAAGTATTATCAGTCTTACTTAAAAAAACTTTTCAACCGTTAGTCACTGCTTAAGATGCTCTGCCATCTTCTCTCTGACGTGAAGTGTAACATGCAAGAACAAGACAGAGAAGTTTAAGCAGTGACTAAGAGAATCGATATTATTTTGGGTAAGGCTGTAAATGTATAAAAAAGATTGCGGATGATACATAAGCGGGGCAATCCCGCTTCGGTTGTGAGAAAATCCACATGACACAAAACTCCTTAACGTATTTTTCGATAGATTTTAAATCCCAGCAAATATTATCAATGGGGAATGTGCATGTTTTTTTATTGAATCACAAAAAAGCTGACACGTAACGAAACAAATCATCGAAAGTATTTTTTTTATATGTGCACAAATAACGAAGTTATAAACGTTTTAGTTTCATGTTAGACAGAGGGCAGCTTATGACGTCAAAGTCCACGATTCCAAACAAATACTATACTAGCACGCGTTTTGCTAGAGAGGGACAGATGACTCCCAAATACTTAGAACGCTTATATTTCAGAACTCTATCAGCCGATTTTAATTATTTTTTCGACGTAAGCTTCAGATTCAGTTGAATTTTCAATAATAAGCTAGATGACTGGTTTTTTTTTGTTGTCCTATTAAAATGTGGCCCATAAATATAGCTGATTAATGAAAAGAAAATGAAAATCTGATCAAAAATAAGCAACTTATAAACATTTTAATATTACACTAGACAGAGAGGCGAAACAGCAAATCGTGACGTCACTTCTCTGTACGCCATATAAATTCTATTCTGACAAGGCGTGACGTCATTTTTTGTTTTGTGGGAAAGGGACAGAGTTGTCTCTAACAAAAACTTTAAACGCTCATATATCAGAGCATTATTAACCGATTTCAATTATTTTTTCCATAAACATACTATATTTACTTAAATTCTTAATCAAAGCTATTGGTTTCAACGATTTAAACATCAGTCATCTACCCTATTGAAACACATGCATATTCCCTATTGACGTGACCACAATGTGACCAAGGATTAAATAAGGTAGAAAAAAAGAAGCAAAAAGCAAACCACTAACATCATTGAGGGCGACCTGCACGCGGCCCTCCGTCTGCTCGTATCGCTTTACCCGGGTGTGCTTCCTGCGCAGGAGTTCCAGCGAGTCCAGCAGCTCTGGCTCGTACTTCCGCCGCATGGTGGAGTTCCAGTGGTTCTTTATTGCGTTGTCGGTCCTGAAACGTTTACAAAAAGTTGAATAGCACTACATAGAAAATACAAAATCTTTTAGTAAAGTCGCCACAACTTTACTATTGCGCTTGCACTTGATCGTGACTTTTTGTGTGATTTTATGACTTATTTATTTATTTATTATCTATTGTTTGCGCGAAGGCGTGTGACAAGCCAGCAGTACATATAATAACAATGGATTATGGTCCCGCACTTCTCGTGCATTTCCCAGTGTCAGTTTATTTTTAATTTCCTTGTATTCTTAATGAAAAGCACAGTGTGTACCAGTGGCGAATGGTCCATATAACTAGATTCCTATCGGCTTCCTTTTGAAAATGTGTCTGTAAGTATCCGACATACTATCTAGTACCTACCACCTCTCAATAATCTCCGAGGTGCCTTTAAATTACCTTAGCAATGTCACGGAATAAATATTACTAACTTGCGCGGCAACCCGCTCCGCGTCGAGTAACGCATTCGCCACAGAATGAGTAATAATTACTATGCGCGCAATCCTATGCGAGCCACAGAATACATTACAGTGAGTACAGCAAATTCACAGAATTAGTATTAGTTTCTATGCGCGTCGGGCGCCGCCGGGTTGCCTTGCGATCTGTCCTGTTTCACAAGTCTTGCATGTCGAACACAGCGTCTCGCGCGTAAGCGCTAGCTATCTCTCTCACACTCGTGAATTTTTGTATCATTCCTGCTCGCTCACACACGCGGGATAACTCGGTGATTTTCGGCTTATGATACCTATTCATTGTATTGTTTACGTTGATAGAAGTGAGTTCCGAGCTATCTATAAACTATAAATCTAGTATATTTCTCTGCTATAAATTAATGTTGATACGGTTTTCAGGTACAAAATTATAGGTATTTCAGGTAATAATTATACATTATAGGTTTATTGGTATTCTACCATAATGTCGCCATATTGTACCAACCTTCCGGGTAAAAGCTTGGCAATCTTGGCCCACTAGTTGCCCAGTTGGTTGCCATAACAATAAATTAACTTACCAGGTCACGCCGGCCTTTATTATATTTAAAAAATACTAATATTGCCATATTGTACCAACCTGCCGGGTAATAGCTTGGCAATCTTGGCCCACTGGTTGCCAAGTTGTTTGTGTGCTTGGTAAATGATCCTGTCCTCCGACTCCGTCCATGCAGTCTTCTTTATAGACGGATTTAGGTGGTTATGCCATCTTTCTCTGAAATTACATGAGAAAAAGTTTAGTTATCGTAATAGTTCTGATAGCAAGCTGGAGTTTCAAAGCGATAAAAAAAAAGATATAATATAAAACATATATATATATATATATATATAATAATTATACTTGACTAATTTGACTGGTGCTTCGGTAATTACTTAATTATTATTTTTAATTTTGACCTATGTAATGAATTATAATCGATGTGACTTCAATAAATAAAGAATTAATAATTATATATACAATGTGTAACAAAAAGGTTCAACAATACGGAAGGGCATGTATATACTCATCATTATGAACAACTTTTACTATGGGGTCAAACCTGAAATCGCGAAATAAAATTAGCTGTTCCATACAAAAAGCTCATTGACCTTGGACAAAATGTATGGAACAGCTGATTATATTTTCGCGATTTCGGGGTTGGCCCCATAGTAAAAGTTGTTCATAATGACAAGTAGGTGCTTACCCTTCAGTATTGTTGAATCTTTTTGTTACACATTGTATAATTATTGTATGTTCGATAAGGACGAGACTGTTGAGACATATGAAATATTTTTATAACACCTTATTCTGTACAGTTTACGCAATAAATAAATTATGATTATGATATCTTTTAAATTATATTGACTAAGGGGATGTTAGCTAATGCTTGCATACGAAATAAATGAATTAACACAGCAATTTGTTATAAGTTAATTTTTGTAGTGGTCTGCAGAGTCCGCCTGGGGTAGTACCACACCTTTGCCTGTTATTCTAACGCCAAGCAGTAGTGTGCAAGCATTACTGTTCCGGTTTGAAGGGCAATGTTACCAGTGAAATTACTGGGTATGAAGAGATTTAACATCTAATATCTCAGGGTGACGAGCGCAGTGCAGTGCGGCGCAGGATTGTGTTCGCAAGTTCACAATTCTGCCAAAAAGTGCCACTAACAGTAGCAGTGCCTGTGAATTGTGAACATAATTCACAGGCACTGCTACTGTTAGTGGCAGGCGTGACGCTTACCATCAGGTGAAAGTCTTGCGAAGTGTCACGCCTGCCACTAACAGTAGCAGTGCCAGAATTGTGAACTTGCGAACACAATCCTGGACCTGGTTATGTCTTTAAACTGCAACCAGAACCACCGGAGGACGAGCAGCAGCGTCCTCTTGGTCAACGGTGGTGACCATTCTGCGATCCCCAAGCCGCCTTCCAAGCGTGGGGATTATGGCAACACCCTATAAAGGGCAGGGCCTTCGTCCAGCAGTTGACGTTTTAGGGCTGACGACGACCACAACCTGCGCCGCACTGCACTGCGCTCATCACCCTGAGATTAGATGTTAAATCTCTTTATACCCAGTAATTTATCTGGTAACATTGCCCTTCAAACCGGAACACAGTAATGCTTGCACACTACTGCTTGGCGTTTGAATAGCTGGCAAAGGTGTGGTATTTCCCCAGGCGGACTCTGCAGTAGAGTCCTACCACTACAGAACAGTTTTGACCGTCGTTCTACCTAAGAAGTAGGGTAGGGTAGTCGCTTTTCTGAGCTGCTGCCCGTCCTCCGGTGGTTCTGGGCGCAGTTTTAGGACATACCCAGGTCACTAGTAAAAGTAAGTTACAGATAGGTTTAATCAGTTCACCTGCATTGTTTGCCTATTCTGCCCTTCAGATGTCGCGCTATGAGCGTCCATTTCTTTGGTCCGTATTTGGCGACCAGGTCGACCACCTTCTCGTCTTCCTGGAAATAAGGATAAACACCATGGTTAATACACTGGTGAACAATAGGGTATATGACTGATGTTTGAATCGTTGAAACCAATAGCTTTGATGAAGAATTTAAGTAAATATAGTATGTTTATTGAAAAAATATTTTCAATCCGTTATAAATGTTCTGATATACAAGCGTTTAAAGTTTTTGGTAGAGCCAACTCTGTCCCTTTCCCACAAAACAAAAAATGACGTCACGCCTTACTTGTCAGAATATAATAATAATAAATATTAAAAATAAAAATGTTTATTGCTTCTTCGACTTGTCAGAATAGAATTTATATGGCGTACAGAGAAGTGACGTCACGATTTGCTGTTTCGCCTCTCTGTCTAGCATGATATTAAAATGCTTATAAGTTGCTTATTTTTAGTCAGATTTGCGTTCTTCAGGTTTCTTTTCATTAATCAGCTATATTTAGACTAAATATAGCTGATTAATGAAAAGAAAACGAAAATCTGATTAAAAATAAGCAACTTACATATAAGCATTTTAATATCATGCTAGACAGAGAGGCGAAACAGCAAATCGTGACGTCACTTCTCAGTTCGCCATATAAATTCTATTCTGCCACATTTTAATAGGACAATAAAAAAACCAGTCTACTAGCCTATTGAATGGGGCATAATGGTACGTCTAGCACGTAGTAGGTACATAATATACCAATACTCTCAGCGGATGTTTCGGAAATCGTAATACAATTAAACCACATAACAATAAGATCATCACTAGACACGCCATTCATTTATTACAAAAAAAAAACTTCAATTGTATCGATTAAGCACATTATACACCTTCAAACTACAAAAACAATTATAAACTTTAACAACCAAATCATAAAGATCACAATGGCATATCGCAGGCGGTAAAACAAAAAGGCGTTAGGCAAAAAATTATGAAAATTATCGATCATCTGGTCCGTGCGAAATTCGTTACTGCACAAGGTGAACTAGTGCGTGGGTGACGAAAAAAGAACTAAGGATAAGACTGTCGCAAAAAACCAACTACTTAAGTAAGTAGCGGGAGATTGTTTAAAAGCTAACAAATGCATCTTATTGATCAACTTCTATCTAGAAAATTAATAATAAAACTTGGCAAACTGGTGAAATCAGAGCGCGCAAATCGTATTTACTTACATAGTAATAAACCTATAAAGAACATTAAGAGGGAATCCAACCTATAAAGAACCTTAAGAGGGAATCCGGTGCGCGATTCTCCATACAAACGTATTTCCATATTTTAGATAGATAGATAGATAGAAACTCTTTTTTGTGCACACCAAAAAAATAAAATTGAAAAAGATACAAGAACCTTTTGAGTTAGTGCCACAATTGGCGGCCTTATCGCTAAAAGCGATAATGCCTCTAGAACAGTTTTTTTTATAACGTCTAGGTCAACTGTACACATATCTCTGTCATTTCCTTTTTTCCAGTAACTAATTGCTAAAAGAAATATAACCTTTAAATATTTTCTTAGTAATCTTTGGAGTGATTTATTACTTCAGCAATTACTTGCTGAAAAAAAATTTACAGAGACATGTCCACAGTAGACCTAGAATAAATAATAATAAATAAATAGAAAAGTTTGCTTTAGAGGCATCCGGAAGAAAATAGGGGAATACGTCTGTAATTGCTCACCAGATTCCCTCTTAAATGGTAAAACAATATGTTGAGTTTTTGTTGTACTAAGCGTAAAAAACAACAAATTGATTTTTTTTTTGTTTCTACGGGCCCTGTTGTACTTGTAAAATAGCGTTAAATTCCATTTAACCTAAAACGCCATTTATGCTTCAATTAATACGACCATAACAATAAAAATTAATTCCTTCGTAAAGTACTTTTGTACTGTTTTGTCTAAACGTAACGATTAAGATTACATCAAAAACAACTCTAATACCTTATACTAATAGTTAATTTTAATTGGTAACCTTGATCCGGTTGTTTCGTTTAATTAAGCGGGCTACGCTCATTTACTTTATAGAAGTGTTTATCTCTCCGAGTAATTCTTTTATTATTACTCTAAGGTTGATCCCTTCTAGTAAATATTACCGCGGTTACAATATTTGTGTTAACCACTTAACATAAACACGTGGTATTAGTTTTCAAAAAAGCTTTGACCGAGTCAAGGGCACTGGCAAACCGGACAGATATGGTGTTGATAAGGCGTGCTCTCAGCTGAGACTCAAGGCCGGGCGAACGATGTTGAATACTTTGGTAATTTCCACAGTCTTGTGCCTTGAAAGCTAAACATATCTTAGGGAACACATTGAAATACTGAAGATATATATATATATATATATATATATATATATATATCATGTTATGTGTATTATGAAGGTCCATAAAGTCATTGTCAGGCGTTATCTTATAGATGTGGTCCTTATAATTACGCGACTAGGCAGCCTAGTATGTCCAGACCTGGGTATGTCCTAAAACTGCAACCAGTACCACCGGAGGATGGGCAGCAGCGTCCTCTCCGTTAACGGTGGTGAACATTCTGCGATCCCCAAGCCGCCTGCCAAGCGTGGGGATTATGGCAACACCTCCCTATTAAGGGGGAGGCCTTCGTCCAGCAGTGGACGTTTTCTGGCTGATAGGTAGGCAGCCTTATAGCTTTATTAGTTTAGTAGTATATCTGCCTTGAAAGCTGCAGGGCTGGGGTCTAATACAATCGAATTGGTCAGTGCACACTCCACGAGTCCGCCTCGTCTCAGACGCCTAAGAGCCTTTTGGCCGCCTACTACGCCACAAGCTAACCAAATGTACATTCCGAAAAAAGAGTGGGATGCAGAATTCAGAAATTTTTAGGCAGTAAGTAAGTAAGTTCGTATAGGCTGAGTGGCCAGCCCTAGTGTCAGAGAAAATGTGCCGAAGGCCTCTGACATGGCTGACGATTGTTGTTATAGCAACTAGAACAACCGGGACCAACAATTTAACATGTCATCCGACCCACGGTAGCGCTCTGAAATAAATGCCACTCACGATCACCCATCCGAAGACTGACCGGACCGTCCGTTGCTTAACATCGGTGATCGATTAGAATCACCTAGACAAGCTACGCCACGAGCGCTACAAAGGTAGTTACAGTGATGATCTACATTTTATGCGGAACAATAAATCGTGAACAGGAAATCGATTTAACATTTAGATAAAAAATGCGAAGTTTTCCTACCAAATAAAAAACCGGGCAATAGTAACCCACGCACGTTTAAAACACCGATAAAATTTACACTTTAACTATAAAGACACACCTAAGTCTTTTTATGGATTTATATTTCTCTATTGACAAGGAAACAAATAATTCTTGTGTTATTAACAACTCTGTGAAGAACATCATCGATATATTCAGGAGTTTTATTGTATTGTTAGTCACCAGTTGTAAAGTAACTTGTTCTCACGAATCCTCAAGGACGATGGGTTGAGTATCGGACGAGTTCTGACGTCATCTTACAATCTGAGAAATGGTACAGAAACTGGTTACAGCATAGCTACAGCTATTATCTTTTCATCACACTTGCTCGTAAAGTGGATCTTATTGCATCGGTTTTAGGCTCGCTAAATGTCAACCTGCGCGCGCATTGCTGGTTTGGGCGCCATTTTCCGCAAATGTTTGTTGGCGTTTTCTCTGTGTGTTGATTATTATCATTTTCAGGTTTTTTCCTCGCAAGTGTGATGAAAACAGTCGTATGGAACTCTTGTGCTATGTTTCAATACACTCTCGGCTTCCTTATCGCGCTCGCCTGCGGGTCGCACGTATAATACCGCCTCTAGTGTAATGACCAACATAGCACACCAACATATCATAATGTACTATTATGTTATCGGTGTCTTTAGGAGACCGACTTCGTTTATAAGTATTTGTAAGAAGGCTACCACCATGTCCAAGAATCACAGCAAAGAAGATTATCCGAACGAGATGTTTATACAATTTTTAGTGATGCATTTGAAAAGTTTTTACAAACCTATCGATGATATCGCAAGCAAACACAAATAGCTCTTAGATAACTAACTCAAAGTTAACATTCAGGGCATGTGTCCGTACAATGGATTCATTCATAAAAGCGTAGGTACTAGGAGTCCTGTTTGGTCATTTCGGGCACACGCCTGATTTTATGACCGAAAACAATTTGGTTGACGTCATTTCATGAATATTAAAAACTAGGTAGTTGCTACTGAATTCTATAAGGAATTAGTATTGGGTTACGCTATTAGGTGGTCCTTCGAAAGGTTACTGAAGGCTACGCTGGCGGGAGAAAGTACGTTTTATTTCAAATAAGGTTATGTTCCAATACAAGCAGGTATTTCTGAGTGTAAGGGGTCAAATGATCACCTGCAATATAAGCGGTATTGTCGACGCGTGTAGAACCCGGGAAATGGGTTTAACCACGATTTTTAAAACGCTCCACGCTGTAACTCTAAACAAAAACCTTCTAAGGACATTCTGCACTTTGCTATTGCGCGAATAAGCTAGATGACTGTTTTTTTTTATTGTCCTATTAAAATGTGGCCCATAAATATAGCTGGTTAATGAAAAGAAAATGAAAATCTGGTCAAAATAAACAACTTATAAGCATTTTAATATCATGCTAGACAGAGAACCGAAACAGCAAATCGTGACATCACTTCTCTGTACGCCAAATAAATTCTATTCAGACAAGTAAGGCGTGACGTCATTTTTTGTTTTGTGGGGAAGGGACAGAGTTGTCTCTAACAAATACTTTAAACGCTCATATCAGAACATTATTAACCGATTGAAATTATTTTTTCAATAAACATACTAGATTTACTTAAATTCTTCATCAAAGCTATTGGTTTCAATGATATAAACATCAGTAATCTACCCTATTGAATGAGCGCCAAAATCATAGGGTGTGGCATTTCCATATTTACAAAATGTGTGCGAGCTATTTATGAAAAATTTGCTGGACCTTGGGATTCCGCAGTTTTTCCGCATTTATGGAGCGAGTCGGTTTACAGGAGAGAAAAGATTATAGCGCAGACATTTTCCTGCTGCACGCACGTGGCATGACCCTTACAAATCGACAGAACGTGACCATGTGATGATCAAAGCACCAACCACCGACCTTGTAACCGATCCCGCCTCCGAGATATTAACATCAGGGAGGCTATTCTCAAGAGGTGAGATGCCATCTCATCTCGAAAAAAATCTCTATCTTCGACTTTTCTTATTTTCTACTCTATGGTTCGACATATTTACGATTGCTGGCGCACGAGATACATCGAGTTGTCGGTGGTTATGAGATGAGATGCAATCTCATCTCGTAAAAACTCTATATTTTCGAGTTTTCTCATTCTCAACTCTATGGTTCGACATATTTACGATTCCTAGCGCACGAGATACAACGAGTGGTCGGTGGCAGTCGAGAAGCCAATGAGATGCGTAAAAACACAAACACAAGACAGACAAGACAGTATAATAATAAGTATAAACTAGTTAATTACATTGAACAGTACGATATCTAATGAATCAAGGCTTATAATCAGAAGAATGGGATTTAATTTATACTATATCGATTTCACCGATTTTCCGTAATTAAAGTTGAAAGAAATGGAACGTAATATAACTGAGATGTGTCCATCTCATCCATGAGAATACCAAAAGGTATGTTTTTGTGAGATTTTCATGCGAGATTGAAATCTCGAAAACGACATAAATATCTCATTTTTGAGAATAGGCTCCCTGTTCGATCAATCGGTCATTTGTTGGTTTTTAATAGTTCCTGGCCATGGATACTAGTCCTTCAGCCGAATACATATTTCTTCATCGATCCTCCTTTCTGCAGTTAAATGAGTCGTAGTCCAAGTCACACACGGTAAGTCACAGTCAGGTAAATCGGTCATGAAGCAGCAGTGTTACCAGATACACGGTAAGTAATTACCTTAGATGCACGGTATTTTTGACCAAAACACGGTCTACGGTAATGATCTATTACCGAGTAAATAATAGTCGATTTTGCTTAATAATATGTAAAAAAAAACGTTGTATTTTGTTTTAGATTGCACGATAATATACACTGTAATTTAAAAATAAATCTAAGGTAATTATACCCAAAACATGGTAATTTTAGTCTACTGACACGGAAGTTTGAAATTTTCATCTGGTTACACTGTGAAGCAGTAACAGTCGGACAGTCATGTCGCTGCCTTGTATAATTTTCCAAAACTTGTGTTTTTTCGGTGTTAATGCATAAAAATGGTGGCGTTTTATTCATTAAATGCTGATTTACGAGCAAGAGTGTGGGCAAGTGATATAATGTACTGAAACGTGTATTTTCGTGTTGTTTCCAAAACTCCGAAAAAGCTTGTAGTAAAGTTGCCAAGACTTTACTAGGGCATGATTGGACTTGACTGTGACTTACTGTGTGTGACTTGGACTGTGACTACGACTCATTTAACTACTAAAAGAAGGATCGATGAAGAAATAAATATTCGGCTGAACGACTAATATCCATGGCCAGGAACTATTAAAAACAAACAACGTAACAGTCGGCTGCTTTTGCTTTTTTATTAGTGTGATAATTGAACACGAAAATAATATTTTGAATACGTAAAGATAACTTTAAAACGGCAGGTCAAACTGCAAACCGATTTTAGTACCAAATACACGAGCAAGTGTGGGACTTCCTAGAAGCAATGAATGGAGTTTCACGTCCGCAGTAATGCTAGCATTCCGTGCAGTGTCGATATGATTCACGCTTCCTTGCATTGATAGACTGACTGGCGTGCAATAATCGACTTGGATTTAGCACCGTCCATTTGCATGAATCGATGTTTTGCATGCAATTTGTAGATTTGCAACTGGTTATAAATTAGAGACGCAAAAACAGCATTATAGTGGTTTTGAAAATTAAACTGATTGTGTAGTGGATCTGGGAACTTATTTTTGAATCGTACGCAAGCGTAGCGCATGCGATAGGAGCTAACCTTAGAACGATACTGTTTGGAATAAGGTTCAATATCGTTTGAAAGTCGGCTCCTTATGCATACCCAACTTTGCGCACGAATAAAAAATAAGGCCCCCGAACGTTTGTATTGATAGAAACCTGACCTCGTGCCATCTCATTAATGGCAATGGCAATAAAAAATAATTAAAGACATGGCACGAGTTTTGAAATACAGCAAGAAGGAAACAAAAATATGAACAGTTTTAAAGGAAAACGTAGGTTTTCCTTTATTATAGTCCACCAGGGGTTCGATTAGACGACCGACGTACGAGGGTCATGTTCTTGTATTCTCTATGCACACGGTCTGAGAGCATGTATCTACTTAAAGCATATACAGGACTATTTTTTATTCATGTATAAAACTTTAAGGGGTCATTGTACTCATCATTTTGAACAACTTTTCCTATGAAACCCTGAAATCGCGAAAAAAAACAGCTGTTCAATACAAAAAGTTCATTGACTTGTACTTGACTTGAATGTATGGAACCGCTGTTTTTTTTTGCGATTTCGGGGTAGACCACATAGAAAAAGTTGTTCTTAATGATGAGTACAATGACCCTTAAAGTTTTATACTTTCATAAAAAATAGTAGTGTATAGGGATTTCATTGTACAAAAACATTATTAATTGGGACCAAACCTGAAAAAGTTAAAAAATGTCTGCTGTTATTATAGAAAAAAGTAATCAACGCCTAACAATTTTTTAAATGTTATCCAACTGTAACTGTGTTGTTGTAAAAGTCGCGAGCAACCGGTGGATGCAAATGGCAGGTTGTCGTACAGTGTGGCGTTCTAAGGGGGAGGCCTTCGTTCAGCAGTGGACGTCTCCGGGCTGATGATGATGATGATGATGATGATGATGATGATGATGATGATCCAACTGATTTTTCTTTAGTAATTTCAGGGCTGGTCCTATAGTAAAAGCTGTTTACAATGATGAGCATACCCACTTTCGCTCCTACCGATGTTACGGCTTCTGCAGGCCTACTACACGCCGGGGACATTTTTTTTCTTAGTTGTTGGCATCGCACGTTGTGCATTCTGCCTGTTTCAAGTTTATGAATTTTCAAGTTTTTTTACTAAAACCAAGTCAAATATGTCATGAAATCAGTCAGTTACAGGAAATTAGTCATAGTCGAGTCTAAGTCATGCCCTAGTAAAGTTATGGCGACTTTACTATGAGCTACTACGGCGTTTTGAAAACAACAAGAAAAAACATGTTTTCACCACATTATATCACTTGCCCACACTCGTGCATGTAATTCAACACCCAATGAATAAAACACTACCATTTGTAATCATTAATTCGCGAAAAAACACAAGTTTAAAAAAATTATAGAATGCAACGACATGATTTTTCCGTGTTCCCGCCAAAACTGCCGGGGACATTGTCTTCGATCAACGTAAAAACGTGACAAAGAATATGGATCTCGCTATATAGAATATCGCGTCTCTCATTTTCGCGTGATGGGAAGATCGCATACAATTTTATCACGTTTCGCGTTCTACTAGGCAGGTTTAGTCAGGGGGTGTCACTCCGCAGTTTAGGTATGTTCGGCCGGCGCTCCGTCCGGGTGGACAATGCAAGGCAGAAGTCAGTCGGCGCCCGCATGCTAGCCTCGTCGCACGTAACTAAGCATACGTGATAGAAAGAGAACGGTATATCTCGGTGAATATAGCGAGCGGTATCCAGCGCTGTGCGAGTTGAATTGCTACTTTATTGCCTAGTAGATAGAGTCCTCATTTAAATTCCTTTGCGGAGTTAACTTTCTGTACGTAGACTATTATTTATTCTGTGGTTTAGTAGGCAGGCTTGAAAACTGAAGAAAAATCAAGAGCGATTCTTATCCTCACCTCCTTCGTCCAAGGGCCTTTGACTAGTTCCGGATTGACGACTTTATGCCACCGTTGCTGGCACTGGACGTCTGATCGGTCTGTGAACTCATTGGCGATGAGCTCCCAGTTCTCGTTGTACGCTCTCACCAGCGTTTTTAGCTTTTTGTCCTGGAAACAAGAGAAAATAGAGATTCATTTAAAGCTTTGATAAATTATATGTCTAGATAGGCTGATGGAACCTAAACGCGTCGAAAAAAATAGCAGTTAACTGTTAGCCTCTTATGCATGCACACTATACAACGACAATGGTGCAACGCGAGTGTAAGACATGGCTGTCACGCACACTAGTATAATAATGTTGGCCTGTCATTTTTCGTTCATAAACAGTACGAGACTCTATCTAGACATATTATTAATCAAAGATTTAAAGATCGTGTTTTAAAGGCATGTGTCATTTTGGCCTAGTTCATACAAAGGAGTATGGGAAATGTATACCACTAGGCCATCTGCATAGGGGAAATGTCCTAAGCCTTTATAATATTTAATTATTTTATTTTGTTCCCTAAATGATGATGATGTGTGAAAGATTAATTCAAGGCGCAGAATGTTCTATTCACATTGTCGCAAAACGTACAGTTCGCGGAATAACCTTTTGACGGAATGTCCTATTCAACGGGTCCTATGTGTGAACGAAACCACAAAAAGAACCACAAAGTCAATATTGTTTATTGCACATTATGCTGCTTATGTAACTAACATTACTTACATAATTACCCAAATGAGGGTATATGGCAATTTAGTGTGGAGCGGTCCGATCTGTTTTTTGCATGATTGCTTCATAAAGAGTCGTCGTTAAGAAAGTCTTGTATGGAATAATAGCATTTTTTTTATTAGCAACGTAATTAATTAATTAGCAAAACTATGTTCGTTTTCATCACTCTTTAAGTCGTCAGGTAATTTATTAAATATTTTAATAGCCATTGCATGAGGACCACTACTCTGCATTTCTAATCTTGATTTTTGTATGGTTAATTTATGTTTGAACCTGGATATTTTCGAGGTTGGTCTGATACTTTTTTAAAGTATTCAGGGTACGTTTTTTACAAAATTACAAGTTCCTAGAATATATATTGATGCTATTGTTAACACAGCAAAACCTAGCTCTGTTTCATTCATGTTAATCTCATCTTACTGGCATGGACTAGATTTTTCAATGTTAATTCAAATTCAAATAATTTATTTTCAGACTTAGTCCATAATAAGATTCACATTAAAACATTATAGAAAATACATCACTAAATTCAAGAAAAAAAAAAAAAAAACAATTAAAATAATAATAATATCGGTACAAATGTCAGAGAGTCAAAATAATAATAATCATCAGCAGAGCATGTCCGGAATAAATTTCGTGAAATAATACTTATCTCTAAATCAAAATAGTTTATAAATTATACATTAAATAAAATGATTATTATTTAGACCCACTTTACTACCTACCAAAGTCTCCTTCTTAAAAGAATAATAATAATAGTAAGATTCAAATAATTTAGAGTTGTGGCATTTTTATCCAATGACGTCTCATCCTCGTAGGTCTCCAATTTCAATTCGAATACTTAAAAACAACCTATTCTTATATTATTTTTATTGGACAACAGAGCGAGATAATAATGTTATATTATCATTGATATTATCTATATATTTTTTATTGGTTGAATTTATGATGACTCGCGCTAGTCAGCGCGAAGCGCGAATTGTATTCGCACCTCTATATAATTAGTTGTTATTTTTTTTTTATACTTTCAAGTGACGAGACGAGCAATAAGTTCGCCTGGTGATAAGCGTCACGCCTGCCACTAACAGTAGCAGTGCTAGAATTGTGAACTTGCGAACACAAACCTTCGCCGCACTGCATTGCCCTCGTCACCCTGAGATATTAGATGTTAAATCTCTTCGTACCCAGTAATTTCACTGGTAACATTTCCCTTCAAACCGGAACACAGTAATTGCACACTACTGCTTGGCGGTTGGATAACTGGCAAAGGTGTGGTACTTCCCTAGGCGGACTCTGCAGTAGAGTCCTACCACTACAAAAACATATTTAACTAACAACCAAGTATTGCTACTATTAGGTTCACTAGTATCGAGTCAGTTGTTCAGTAATAATTACCTCATCCTTCGTCCACCGTCCTCTGTTGATATTCTTCCTCTGCCCAGAGCCTTTGGTTGTAGCCTGCACATCCTCATAGATTGTCGAGTCCTCTGAGTACTCACTCGTCTCCGATTCACTGAAAACAACGAGAATATCGTAATTAGTAGATACCTTATAGTATAATAGTACATTATGATACAAGTGTGCTATGTTGGTCATTACACTAGAGGCGGTATTATGCGCGCGAGCCGCAGGCGAGCGCTATAAGGAAGCCGAGAGCGTAATGACTAACATAGCACAAGAGTTCCATACGACTGTTTTCATCACACTTGCGAAGAAAAAACAAACTTTTTTTGATAATAATCAACCACACAGCGAAAACGTCAACAAACATTTGCGGAAAATGGCGCCCAAACCAGCAATGCGCAGGTTGACATTTACTTCAGCGGCATAAGAACTCTTTGTTGGTATTACAAAAAAACTGTAAGTATTACCCGGCTACATTAAGAGTGCTTCGTATACATACGTCTAATTGCAGTCACGTACAAATTTGACTTTACCGGGTTATACCTATTATAGCACAAGTGCCGTAATGCAAAGTAAAAAGTACGCGTGCGTAATAGCTTGGATTATGAGCCTAAAACCGATGTAATAAGATCCACTTTACGAGCAAGTGTGATGAAAAAGATATTATGGCATTTACAACCGTGAGTTATCGTATCGCTCTCGCATTGGAAAGTTTTCGTAGCGATTAAGTATGTATATTTATAGAATGAGCGTTTTCCAATCTTCTGTATTAAATTTAAAAAACTTTCTTTAAAACGTGTGCATATAAATATAACGAACTTAAAAAACAAAAAAAAACGACTTCGAATTAATATGGGTGAGTCCACCTCAAACGTACTCTATAAAAAACAGATTTTTTAAAATCAGTCAACAATTGACGGAGAAATCGGTGAACATATATATATATTATTTTTTAAACATACATACAGTCGAACATAGAACCTCCTCCTTTTTTTGAAGTCGGTCAATAAAATAGGCAAGACAAGATAAATTATTTAGTTACACTTTTTTTAAATGTACACTGCGATTTTATATCTTCAGTAGTAGTGTGCTAGCTGGACTACTAGTCAAAGTTTATGGATTAAGTTCAAGATTAGGTTCTACTCAAGTAAAGCACGAGGTTTTTTTAAACAGTTTGAGATGATACGACGTGGGTTGAGTACGGAACAACCCGCCAAATTATGTAGACCAAACGCAACATTTGTTTGTATTAATGTTTATTTATGACCAATTTAGCTCTAATTCCAAACCGAAACCCAACCCTATCATTCAAAGTTTTTTTCTTAAACTCCATCAAAAAAACATGGCTTATTAACTACAGGCTCCAAACACGTGCTCTGTTTGAAAATGAGGGCTTCTTCATCAGTATACATACATACATCAGCCAGAACACGTCCACTGCAGGCGAAGGCCTCCCCCTTAAACCCAGTAATGATACAGCATTTTTATTTATGACTCAAATAACATTGACTGTTACTTATTCTATGTCCCAAATCATACTAAACATTACTACTTCCGTGTCAGTGGCCATACTGACTACATTTCCTCTGTGTCCCAAGTCGTACTAGATATTACGTATTCTATGCCCCAAGTCTATTGACTGTTACTTATTCTATGTCCCAAATCATACTAAACATTACTTCTTCAGTGTCTGTGGCCATACTGACTACATTTCCTCTGTATCCCAAGTCGTACTAGATATTACGTATTCTATGCCCCAAGTCTATTGACTGTTACTTATTCTAAGTCCAAAATCATACTAAACATTACTTTTTCCGTGTCAGTGGCCATACTGACTACATTTCCTCTGTGTCCCAAGTCGTACTAGATGTTACGTATTCTATGCCCCAAGTCTTACGTAATCTAACATTATTAGCTTTTATAATAATAAGCAGAACTTAGGCTCGGCAAAGCTTTGTGTGATAATGCTAAACGTGACTTGTGATCCGAGATACGAATGTAGGATAAATTGTTTTACTTGTATTATTTGATAGGCGTACCTATTATCAAGGACGATCTATTATAATATACCGCTTGGCTTGTGTATATTATACTACCACGAATTGACTAACATAGCGCTGTGACACTCGATGGAGTGACGATATACATGCGACAACTAGTAGTGGCTGGAAGCGAAAAGGCAACTTATGGGAAAACTTTCAGCGTAACAAGTGCATTACCTAAAAATGCAGAAAAAAAACTGTAGATAGATGGAATATATCGGAATATATCGTCCGACGCTCTCAAAACGTACTTACCATTATTTTTATGCAGGTAAAAAAAGAAGTATATTACAAGGCTAGAGGTCGCCCGCGACTTCGTCCGCGTATGGAAGAAATTCGGCCCGCTCCCAAAACTCACCACTTTAAATCATCCCGAGCATTTTTTTACGCGGTTTGGGCTGTGCTTTGTCAGTCTGCCAGTCAGTCAGTCAATCAGTCAAGACAGAGCCTTCTATAAATAGATTTGCTTAGTTTGGGGCTAGGTGGCGCTGTGTGAAAAATGTCCACCGATATTATACTATATTATTACTATATACTATATTATATTAAACACAGCAACTTATAGACAAGCAAGACGCTTAGCATCAACCAGTCGCTATTTTACTTAGCTTTATAAAATTACCTTCTGACTTTGTTCAAGACGAAGTCGTCGTTATATTAGGTAAACAAGGACATCCTTGTCTCAAGAAGAGGAATGTTAAGTAAACTTCATTCCGGTTTCTAATCACCTGATCTACACCAGACAACGCTACATCGTCGTAAGTTTTAAAAGTGTCTTGCTAAGCAGCGACAATGATAAGATGGAATGGACGGGAAATAAGCGCACGGATTTTGAAGACTATATGTTGAGCGCCGGCTCTCCACTCGCTTCCATACTCTGCCTTTGCGACATACGAGCCGTACGATACGACAATACAAACTTCTAATACATCACTTCAATACATGTGTTCTCTTTTTGTCATGCAGTAATTAGATTCGTTATCTCTATTTTCTGGCAAATGTAATATGCATACTTTTAGCTAGGTATGCTTGATTGTGTTGTTTTGTTAATTTTGATCGCTTTGCAAGCGCTGGGCCCGGCCATTCCATTATCACCGTCGCTGTTACTAAGTATATGAAGTGAGACTTTATAATACACGACGAGACGAGAATTTTTAGGAAAACTTCCAAAGGAAGTTACGAAATCAATGGTAAAAAGGATGATTTGACCGAGGATCAGTAAGGAACAACCCGGTTTTACAAGCAACACAGACTATATGCTGAATTTTTTTTAATAAGGAACAGGACTTGATTATCCGTAAACCGAATTATACCATACCCGCCCAAGAAAATTCGTTCCACATTACTTAACTCAAAAATAGTGTGGACATTTCATACAGCGCCATCTAGCCCCAAACGAATCAAAGCTCGTAAGAACCAAATAGCTGATAGAATACTTATAAATACATACAACACCCAGACACAGAACAAACATCTTTGTTCGCCACAAAAATGCTTGTCCTGGGTAGGAATAGGAATCGAACCCACGCCCACAGCTCTGAAGGCAGACATACTACCGATTAAGCTATTAAGGCAGGCGATAAAATCTGCTCTCGTTCCACATTCAGTCATATTTTTACTATTAAGTCTATTTGCCTGTGGGTGACGTATACGCAGAAACAGTACAACGCTCTTCGTGTACAATATAATAATGCCTTTAGGATGCTGATGGGACTGACCAGGTACTGCAGTGCGTCGGAGATGTTTGCCGAGTCTCGCGTGGACTGTTTCTACACGACCATGCGGAAACGGTGCACATCCCTGCAGGCCTAACATGCGTACCGCGAGAAATTTTTCTCGATTCTACAAAACAGGACAAGGCTACGAATCTGTATAAGTTTGTCTCGTTTTCGCACGACATAAAGACACGACATAAAGACACGACAAAATTTTCTCGCGGTGCGCATGTTAGCCCTGCTGGTGCGCAGGGTGCGGGCCAGCTCCAACAGTATCCTAAACGTATTTGCAAATAGGTTTGACTGTCAGTACATGAACCACTGTTACAGGGTTCATGTACTGACTAATAAGCAAACAAATAGATTTAATTAGTAATTATATTTTAATTTTGTTGTTATAGTAAATTGTATTATTTTTTAATTATTATTGTTTGTGACTATTTGATATGACATCTATGTCGAAATAAATGAAATTTGAATTTGAATTAATACATCCTTGATTCGTCTCATGATATTTTGTGTTTTTGTTGGCTCATCATAGAAAATGATAGGTCATCTGAGTAGTTTTGAGTAGTTTTCATTACCGAGCAGGTGAACACTGAAATGCTAGAAAGCATACACACAAATACATATATATACATATATACACAAATAATGGTCCAGTCAATTTCTTTTAATTTTTCTCAAACTGTACTTACACCAGAGATTTTAAAGAAAAAAGAAAGAAAATAATTTATATATTTTGATTTTAGATACGTGAGATAAAATAAGAAAATAGCATTGTGTGGAATGAATATTTTTTAATTTTGTGGGACAAGTACACGGTCCTAGAATCTTAGACATACGACATAGAAATCATTGCCTAAAATGGTATATATGTTAGTTGTTAGTATTTTAACTATACGCCGTAATTAATATTTAATTATCGTTTAGCGGGTTCTTTATTCCGAGCATGAATGACGATTCCCATTGTTGACATTGTACGGATTGCTTCGGCAAAAAATGGCGCCAGAATCCTTGGTAGACACACAATAAATTTCGAGGAACAAGAGCACAGAATAAATGATAGTATAACGACAAGGGCCCTGGATAAGCTTATAAGCTATTCTGATCCTAATAAAGGTGAAGATAAGAATATTAATGCCACAGCACTGGTTCTAGAATACAACGCGGCAAAGAACGAGTTTAATGAAATAAGTATGGAAAAATAACCTACGCTTACCGGTTATAAGGCTAATAATTGTAGATACGGAATGGTGAGGTAAGAAATGCGATCGAAAGCCAGGTGCGAGTCGCACCAAGACAGGCGCGAGGGTTCCGTATCACCACAGACAGTAATAATTAGTGTACTAAAAAATATGTTTTTATTTTGTTTACTTCGGAAGCAAGTCGAGCTTCCTAAAGCTCGACTTGAACTTGAATAGCTTTGTGTATAGATTTATTGTTATTATTTCAAGTTTGAACGATAACTGCACCAATTTTACACTAAAAATAAAGATAGATCTGTAAATGTATTACTGTTTCGGCGATAGTTCTTTTTTAAATGAAAGCATGGGCAATGTTACCAGAGAAATTACTGGGTATGAAGAGATTTAATATTTAATATCTCAGGGTGACGAGCGCAGTGCAGTGCGGCGCAGGATTGTGTTCGCAAGTTCACAATTCTGGCACTACTAATGTTAGCGGAGGCGTGATGCTTACCACCAGGCGAAGGTCTTGCTCGTCTCATCACTTAAACGTACAAAAAAAACAGCTGGCAGCTGGAAGAAATCGGGGGAGACCTTCGCTCAGCAGTGGGACAACAAAGGTTATATTAAAAAGAAATAGGTTCATAAATTGACAGATCTAGTATACGTGGACAAAAAAATTTAAGCAGACAAGTTGAGCATCCAAAAAACCGACATTCGGCGTATGCTTAACAATAGGGTCCCATTATGCACCTTATGGGTACGGATCCCTAAAAACTACAGACAGTATTATTTATGCATACCAAGACGCGGCATCAGCTGATAGCAAACGAGTTTTTCCATTCATTCCGAATACCTGAGGTTGGTTTAAGGAAATTCAAAGTCATTTTAATTTTAAGACTGGTTTGGTCAAATAACTATACATTATTCTCCCCGCGTGATAACGCATGCAATACTATATCTTGCCTACAATGACAGAACAAATAATAGTAGGTACCTATAACATTCACTGCTTTATGACCATGCCTTGCGTTATAAAACACCAAGTCCATAGGAAAGGAATGCCATGCCACACATAGATAATATTATAATGTAGTAGATGAAATGCGGTGGATGTGGAAACGCTATGTTGAAACTCTTTTCACTATATGCGTTCTCGGATTTAGTTAATTAATTCGCACAAACGCCGCACCTGTCGATGGCAATGAGTCCAAGGACCTCTTAATTAAAAGCCAAGCCAAAAGTAAAGCAAGCAATTACGCCAAGCAGTAGTGTGCAAGCATTACTGTGTTCCAGTCTGAAGGGCAATGTTATTTGGCTGAAATTACTGGGTATGAAGAGATTTGTCATCTAACACTATCTCAGGGTGACGAGCGCAGTGCAGTGCGGCGCAGGATTGTGTTCGCAAGTTCACAATTCTGGCACTGCTACTGTTAGTGGCAGGCGTGACGCTTACCACCAACGTCTCGCTCGTCTCGTCATATCTGTCGCAAAACCGATAACTCTTGGGGAAGAAGTGCTCTAGTGAGGAGACTCCAAATCGGCGTAAATGTAGGGTAGGACGCTCCGAGATTCGATGGGGTTAAGATGATACATAAGACTGGCAGTAGCTAAAAGCCACCTAAAAGCAAAAAGCCGATGATACGAGTCGAGTGGCCTGCCATAGGAGTGATTATCATGATATTACAAGTACAAGAAGCATTGTGGACACTACAATAGCTCTAGAAGTTACTTAGATAAGGATAAGTTACTTACTATTGCCACATCACGTAGATTTATCCAAAAACAATCGAGAGGTATCAAAATCCGAGTATAAACACTCCATCATTCACAGAGTCAGAACCATATTACTAATATTATACCAAAACGAACACATCAATACTAAACACACGATTTTTTTACTTTAACAACAATAACAAAAGATTATTTGGTTAGAGAATCCCACTAACAAAGACAAACCCCCCAAATTTCCCGCCAAAACTTTTAAGTCACATTTCCATACGCTATCCCGAGTCTCACGGTCCGAAGTCACAATAACACTGAACCAAAAAGAAGAAAAAAATTCCATCCCTACTTTGTTCCCACACGCACACAGCTACTTATTCACCCACACACCTACACGATGCGCATACGCAAGCCGTAATAAGGGAGCAGGGATCGACAAAAACCCCGTAAGGGACGCCATAATTCCAGAAAAGGATGGCCAATATAAAGGGAACGCGAATGAAAAGGACGAAGGATAAGGTAACAGAAATCATACCCATGAGAATGTGACGCAACACAAGCGAGGGCAGGTGTTTCTAATGGAAAGGAACAAAGAAATTAATGCCTTTTATACGATAGGTCAGCGTCTATGCACAATGAATTTCGATATCGAGAAACTCAGGTACAATTCAATGCAATACAATATCGAACCTAGTCATAAACAAAATCAAAACATGTTCACAAAACACGTTCACTTGGTGGTAGGTCTCCGTTGCGGAATGTCGTCTAGGTAGATACCACCGCGGTATCAATTATTCTACTGCCCAAGATAGAATGTAAGCATTACTGTTCCAACTAGAAATGAGCAATAACAATATTAATGTCTCAACTCTCAAAATAAAGAACGCCAAGGCAATGATGACAAAGAATGATTCTTCATTTCTGGGTTCTGGGTCCAATGATCATGGGCAGCGGCAGACTTTACTCGTATCTCTAGATACAAGTTTTACTTGTAACCATAAAAAAACCAAAACGTACTGCACTCTGCTTGCAAATTAACGGGAAACCATATGTTTGCAATAAAATGGCACTTTCAATTTCAAGGACAGCAAAAAAAAGTACAAAAAGAGGGTTCGTAAACGTGCGACGGATGCTCCAGTAATTTTGCTAACGGGGGTTGTTTTTACTAGAGGTGGAGATATATGGTTTTCCAATGGCAAGACATGTGACGCATTCAAAACTCACGTGACTGTCTTCCGGTAAGCAGAAATTTAAAAATCTTTGTTCCAGTTTGCTGGGCTGTAGCTGTTGTAGCTAGCGAATTACAGGGTCAATTCACTGTTTTAAAACACGACGGTTGTTGATTACAGTTCGATGATAATTTGGCCCTTAAGAGTTCTAGGACATAATCATAGATTGCCTCTAAGTTACGAGTACTAATAGTGCAGTGACGCCTTGGACCTTGTTTTGTTTTTATTAATTTTAAGCCGATAAGTCTGCGTTAACCTACCATCCTGTTGGTAAGCGTCGATGCGATCCTTTGTTACTCTTTCTAGGTATACCGCCAGGGATGGGCAGGTTTCCTCTTACTATCACGAGAGCGTCTTATTTTTCGCGTTACTTATTATTATTAAAAGGCAAAAAATAATAGTAAGCGCTTTAGTTGAATATGAGACTGATTTATTAAAGGACACCCACACAACTCAGCGCAGTGGTTTGGCGGGTATCCGCACAAACCAGCGAAGCGTGGTGGAATGACAACTGTCAACCGATTGCCCTTTGATTTGATTTGGTATGCCTTTAAGTCGGATATTGAAAGATGATGCAGCAACACAACACTGATCAATAATCACAATTCTTCCTGTTACATTCCTGAATGTGAAGTATAGCAGCCAAAAACAACGTATGCAGGTTCAAGTCCTGCCAGATGTCATAACTTTTCTTATTGAACATAGCCAAAAACAAGATATGAGCTTATGAGCAATATTGCAACTGCAAATATTAATACAGATAATTGATGAGTAAGCGGTGTCCAAGCATCACCTCGACTGTTTGCCTACGAAGTTGAAGATATCAAAGTCATAGCGCCCACACTTCCTGTCATACACAAACACAATGATAGCGACGTGAATACTGTACGTGATGATGTTGAAAGGGCAATGCCAGATACGGAAGAATCTAATCAGATAATGGTAAACAAACAAACTTTTTTCACACATACTGGAAGCTTTAAGGAAATTAAGAGTATGGTACAAATGTTTGGAGAGTCCCTGGTTATAGACCAAGGCAAAGACGTTGTTTCGGCCAAACAGTAATCTCGCAACGCAACCTTTGTAATGCATGCCGGCAGCAAGCTGGGTACGCTGCCGACTGGTAGTGGGGTTGATATTTTTTTCTTGACTTTCATCGGTCTGGTCTGGATACAATGCTTTTGGTTTTGTGTTACATTTTGTTGTATTTACGCAACTATATTTTTTTAATCTTAATATACTTCAGTAATATGCAGAAATGCTTCCAGAATGCAAACAGTCTATAAAGCATTTTAAAAATACCGAAGTCACACGGCTTTATCTTTGAATGTTTTTGTTCTCAATAAAAGTAAGCTCGTATTGGTCGAGATACCAGTCCTGGTGCAAATCACGTAATCAAAACTTCAATTTCATCGACTCAATGCATCGCAAAAGCAAAATTGCTAAGCAAAGGGTTACTTCTATTTCTATAGTCTACACATTCTTCTATACCAAGAAAATTCGTTGACCCGTTTCTTTTATCATAGCAGTTAATCACAAGGTTTCTAATTAAAATAAGGAAATGAGTCAATTCATGTGTAGTCATTTTCACCTGTTCCGGAGTACAACTACGGTCCGACATTTGATTTCACGAACGATTATTTTGGGAACAAAAAATTTGAACCTTCTGAATTAAGAATAGACACCATTTTTACGTTAACTGGTTCCTTAACATTAATTTGCTTGATATTAAAACGTAAGAATAATACTACTTTTGTCATTCAAATTAAATATCTGATCATTAACAAAACTGGTATCAATGTATTAATTATAATAAATTATACTGCAGCATAACTTAATTGTCTATATTAGATCATCAATTCTTGAGATCTAGTAGTTTGATGACTTTTTGCCATTTTAATTCCTTTGAACGTCTGTCCTGGCGTTCTTTATTGGGGTTTTGACCTAAGGTCCAGAATACTGGGCACTGCCATCTAGTTTGCGGATCTCAACATATTTGAAGTAAAAAATGATTAAATAGGTATCGTTATAAAGATTATGATCGGTAAAATTACTCAAAGTACCACACCAATCGATCGATCGTCATTAAAGCTGATAGAAAGATCCAAGTGGGCAAAACAAAAGATACTATTTTCAGTTACTTGCGAAATCTGGTTTGATCGAATGTTTGCTGAACCTTTCTAATGTTAATGTCTAATGTTATTCATACCAATATGTGTTGAGAGTTGAGATAGCGAGAAACCTCCGTCTTTGGGACACCAAAGTTTGAAACACAGAACAGAACCCCGTATGATAATTAATGTGTTCAAGCATCCTGGCCAATTTTTATATCAAATTAACGGGGCGTGTAGTAAGACTTAAGGAAAAAATTGTCCTTCGAGCTCCCTAAGGAAGCGCCCTGTTAAAACACGCATCGCCCGTGCTTCCTGTCCCCCTGTCCCCTTGATGCTTTGTGTGACCCAGTTGTTAGCACAAAACATCGGATCTTCAGGTTTGAGTTCGATGACTTCAAAAAGTTCATGTCAATATTGGTAAGTTGGGAAATCTGATGGTGTTAATTAGTTTGGTATATTGGATTTTTGTGGAGAATAACTCACTATTATCACAGAAGAAAATAATAGTACTCTACTATGCACCTGTACTTACTTTGTTGAAAAGATGATTGGTGGTTGCGTAACGCTGCTAGTATTTTTGGGTTCAGGTAGGCAATTTTAACCCGCGGTTGGTGACGTACATGTCCGAGTGTCTCGGTGGTTCTAGAAAATCGATAAACTTTTTGATCCGCTATCGAATGGAGTTGTGATTTCGAATAGCTGTCTTTTTTACTCCCCTCACCGATAGCCTCTTCTACAGCGGCAGGCGCACTTTCCGGAGTTTTAGCACCAACCCGGTGTGTGAGACGGAGACCACCGTTTACATTAGTAAAATGGTCATGTATACTATTATCTGTATGGTAATTTTTTGTTTTGGTTAATAGTATTTTTTTGTTAATTTTATTGAAGTTACTAGTGCTATAAAACAGACCAAGGCTAAATTACTTTAAAAAATTAAGATTATTGAGTTTTGTAAAATGAAGGTGAAAACACATAAAGTTTAAAGATCTAAGTTTATTCGATTAAGAAGGAATAAGCGTTATTATTTATATAAACCTATGTTTAGTCATTTTACAAACAGACATTTTTAAATCTAACTAACGAAATTTAGCATGTCCAGAAAATATTGTAAAAAATGTTAGCTTAAAAATCCCGGTGCGAGAGACCGAGGTCATTATAGTTGTAAGTCAAATTCACGTCACCGGTGGCGGGTTAGGCAAATTATGTTAAAATAGAGCTAATAGGACTTGCAGAAGAGAAATTTGTGCACGTCGGAAATCCATCTATGTTTTTGGAGAAGCGCAAGCGGCGCAAATATGCTAATCTCGGCAGAGTTTACATTTTTGGAGTCTATCCCACTAGTCCTATCGTGTTGTCCCGTGATGGGACAACTGCCACTATTTTGACCCTTTAGTCCCATGTGAACAAAATAAACTGCATTCACTTTCCCGTGTATTAACTTTAAAAGTTTGATTTTATTCATTAACTAACTACATTTGAAACAATCTGAAAATACCACACAGAGGTTTATCGTTGTGAAACATGGCACTTAATTAAACCTTATCGAAGTTTTTAGTACCCACACAACATAACGCAATGGCACAGATGAAATAACAGTTACTATATAGGTAGTCATGTACGAGTTTATTATACACAACTCTCAAAGTACCTCAGCCCATGTTGGTGTCATGTGGGTCATTTGATAAGTTACTGAGAATTACAACAGAAATGAATGAAATAGGTATTAAACAAAGGATGTTAAGTAAATGATGGTCCGTTTAAACTATTCCAGTACTGAGACCAGTTGCTAGAAAGAAAAATAGTTGCTTATTACTGCCATTTACCTTACACAGTGTGAAATTATTTGAAACTGGCTTTTATCAGCAGCTTTGCATCTTTCTGTCACAATGTAGATTTTATTGATAAGTAATGGATTATCTTCGGAGTAGTTAAACCATCTTTAATATTTTTATCTTTCTAATTTGTAACTCGGTACATGAACGCAAAAGACGGATTAACTATTCCGAAGCCACACCACGTTTATTTAAAAGAACCCAGTAAAAACAAAACTATTGTGAAGATTTGTGTAAGTTGTAAATCATGTTTTAAAATCTGATCGGTATCTTGTTCCAACAAAAACAAAACACATAAAGTTGCCGATAAATGGCAGAAGTCCCTACTGTGACTAGTGTTAATAATTTATTAACTTACTGACCAATGGAATTTCTTATAATAATCTACGATACAGCTACAATTTTGTAGGAGGCCAAACAGTCGAAACGAGTAGCATGAGGCGAAACAATATCACTGCCAGTGCCAGTATCACCCGACAAAAGCCATTTATTCCAGCTCTCGACTCTAGTAACTGGATCAAAGTCAATCACCGTTGAATATCGATAAATAGGCGCCAGTCTAGACTCTCAAATCCAGACAGGCCTGTTTAAATATGGCTTATGATCAACTCTGCAAACGATACATGGATTATGTATATTTTAAATAACTTAGCTACATTGTTAAAGGTGACAGGAAAGGAGTGGACGAGACTGGCACTGAACCCGAAAAGATGGCCCCCTGAATAAATACAATAAAATAATTAAATACATACAAAATAAATACAACATACAGTCGAATTTATCTCCTTATTTATATTTACCTCCTTTTTTGAAGTCGGTTGAAAATACCTTACTAAGCACTTATTTTCAACCGACTTCAAAAAAGGAGGTTCTCAATCTTACGCGATTACTCCGCCGATTATGAACTGATTTTGATGTTTTTTTTGGTTGGTAGGTAATACTTCGGAGGTGGTCACATAAATTTTATCGAAATCGGTTCAGTAGTTTGGTTTTTAAATCAAAATAACTAGAAAATATGAAGATGTCAGCCAGGCCTTAGCACGCGCCGAGGACTAATTGGTCTTTCCCCGCGCGGGAAAGTTATAAAGCTAGAAATAGATACGTCGATGACGTTTTCGCGGGGAAAAAAGAGTGGATAGACGATTATCACGGCTCGCGTGCTAGGCGGGCAGGTATTCGAAGTTGAAGTCGCTTCTTTTTTTTTTTAAATTGTATTATGATGGCACGCGGTGGAAGATGCATCCCGAATAGAAGCTGGTATGCTGTTATTACATAATGTTGGTTGTTACTTGGAGGCGATACCTATACATGTTTTACATTTCTCAAAACATTCATAGAGATCATACGTCTAGTATTCGGATTACACCTCCTGCCAGAATCAAAACAGCAATAACTAAGATAAACACAGTTTCCCATTGCATAGTTGAACAAGATGCCTTCACAAACGCCAACAATATCGCAACAAGTTCTATAGTCCTTTAGACCGCATCTTACCAAAGAGAAACAGACTTTATTTACTGTGACATACGTGTGTGAGTATTGTGAAGTTTGCACTCTGTATCTGTAAGGCCTTGTGACAGGGTCTCCAGATATAGTATGTGAAATTTCCCCAGATCACATTAAATTTTTCCCCAAAAAGATACTATTTCGAAGAATTTTCCCCAAATATTTTTTGGTTCGTGTTTACCTTACTTTATGTAGATATAATTTATTATTTATATCTCGGAATAACATAATACACAATGTGTAACAAAAAGGGTCATTAATACTGAATAAAGCGTGTTGCAAGGTCATCTGTAAGTAACGCAAAACCTTTTAAGGGCGACTTTGGTTCATCAAGACTGTTCAAGACATCAAGATCTGGTACTTTTGAAAATTCTCAAAAAAGAAATAACTGCTCCATACATTTTATCAGAGATCAATGAACTTTTTGTATGGAAGGTACGTAGGCGTGATGTTAATGACGAAATTGGTCTTCGAGTTGAGTAGACTTAGAAGTTGGAAAGCCCCAGTTTAGCGTACTACGTGCTGATAAGCTTGTATCATTGTCACTGAGTTAGATGTAGTGAATGGTATGAATGTACTCATCATTATGAACAACTTTTACTATGTGCCAAGCCTTGAAATCGTAAAAAAAACAGCTGTTCCATTCAAAAAGTTAATTGACCTTGGACAAAATGTATGGAACAGCTGACTTATTTGTTTTCCCCAAACTATCCCAAAAAAAAAAATCTGTTCCCCACAACTTTCCCCACGATTTTTATTCCCCCATTACTTCCCCAATCTTTTTATTTTTCCCCAAAGTGGGGAAAAAACCCCCAATCTGGAGACCCTGCCTTGTGAATGGGTGAATCATGTGACATCATTGAGCTCTTGGCTGCTTGCAGTGTGGGATAACACGATATAGGAGAACGCGAAATGACTTCCTAAGGAGATTACTTATATTACTACTTATACGTAAATACATATTCATATTTCGAAATATTTATTAGTAATCATCTTTAAAAATTAGACGAATAACCCTCTCGTGATGGGGGTATGCTTGCCTATGACCATTGCAGACCGCGATCAAGCAGCGATATCCGAAATATTAAGGCTTGTATTTTCCAAATTTGCCTCTCGCAAAATCAAATTTATTTAGTCAAATTACTATATTTAAAGCCCAAAAATACAAAATGTTACAGAAGAACATCCGTCTTAGTAACTTTTGTGGTTGAAAACACGATTGATTATACTTTCCTCGATAGTGTAGTGTATAAGGTGTTAAGTTAAGTCGTATATGTAATTGTAAGCAGTAAGAAAAGGATAGTGAGCTCGATCAGACGTTTCATTATAAATAACTATACATTAGTTCCCGCCTCACCTCACCTCCCCACATGGCGACCCTGCCTTGCGCAAGCGCCGGGTTGAGACACAAAGGCGTTTGCGGATAGAAATAAGAAGAAAAATCAAAATGTGTAGCTCGAAAATAGATAAAGAAGAAGTTTTCGTTAGTCAAAATGCAGCTGGAAACAACGAAGCAACCATTGAACAAATAAAAACGGATATCCGGACAATACATATATTCAGCATACTTATCGGGGTGGCTATCGCATTGGCCATACTGTACTTCTTAGTAAAGAAGTACAAACAGATCCACCAGGGTTGGATAGAAGATGTAACAGCAGCGGGAACTTTACAGCGTATCCGGAATTCCATACGTCGCAGGCGAGAGGAAACCAGCGGAAACGGCGAATAATAAATTAATGAATTATTATTACGATGGAAAGCAGAAAAAATAACTGTGGGAGAGAAAATAATTTGCAGTGAATATAAAAAGTGAAAATAAATAGCTAAGTATTTTTTTAATGGAAGACATAGTGGAAATTTACCAAATTTTTAAAAAAAAGAGTGCGAGAATATTCGTAAACTAGGAAAACGTCGTGCAGAAAAAAGTGGAGAACTGAAATTAGACAAAGTGAAGGACTTTTATAATAAGTATCAGGTAATAATTAAGAATTTTCCAACAAAATATAAGGTGTAATAAAAGGTGTTAGGTTAAGTCGTATATGTAATTGTAAGCAGTAATAAAAGGATAGTGAGCTCGATCAGACGTTTCATTATAAATAACTATACATTAGTTCCCGCCTCACCTCACCGGGGAGGTGAGGTGGTGAGGAGGCAATAGAAAAAAATACCGAAACAGTGTCTATTTTTAAACCATTTTCAGTTTTATGTCCTAATTACAGCACATAGTCACATTAAAAACATATGTATTATAAGTTAATAGTATTTTGGAGAGCATTTTGTAGTTCAAAAGTTATTAATTTCTATACCTTTCAAGTAATCTGAGAAAATCTTCAAAAATCGAAGTTTGTCACGTACGAATCTGCGTAACCGCCTTATTTTTGCTCCGCTAAATGTGACCCTACCTGATACAGCTTTAGACTAATGATTGATCTCATTAAAAGATGTGCTTGAAACGTGGAATACCCGGCCTTAACTAAAAACCCCGTTGAGGGCATCTCTTGAGACATACTTGGTATTGGTAGTCTTATATCATGATTTAAGCTGCATAATGTAAACTATTGTTTTGCGGCAGAAAAACTGATACTGCGGTGGTACCTGCCGAGAAGATCTGCTGCAAAGGACACCTACCACAAAGGATACTAAGAATCCAGAGAAAAGGGGACTGATATATATTTTAAGGTTAAATCTTATAATTAGGGTCACATAAAAGGGTCAAAGACTAATTTAGATTGTGCTTTACGAAACTACTTAAAAAGGAATCATAGCTTGGAATTGAATGTCTTTAGGTATAGATGTACATTGTCCAGAAATGCGTTCAAGTTTCACGTAAGAAAACAAGTCCCTAAATAACATGGCTAATGTGGTTCACCAATTAACGTAACAATGAGGGAGCGCCAATGCAGTGAAGGTCTAGAGCTTCACTGCATTGGCGCTCCCTCAGTTTATATGGTTATGTACAAACACGGTCTTACAAACCAGAAGAGAGCTAACTCCTCTTGGACAGGCGTTATCTGTACCGTCACAATTGTCTTGTTGTTCCTCCTTACATATATGACCATAAATAACACTAGATTTTGTTTTCGCCAGCAATACGACACCGGAATCTTGGTAATGAAAACCCGACGATGTGGCAGCCGGTGGGCGTAACATGAGTGCGGTCATTCGACTGGCACTGATTGCTTTCATCCTTTAGATTGGCGGGAAAATATGTCTTAAATAAGAGTTGTTTAGTTGAGCAATCTATTCAATTTTAGGGGTGAGCCAGAAATGACGTAAATGCACTAAGTTTAGATGATATGACTACCCCGGCAGTGTAGAATTGCAAAGTTCAATTGCATGGTTTTCTGTTCTCACCTCCTTATGAACACACATATTGTATCCTCTTTATTTTTCAACTGATAAGGACTATAATAAAGAAAAAAATGCGATTGAGAAAATACAATTATATTGTTCTATTGTTAGATTTGTTTCAAAGCTCCGCTCAGTCCACTTCGTCTTGTATGTATGTGTACGCTGAAATGTTCACCGCAATGTTAACCTTAAAACACATTTAGTATTCATATCAATATCTTCAGAACCATTCTCCTCTTAATCCGTTATCCTTCACTGTTGATTTATTGATAAGGTGCATGGCCTTCTTTTATGCATTAATCATGTTGTTAACGTATAGGTACGTCTTAATGTGATTTTCCGATTTGCTAAATTTAAGAAGCCAAAAAGTCTCATATGTTAATCTTTATCCTTTCATTCTTCCTGATAATTTGTATGATCACCCAGACGTCCTATTTTGCTATAGCCGGTCACTCGTGTCAACAATGTCAATTACAAAGACCCTAATAAATTATCAAAATAATTATCCAAACCAAATACCTACTTCAGTCACAGCTGCTATTACATCATTGTGATAACCAGACCTATTTATACCAGTGTCGCAAATCATTCAATTCCGTCTTTAGTACCGTGTCTCAGTAAGGAGTTTGAGCCTTCATTGATCGAAGAAGCATCAAGTCTAAAGACTTACTTCGAGGAAGTACTAAAAGATTTATGAAGTAAATTTTCTATGGAATGACCTAAATGAATTATGAATGTCTACTGAGCAGTGTCTATTTAAGTTTCTTTTCATCTATTAAGGGTCAAAGAGATAAATGGACTTATTATGAGCACCCCTTTCGTTTGAAAATTCTCATAGATTAGAATAGGTCCGGTCAGGTGAGACAAACATTTCGCGGCATAGATTTAGCCGTATGGTAGTGGAATCAATTTGCATAATGACTGAAGAAGATTGTAAAATCAAATGGTTCAAAATCAGACTTAACAAAAAGTCTACGTAAGTCGTAGTACGTACGTAGGCGTAGTCTAGTAAAGTCTACTAGTAACTAAAAATGACTTTAGTAAGACAAGTTGAAAATATGTATCGCTAAATCACAATTATGAATCTAAAAACAATGATTAGTAAGCATTCATTAAGGCCCTGACAAAAATATTAGTTAAAAATTCATCAAACGTAGAAAATGTGTCTAACCTCTGCTATCTATGTCGAACACTAAGCAGGGGTATGAAACAGGTTTGCTATCCTTCGAGAATAGACAAATAGATTCAAGAGTTATCCCGTAGATCCCACGTTAGTTTTAGAAAGGGAAAGGCAATGGACAAAAGATCATAGCCAAAGGGGACGCATGCGAAAAATTAAAGACCTTGTCTATGGATTTAATAGGTTTTCTCACGCGATGAAAGTTGCGTGGCCGAGGGTAGTTTATTTGCATTGCAAGGCTACAAAATGAGTAATGGTTTTGGTGGTTTATAAGGAAGAAAAGGTAAAAGCGAACCTTGCGAAAGGAAGAAGCGTATGATTAAGAAATGGAATCTTATCACATTTTCCAAAAGAATACATTAACTTCTCGGACGAGTAAAAATGTTTTTTACTAATTTTAATTTGGCCTAAAATGGTATAAATACACGCAAAATGGCAACCCATCCCTATTAAGGCTTTCGTTCAGAAGCAGACGTCTTCAGGCTGATCATCAAAAATACACGCAAAATGTTCTTGCAATATGCTATGTTCAAGAACAATTAACTTAATGAATGGATTGTACATTTTAATTTTAGAAAAGCTGGATGAATTATATACAGATATGTTGGTCATTCTTCAGTCAGGTCGGTCAAACACGCAACCTTTAGCAGCTAACTGTTTCACGATAAGAGATGTATCGAGTTCTCTCTAGTTACGCTTATGGAAATGAGGGAAATGAAGTCAAGTAGTTGAAACAAAATGTTTCATAACATTTCATTTCTAAATGATTTATTTAAACCCTTTTATTTGCCATTGATATGAAAGACATTGCCGTTGACCAGCCACACCATTGCCTAACATCTAGGCAGTATTGGTCAAACCCAAAACTTATCCAAGAAGAAAAAATTCGGTTAATTAAAAATTAAAAATTAATTAATTAAAATCTTATTATTTTTGCACTCTATAGCGTATGGCAAAAATACTTGTAAGGAGTTCCTTTGATTAGGTACAAATCCTGGACCTGCATCCAGAACCACCGGCGGACGGGCAGCAGCTTTCTCTCGGTTAAAGATGGCTAGCATTCTGGGATCCCCAAGCCGTTTGCCAAGCGTACCCCTATTAAGGGGGAGGCCATGGGGTCCATCAGTGGATGGCTGCTGCTGATGATGATGATGATGATGCGGTATAAAGAGGGTTTCTAATCTAATCTAAACATTTATAAAGTGTAAAATTTCTGGAATTAACTTCCGTAGTGCATTCTGTTCAACCTTTTTTGTTCCAAAGCGCCAAAGCAAACTACACATGCTTATAACACAGATGCCTAGTTAGAAGAGGCCGACGGATGACACATTTAAAGCGTTGTGGCAAAGCAGAGTAGACGTATGAGTTTAATTATTTTTTTGTCTCAAGCCTGACTCAAGCGCCAAGCATTTAGGCCGAGTTTAGTAGTGAATGGAAGTTTGTTTTTGTCTACAATTTTTAATTGATAAAGACGGTCGAAATATTTTTTTACTGGCAAGATAACGTTGTAAAAGTTTATGGATGTCATCATAATCCATGATAATAGTTTTAATTGTAATTTTTCCGCTTTGTTGTCTGTTAGAAGGCCATGGCTAATGATGATCAGGATGATCGCAAAATGTGTAGACATTTTAAGATGTATCGATTTTGAATGTTAATTGTCGATAAAAAGTCAAGTACCGTAGGTGCTCAAAGGGGAATAAAATCTGATTTATTTTTATGTTCCCATAATAGCACCAAAATGTTGATTGGTGCTGTTTTGGGAATATGCTAGGTGCTCATTTCATGGGTGCTCAAAAAATTGGTGCTTTATCGGAAATATACCTAATTTATGTGTACTAGATGCCTAATTTTATGGTATAATACTTTAATAATGTGTGAACGTATTTTATAATACATAATATTATAAATGATTTCACCAAACTTATGATGATATTGATAAATTAATGAGAGTATCTCTATCCTATCTAGTTCTGCTTAAATTACAAACACAATGATGAATTAACTTTTTTGAGAAAAAACACACATACGACATCGCAAATTGACTTTGCAAAATATCTTTTTAAGTATTTTTACTAAATAAGAAAATACATAAAATACAATCTTATTACCTGATCCGTTTAACATACAAAGAAAATACTAGGTTCAGGTTATTTTCGTGAATTCGACGTTGCTTGTATTTAAATACACTTTCCAAGGCTTCTTGCTCTGACCCCACGAAAAACTAGCAATTTACAAAAAAATACCTTTTGTCGACTACATAAAGGTCCAGAATTTCACCTGGTCAAACTCAATACCCAAGATTAATGTCTCAAGAACATACACAATAGCCTCCCCCACATGGCTTGACATTTCAACCCCTATTGTTTTTTTAACTTCCTTCCCTTATTACGAGCACGAGCCAAGGAAAGGTGTGTGGTGAAAGCGCCGATAAAGCGTTTAGTTTCAACAGACTTCAAAAAAGGAGGTTCTCAATTCGACTGATGTTTTTTTTGTATGTTACGCGATTACTCCGCCAATTATGAATTGATTTTGATGATTCTTTTTTTGTTTGGGAGGTAATACAGAGGTGGTCCCATATAAATTTTATCGAAATCGGTTCTGTAGTTTGGTTTTTAAATCAAAATATCTGGAAAACATGAAGATGTTACCCAGGTAGTCGAAATTGAAGGCGGTTTTTTTTAAAGCGTATTTTCGTGCGACATTTGTTTTTGACGGACGACATAAGAAAATATTACGCGAGAAGATAAATTACATAAATGGGCATCTCAGATTATTATGTTATAAGCGATTCATACAGGCGGTACTTTGCGGAAGGCCATTATGACCAAAATTGCTGTAACTGTTTATTTCTAGTGTATATCCGCTGTAATATCGTTTCGAGTACTAATAGGATGACGGGATAAAAACCGATAATAAATCAACTGTAATTATCAACGTAAATTGAATTCAACATAAAATAAAACAAAAAAAATACCTGAAAAAAGTCAATTAAACCTGAGACGAATTATTAATTTATACTGAAAACAAATACTTTCAAATCTCTTCTTACCCAGTAATTTCGCTGGTAACATTGCCGTTCAAACCGGAACACAGTAATGCTTGCACACTACTGCTTGGCGATTGAATAACTGGCAAAGTTGTGGTACTTCTACTTAATACTTTCAAGCAATTTTATTATTTGAGCTCTTTTTTTTTATTTAATATTATTCTGATGTACACTAGAAATAAACAGTTATATAGCAATTTTGGTCAGATTATGTTATTTTATCGTTATTCCACTACCAAATTTAATTTTATTTATTGATACACAAAATAGTACAGTCACAACATAATCTAGTAGATACAATTTCGAGCCAGACTATGTGCCTAAACATGTGTAAACTAATTTGTTAATACATAACTAAGACGTTGTTATACATAATTTTGTAGATACAATTTCGAGCAAGACTATGTGCCTAAACATGTGTAAACAGCATGATTAATATAATTTCGAAGCAGTGGTTATCAACATTTGAAATCTAGAATATTGAATTTATATGTATAAAGCAAATTAGGATGAGTACCTATGTTTTTGAGTGTGTCTGTTCCATAGTTATTTGGTGTACGTACCTACTGCTCCTGCCTCTGTTGCTGTATTCTGATTTACTGTTGTGTCGATAGATTCGTTTTTACAGCGATAACGATAAAGTTGCTACTTTTGGCACTTACTCAAAATATTCTCATTTTTGTATACTTTTTAAATTCGGTTGCGCCTAACAGTTTTTGTATCTATTTATTGTGTAGTTGGGCATCTAAATTTCTTTTATTTTCTTCTTCGATCGAACATCTGAAATCGCTTTTAACCTGAATATCCAATACAATACGTGACGCCATGTGCCTGCCGGGTAAAATAATCAAAGAAGAGCAAATACTATGACCACCTCTATGTCGCAAAATAAAAGCAACGCTCCGGCCGCAAGGTTCGATCGCGTAATCGATCCATCGAACCACGAGGATTTTTACACCTCGGAACAGTTTTGAAACCGTTAAAAACGTTACAAAGATATATTGTGGTTCAAGACACATTTTCTATGGAAGCGAGTGGTCTGACAGCAGTACTATTATGTTATCTGTGGTATTAGTAAAATATTAGCAACTAACTCGTTCGCGGTTCCCCACGGCAAACGGGTCTCACAAGCACAACCAAACATCGCAACGCTTCGCACTCACTGCTACGCGAGAACACAAGACCTTATTATAACAGTTTCGAGAAAAGTCGTTATTTTGTTATTTGACTGTTCCGAGTAGCAGTTTAGATATACTGTTATTTTTAATATACTGTTATTACGAACACAATCCTGCGCCGCACTGCACTGCGCTCGTCACCCTGAGATATTAGATGTTAAATCTCTTCTTACCCAGTAATTTCGCTGGTAACATTGCCGTTCAAACCGGAACACAGTAATGCTTGCACACTACTGCTTGGCGATTGAATAACTGGCAAAGGTGTGGTACTTCCCCAGGCGGACTCTGCAATAGAGTCCACTACAAAAAATCCGTGAAGCGATATTCAATGTTTTTTTTTTTTTAACACTTATAAGTGTGCGTTTGACCACCAACTCGCCTGTTGGTAAGCGACGATGTGGTCGAGGATGAAGCACGCAGACTTAGAAGATACCTATTCACTCTGACCTTGAAGAGGTCTAGATTATATCTCTCAGGAAACAAGGAAGCCGGCAGCTTGTTCCACTCCTTGGCTGTACGAATTAGAAACGTGGAGTCAAAACGTTTGGTACATATCCAAGGAAAATCCACAATATAAGGATGATAGTGGGCCGTCTTTCTACTTGCCCTGTAGTAAAAAGGTGATGGAAGGATAAGGTCGTACAACTCATCGGCACATTCGAATATTGAAAATCGATCCCTAATATTACAACGCTAATATTATACGTACTTTACTAGACTAGACTAGACTTTACTGATGTCCAATGCCGGTTCAATTTTGCGCCAGTTCTATCTGTAACGGGCTGAAGGGGCCTCCCAAGTTGATTGTAAGGTCGTTGTTCTAGCGCCAGCCGTTCCAGATTGTTATTGTAATTGGATAATGGACCACATATTTCTTGGTGAGTGGCAAATCCGCTGGAAATGGCGGGACAAAATGGGATGAGATAGGTGCTTCCCGTATTTTAGAATTCGAACAGTAAAGAACGTCATCATCAGACAGAAGACGTCCACTGCTAGATGAAAGCCTCCTCCTTAATAGAGGTTGCCATAATTCATCCCTACGCCTGGTAGGCGGCTTGGAGATCGCAGAATTCTCACCACCGGACCTAGAGGATGCTGCTGCCCGTCCTCCGGTGAGTCTGGATGCAGTTTTAGGACATACCTAGATCCAGGACCCGGACCTAGTATAGTATAATATTAACTGTGGCTGTAATAACCTGAGCCAACAAAGATAGGGTTGACGTACGCGCAGAATTTTCTACGCATGTTCGGATATTATGATTTTATCCGGAATGCGGCGGAAATTCTATGATATCTAGAGATTTATTTTTGCGTTCCCACCAATACCTCTCTCTATGCAATTTATAGATTAGGAATTTAAACATCCAAATGTCAACGACCGTAGTGATGGGGCAATCGCGAAGAATGCAGTCCCGGGGCAAGTCCACAACTCGTCGAAACAGGACTTCCTTAGAGCAGGTGATACGCCATCTGGCGGACCACGTGCCAATTATTGATTGGCGAATACCGGGATTTTCGGAAGTCGATACTGTTTTCGTTAACGGGATCGTCTGCTAATCCTAATGTGTTGAGTTAATTGTTTTTATCGACTATCGAGTTCTTTTGTGTCGATTTGGAAGTCTTTATGTCAATTGTGAATTTATTGTTCACAATTTCCAGGTCGATTTCGTTTAGAAATGTTTTTTCGATACGGGCGACTATATTTTAATTGTGTACAGTTGTTAATTTATTTTATTGCTTATTGATTGCTGTTTAGTTTTGTCTATTTTGTTTTTATCTATTTCTTGCTCTTCTAGAGATAAACTGATACTTAATAATAATTAAATTATTGAAGTATCAATAATTTCATCGATTGTCTTTTGCTTTGAAGTAATTAAAATATTATTTTCAACTTTTTTGTTTAAGTTTGTACATAATGTAGGTATAGTCTATAAGTCGGTTTTTTTCTTCAAAAATTTATTTATGTGGTGTCATTTTCAATAGTGAAGGTTGGTCGAATACATATCTGGGAAAACCTATACGTAATATCCCGAGTCGAACGATAAAGCTGTTCGTCGCTGATAATGCTATGGTAACTCGCATAAAATCCTAACTTTGGAATAATTAGTTAGCTAGACATGACGTCATCATCTAAAACATATGCCATATTCGGAAACTAGTCATACAAGTACAGATATCGATTTATCGCGGACGGGAGCGCGTGCGCCGACATCTGCGACCCCCACGCATAATGCCATGTTGATTGCCGCAGCTGCGCTCGGATGTATGGGGGATGCGCTAACTTAACAACAGAATGACGTACATGCGATAGAAAACACAAAACAAATTTCAACTCTGAAGCTAAGACGGCGCAAGATTCCGTGCAAGTTAGAACTTCACGTATCGATTATTAAGACACAGTTACACCACCAGATAATGATGGGCGTCAAAGCTCTACACTATTTCTCGATTCGCTGCACTTAGGACCTTCTGTTATCAGCAATTATCAATCAAATTTGGATAAAATTAAAGAGGAAATAGTAATTTTAATAATGTCAGAACGTCACTTTGTAGTTAGAAAAGTAGTCGATGAAGAGTTACGACATTTGGTGTTTGTAAGGGATCTCAAAAGGTGATCAAACTAAGGGTTCGGCCGCGGTAATGTATTATAATTTCATAAAGCCAGTGTTGTTTTAATGTTTGCCGACGCAGTTTCATTTGAATAAAGAAAAAAACATCGACACCTTTACCTGAAACCAAATATTGGTCGTTGTTGGAACCAAAGACAATAATCAAGTGACCCTTGTAGCAACACAAATTACCATTTCGAAAGAATACTTACAATTTACTGTTAAAAGAAGTTCTAGGAAAGATCACATGGCTGGAAAAGAAGGATTTAAATATACTCGTACTACATAACTAAATTGTTTAAAAAGAAGCCTAAGCTCGTCTTAGGCTTCTTTTAAATGACCCATTTAGAGGGCAATGCACTGGTAAAATAATGCAATACAATGGCGTAACAATGGGTACCTACCCCTTCGAAAATGAAAGAAAAAACAGGTTTCTTCCTTAAGAAAAATGATCCATACATAAATAGTATGGATGAGGATGAATTAGAAGATTGGATCATGAGAGTAATCTGCATATTTTCCACATCTACGTAGAAGTAGATATATAATTAAACTACGGAAAAATCACGAAATACCACCTCAATCATTTTACCAGAGAAATTAGGGCGTGAAGAGATTTGACATTTAAGAGGATGAGTACACCCAAATTGGCTTCATTCGGGTGAATGTTTTGCCAAATGTACAAATTCGACAGCACTGAAAAAAAATTATGTTAATCTAGATCATATTTCCTAGTTGGCTATTGTTTCGAAAACACGTTTGCGAATAATTTTCTCGATAGAAAAAAATCGTAAAATAACATCTAAAAATATTTTTTTAAGTAAATTTTTCTTTGTATTTTTGTATGAAGACAGATAACGAAAATTTGAAAAGGTTACGAGTAATACTTTAAATCTATCTTACTATTGAACTAGTTTTTTTTCTTACGCAATTAATTATTTTCCAACAAAATTACTGTACGAAACGTGGCGCAAGCGCGCCGGCTTCTCTTTTTTACATGTAATTAGACAGAGACCACAGACGCGCGGAGGATCAGCTATTGTCAGCGTCTTAATAATTATCTCAGGGTGACGAGAGCAGTGCAGTGCGGCGCAGGTTTTGTTCGCAAGTTCACAACTCTGGTACTGGTACTGATATGGGCAGGCGAGATACTATGCATCCCAGTTCCACGCGAACGTCTCTTCAGTCAGTAGCACTTTTTTTTCAATAGTTGCATTTGTTGTGTCTCTGTTTGTGTGCTTAATTCTTCTAACTACGCAACGAATTTCGACATGCTTTTACTATAATTTAGAGAATTATTTCCGGAAGATAATCCGTAAGATTCTGGAAGACATATAATAGTACATTATGATACGAGTGTGCTATGTTGGTCATTACACTAGAGGCGGTATTATGCGCGCGAGCCGCAGGCGAGCGCGATTAGGAAGCCGAGAGCGTAATGACTAATAGCACAAGAGTTCCATACGACTGTTTTCGTCACACTTGCGAGGAAAAATCATTTTTTTTTGATAATAATCAACCACACAGCGAAAGCGTCAACAAACATTTGCGGAAAATGGCGCCCAAATCAGTAATGCGCGCGCAGGTAGACATTTACTTCAGCGGCATAAGATCTCTTTGATGGTATTACAAAAAAACTGTAAGTATTACCCGGCTATATTAAGAGTGCTTCGTATACGTACGTCTAATTGCAGTCACGTACAAACTTGACTTTACCGGGTTATACCTATTATAGTACAAGTGCCGTAATGTAAAGTAAAAGGCACGCGTGTGTAATAGCTTGGATTATGAGCCTAAAAGCGATGTAATAAGATCTACTTTACGAGCAAGTGTGATGAAATAAAATATGCAAATGAGAAACAAATCCAAAGAAAGTCTGAAGTTTACCATAATGATTTGGTACTATTTGGTACAGTTTTGTTCATAACCATGTAAACCGTTCCCACTGTTATTAATGAATTAATTCTTAATGGCTATCATTTACCACTTAACAACCGTGACGATCAACCATATTGCACGTGGGGAGCGTTTCATGCCCCGATGCCTTGGGAATCAATGATTTGCATTTTTAAATAATCAGATGATCTATGAAATATGTTGATCTGCTTTGCTGATGAGAACCATTTTGTTCCTAAGACCAACAATATCAAAGTAGGCACATGACACACAAAATATTTAAAAGTTTACGATAAAGTTGCAGCTGTTATTGTAGTAGCTTTAAATTTTAATGGCAACACAATATGCTTCCGATACTTCATTTAAATACCTAAATCCTAAAAAAAACACGACATAATAAGCACTACTCAAATAACTAAAAAATTATAGCTCTCCAACAATAAAACACGATTTCTCCCTAAATCCCCGCGTAAAGTCCAATCACACGTAAATTGCATCAAAATAATTGTAATTTATTGCATTTTTAATAATCAAGGGTATTACGTAATACCCCACATACACAGGTAAACACGTTTCTATGTTCCCACGATTTAAAAAACAGGGAGGCATGCATATTCGGACATGAGGGGTACAAGCCATCGATGCATGTCCTCTCCCTCGGGTACGGCAAGGCAGATGGGATGGTTGTTTCGAGATGTCACAGTTCCCATGCGGTGACCGAATTAGGTCGATTCGATTTTTAGATTGTATTGTTTGGTATCTCTTTGTTGCTTTTTAAGATTAATTCGTATAGGCTTTGTTTAGGTTTTTTTTTAAATAAAACTTGTGTTTTTACGCGTGCTAATGTTTAAAGGTGGTATAATAACTACTCATTAAGTGCTGAACTACGTGCACGAGTGTGGGCAAATAAAAATAAAATTAAAATGTGTCGAGTGGCGAAACATGTCTTTTCGTCTAGTATAGTCGTATTATCTGTGTTTTTCGTGTTGTTTTAAAAGCTCCGTAAAAAGTTCTAATAAAATCGCCAAAACTTTACTAGAGTATGATTTGGACTGGACCATGTCATGACTTTGATTTTATCACTAATTTAACATGATACTATAAATTTAAAAAAAAAACTTAATATAAATTATATGTTTGCTATTAGCAGAATACACAAATTGCGATGCTAAAAATGAAGGATCAACAAGAACAAATAGAGAACACAAAAGTTCAATTTACTTTAGAAGGCTTACTAAATTTATATTTAACACCAAGCCTACCTGCCTGCCTATTGTATGTTTAAAAAACCCTCATGTACGTACGAACGTAAGTAATAAACGATAATATAAGCAACATGGTCTTTCTACGAGTAGATGAGGGTTCTTCAAGTAATATCTAACTTAACACCCGCATAAACTGGCAAGAAAATGATAAAACTTAAGTTTACGGTTGCGGTTTGAGTTAAGTCGCACCGAAAGGCTTGGTTTTTTTTACCTTTCGATTTAGTAAACAGCCTATTTGCAACTTATTTAGTATCGTTTGTAAGTATCAGTTAAATTTGAGGTTTTTATTCTGTCAAAAGTATTAAATAATACGATAAATTTGATGACTGACGAGAGACAGAAAGCAGAGTTGTGGGAGTCGGAACATGGCTGAAAAGAGAGAAAAATCCTGTATTTACAGAGGTCTTCGTTACCCAGCAGTGGGAGAAAAATAACGCCATGATATAAAAATGGTTCACAAGCGTTAGATAAGAATTAAATTAAAATAGCCTACTTTGTTTACTTTGTCCCAAAAAAAGCAAAATATCGATATTTTACCACACACTATTTATGCAAAATAGGGATGGGACGCTGACGCATCGAAAGCAAAAACCTCATTTGAATAGCCCCGGACTTGGTGCATAAGTTATGTAGGAAAGCAAGCACCGGGCCGTCAGGTAACTTTCAAGGCACGCGCCGCATTGCTGCAGCTTTCTTGGTAAATACAAGTTGCTGTCAAACAGTGCAATTATTGCATTGAGTTAGGGAGCCGCTATCGTAATTGATTAATTAAATTTGCAGCGTCTCGTCAATAATTGTAATTCTTTTAATTTATCCAACTCTATTCTTTCATCTCAGTTTATACCTTTGACAGTCGCGCTGTGGACTTTTCCTTTTGTTTCATCATTGAATTTTCCGATCAAAATCGATGTTAATATGAAACCCAGTTCGATCCATTATTTGTAGCATTGAGTGAGAGAGCCGCTATCGTACTTTCTTACTATAGTGAAATTTGCTCTTCTCGTCTTACATTTCTGTTTTTTAATTTATCCCACTATTGTTTCTTTCTAACTTATAACTTTGGCAGTTGCGCGTGAACCTTTCTTTTTGTTTCTCCATTGATATTTCCGATTTTCAAAATTGATATTATTAAGAAATTTAATACTTACAGAATTTTATTCGTACAATAAAATTAACGATGTATATTGCTACATGGTTAATTTTACTACTGAGACTTCCTGTTTAGAATACTGCCATTAGAAGTCGCTTTTAGTATGTAGCAAATCTCCTGATTATGGTAGCCTTTTATATTATATTAATTAATAAACTTCTATTATTATTAACGGGATATTTACCGTGATTATGTTGTGAAATGAGCTCCCGATATTTCGGCGCAGTTGCATGCACCATGTTCACGAGTAGACCCAATAATAATAATAGAACTTTAGTAAGTTACCGTGATAGTTTAAAACAGTGATTTAATTAATAGTCTGAGAGAAGAGGCAATCGTTTTGGCAGTAGGTATGTAGTCTCAAGTTGAAAACTTGCCTTCCATTTTCTTCTTTCTAGTGTTCGACTGTCTTAGCAACTCTCTATTTACCACCATTCTCAAGGCGAAAATCTATTGCTGAGCTCTAATCTCTGTGCTCTAGCACTGGCTTTTCTATTTCGATTTCGAATCCAAGAAAGGCATTATTTATTCTTCAATTGAGCTGTGGCGATACTAACCTACCCGTACCACCAATAAAAAATGTTCCAAAACCCAAATGTATCGTATTTTTACGAAATTTAATAAAAACCTGATGAACTTTGACACGTACACAACACCGACCCATGTTATTTTTGTATTCATAATCCGCACAACCTTCCTCAAGCATTGCGAATCTGTCTCATCTAACAAAGGCATAAAAATAGTTTTACCGGGAGTTTTGTGAGACGCCCTGAATAGCACCCTCGATTTCTTGGGCCCCCATGTAAAGTAACAATGTTACGTCTGCCAAACCAGCTGGTCTATTCAATGGCTTTTTTATTACGGGGCTTGTCCTCACGTGGTAGGAAATTCGACTGGTCTTCATCAATAGTTTGATATTATTATTCTCCTTCTATACCTTATTCTAAAAGAGCTATGAATGTACTAATATACTATAGTCTGATTTAACATCATGGTCGATCACTACGGTGTAATTATGTTATTAGATTTAATTTTCTGGTATGTAACGTTCGTTTCTTGTAGGTACTTAAGAGTGCGACTAATGCCAGAAAAATAACAGATTTCACCCGCGCGTCTTGCATTAGTTTAGAGTCGAAAATCGCATGATACAATTGATGATGTTGATGATGGTTTTGAGCAATTTAGGAGGGATTTTATTTAATTATTCAAAATGTAGGCATGAAATTAAAAAAAAACGGCTACTGTGCTAAAACATTCGTTTGTCTATGTAATTCGTAAAAAATAATGTGGTGATGTCGCTGATAATTTAGAGCATTTGAATAAAACAGTTTTTTTTTATTGGTAATTTGTATTTTTTTGTTTAAATTAACCAGATTATTTTTCAAAATTCTATTCGGTTACTCGGCTTTTTTAGGGTTTTCCCCTACCTGTAGTATTTTTTTAATCTGAATACATACTTACGTTCTTTATCATTAAACTATGTGTTTAAAAATACACCTTTTACTTACTTTTGGCATTAGTCGCCCCCTTAAGTAAGTTCGTCTAGGTTGAGTGGCCGGCCCTAGTGTCAGAATTAATGTGCCGCCCGCGGGCCTCTGACATGGCTGATGGTTGTTACAGAAATTAGAACAAACAACCGGGACCAACAATTTAACGTGCCATCCGACCCACGGTAGCGCTCAGAAAGAAATGCCACTCACGGTCACCCATCCGAAGACTGACCGGACCGACCGTTGCTTAACATCGGTGATCGTTTAAAATCACCTAGACAAGCTGCGCCACGAGCGCTACGCTTAAGTATGTATATTTTCCTTGTTATCCTACTACCTCCTACCTATTCCCGGGTAACTCCTCCTAAAACTGCATCCAGAACCACGGGATGTGCAGCAGCGTCGATCCCCAAGCCGCCTGCTAAGCGTGGGGATTATGGCAGCCCCCCTATTAAGAGAAGGCCTTCGTCCGTCAGTTGACGTATTCTGTCTGATGATGATGACACACACATAATTATCATCAGGACCATTATTGTCGTCAGCAGGTAGGTAGCACTTAATCCGCGCAAGCCAGCGCAAAACGCTATTATTATTTGACTAGAAAAGCGTAAACATTAGGTATAAAACTAAAACAAATTCAATATAATGATAATAATTATTAACAATATCATTGTCATACGTAAATAGAGATTATGCGAGTAGTTGTGTAATTTCAAATTGCCCACCGAGACCATGGACCGAGACCGAGATGTATAAATTATTCATTACTGAAAATGTCAACTGCGCAAAGCCATCGCAGAAAGTTGGAAAGTATGGATGTGAAAATGGATATTAAGGCTATTGCGCTATAGCATCGTGTGAAAGTCGAGTCCCACCCGCCCCAATTAGGTAGGTATTCATAGAAAAGGAATACGAGATGGTGTTGGGTATTTTTATCGATAGTGTTATTTCTAATTGTCAAGATGACGTTGATTGTCATTAATTATCCTGAAGGGTTATTGGCTTTTTACGAACGCTGAACGTGGCTTACTATCAAATAACTTTAAAAGTTATTTAATGTGTACAGCTTTCTTAACTTTGATAAATATGCTAACGAATAATAATAATCAGCGGCATTTATACGAATAATTATGATCAGAAGAAGTGTTACAATCGTCAATTAATCCGTAAGTAAACTTTAACATCGACATCGATTTTATCGATAAAGGGCAGCACTAGCCTGCACCTTGCCTGCCATCTGCCGTGATGCACGTGAAGCAATTAAGGCTGCTCGGGGGTGCCACCCTCTTGAACGTGGTCATTTACCTCGGAGGGGTTGCACTGAAGGTGGTCAATGCACTAGCCAGTCATTCTCTCACGGTATGACAAAAGCGCAAGTCTTTTTGACTTACAATGCGTTTAGTTGACGACAAAAGCGCAAATCTTTTTAACTAACAATGCGTTTAGTTGGTACATCTCTATGACACGAAGATTCGAAATTTAAACAATTGCAAGATCATTAGATTGACGACTATCTTCATAACAAGAGTGAGTTGGAACTTTAGGCAAGCTTCCTAAGTCGTAAAACGATGCGATATCGTGTCATCAAGCAAGATGGCGCATGGCGTTCAAACGCAAGCATTTAGTAAAATTTATAAAATGGTGGTCTAAATATACAAGTAGTTGAACCCACTAAGACATTACATTCCACCTAAAAGCCTTGTTCCTAATAGCCGATAGTAAAACTGTTACAAGTGTACAGAATGCTGCCAAAATTGTATGTCATTCGTCACACACTAATATAATTGTTTTTAAGCTCACGCACACTAAGATTAATCCTTTAGGAAGCATCGATTAATTCCAACGCCCGATTTGAATACAAAGAATCCCGCCAGCTAAATCACGCGATTATCCTGCGTGCTTTCGGTGGCCTTGGATCGCCATCAAGGTCTCACGTATAATGTAGGCCTCTAAGCCTTCTCGGTGGGTACTCTGTGCCAAATTTTATGGCCGATGAAAACTGCGCAACATTGAGAGCAAACGGAATACATTTTCCAAACATTATAATTTTATCGATTACATACTAGGTATGTATTATTCGTTTTTGTTCTAGGGTCTGTTCCTAGCGTTATTTATTGTAATGAATTAAAAAGAAGGTATGTAACCTATGAATGTAACTTAGATAGGTTTCATTTAATTATGTATTTAACTATCAAACACCCCAACACAAACAAGTAAAGAAGCTTACAGCTTTATGCAGCAAAAAATTTGAGTTTCCAGAACTACATGGTTACAAAAAATACAGCAAAAATTATCACAAAAAGTATTTAATTGTGAGGATTATGGCATTGTGGTAAATGAGTAGCATGGTAGAAGCATGTCAACTTACAAAATGTTGATTGTGTTGGGTTAACCACTTCTAGTCGACATAGGGCAGCTTTGTTCATTATGATAGCACAGAAGAAATATTATTACTATAATAGTATGAATCCTGCCATAACATATACAAATGTGTCAAAGTACCTAATGAGCATAAATAATGCACAGGGGCCGTACCATGAACGCTTATTACGGGACCGAATAGGCTAAGCTACCGACCTGCGCGACCGCAAACCGTATTACGCGGCGATAAAATTCAGTCGCGCAGCGTCGGCAGCTGAACCTATTCGGTCCCACAATAAGCGGTTCACGCTAAGGCCCCTGGACTTTTTAATTGTTAATCTAAGTTCTGGATACTAGACGCAATCCTTGTGGATAGGGTTACGAAATATGAAAACTGGGCAAAAGGCTAACATTTCATAAAAAGTCTGTACTGAACATATTTTTCTATCTCTGTAAATAATCCGGTCATATCTGGACAATCCAGACGCATCCCGTAACCCTGGTATTATTATTAATAATACTAGACTAATAAATGAGGATGTGTGCCTTCAGGCAATATTTTAAATGAGCCATAAATTTTGGTATGAACTATACTTAAAATAAGTTGAATGAAATCATTGATCATGAGCATAATAATTATATTTGAAGCTTATAAAAACTTGACTTGGTTGTCGGCAAAATAAAATAAAATCTTCAAATCCAAAGGGATAAATCGGCGTTTGAGTGTTTAAAATTTGTATATTTGTTCGATGATAGCTTGCAAACAACTACTTTAGGAGATTTAGATGTGTTCCCAATGTTCCGAACTCCTTACTGACTCTAAAATAATATATTTTCCATATCCCCACTACAAGAGCCATTTTCTTTTGCCAGGCAAATTACTGGGTATGAGGAGATTTAACATCTAATATCTTAGGGTGACGAGTGCAGTGCAGTGCAGCACAGGATTGTGTTCGCAAGTTCACAATTCTAGCACTGCTACTGTTAGTGGCAGGTGTGACGCTTGCCACCTGGCGAACGTCTTGCTCGACTCGTCACTTGATTGTATAAAAAAAAAGATATCACATCATCAGCTGAAGACGTCTACTGTTGGACGAAGGCCTCCCCCTAAATAGGGAGGGGTTGCCATAATCTCCGTGCTTGGCAGGTGACTTGGGGATCACAGACTGCTCACCAGCGTTAACTGAGATGATGCTGCTGCCTGTGGTTGCAGTTTTAGGACATACCCAGGTCCTACAAGTTATCTTTAATGATTATTACTATAGAATAAGTAAATAGGTACTACAATTATTATTTTTATAGAGGTGACATATTGACAGGTGGACCTGGGTATGTCCTAAAACTGCATCCAGTACCATCGGAGGACATGCCGCAGCGACCTCTCGGTTAACGGTGGTGAACATTCCGAGATCCCCAAGCCGCCTGCCAAGCATGGGGATTATGGCAACCCCTCCCTATTAAGGGGGAGGCCTTCGTCCAGCAGTGGACGTCTCCTGGCTGATAATGAGATGATGAGAGGTGACATTTAGGGGTTTCTTGTAATGAGTAGATGTCAAATTAAAAATCAGAATAATATATGCTGCGTTCCGTAATGCGCTAAAAGTGATAATATCGCGAATCCGACAAAGTCACAATTATTACTCGATCAAACCAAAGCCCTTATATTTTGTGACTATTCAATTTGGTCGGATTCGCGATATTATCACTTTTAGCTCATTACGGAACGCAGCACTTATATAGTGTTGAACTCATTGAACTGCTATCTTACCTGGTATTAAACTAAGATGTTTACATAGGACCATAATTGCTTAAAATAAACCGATTCACTAGTGACTTGAGGATATAGGTAGTAACTATAGGGAAATACCCAATCGGTTAGCGGATTTAGCGGACACTCACTGATTCCATGTGATTAAATTGGGCATTTTAGCAGAGATCTACCATGATAAAATCAAGTTCTAAATTCTTCACCAAGATTGTCATACTAATTGAAAAATGAAACAAAAATTTACCTTTAAATTTAGCAAAACTGTATTAAAATAATGTGGTAATAGTTAATATTTATTGAAGGTAGTTCTGTCAGGTCCTGTAGGTTTTTTTTAAAATTATTAATTCCAACTTAATAAGTAGAATAATAATAGGTACCGTAATCAATTCTGTGATTAAAATAAAATACAATGAAAAAGAACTTCTATAAATGCTATGGCACATCACTACCTATGTATTATCTAAATGTAGGTATGCACGTACGTATGTAAAGGTCAAAACGTGGTCCAACTTCCGTGCAAAAAACGTGGAATAATAAAAAAGGAAAAAGTTTGAAAATGGAACTCACTTTCTTCGACGGCCGACGCTAGTATTCGCCTTGTTCCCGAGAGGAAAATTGTACGACGCATCGAAAATCCGATATTGCAGATCGTCGTCTTCATTACTTTGATATTGCATTTCTTACACACTATTTAACCCGCGTAGACGAAAGAAACCACCCTTAGCGTTATTTAACTTTAGAATCATCGTTGCAAACCATTTTACAGAACACAGTACATTTTGCAAGCCGCGGGCGGGAATAAAACATGAAAGAAAGCTCACGGGAGCTGTCAAAGTTTTAATTTTTTCTTATTTTATTTTTGACGCGGACGCGAAGAGCCTCGGCCGTTCGGAGCGCACGCGGAGCCGGACTAAAAGTGTTGCCATAACACACCTGCTGGATTTAGCTAGCTGTGGTTGGAACGGATATACTAATGTTACCTTGTTCCGTGGTTACCATTCTATATTCTATAAATAAAACCTAATGGTTGTAGAAAAAATACGTATTTTTTACTTTTAAAAATAGATTTAGATATAAAGTATTCTTGCTATTAAAAGTAGTATTATTGTTAATTTTACTTTGTATTATGTAGAATACGAATTAAAAATCTATCACATTATCAATTACAAAAGTAACAAATATTGCACGATTGCGTTATAATATAAAACTATTTAATTAGGTAATTATTATGGTTATTAATACCCCTAAAAACCTGCAGATTTAGCTCAACGCGAGAAAAAGAAAGTGCAATCTCATGATGCTTCTCTCGGCGGTCAGGCGGTGGCAGCGGCGGACCAGCAACATGAAAATCTATGTGTGGTCTTATAAGTTTAATATCCACCAAATTTTATCTGTTTTTGTTACTTTGGCTACTTTGGACGTAGGAGGTTATCTCTGGAGATCAATATGATTTTAAAAAATCTTTGTTTTATAAAATCCGTTAGATAACACCGAGTGAAATACGGTTGCCTTTTTTTAAAATAAATTAGGTATATTATTTAGTATATCTTTAAATAAAATGCCGGCAATTTTTTTTTTATTTTAACGATCCAATTCGTTATTTACTTCTGTTACACTCAAACAAGTAAAATAAAGTATCTTTACATAATTTATTACATACCTACTTAAGGCATAAATGCTTAGTTATGTGCATTACGCAGGCCCGCCAGCAAAAACTAATATAAAATACCTATTTAACCGTAGTATGCATAATACACTAAAACCTATTTTATTTTTAGTTCTAATAGTGTTTATTATTTCTTCTTTTTTTCAAACTCAATTCGTTATTCGAAAGAAATTGACAAAATGATGCTATCCATGCCGATTTCGGCTACGGCGACCAATTATCGTTTCGGGTTACTGATGCTTCCTCACATGACTAATGTACCCAATTTTAGCTGTAAATATCCTAGGACAGTTGCTACATGATTGTGAGGACGCCATTGACATAATTGTATTATATTGGAAGGCGGTTTGTTCTTTAGGCGGTCTCTTTTTTACTCTGACTAAAATAGGTTTATTAATCATTGTTTTAGTGTTTTATGTATATTATGGTAAGACTACAGTTAGAATAAAACCGATGAACGACTACAGTAATAAACATACTTGAAACGTGGAATAACCTCGCCTTAAGTGCCAAACTGGTTATATGCTGACAACGGACCCTTATTTTTTTATATATTCATATTAACTTGTATGTTCAATTGAAATTCTGCAAATTTTCTATAAAGTTATTTGCCATTTATAGCTAAAATTTACTATACTGGCAACATTGCCATTAACTTTATTGTGCCAAAAAAATAATTCATATTGTCTAAATATTTTTTTGTTGTGGTCTTTTTTCTGGGAATATTACCTTATTGAGCACGGAGACGATGAGCTTTTCGTGTAAACGAGGTATGAGCTCCTACCTAACTTTTATGACAAGGGTAGGTGGTATTATTTCTAGATAATTCCTTTCCAAGACATGGGTAATAGGCATACTACCTATTATTTATTCTGTGCTACTACGTTATACCTAGCACAGAATAAATAATACTAATAGTGATGGAGGTATCAATGTGGTTATAGTTTTAAAATTATTTTTCCTTCTAAATTACATCGGAGATCGCAAGCTTAGAGCATATACCAATGGAAGGGGCAAGTACAAGGCGTACCCTCTGCCAAAAGATAGGTCAATGAAAATGTACCCTTTGTCTGTTGTGCTTTGCTTCGGAGTTGTTTTAGTGTCTGTGCGTTCATACTAATAGTAATGTGTTTTATTTGCTACTGCGTTTATAATACGGTAGCAGATCAGCTACCGTATTCTTAGCCCAATCGGAAAGGTTTCCATTGGGAAACTATCATGCAGAACACCGAGATGGTGAATATGGTGATAGTAAGCGTTGAAATGTAGGGGCCGATACCTACAGGGTTGATTTAAATTTTCACTAGGTTTTGATTGGCCTCTCTTTTATACTCTCTGTTAGTGTCCCCGATTTTAAACGAATTATTTTTTAATCTTAGCTAAAGTGCAGTACATACAGCGACAATGATAGCACGTCTCTGAGTACATAGGTATACATTTTTATTTTCGGCAATAGGAATTAGGATTTAATGCAAGAGTGAATGAGTTTGAGCGGCGGTTTTAAGTAAGGCCCGAAGTGTTTCAATGAGATTTATTTTCTAAACATGTTTTAAAAAAGTTGTAGTTCTCATCAACTCGATAGATGGCACTGACTATACTAGCCAGTCAAAAACAGCATAATGTGTTTGATCTGTGGCACATAAAATAAAATGAAAAACTTGGCAGTGGCAGACACGTCTGGTCAGCGCAAGGTCAGCGCCATCTAGAATGAGCTTCTTTTTTTTAAGTGTGCCGGGTAATAGGCTAGATGACTGGTTTTTTTATTGTCCTATTAAAATATGGCCCATAAATATAGCTGATTAATGAAAAGAAAATGAAAATCTGATCAAAAATAAGCAACTTATAAGCATTTTAATATCATGCTAGACAGAGAGGCGAAACAGCAAATCGTGACGTCACTTCTCAGTACGCCATATACATTCTATAAGAAGCTCATAGTAAAGTCGCCACCACTTTACGGTGGCGACTTTACTATGAGCTTCTACGGACTATTTTACTATGGCATGACTTGGACTCGACTATGACTAACTGTGATTTAATGACATATTTGACTTGATTTTAATATAAAAACTTGACACTGGAAGAATTAGGGGAGGATGCATAACGTGCGATGCCAGATACCTAAGATAACTAAGAGAATAAAAACCCCGATAACATCTAGTTCCTACCCAAAATTATGCAAATAATATTTTTTTGTGTATTTTATACCTACCTAGCTTTATTCTGATATTTTTACTATACTTTATACGGGTAACTTGATCGCATCAAGGATCGATCCTTCCCTTTTTGAGGTTTTAATAGAGTCGTCGGCAATTAATATTATTTCTTCTGAGTTTTCTAACTCGTTATGAATAGTTTGTACACAACCAGTCTTACTTAAAAAAACTTTTCAACCTTAGTCACTGCTTAAACTTTTCTGTCCTTTTCTAGCGCGTGCAACTTCACGACATCTTAAGCGGCGACTAAGTTATTATACTATCTATATATACACAATTATACTATCTCGATGGTTGCCTGGAGCAATAAATGAGAAAAAAACTCTAAACTTTCACCAACCTGCCTTATCATCATCATCATCATCTTTCACCATAGTCCTGCTAAGATAAACCTGCGAGTGTGTCGCATGCCTATTTATAGAGGAAAAAAAAATTGGGCAAATGGACAAACATTAACAAAATAGTAGAGATTGTCTCTGCAACTCTTGAAAATCGTTATTCTGAGCGGCACATTCACAGCTCAATCGGAAAACTTTCTGTTCGGATACACATTCTCCGTCTCCTGAATGTAGATGAGTGGGATGGATAGTGTGAATCCGCACGGAAACCTTTCCGACTGAGTTGTGAATATCCCTGCAGAACTGATAAGAGCAAGAGGATCTTACTATCGGGCGAGCAGGTTAGTCTTCTCGTCACCTAATGCTGTAAAAAAAGCAAAAGCATAGTTTGTTTCACTTACGGTTCGTGCTTTATAACGTAATCTTCCTCTGCGACGGTCGATAGCTTGACTTGGAGGGCTTTTAGCCGCTCCATCATTTTTGACTGGTCGTCTGCCTCCATGCTGAAAATAAAATGTTTACTTTAGTTTCGTAGTTTCACTTATTAATTGTTTAAATGCCCTCCGCGTTATTGCATGTGATTATTTAAGTCTTTCAGCATTTTTTCGGGATACGAAAGAATGATCTGCAAAACATTATCTTATCTGCATCAGCCATTTAAAATTCAGGACGGAGGGCGATCTGATTATCTACCTCGCTGGTGCTGTGCGGGTTGAGGGTTGGCAGATCCACATAAGCCTTTGGATTTGGTGGACATAATAGGGTAGATGACTGATGTTTATATCGTTGAAACCAATAGCTTTGATGAAGAATTTAAGTAAATATAGTATGTTTATTGAAAAAATAATTTAAATCGGTTAATAATGTTCTTATATATGAGCGTTTAAAGTTTTTTTTGGAGACAACTCTGTCCCTTTCGCACAAAACAAAAAATTACGTCACGCCTTACTTGTCGGAATAGAATTTATATGGCGTACAGAGAAGTGACGTCACGATTTGCTGTTTCGCCTCTCTGTCTAGCATGATATTAAATGCTAATAATAATAATATAAATAAATAATATAATGCTTATGATATTAAGTTGCTTATTTTTTATAAGAATTTCATTTATTTTTCATTAATCAGCTATATTTATGGGCCACATTTTAATAGGACAATAAAAAAAACCAGTCATCTAGCCTATTATTATGCAGGTTTTCACGCGAAGTTTTTCTTCACCAAAACACCAGTTATTTTATCCGTATAAATACCAAAGAATACGGACTCGGAATCGAACACACGACCTCACGATAACGAGGCCTATTTTCTCCCAATGAGCTACCACAGCTTTTTGGACTACCAAGGCTCTAATCGGTTTTATCGACCACTGCGCTATCATTACATTCATCATCATGATTTCTTTATCTCTTCAACAGACTTAAAAAAAGAGATTCTCATGTCGTATTTTTTTGTTTGTTACGCGATTACTACGCCTTATTTTAAATTTATTTTGATTCTTTTTTTTTGTTTGGTAGTTCGTACTTCAGAGGTCCTATATAAATTTTATCGAAATTGGTTAAGTTCGTTTATAAATCAAAATAACTGGAAAAAGATGTCATCCAGGCCCCCTAGCACGCGCCCACAGAAAAGCGAAGGCCCTACTCTTAGGTCACGCGCCGAGGACCAATTGGTATTTCCCCGGGCGGGAACGTGATAAAGCGTGATAAATATGGATACGTCTGTCTCGTTTTCGCGGGGAAAAAGAGTGGATAGACTTTTATCACGGCTCGCGTGCTAGGCGGGCAGATAATCGAAATTGAAGTCGGTTTTTTAAGCATCTACTTGTATTTTGGATTTAGGAGTAGATCAGGTGTTCAGTAGATGTAAAAATCTTACAATATTTAATTTAATTATTATTATTTTGAGATTCGACTTCATGCGGATAGACGTAATATCTATTAATTAACAACATGAGTTGTTAATTTCTATAAGAACATACAAGTGGAGAACTCTACAGGAATCCAACATTATTTTAGTCTAAAAAAGGCGCTCTATCATGGGCTACTTTTTTCTGTGGCAAATATATAAAACTGGAATAATATATGCCATGGAAGGATTGATGACAGTATGAATGGCTCTCTACGTACGTGCGGTAATGTGATGGACCAAACTTGTTATTGAAGTAACTTTTATTAGATTTATAAAAATTGTGCGATAGGAATCTGTAAAACATCGTGCGATAATATAATCAATTATGACAGACTAACTTCTGCTAGTTTGATGTTATAATACTTCCGGTATATCGCGGACGACAAAATGTTTCTTTTCAAAAATGTCAAGTGTACATAACGTTTTTTAGACGAAAAAGATCGCGGGGCTGGAAATAATCCTACCACTATATGCCACCCATATGTTATACATACAGGGATAAATAGCATAAGACATACTAAAGATGCCGAAATAATTATTGTTAATTGGTTAACTTTAAAGAAAGATTCTTATATTTTTTTTTTGTTTTTATACTGTCATGTTACGAGACGAGCAAGACTTTCGCCTGGTGGTAAGCGTCACGCCTGCCACTAACAGTAGTAGTGCCAGAATTGTGAACTTGCGAACACAATCCTGCGCTGCACTGCGCTCGTCCCCCTGAGATATTAGATGTTAAATCTCTTCACACCCAGTAATTTCTCTGTTAACATTGCCCTTCAAACCGGAACACAGTAATGCTTGCACACTACTGCTTGGCGGTTGAATAACTGGCAAAGCTGTGGTACTTCCCCAGGCGGACTCCGCAGTAGAGTCCTACCAATACAAAAAAGAAAAAAAACTCTCTACTCGTTGGCTTACTTCATATTGTTTTTTGTTTGTAGTTATTGTCTCCACCGTCAACACGAGTAGCTAATGAAGTTCCACAAACTTTTCGCAGATGACGCCAGCGGCGGTCCGGATCTGTTCCAAGAAACTATGTACAATATGTATCAGCGACGAAACTCACTGGTTAGTTTAGTACTAAGATAATTATTTATTTTTGCAGTAAAAAAACACAATTTAGAGCCAAAGAATTTTAGAGGTAATTTAACATCAAATCTTACACTGCTTGTCTTTTCATCATCATCATCATCAGCCCGGAGACGTCCACTGCTGAACGAAGGCCTCCCCCTTAGACCGCCACACTGTACGACAACCTGCCATATGCATCCACCGGTTGCCCGCGACTTTTACAATGTCGTCGGTCCACCTAGTGGGAGGCCTTCCTACACTGCGTCTTCCGGTTCGCGGTCGCCACTCAAGAACCTTTCTTCCCCATCGGTTGTCGGTTCTTCGAGCGATGTGGCCTGCCCATTGCCACTTCAACTTGCAAACCTTGCGAGTTGTCTTTTATCTGTGTTTATTTATTTATTGCCACGAAAAATATAGTCTTACTGTCTAATAAAACCGATATTAGATACTGCAATACAATACAGTCTCGAATTATTGCCAAAATAGTGAATACAATTTTAAAACAACCGATATGCAATGGAGTGAAAGAGATAACAGACAACTTTAGTTATTAACACTGACGTCGTCGTCAGCCATAAAACGTCCACTGCTGGACGAAGGCCTCCCCCTTTATAGAGGGGTGTTGCCATAATCCCCACGCTTGGCAGGCGGCTTGGGGATAACATTGACGTATAAACTAATAACTACGTCAATGGTAATTAGTATTTTTTTGAATTATTAAATGACTTAGGTAGCTACTTTATTAGTAACTTTTTAGTTTCATTTGTTGCTCTTTATAGCTTTATTCGCATTTTGACATAACTAACACACATTTGACATTATGTTAACTATGTTAGCTGTGTGTGCAATCACACTATAATATTTTATAATTATTTTAGTGTGATATAATATTTTAAATTTATAATATTATATTATTCAAATACTTATTATAAATCACATTTATATGCGAAGAAAGTTTGTCGGTACAAAAAAAAATTGTTTGTGTGCGTTTGTTACTCCATCAAGCTGAAACGGCCACACGCATTTGGATGAAATTCGTTAGAGTTAGGCTAAGCTTGGAATAAGACATCACTGGTTAATTTATATTCCAGGAATCGCGGGTGAAACCGCGGGCCTAGTCTAGATATAAAAACTTGTATCTAACCTATATTCTGAGACCAAGGCCGTAGGCAGGGTTTTGGGGGTAGCCCCCCCCCCCCCCCCCCCCCAAATGCTTTCGCCAACCCACCGTTTTATACATACCTACTTAAGTATAGATCGTCGTCCTCTTAAAGTTGTTACATATTCGGCCTTACTTAAAAACTGCTTAAGATGCTCTGCCATCTTCTCTCTGACGTGAAGTTGCACGTGTTAGAAAAGGACAGAAAAGTTTAAGCAGTGACTAAGAGAATCGAGATTATTTTAGGTAAGACAGCATGTCTCTGGTGCAGAGCTCGACCTCCCTAAAATGAATTCCTGGCTACGGTCTTGTCTGAGACCTAACCTATTCCTCTATTGCTACTAATATTTTTATTTCAATTCACTGTATTGCTCCTCTATTGCTACTAATATTTTTATTTCAATTCACTGTATTGCTCCTCTATTGCTACTAATATTTTTATTTCAATTCACTGTATTGCTCCTCTATTGCTACTAATATTTTTATTTCAATTCACTGTATTGCTCCTCTATTGCTACTAATATTTTTATTTCAATTCACTGTATTGCTCCTCTATTGCTACTAATATTTTTATTTCAATTCACTAAATTGCTCCTCTATTGCTACTAATATTTTTATTTCAATTCACTGTATTGCTCCTCGTTTGATATGATATGACCGTACGAACCAACCAAGCCAAGGTCAGGCAATGTTTTTTTTTATATCATTCATTTATAATTATCACAAAACCAACAACGAACTAAGAGAGAAATAAAAACAAAAACATGATTGTGACGTAGGTACATTTTATGAGGCTAACCTAGCAAGCAACTCAAGAAAAATACCGTAGGCATAATCCGAACAACAAGTTAACCTCGTTACGCAAAAATCTACGATATATACAAATAGACAGTGAGATAACATTGATAGGCACCATCTGATACTATACGTTCAAGATAACCGACGGATTACTTGGACAAGCTTTACCTTTCAAAGTTAATAATAATATCAAAATAAATCAAAATACGTGGTTTATTTAAATGGCTGAGTTCATGTTGCATAATCATTATCTTGGCGCGGACGACATTGAATGAACGCGATTCCACGTCCGCGAGTTCATTGGTTTGCAAGCGTCCTATATATGAAAAAGAAAATATTCTTCGTTTACGTATGAAATCATACCTTTGATAGGTTCTTGAATATAATTAACGAATCTTATTCAAATTAGGAATTCCGTTACATATTCGAAGATTGAATTCGAAGTAAAAACGTTACGGCCATCAAAATGTAGAGCAAACGGCCAGTACAAATCTACGAACGATGTTGTTATAACGTGAGTATCGTGTGATACAACACTTGTTTACTTTTCACTTTTTGTTAATGGAGGTATTTTAGTCAAAATCCACCTAAAATTGAGGTATGAAAAGCATCAGGGATAAGTGAAACAACTAGTAAGGTACAATTGGGGTTATATTGCATGACGACATTTATCGATCGTATACATACCTTGGTCGCGCATTATTCGCCATAAAATCTTCAATTTGATTCGCCAGTGTCCCAAAATAAGGTAAGGACAATTTTCTTTCACATTAAATATACTCTTCTAATTAATAAATTATCATGGATTGCACATAATATAAGGTAAAATAAATATAAAATACAAAAATTTCAACCGTGATACGTTAGTATTCGTTACAATCAAATAGGAAAATAGGGCATCTCTTTTCCACGCTCACTGTTATCCCTTAGTGGGAAAGAGAGAAGACACTCCTGTAAATTTAATTTTATCAACACGACGACGTTTTGCATTACTAGCGCCACCTACAGGAAATACTTTACGCTATATTAGTGTTGTGCACCAGACTTCCTGAATCGACTAAATTTTTAAGATCGAATAAAAGACTTCATGACTGCGCTGGCTCACAATGGACGATTTTCAGACAGCCAATTAAAATAAATAGTAGAAAAAAAAACACAGGTTCATCTTACTGTGGAATATACAGTAAAAAAATAAAAATCGCTTAAGGTGATAAGGCCGCCCCTTGTACTGCCAAATAATGTACCCTGATTAGTTGTAAGTTGTTCTATATTTCTGGTGTGCAATAAAGTTGTATTGTATTGTATTGTATTATATAGTTCATAAAAATCCGTTCGATGGCAATGAAGAGACATGGCCATGCAGGCTAATCATGTAACTGTTCGGGATCGCGATTTGTCATAAATGTCACTTGTCACTGTCCCGGCAAAACTCATTAGACCCTGCAGGGCAGGACGACACGCCAAAATACCGACGGATTTGCTTATTTTAATTAAGGAAATCAATGCATTCGTTCGATAACGATAGCGAGAGAAATCCCTTCGTGATACCGTGAAGGTGAAGCTGTGACAGTGACAAGTGATAATTAAGACAACTCGTATCCGAATCGCGATCCCGAACAGTTACATGATTAGCCTGCTGAACAGTTTCACTATCTTGTCTGTGGCTCTGAAGATTTTGAACGAATGAAGCAAAGTAAAAAGGTCAACAAATTAAAAGTAGGTAATATATATCTGCTCTTGATGAGGACGTTGTCGATCTAGAATCTAGTCTAAGGAAAAATACTGGGTACTGTGCCTTTTTAAAGAATCTATACCGCTGTTGACGGCCTGAAAATATATTTGTAGGTTAGATAGTTGTTTACAGTTTTAAGTTGGACAAAGGTTTAATTAGCAATGCAAAAGATTGCTGTACAAACCAGTATAATGAAGATTCGATTACCGGGGTCGATTACTGGGAATCCCAGTATTGTAAGAGAAAAAAAAAAACATTAAATTGTAGAAAAATAACAACAAAATGTATAAGATTGACAATTAATTATGGCCGCATCGATGATGGGCCACCTAGCGAAAAATCGCAGTTTGGACTTCATTATCGCGTACAGAATGAAAACCATGAAATCAATTTCGGCTCTGTTCCGAGACATAATATAAATTATGATTCTATAATTGATAGCGTCATTATCACTTGATTATGCACCACGATTACAAAAAGGAAAGCACCTGGGTAAGATTGGCGCTAAACAGGGAAGATTGGCGGAAAAGGGAGGACCTCATGCAGTGGACTGAGTAACCTATATATAAAAAAAAGATATCTTGATAGCAATAACATCTTTAAGTGTAAGAAGGGCAATATGTTAGTAAAACAAGTTTTTTTCGGTGATCCAATCTTGACCGAACATTTATTAGCGTTTTCCTACAGAGGGATCGCTATCTATCGGTTGAATAAATAATTGGAAACTGAAATTTCAATATAGATAGCGTTGCTGAACGAAAAAAAAGTATAAGAGTAAAGAGGTAGTATCATTGCAATAGCAAGATCAAATATTTCCACCATTTCGTTGTTGATCTTATAATAAGGTAAACGGGATCGGAACAGGAAGTACAAGATAAACATTAACAGAAACGCAGGCAAGATTACTGCAGTCCAAAAAGTGCATAAGACTCGTACGTACGACACCTCTACTCGCATCAACACTCGTTAAAAAAAACGTTAAATTGGAACACCCGGATACCCGGGTGTTTATTCACACAGCAGCGCTTTTTTACTACCACGTTTTTAAATAGCGCAGCGCCCTATTTTGAGTGTTGGTCGCTGAGCGCTTAGTCGAATGAAACGTAAGTCATTACATGGAGTTTTGGCGGGAACACGGAAAAATCATGTCGTTGCATTCTATTATTTTCTTAAACTTGTGTATTTTCGCGAATTAATGATTAAAAATGGTGGTGTTTTATTCATTGAGTGTTGAATTACATGCACGAGTGTGGGCAAGTGATATAATGTGGTGAAACATGTCTTTTTGTGTTGTTTTCAAAACTCCGTAGAAGCTCATAGTAAAGTCGCCACAACTTTACTAGGGCATGACTTGGACTCGACTATGACTAATTTCGTGTGACTGGCTGTGATATCATGACATATTTGACTTGAATTTCATATAAATACTTGAAAAAATCATAAACTTGACACTGGCAGAATGCACAACGTGCGATGCCAAGAACTAAGAAAAAAAAAAAGTCATTACATACAATCCGTTCACACGAGCGCTTAAATAAACAGCTCTCGCACTGCGTTCACTACAGTCATAGATTAAGTATACTAACATAGATTGCTCACTTCATACAAAGGAAAAACTTACTTAAAACTTATTATCGTCGCCGGTACCTCGTAGTTCCACTTATTGTGTTAGATGGCGTTAGTATACTTAATCTATGCTACAGTATAGCGGACAGTCGTCTCGATCAAGAGTGATTTTAAAGCGTTCGTACGAACACACTTGTGGAGAGCGTTAAAAAGCGGCAACGCCAGGTTTTAACGCGACGTTAAAAAAACGCCCGTTCGAAAACCAATATAAATAGCCTCCTTCTTCTACGCCTACAGTGATCGAAAACGGTGTGCGGAAGGCTTATAACTATAATCGACTAAATTCGCTTTAGTCGAGTTTTTGCTCCGAATAAAAGCTCGGCAAGAGTACGGTTCCCCTCCCCAAGTCTCAAACAAATGTCAATGTCGTGTCAATTGTCAAGTTATAGAAAATCTTGTTTGTTTTGAAATTTGAAAACAGCGCGCACTTTGTTGTGAAAAAGAAAAACCGATTGCAACCTGTGTAAAACTGTGAAAAACGTTGTTAGCCGTTATTCTGCCTTACAAACTATTTGTTAAACTAAATAAACAATGAAGTTCCGCGCCGTGATGATAGATGCTGGCCCAATGCGGGAATTCACAAGTACATTCATTATAATAGTACAGTAAATAGTAAAAGAAAATGCTTGTATTTGGATTAGCTACTTATATAAGTTTTGTTTTCCAGATATTGTGACAACAATATCTAAACTATCGAAGGAGTGCATTCTTCGGCTTTCAAGTGACCAAATATACTTTATCGTGAGCGATGAGAACTGCGGTCCAGCTCCGCCAATATTGTGGTGTGAGATTCCTCAAGCAATGTTCTGCTCTGAATATCAGCTGATAGGCTTGGACGAAGAACACATGGACATTTACCTAGGATTAAGTTCTGGTCAGTGTAACAATAGTACCTACTTATACAAGTGTGAGGGACCTGGGTATGTCCTAAAACTGCATCCAGAACCGCCGGAGGACGGGCAGCAGCATCCTCTTGGTTAACGGTGGTAGCACTGAGATCCCCAAGCAGCCTGCCAAGCGTGGGGATTATGGCAACCCCTCCCTATTAGGGGGAGGTCTTCGTCCAGCAGTGGACGTCTTCCGGCTGTTGATGATCCTTAAGTATACAGTATAGTATACAAGTAAAAAGTTTACTACCGAGTTGTACCCGGTTTAATTGTCTGTGCACCTCGCTGAAATGCGACACCTCTCCCGCTTTGTACTTCAGCTCCCAGCGATCACAGAGTTTATCGCTACTTTACTAGTTCAGTAATTATACAACAAAATGTATTATCTGGTAAGAAAACTCAGTCATATCAGGAAAAATACAAAAATAGGCAATGTGAGTGTACGTTAAGGAAAAACAAATGGCGATGGACAGGGCATACTCTACAGAGCAGAAAAACGGAGTAAACGAGTAATAAACTGGCACCCCAGGAATGGAAAGCGCAAGATCGGGAGACAGATATAACGATGGGAAGATGACATAAAATTTGTTGCGGGAAATGTATGGTCAAGGACAGCCAGAGCAAGAGATGAATGGAAGAAGCTGAAAGAGGCCTATCTCAAATTAGGACAAATGGATACAAATAGTAATCTAATCTTATTATTATTACATAGTAGAGTAGAGTAGAGCTCGTGGGGTAGCTTGTCTAGGTGATTCTAAATGATCACCGATGTTAAGCAACAGACGGTCCGGTCAGTCTTCGGATGGGTGACCGTGAGTGGCATTTATTTCTGAGCACTACCGTGGGTCGGATGACACGTTAAGTTGTTGGTCCCGGTTGTTTGTTCTAGTTTCTAGAACAGCAACTGTTAGCCATGTCAGAGGCCTTCGGACGGCACATTAACTCTGACACTAGGGCTGGCCACTCAGCCTACACGACCTTACTTGTTATTACAGAAAACTCAGTCAGTGATTAGTGAATAGCAAATAATTATACTCTAGCATTGCCTAGGATTTTCCGATTTACAGTTTTATCCTTTTTTAGGGTGATATTTCATTATCTCTCTATGAATTACAGGAAACTTGGCAAGATCTCTTGTAACATTGAAGTCGGCAAAATCATTAAAAATGAAACTGACAAAGAAGCAGTTCCCATGTCTCACATTAGAAATAGAAATTGTAAGTAGGTATAGTCAAAATATTTTATTACAAATTAGAACCCTATTATGAGCATTTTTTTTTAAAATAAATTTTGGTGGACATTTTACACACAGTGCCATCTAGCCCCATACTAAGCAAAGCTTGTATTATGGAAACCAGATAGCTGATAGAATACTTATACACGAATACGTAAATTCGTACTTATAAGTATACTACACCAAGACACAGAACAAACACCTATGTACGTCACAAACATTTTTATCCTGGGTGGGGGGATCAAACCCTCGCCCTACAGCTCTGAAGGCAGACATGCTACTATGAGCTATAAGGCTGTCAACTGAGCTATATGCTGATGTCTTACTCAGATAAAACTGAGCGCAAGAGAAATTAAAGTATATGAAATGTAGACTGCTGGAACTTCATCATAGGTCTATTTTCACAAAATAAAGACGGGGATTTCTTTTTGTACGGAAGCTGGTGTAGTCCCGTCTGCCATTTTGTATTTTTTTTCTTAATTGCAGTATAAAACTTTTCTACTTATTTGGATTGGGTACAAATAGACAAATAATTTACATCAACTAACATATGTCCTAAAGTGTCATATGGTTAAAATTGGTCATAAAGATTGGATAGTGACTTATTTTACCTATTTATGACCAACATTATTTATAGCATGACACCTTAGGATAATTTGTTCATCACCATTCAGAAGACATCCACTGCCAGACGAAGGCCTCCCCTTAATAAGGGGGGGGATACAACCCACGCTTGGCAGGTGGCTTGGGGATCGCAGAATGCTCACAACGGTTAACTGAGATGACAATGACCCTCCTCTGGTGGTTCTGGGTGCAGTTTTAGACATATTTTGGTCAGGACAATTTGTTATAGATCTGCCATTCATTGTCTCCAATTAAAAAATACAAATTTCATTGCGAAACATGATTTACAAACCAAAAACAAAATGGCGGATCAGGACAATGCCAAAATTCCCATTCCCCAATCCCATTTATATGGGAATACTCACATTTAATTACCATACTCCGAGATGGACGGCACGGACTGCGGGGGGTCGTATCGGGGGCTCCAGACGATCCGGAGTTTAGTCGAAGTATCCAAAATAATTAAATAAATAAAACAAAAATTACTGCATCATGTTTGCCATTCCACTGTTGGGTATGGATTGGGCCATATTCCAATATTGTATGTCTGGTATAAACTGGCAGATTCATACGCCTCAGTAAATTCCTACTCTGAATATTATGCCAGTCACTCCTTGATCTTATCTTTTGCCTTAAAGGCTTTTTTTTATACAATCAAGTGACGAGACGAGCAAGACGTTCGCCTGGTGGTAAGCGTCACGCCTGCCATTAACAGTAGCAGTGCCAGAATTGTGAACTTGCGAATACAATCCTGCGCTGCACTGCACTGCGTTCGTCTCTTCGTACCCAGTAATTTCTCTGGCAACATTGTCCTTCAAACCGGAACAGAGTAATGCTTGCATACTACTGCTTGGTGGTTGAATAATTGACAAAGGTGTGGTGCTTTCCCGGCGGACTCTGCAGTAGAATCCTACTACTACAAATACCTTTTTTTTTGTCCATAGTTACTAGAATCCATTACAATCTGGGTGTCTTTAAGTGGCGAGTGAATCGGTTTTTTCTAGGCAAGCATGCTCCATCGTAGACTGCATCTTTGTTTAACATCAGATGAGTTGGCAGTCAAACGCAAGCCTATTACCAATAAAATATTTTTTTTACCTCAACTTTAACTTTACAACTTTCAAACTTATCATTGCTTGTAAGTTAATTAGTTGTCATATTTTTCCAGCCATCATCAATGTCCCAGCAGACAAGAAACGTGACACATGACATTCCAGTGATAGTGATTCCACGGAAACTGTGGTCTGATTTCCAAGAACCAAAGATACCTGAGCCTGATGTAAGTACTACCCACAAATGACTAAGGTTGTACATACTACTAACAAACTACTAAGGTTGTCAATGCTACCCACTGCACACAAATTTCTAAGGGCAATATCAAAGGGCATTCATAATCCAGGTTTACTCCCAACCACCACTAAAATGCTACCCGTAGTGGTGGCTTGAACTAGGCTCTATCTTAGTAAGTCCTGCAATAAACAAACATGATAGTTTCAAACAGTGTTTTACTTTAATGCTAGGGCTTCACCTGCGTGACGCTTTACGTCCAGTTATCGAAATAATTAACGTGCAATAAGTAATGCATTAAACAATGTGCTACATAGGCGGCACACTATTATTTGACTTTGAATATCGCCTAACGTCTAACGACATTAATCCTGCCACTAGCCTATTAGCGTGCTAACACCCGGCCATATCTGCGTACTGTATCTAATAACGCGCTAAATAATGGTATTACACGCAGGTGAAGCCCTAGCATAAAAACTCTTTTTTTTTTTCTGCTGTCCATACTCCTCTTGTGAACAATAAAGGCCGTCACAGACGACGAAGATGCTATAATATTTCATTACGATAAAATATCGCTCGCCATACAATTTTGAAAATATATTATCTCCGTCACTTGTTCGTCATTTGTTTTGTATGGGTAACGATATTGAAATATGCTCTTAGATAACATGAAATATTATAGCATGTTCATCGTGTGTGACAGCTTTAAAGATGTATTGTATTTTCTATATTGTTTTGAATAGAAATTTGAATTTTCCTCAATGACACATATCACAGGGTGAAAATCTCGGATTTTGTTCGTAAGTTTTGAATTCTGGAACTGCTAATGTTATGGGCAGGCGTGATGCTTGCATAAAAAATGTGTAAGTATTTATTTACAATGTGTGTATGTATGTCTTCAGATATCAATAGAGCTACCAACACTGAAGCAGCTGCGGACTACAGTAGACCGGATGCGGACAATGGCCACTGAAGTTGTGATAAGGGCCTCTGCTGACGGCAGACTTACTCTGCAGATCAAAACGGACATGGCCAAAGTGTCCACCAGGTTTAAAGACTTGAGAGTCGAGAATTTTGGAGGTATGTAAACATGACGAAAAGCATAAATTATCTTTTTAACCGGCATCAAAAAAGGGGAAGGTTCTATGTTCGACGGTATGTATGTTTTTTTTATGTATTTTCACCGATTTCTCTGTCAACTGTGAACGATTTTGAAAATTAGTTTTTTATTTGGAAGGGTATACTCCCGAGGTGGTTCCATATTAATTTGAAGTCGGTTGGTTTTTTTTGTAAAAGTTACAAACTTGTTTTATATTTAGAATAAAAATACGCTTAAAAAAAACAAACGTCTTCCACTTCGAATACCTGCATGACATCTTCATATTTTCTAGTAATTTTGATTTAAAATCCCAACTACTGCACCGATTTCGATAACATTTATATGGGACCGCCTCTGAAGTATTACCTACCAAACAAAAAAACACAATTGACAGAATATTGTTCTTAAAAGGATGCTAACTGATTAGAACTAACCCTGTATTAAACATAACATTATATTTATAAAAAATTCAGTCTACTCGTGAACATGGTGCATGCAACTGCGCCGAAATATCGGGAGCTCATTTCACAACATAATCACGGTAAATATCCCGTTAATAATAATATAACTTTAGTAAACAACCATGATAGTTTAAAACAGTGTATTATATTTATATATTATATATGTATATAAATATTTAAAAAAAAACATTTATAAAAAATTTCTTTTCCAGGTCCAATAGAACATTCAGATTCCGAAGCCGAATCTCAAGTAAACGAGGACCTAACTAGAGTGTGCCACTGTAGAGTGGACGCTAAGAAACTGTCCATGTTCCTGAGCGCTGACCAGATATCTCACAAGCGGACAGTTTGCAGTGTGGTTCATAAGAAACTAGTCATATTGTGCTTACAGACCGATGAGAATGTTAAACTACAGTGTTTTATAAGTGGAATTGTGTATTAAAAAACTAATTTTAACAATGTGTTTTTTTTTATACAATCAACGCCGCGTTCCGAATTGAGTCAAAATCACTGTTGGCGCTGTTAGCGCGATAAAAACCCATTCCGAATAGGCGTTAGCGCGTCTACGGTAGCAGTCTCGACGTCATGGATGACGTCATTACTGGCGCCATCTTGCGTTCACAGTGATATTGCTTCCCGGCGTTAGCACTGTGAGCGCTGTCAAATCTGCCGTTTAACTCGTACAATATAAGTATGGAAAGTAAAAGGCGAGTTGTTTGTAAATACTTAAGAAGAAGAAAAACTGTTATAGAAGAGAAATAATGTTGTTCGTGATTAATGATGGGACTGCTGATAACCAAATCCAGTTATATTTAAGTGCATACCAGTTCGAAAGAGGTTAGTTTATTAGTTTCCCATGTTCAGCCATTCCGAAATGATATCGCGCTGATAGCGCTGTAAGCCCAATAATCAAAACGGAACGACATTTATCGCTCACAGCGCCAACATCGATTTTGACTCAATTCGGAACGCGGCGCAAGTGACGAGACGAGCAAGACGTTCGCCTGGTGGTAAGCGCCACGCCTGCCACTAACCGTAGAAGTGCCAGAATTGTAAACTTACAAAAACAATAGCCTAGATGGCTGGTTTTTTTTATTGTCCTATTAAAATGTGGCCCATAAATATAGCTGATTAATGAAAAAAAAATGAAAATCTGATCAAAAATAAGCAACTTATAAGCAAAACGTTTAATTAAATCGGATACTCCAACTATAGTTTCAATCACATCCGGTGACCTTTTTCAAAGAGTGAAAACAGAGCCCGACGCGCGTGCGCAGCTGCGTCAAAAATGTGTCAAAACCACGTCAGTTTTCATAATAAAACTTATGAGCATTTTAATATTATGCTAGACAGAGAGGCGAAACAGCAATACATGACGTCACTTCTCTGTACGCCATATAAATTATATTCTGACAAGTAAGGCGTGACGTAGTCCTATGTCGATCGTGATTGAATGAATCAAAACGATCGAATCCCGCTTTCTACGTGACCGACCCGGTCGTCAATCGTTAAAGACCCGGGTCGTGATTCATCGACGCGCGGCCCAAGATCCTCGGCACTTGCCATTCATAACGATCTTCCGATCTGCGAAAGACCGAGACCGAATGAATGTCCGGCGATGGATGTAACACCAACCGGTTTCGTCTTGGTTTTCTTCGATCAATCTCGGTGACATTGCGTACCTAGCTAAATTCAACTCTATATTAACAGCCTTAAGCCTTATTTTTATTTGTACGATCTCGAGACCGATGAACGACGTCTTGATCGAATCTTTTTGCTCGGTCACTTGGCTCGTCGGTTACGAAAGATCGAGATCTCCGAAAATGACCCACCGACACTGGACTAGCGTGACGTAATTTTTTGTTTTGTGGGAAAGGGACAGAGTTGTCTCTAACAAAAACTTTAAACGCTCATATATCAGAATATTATTAACCGATTTAAATAATTTTTCTATATACATACTATATTTACTTCAATTCATCAAAGCTATTGGTTTCAGCGATATAAACATCAGTCATCTACCCTATTCTGCGCCGCACTGCACAGCGCTCGTCTCCCTGAGATATTAGATGTTAAATCTCTTCATACCCAGTAATTTCTCTGGTAACATTGCCCTGCAAACCGGAATACAGTTATGCTTGCTTGTTTTACTGCTTGGCGGTTGAATAACTAGTGTAACTTTGTAAAGCTTTAGTTCTATTATCATTTACGGGATATTTACCGTGATTACGTTGTGAAATAATGTAGTGAGCAACCATGATAGTTTAAAACAGTTTGTATAGCTTGGCAAATAGCACGAAAATTCTGTGAAAGTGAAAAGATAATTATATTTAATTATATTATTATAGGTCAGTAAAAATCAGACAGACAGGCACGGTATAGGCTTAATAATAGAGTACAGTATACAACTGTAGTTACTTTCACAACCCCCAAAAAGGGAGTTTCCACTTACGCCCGATACCGTTTACAGTTCATTCTCAATCTTTTACGTACAACTGGATCATAGAGTAAGTAAATACTACGTGAACTGGATATTCATATAACCATCTTTGTATGTTTTTGTTTTTAATAGTTCCTGGCCATGGATACTAGTCCTTCAGCCGAATACATATTTCTTCATCGATCCTTCTTTCTGCAGTTAAATGAGTCGTAGTCACAGTCCAAGTCACACACAGTAAGTCACAGTCAAGTCCAATCATACCCTAGTAAAGTCGTGGCAACTTTACTACAAGCTTCTTCCGAGTTTTGGAAACAACACGAAAAGACACGTTTCACTACATTATATCACTTGGCCACACTTTTGTTCGTAAATCAGCACTTAATGAATAAAACGCCACCATTTTTATGCATTAACACTCGAAAAAACACAAGTTTTAGAAAATAATACAATGCAGCGACATGATTTTCTCGCGTTCCCGCCAAAACTCCTAATCATCTTTGTGTTCCTATGGGGTTGCTAGCATATTTTCTCAAAATAGTACGCGCTAATATACATGCTAGTATATGTTGCTCTATTGCATCGTCGCCCTGTGAAGCTTGGGTAAAGAAAGGTTTAAAAATAAACACAAGATATAATTTCAGCATTTTTGTATTTCACTTTCGATACTAAGAACCACAATCAGTAGAAAACAGAGTATTTTGCTAGAATCCGTTTAGTTTTTATTGGAATATTACATATTTACTGTTACTTCAAACCAAAGAACAACAAGAAGTTTTTAGAATCAAAGTTACCGACATAGCTCACAAGGTTTGCAAGTTGAAGTGGCGCAGGGCAGGCCACATCGCTCGAAGAACTGACAACCGATGGGGAAGAAAGGTTCTTGAGTGGCGACCGCGAACCGGAAGACGCAGCGTAGGAAGGCCTCCCACTATATATATATATATATGTCGCAATAAGAGTCGTATCCGGGACGCCAGCGCCACCTGGTGGCACTCGATGGAGTCGGTGACGTGCGCGCCGTCGATCGGTGACTTCACTTTCCCATTGGCGAGCGGCGCGTGCGGTGGACACTGAACCATCGCGCGTTCTGTGATACGTACCTACCTACAACTGATCTGTGCCTACCTGATTACTGTACTGTTAACTTCTGTGAAGATTATAATTTGATTGATTGTACGAGCTTGTTTTCTTCATCCGACACTACCCACCGACGACGCCCACTGCTAAGAGGATCAGCGATGAGTGCTGATGATGATGGCGAAAAGACCCTCCTCCGTCCTCCGTCATCAGAAGTGGGATTAGTGTTGGATCAGAACCAAAAAGACAGACAACTGGCGAGCCATGTTTGAACAACAAGACAAGAACACTCGAGCATTGATTGAGGCGCTGCAATCACCGAAACCAGCTTACCTTGAAGTACTACCTGCATTCGATCCTGAAAAAGAGATACCGACGCAAGATCATTGTGCGTGACGGCAGATTTGTGTTTTGCCTAAAATCCACCAAGCGGCAGTCGTCTTGTTCTGGCGGTCAGCAAGGCGCTAAAAGGTAAAGCATCGACGTGGCTATCACAAATCGCATACGAAGGAAAAACATAGCAGGATTCTAAGATAATTTTCACGGCACGGTTTATTTCGAACGAGACATTGGCGGGTACCCTCATTAAAATGCATGGTGAAAAACCGGGTGAAAACGAAACACTACCCGCGTTCGCGAGTCGTATTATTAGTTCACTGACTAATCATTGGAAAGACGTGAACATGGAGGATATTGCTGTAGCAACAGTACTCGCACACATTTTACAGTTTGACCCGCGACTTCAAAGAATGGCGTTCACTACAAACGTTATATCGAGGGAGACAAACTGCAGCAGGAACTGAACGCATGTTCACACTTGAAGCGCTAGATCACCTTCGGACTAAGCGAATTAGTGCTAAGCAATCCCATAGACTCGAGTGGCAGACCTGCACCACCTACATCATCAAGTCAAGCAGCGCAGCAGCCGACAGCGAAGCCCTTGGCGTGCTTTAAATGTGGCAAGCCGGGTCACATAGCCATCCGGTGCACGAGCGACGGCGGCGGCAGAGGCGGCAGCGGCGGCGGCAGAGGCGGCAGCGGCGGCGGCAGAGGCGGCAGCGGCGGCGGCAGAGGCGGCAGCGGCGACGGCAGAGGCGGCAGCGGCGGCTGCAGAGGCGGCAGCGGCGGCGGCAGAGGCGGCAGCGGCGACGGCAGAGGCGGCAGCGGCGGCTGCAGAGGCGGCAGCGGCGGCGGCAGAGGCGGCAGCGGCGACGGCAGAGGCGGCAGCGGCGGCTGCAGAGGCGGCAGCGGCGGCGGCAGAGGCGGCAGCGGCGACGGCAGAGGCGGCAGCGGCGGCTGCAGAGGCGGCAGCGGCGGCGGCAGAGGCGGCAGCGGCGACGGCAGAGGCGGCAGCGGCGGCTGCAGAGGCGGCAGCGATGGAAGCGGCGGCGGTGGCGGCGGCAGCAGTGGGCGGCTGACGTCGGCGGCACGCGCAGCGAGCGGCGCGTCGTACAACCACCATCGGGCGTGTTACATCACAAAGGTGAATTACGCTTTGCTTATGATTCTGGCGCTAAAGGCTTGTTGGTATAAGAGAGTTTTGCATCATAGTGGTAAACGTTGCTAGTAATGTTGTTGCTATGACTGGTAATTGGTCAAACACGAGTGTTCAGTACAGAACAGATTTTATTGTGTAGTGATTAACGATCACTCTCTCGAAATTTTGTTGCATGTTTTGCTCGACAACTATTTGCAAAGTGACAAGGTTGCGAGATTTTAAACCAGGGTTTTTCTGTAAACATAGAGGCAACGAAGCTTTCGTTAACTAAAGTTCTTTGAGTAAATTCGATGAGTCATAATAATGATACCACGCTTCAATCAGATTTAACTGCTACTCGTATCGTGACTGCAGTAGGTAACAGGTAAATAAGTCTAGGCTTTGATTTTTTTATTAACAGTTTACCTACGACGAGCTAAAGATGATGCGGATGAACGTAGCGTTGATAGACGAACGGTAGTGAAGGTAGACTGCCATGAGAGATTTTTGGGTTCGAGCCTTGACTTCAGAAAATGCCAGCAGGTCACGTATCAGTCGAAATCGATGTAGATGATGTTAACGATGAAGTTTAAATTTGATTTCTGATTGAAACTTGAGTAAGGGGACTCTAGGTGCTATAGTGAGTTGTGTTCGACCGTGCCAGTAGCTAATTCGTAGTCGTAACCCGGTAGAAATCGGTATCTCTTGAGGCAACTCGAGTAGTCCGTGGGAGCGCGGTGTGCGTTTGGCTCTGGTCGAGGTCGGGGTCTGTAAAGACCATTACGTGTGGTCACTAGGGGGTGACACACGGGAGATCTTTGAGGGATCTGATCCATTCGCTGGATGTGTGAGAGCAATGCTATTGCTAGTCGGCTGGATAGCCGGGGCTCTAGATGTCTTACTCGAGAGTTTAGAGAGTTTGTAGAGTCTGAAAAGTTGATTCGAACGACTGTGGTACACGGCCCAGGCTACTGATGTTTGTATTTTCGGTTATTCTAATGTCACATTGTTGATCAAGAAATAAAAATGTAGAGCTCGTTTTCGTTCGTAGAGTTCGTTCATTATTCATCGGGTAAATGAATCTTAGAGTTTGGTCAGGAGTGACCGAGTGGAACAAATTTCTGTCGTAGACTATTTGTTCGCAGGGTAACCATCACACGAGGACGTGTGCAAGCAGGATGACCGTGTCGCAATAAGAGTCGTATCCGGGACGCCAGCGCCACCTGGTGGCACTCGATGGAGTCGGTGACGTGCGCGCCGTCGATCGGTGACTTCACTTTCCCATTGGCGAGCGGCGCGTGCGGTGGACACTGAACCATCGCGCGTTCTGTGATACGTACCTACCTACAACTGATCTGTGCCTACCTGATTACTGTACTGTTAACTTCTGTGAAGATTATAATTTGATTGATTGTACGAGCTTGTTTTCTTCATCCGACACTACCCACCGACGACGCCCACTGCTAAGAGGATCAGCGATGAGTGCTGATGATGATGGCGAAAAGACCCTCCTCCTCCTCCGTCATATAAAAGTCGCGAGCAACCGGTGGATGCAAATGGCAGGTTGTCGTACAGTGTGGCGGTCTAAGGGGGAGGCCTTCGTTCAGCAGTGGACGTCTCCGGGCTGATGTTGATGATGACTGTTCCTTCTGTATATAAGTAAGGGCAGAATGATAACTATCACGGGAATTAAAGGCACTATTAATGTTAGTGCTAAATTACCTTCTTATACAATGTGGTCAATGTGGTCGATTTTGGAAGTTTAAGTTGACAGAACCAAGCTAACTAAAGTATTCCTGTTCTTAGCTATCATGCCTATTAAAACAGTGACAGCAATATTTTAATTAGTTTAGAACTGTCAACTAAAGCCTTCAAAATCCACAAAAAGACCACATTGTTTAACAAAAAGGTATTTTTTTTAATGGAACAGCTGTTTTTTTTTCCTCAATTTCAAGGTTGGCCCTTCAGTATTACTACACATTTTTTGTAACACATTGTATTATACCTATGGTCTTATTTCGCCTCTGCACAAATAACGTTACAATTATAACAAACATTTTTAAAGTAAGAGCCCGTTAATTGTAAGTTAACTGGAAGGATCTCTCGTTATCCCTTCTCAGAGTGTCGTGCGTAGCCTTCAGCTGGTCCAGCTTGTTCGAGATCTGCGCTATTGAGGTGTCTATCCACTGCATCGAGGACATGTGGGTGTTGAGGATGCGACCGATCTGGACAATCTGTAATATAGATCGAAAATATTAGTGAATATTTAGTTTAGTAAAAACAACAAGCGAACTGAGAACCTCTCCTTTTCTCCCCATGAAACGGATACTTCCCCAAGATACGGGTACTTCATCAAGATACGGGTACTCGTCAAAATACGGGTACTTCCCCAAGATACGGGTACTTCACCAAGATACGGGTAGTCTCCAAGATACGGATCACATCACATCAACAGCCGGAAGACGTCCACCGCTGGACGAAGGCCTCTCCCTTAAAGGGAGGTGTTGCCATAATCCCCACGCTTGGCAGGCGGCTTGGGGATCGTAGAATGGTTACCACCGTTAACTGAGAGGATGGGCGCTGCTGTCCGTCCTCCGGTGGTTCTGGATGCAGTTTTAGGACATACCCATGTCCGAAGATACGGACACTTCCCCAAGATAAAAGTGCTACCCCAAGATACGGATACTTCCGCAAGATACGGGTACTTAACTGCACCCAGTTTGGGAGGTTAGCGTTCAACTTTTGTAAAAGTACTTTAAACAGACAATAAATAAATTTGAAGTTGAATTTTTGAAGTCGGTAAAATGATGTGCACCGATAACCCCAATTATCATCATTACATTTTCAATGTATATTTTTTTTAATTATAAGTATGTTTGTAGATAAAATTATCCCTTATATATATCTTCAACTTTTTGGTCTCCTTTAAATATTTTAGTTTTGAAAATTGTTTACATAATTATTATAGAATATATTCAGGCGTTACTTTGCGGAAGTCCATTTTGACCAAAACTGCTGTAAAATACTAAGCTATGCTCGCTTGTTGTTGATTTGAAGTTGCCGACTTACCGGATCGTTGCTGTCTTGCCCTCGGTTGGTGTCGTTCAAGTGTTCTATCACCTCTTTTAAATCTTCTGACATCTGCCGCAGTTGTGTGTCCAGATTTTCTGCTAGCGAGTACCTGGAAAGCGAATTACCTTAATAACGGACGACTCAATATTACGAAACTATGTATACGTAGCGTGGGGATTATGGCAACCCCTCCCCATTAAGGGGGATTCCTTCGTCCAGCAGTGGACGTCTTCCGGCTGTTGAAGATGTATACATATTTTTGGCTGTACATTATTTCCTGTGCCGATTTCGAACTACCAATAATACGCGTACCATCATCATACAGACAACGTCCACTTCTGGACGAAGGCACATAATAAAGACGGTCTCCTGGTGGTAAGCGTCCCGTCTGCCACTAACAGTAGCTGTGCCAGAATTGAGAAACAATCCTGCGCCGCACTGCACTGCGCTCGTCACCCTGAGATATTAGATGTTAAATCTCTTCATACCCAGTAATTTATCTGGTGTAAGTTATCTGGGGGAGCTTCGTCCAGCAGTGGACGTATTCCGGCTAATAATGTAATGTGAAAATGAACAAATGTTACATGTGTTCCCTCTCGGGGTCCCTGCGCATCCTGTCCCCGCTGTCGTCCAGGATCTGCCTCTCCATGGGCGCCAGCAGGTCCTCCAGCTCCTTCTGCTGCGCCAGCACGAACTCCAGCTCGTGTTCCAGGTTCTGCTGTTCGTTCTTCACGTTCTCCACTGTTTCGTTCAGTTCTACTATCTGTGGACAATAGGGTACCGTTTAAGAACTTTAATACAAAAGTTTCCGCCCCTTTTATGGGGCTTAGAGATCGAATTTCAAAAAATCCGTTCTTAGTACACCCCTACGCATCAAGACGAATACACCCTCTAAATTTCAAGTTAGTAAGACCAGATGTTTAGGATGTGCGTTGTCTGTCAGTCAGTCAGACAAAGATTCTTATAGTATTAGATTACCAGTGCCGTTTAAGGAACTTTCTTATAGCCAGTTTCGCAATAAACTGGAGATGTGGCTGACAGAAAAATGTTTCTATTGCTTGGACGAATTTCTCAACGAGCACAATGTTAATTATGCTAGTGTTTATTATGTTTATCCTTGACATTTCCACATGCCAATGAAAGACAAAATAGACTGGACTAAACCTATCAATACGATCATATTTGTAATCTATTTTAAGTGAAAATTAAAAAAAACTCGACTGCCCCGCCAAAAGTTTTTTAAATATCGTAGCCTGTATTACTCAGAATTATGTAAGGCGTGTAATGATATATCGAAATATATACAGACATTTAGAAGTTATGGTGGAAAAGAAACTAAACATACATAGATACATACATGTAACTTGAAAACATTCCACTCGTTTTATGGGCAATCGCGTAAAAAAGGCTTCGAGTTCCGGGATGCCGAAATTTAAATACTCAATATCGAAAGCCAATTTCTGAATTGAAAAAGATTCCGATATTCTAGCCCTAGGCTAAAAAGTATTCAGCTGGGTAGTAATAAATAGTTAAGTATGCAGCTAGCGTAGTAATAAATATAAAATATGCAGATAGTGTAGTAATAAATTGTAAAGTATTCAGCTAGTGTAGTAATAAATAGTGACGTATTCAGCTAGTGTAGTAATAAATATTGAAGTATTCAGCTAGTGTAGTAATAAATAGTGACGTATGCAGCTAGTGTAGTAATAAATATTGAAGTATTCAGCTAGTTTAGTAATAAATAGTGAAGTATTCAGCTAGTGTAGTAATAAATATTGAAGTATTCAGCTAGTGTAGTAATAAATATTGAAGTATTCAGCTAGTGTAGTAATAAATATTGAAGTATTCAGCTATGTAGTAATAAATAGTGACGTATGCAGCTAGTGTAGTAATAAATAGTGAAGTATTCAGCTAGTGTAGTAATAAATAGTGAAGTATTCAGCTAGTGTAGTAATAAATAGTGAAGTATTCAGCTAGTGTAGTAATAAATAGTGACGTATGCAGCTAGTGCAGTAATAAATAGTGAAGTATTCAGCTAGTGTAGTAATAAATAGTGAAGTATTCAGCTAGTGTAGTAATAAATAGTGAAGTATTCAGCTAGTGTAGTAATAAATAGTGAAGTATTCAGCTAGTGTAGTAATAAATAGTGACGTATGCAGCTAGTGTAATAATAAACAGTGAAGTATTCAGCTAGTGTAGTAATAAATAGTGACGTATGCAGCTAGTGTAGTAATAAATAGTGAAGTATTCAGCTAGTGTAGTAATAAATAGTGAAGTATTCAGCTAGTGTAGTAATAAATAGTGAAGTATTCAGCTAGTGTAGTAATAAATAGTGAAGTATTCAGCTAGTGTAGTAATAAATAGTGACGTATGCAGCTAGTGTAATAATAAATAGTGAAGTATTCAGCTAGTGTAGTAATAAATAGTGACGTATGCAGCTAGTGTAATAATAAATATTGAAGTATTCAGCTAGTGTAGTAATAAATAGTGAAGTATTCAGCTAGTGTAGTAATAAATAGTGAAGTATTCAGCTAGTGTAGTAATAAATAGTGAAGTATTCAGCTAGTGTAGTAATAAATAGTGACGTATGCAGCTAGTGTAATAATAAATAGTGAAGTATTCAGCTAGTGTAATAATAAATATTGAAGTATTCAGCTAGTGTAGTAATAAATATTGAAGTATTCAGCTAGTGTAGTAATAAATATTGAAGTATTCAGCTAGTGTAGTAATAAATATTGAAGTATTCAGCTAGTGTAGTAATAAATATTGAAGTATTCAGCTAGTGTAGTAATAAATATTGAAGTATTCAGCTATGTAGTAATAAATAGTGACGTATGCAGCTAGTGTAGTAATAAATAGTGAAGTATTCAGCTAGTGTAGTAATAAATAGTGAAGTATTCAGCTAGTGTAGTAATAAATAGTGAAGTATTCAGCTAGTGTAGTAATAAATAGTGACGTATGCAGCTAGTGTAATAATAAATATTGAAGTATTCAGCTAGTGTAGTAATAAATAGTGACGTATGCAGCTAGTGTAGTAATAAATAATGAAGTATTCAGCTAGTGTAGTAATAAATAGTGACGTATGCAGCTAGTGTAGTAATAAATAGTGAAGTATTCAGCTAGTGTAGTAATAAATAGTGAAGTATTCAGCTAGTGTAGTAATAAATAGTGACGTATGCAGCTAGTGCAGTAATAAATAGTGAAGTATTCAGCTAGTGTAGTAATAAATAGTGACGTATGCAGCTAGTGTAGTAATAAATAGTGAAGTATTCAGCTAGTGTAGTAATAAATAGTGACGTATGCAGCTAGTGTAGTAATAAATAGTGACGTATGCAGCTAGTGCAGTAATAAATAGTGAAGTATTCAGCTAGTGTAGTAATAAATAGTGACGTATGCAGCTAGTGTAGTAATAAATAGTGAAGTATTCAGCTAGTGTAGTAATAAATAGTGACGTATGCAGCTAGTGTAGTAATAAATAGTGAAGTATTCAGCTAGTGTAATAATAAATAGTGACGTATGCAGCTAGTGTAGTAATAAATAGTGAACCTTTTCCCCGTTAGCGATGAGCAGTCGGTCCCACGCGTTGATCTGCGTGGCTTGGTTGATGAACGTCTTCTCCTGCTCCTCCAGCTCTAGCGTCCACTTGTTGATGTTCTCTTCTAGCTCCGCGAACGATATGGAGGCTACGGGCTGAGGCGGCGCGGCCACCGTCGTGCTGGAACGAATACAGTCATTCGCTTTTCTTTCAAGCGACTTTTTATTTTATACAATCAAGTGACTGTATAAAAACAACAAAAAACTAACGGAACAACAACAACTCTATAAATAGTTTAGGGACCTGGATATGTCCCTAAACTGCAACCAGACCCACCGGAAGACGGGCAGCAGCGTCCTCTCGGCTAACGGTGGTGACCATTCTGCGATCCCCAAGTCGTCTGCCAAGCGTGGGGATTATGGCAACACTCCTCTATTAAGGGGAGGCCTTCGTCCAGCAGTGGACACCTTATGGCTGACGACGGCGACGACGACAAATCAAGTGACTAGACGAGCAAGACGTTCGCCTGGTGGTAAGCGTCACTCCTGCCCATAACAGTAGCAGTGCCAGAATTGTGAGCTTGCGAACACAATCCTGCGCCGCACTGCACTGCGCTCGTCACCCTGAGATATTAGATGTTAAATCTCTTCATACCTAGTAATTTCTCTGGTAACATTGCCCTTCAACCGGAACACAGTAATGCTTGCACACTACTGCTTGGCGGTTGAATAACTGGCAAAGGTGTGGTACTTCCCCAGGCGGACTCTGCAGTAGAGTCCTAACACTACAGACTAAAAAGGATCCGACTGTTTTTTTTTAATTTTATTTTTTACGCTATTACTTCACTAATTATTATTTGATTTTGATGATATTCATTCAGGCGTTACTTTGCGGGAAGTTCATCCGAACCGTGATATACTAAAATATCTCCGCTGTAAATATCCTATCGAGTAAGAGTAGGAAAAAGTGCCGAAACAGGCCAATGTGATAATCCACAATGTGATAATAGGTTGCCGTAATCTGCAAAAAGATTACAGATTACGCGCGGTTACAGGTTTGCAGATTACGGTATCACATTGGACTTTTTCGTCCCTGGTGCGCAGAGTCCGAGCCAGCCCTAACAGCATCCTGAAAGCTTTCTCAAATCGGTTTGACTGTCAGTACATGAACCATTGTCACATGATTCATGTACTGGCTAATGACTTTATTTTCTGAATTAGTAATTTTAATATTGAATAAATTTTTGAATTTTGTTTGTTGAATTGAATTAGGTATAATTTTATTTGGCATAATTATTTAAAAGGACTAGGTATAATAATGATAATAATAGTTGTAACATAATATAGGAATGTATATATGCTTTAATTGTAATATGAATTTAAAATGTAATATGACTTGAAAAATTAGTCGAAATAAAAGGATTTGAATTTGAATTTTTCGGCACTTTTTTCTATTGGTACTCGATAGGATAGTTACAGCGGAATTACACTAGAAATTTTAGTATATCACGGTTCGTTAACTGAAATGGTTTAGTTAGTAATACTTACGTAGCCGTGGTCAATGCTAAGCTCGTAGTTGCGACGGAAGTTCCTAATGCTGTGATTCCAGATGGGGCACTTGTGGAAGCTGAAAAAAAATAATGATTTAATAAACCTAAATATCCTGAAACTTTGAAAGTTTCACGATTTGAACACATAATTATGTTTAAAGTCAAAGTCTTTTATTGATAAATATAAATTTACAATTCAACCAAAAATAATAATTGTAAAACATAATAATAATAATAATTCATATTGTAAAAAACTTAGATTTAAGAAAGTAAATAAATAATGTGAATAATAATAATCTGTTTATTTGGAACAATAACATAAATAATCCCAAACAATGAAGATTGATGACACCTGCAGAAGTATAAAACTGTGTCGCAGATGTCAACGCCCTCCTCCAAAAATTTCACAAGTTCCGTAATAAAAGCCAATTACAATTCAAGTTTAGTAAGAAAAACTATAAAAATTAAGCGAACTATAAATAAATAAAAGTAACTGTTGAACTATATAAAAACACGTAAACTAAATAAATAGAATGCTAAATGCGAATTTGGGATGAAAAAACAAGGCGGGATGGCGGGAATGTAGAATGAATAATGACAGCCACGTCTGGACTGCGCAAAGTCAGAGCCATCTACAAGGAGCTTTATTATGAAAAAACTGTGTTTTATTTATACGGAAATACTGACGTTTAATTAAATCGGATACTCCGACTATAGTTTCGATCACATCCGGTGATCTTTTTCAAAGAGTGAAACCCGAGCCCGACGCGCGTGCGGCTGCGTCCTGCTTTACACTGCCTATAGTCTGAGTATCTAATTATAATGAGTATTCCAGTATACATAAAACAAAATATACAATGAGCTTTTATTTTTTTTTTATTAACTGTCCGAAAAAATTCAGAAGATTTTGTTCTATATTTGAAACACTGATAAACATGACCAAATGTGACATTTAAAAAGCTTTATACCAGTCATGTTACAGTTCTATGTAAGAATATCTGTTGATTTCGTATTTTTTTTTTATCTTAGAATTGTTTTTTTAAATAACACAAGATTTTGCTTGAGTCTACAAAGTGGGCTATTCGAAAAGTTTTGTAATGGTAATTACAGAAAATTTAGAATTTATACAACAATATATAACTAGAAATTTAAAAACATGTCACAATGACATTTCAGACACTAAATTTTTCTAATTACATTAGTTGTCGCAAAGAGTAACAACGGAATGAGATCTTATTTTGCAAAGCATTTAAAAAAAGGTTTTTAAGACTGTTTTCCTCATTAAAAATAAAATGTTAACCATTTTTACGTGCCTGCGGGGCTTAGAGGCTACAGTGGCGTAGTGCGAGCCGCCGTCAGTCGGTTTTTGGTAGCGCGTCAAAGGGGACGCGCGCGCCCAAGTACGCTATATTTGAACGGCAAATAGATAAGACACGCGTGCTCATCGAGTTTCAATAATGAAAATATTGTCAGATTGATTCAACTTTATGACTCGCGGGGTTCGCGTAGCGCTATGGATCGATTGACCTCGCGGTCCGTACAGGAGCTGTACGCGTATCCAATGTACGCGTGGACAGCGTATTCCGACTACGCGTGATACTGGAACGCGTAAGCAGCTTTAGGGCGACGAGCGCAGTGCAGTACGGAGCAGCTTTTTGTTCGCAAGTTCACAATACGGAATATGCATGTGTTTCAATTATTAAAAATAATGGGCTGTGTGCAGATTTTAACAGAATATGATGTTTGCATCAAAAAAAAAATTTAAATCGGCTGGTACGAGTGTTCAAAGTATTTGGGAGGGAGTCATCTGTCCCTTTCTAGCAAAACACGAGCTGGTATAGAATTAGTTTGGAATCGCGGACGTTGACGTTTTGTTTGACGTCATTAGTCACTAATAGATAAAACTAAGGGAGGGCATACTTAGCATTTTAGTTTTTGACAGGTTAGACAGGGATGTCTAACATGAAACTAAAATGTTTATAACGTCATTATTTGTGCACATATTAAAATTTTATTTTCAATGATTTGTTTTACTGCGAGTCAGCTTTTTTGTAATTTTTCTGGCACTGCTACTGCTATGAGCAGGCGTGACGCTTACCACCGGGCGAACGTCTCGCTCATCCTGTCAGTCTATCGCATAAAAACATACCTGTTGTAGTGGCAGCAGTGGTTTTGATCCCAAACCCGAGGCCAGTGCCGGTGAAGCCAGTGAGGCCGGCGGAGGTTTGGCTGGCTGTCGCAGGGGTGGCTCCGAAGCTGGCTGGCTGGCTTGTCACGGGGGTGGCTCCGAAGCTGGCTGGCTGGCTCGTCGCGGGGGCGGCGCCGAAACTCAGGCTGGTTGTGGGCTGGGCTGACGTCGTTGTGCCGAAACTTATGCCTGGAAAGTTTTATACAACGTGTCACAAAAAAGTTCTACATTACTGAGGGCTATGCATGTACTCATCATTATGAATCACTTTTACTATGGGACCAACACTGAAATCTCGCAAAAAAACAGCTGTTCCATACATTTTGTCTAAGGTCGATGCACGTATTGTATGAAACAGCTGTTTTTTTTCTCTCGATTTTAAGGTTGGCTCCATAGTAAAAGTTGTTCATAATGATGAGTACATACATACCCTTCAGTATTGGTGAACCTTTTTGTTACACATTGTATATAACCAGCTGCGCCCCGCGGCTTCACCCGCGATTGTTGGGATGAAAAAGTAGCCCATGGCTTATTCCAAACAATAGGCTAAGAAAAAAATAAAAAATTTCACGCAGAGCCGAGCGCATCGCTCAGTCGTCCCTACTCCCTCGTTTTGTACAGACAAGTGGTAATTACAAGTGCTTACAGAAATGATGAGGTTTTCATAGACTTAATATTAGGTCTTTACCTATGAAGTTGCCGTTTTGTATGGAATAAGTGAAAGTACTTATTTTTTTAAACTTTTTTATTTCTGTTATTCAAAGTAATCACCCATGCAATCGACGCATCTTTGCCAACGAATTGGCAGTTTATTGATGCCCTTCTTGTAAAAATTAGCTGGTAAAAACAAACTCTTCAAAGGCATTTTGTACTGACTCTCGGGAATGGAATTTTTTACCCACTAAAAAGTTGTCTAAATTTTGGAAAAAGTAATAGTCGGTAGGTGCAAGGTCTGGTGAGTATGGCGGATGAGGGAGAGCTTCCAACCCCAGCTCTTGCAGCTTGGAGACTGTCTGTAGCTGCAGCGCGAGGCAGGTCTCGACGCGTACGTTGCGCTGGCGATCGTTAAGTTCGTGGGGCACCCATCTATCAAGTTTTTTTACCTTGCCTATTTGTCGCAAATGGATCAAAATTGTTTTGATGCTAACATCAAAAGCTGCTGCTAGCTCAGCTGTAGATTGAGTTTCGTCAGCTTCCACAATCGCCTTTAATTCATCATTGTTGACCAAAGTCTCCGGACGACCACGAGCTTCATTTTTCAAGTCAAAATTTCCAGAACGGAACCGGGAATACCAATAACGGGTTGTGCGTTCGTTTGTACAGTTCTCTCCGTAAACGTTTTTGATGTTAAGTGCCGTTTGTGTCGCGTTGGTGCCACGACGGAACTCATATTCCAAAATTACACGAATTTTTTTAAAGTATCCATTATGACAAAAAAAAATCAAATGTAATGAAAATACAACGCTAATCAATAAACAAAAGACTGAGTTTGTAAAAATAATGTCATGTTTTTAAGACAAAATTAATTTGATATCAGAATACAAAACCATTCCAAACTTTTTTTCTATTTGAAAGGACCAGTACTGAAGAACAGCAATTTCATAGGTAAAGACCTATTAGTACCCGAACTCCCAATAATAGGCACTCTCCCTAGTAACCCAAATCGGCAAACCCCCCTGGCTGGAGTAAGGAAAGGGGCGACTAAAGATGTTTTGCCCCCTCCCCATGATTTACTACCGCGGTCCCAGGCGCGTGAAATCGCAGGGCACAGCGAGTCGTATAAATAAAACAAAAATGTATAATGTAAATATTGAGCTAATATCTAAAGAGTCACAATCTCTAAGTGGAAACAGTCAAAAAACGTCCGAGTACCGTTGTACAATTTACATACCTATACGTGCATTATGTAGTTCACAATTGTTCGAATTTCGACGTTATGTCGCTTGTATAGTGTTCAATGTATGCTTGAGCGCTTGTGACTTATCGTAGTTCAAGTCGGTCAAAAAGTTTTGGCGCGGACAATTTTTTTGCACGTTTGTGTCTCTATCGATATTAGCTCAATGAATGTAGATCAATAACTAACCGGTGGGTTGACTGGCGGACAAGCCGGCGCTCCGAATCCTCCTAAAGTTGGCCCACCAGTGGTAGAACATTTATTTCTGAGCGCTACCGTGGATCCGATGACACGTTAAATTGTTGGTCCCGGTTGTTTGTTCTAGTTTCTATAACAACCGTCAGCCGTCAGCCATCTTCGGGCGGCACATTAACTCTGACACTAGGGCTGGCCACTCAGCCTATACGAACTTACTTACCAGTGGTAGTAGTGGGGAAACTGAGCCCAGCGGTGGGCGCGGGGGCGGGGGCCGGAGCGGTGCCGAAACCGAGGCCGAGGGCCGCCTGCGCTGTAGTAGGACTACTGAAAGAACCGCCTGAAATAAATCATATTTAATATATTTTAACAATACAAAATAATACAAAACTTTAACACAGCTTTTAAAAGTTGTCTCTGAGCCCAAAACTCAAAATCATTAATTATTATTTTTTATACAATCAAGTGCAAGACGTTCGCCTGGTGGTAAGTGTCACGCCTGCCACTAACAGTAGCAGTGCTAGAATTGTGAACTGCACTGCGCTCGTCACCCTGAGATATTAGATGTTAAATCTCTTCATACCCAGTAATTTCTTTGGTAACATTGCCCTTCAAACCGGAACACAGTAATCCTTGCACACTACTGCTTGGCGGTTGTATAACTGGCAAAGGTGTGGTACTTCTCCAGGCGGACTCTGCAGTAGAGTCCTACCACTACTTGCCCCCCTTGCTTTATTTACGTTGTTTTTTACGCTTTTTGATAACAGATATATTAATTATTTTATGTTTTAGCGCTCATTATTTAGATATAATCGATGGTGAGTCTTATTAACCCAATAATTTCGCTAGCTAGTCGCCGGTACTACCCTTCGAAATCGCTCGAGGTGATAAGGCCGTCCTTGTTCTGCCGAAGTATATACCATGTTTGAGATGGTTTTTTTTAGAAGTTATACTATAGTATATTTACCTTGTGGTGCAGATTGAGCTGTGGTAACGCCAAAACTAAGCCCAGTTGACGGTTGTGAAGTAGTTGTTCCAAAACTTAGACCACCAGATTGGGTGGTGGGTTGACCTCCAAAATTCAGACCACTAGACGGTTGTGAAGTAGGTTGACCGCCAAAATTGAGCCCGGTGGACGGTTGCGATGTCGGTTGGGTACCGAAATTGAGTCCGGAGGACGGTTGCGAAGTAGGCTGATTTCCAAATCCGTGCCCAGCAGATGGTTGTGAAGTGGGCTGAGCGCCAAAACCGAGCGCTGCAGATAGTTGTGGTGTGGATTGAGCTCCGAAACCGAGCGCTGCAGATAGTTGTGGTGTGGATTGAGCTCCGAAACCAAATCCGGGAGACTGTTGAGTCGTGGGCTGGGTCCCGAAACCGATCGCGGTAGCTGGTTGTGACGTAGGCTGAGCTCCGAAACCGATTCCGGTGGATGGTTGCGACGTGGGTTGAGTTCCGTAACCGAGCCCGCCAGGTGGTTGCGAAGTGGGTTGAGTTCCAAATCCAAGCCCTGTGCTAGGCTGAGATGACGGAGAAGTGAAGGAAAAACTTGATTGGGCATTTGTTGTAGGCGCACCTGAAAAAAATATTATCTACGAATTTATAATATGTATAGATAGATAAATTTATCAAAGTCGTAAAATGTTTCGCTCAATAAGCCAACAGTTTCAATCTATGTTTAAGGCGAGTCACCGGAGACGAAGCGAAGAAAACTGGTTTGCCTTAGTTCAAATGTTTTATGTATTTACTATTAAATAATGGTCACAAAAAAATATGTTAATTTGCTATGTTATAATTTGTTACACGATAAGATGACTTTAGTTGATCATTATAAATCTTGAAACCAGACTAAAAGAAAAATCCTGTTACGAATTATTTAATAATAAAATTTCTAACTTAGCATATAATTTTTAAATGGATATTTTTATCTTTAAGTACTATGGAGAACCTGCTAAATTTTAGTTTTCAACTGAGCTACTATATTTATAAAATTCAAATTTATCTCAGCTCAAAATGCCTCGCTTTAAAACAGATCAATACTGGATAGTCGGAGATTACGTCTGAAGCAAAAACATTACCAGTGGCAACAGCTCCGAAGCTAAGTCCCGCTTGAGGCGCGGCTTGCGCGGCGCCGCCGAAGGCAGCTTGTCCGGGTGCGCCGGCGCCGAAACCGAGGCCCGACGCCGTAGTAGGGGCCGCGCCAAACGCTGGCGCTGAAATTGATGCCCGTTCTACAAGCTGCTGTTTTGCATCCTCGCCACATTTACAGAGGTACAGCTGTTCCATACATAAAGTTCATTAACTTTCAACAAAATATGGCAACAGCAGATTTTTTTGCGACTTCTGGTTTGATACAAGCTGTTGATTTGCATTCAACCTTATAGCTCATTTGGTAGCATGCCTGCCTTCAGAGCTGTAGGGCGTGGGTTCGATCCCCACCCAGGGAAACCCAAACATTTATGTGGCGAACATAGATGTTTGTTCTGTGTCTGGATGTAGTAGGTATTATAAGTATATATTTACAAAACAAAAAGTATATAAGTATTATATCAGCTATCTAGTTTCCATATTACAAGCTTTGCTTCGTTTGGGGCTAGATGGCGCTGTGTGAAATTAATGTCCACCGATATTTATTCCCACCATATTTACAGAGAACATTATTTTACTACGGGGAAATACAAAAAAAAACATACAAAAAGTTTATTGACTTTCGCCAAAATATATATGAGGCGGTTTTTTTTGCAATTTCAGTTTTGAGGACATAGTAAAAGTTGTTCATAACGATGAGTATATCTATCTCTGTAAATATGGTGAGTGCAAAACAACACCTTGTTTATAGTAGAGTTTACATTTACCTAACGAGTTAATTAGGTGAGTTTTATTTATTTATTTATATAAGTTCACCAACACTGTGTACATCAGTACATTTTTAAAACGGTTTAAAACTAATAGTATAAAGCCAAATGTCACAATAATTATAGGTGAAGACAGCATGCAATAACAATATTTTCGAGTAAAATTAAATAGAAAAGTCAAAATAAAAATGACAATTAAAACTTAAATTTAAAAACATCAATCATACAATAGGCTAGATGACTGGTTTTTTTTTATTGTCCTATTCAAATGTGGCCTATAAATATAGCTGATTAATGAAAAGAAAATTAAAATTGATCAAAAATAAGCATTTTAATATCATGCTAGACAGAGAGGCGAAACAGCAAATCGTGACGTCACTCGTCAGTACGCCATACAAATTCTATTCTGACAAGTAAGGCGTGACGTCATTTTTTGTTTTGTGGGAAAGGGACAGAATTGTCTCTAACAAAAACTTTAATCGCTCATATATCAGAACCTTATTAACCGATTTAAATAATGTTTTCAATTTCCATACTATATTTACTTAAATTCTTCATCAAAGCTATTGGTTTCAACGATTTAAACATCAGTCATCTAGCCTATTTGAGAATTTTATATCAATGAATTACTTAATTATAAAATGATATATATACATTATTATCGATGATGCTCACATAGTCAGAGACCTTAAAGACTTCCTGAAACGAATAATGTTATCACCAAAAATGTCAATGTCGATTGTCTTAGACATGGTATTAAATTGACGGGTCATTCTAGATAAGGGTGCACTGAATCCCAGGTTCGAGCGAGAGCTCAGCGTAGAAAAAATTATGAAGCGCGACACCCTTGGCAATGTTCGGGGGTTAGTTAGTGACAGTTCCGAAAGCAAATCTGAAGTGTCCAAAGTCCCGTTCGCAATTTAAAAAATATATAAGGTATATAAGGTTTTAATTGCTCTTAACTATAATTTATTTTGTGCGCCTACATCCCTATCTCTTTAACCGCGGGGATGACTGGTAGAAAATGCTTTAGCATTAAGTCCTCCTTTTGTACATTAATGTATTTATGTGTGCAATAAAGAATTAAATAAATAAATAAATAATTAACTTAGATTATGGAACCATTACAAAGGACACATAATAAAAACAATAATACGTGATTGAATCAGGCTTTACTTTGCGTAAGTTCATTTTAATCCAACTGTTATATACTGTGGTATCTCTAGTGTGTTTCCTACAAAAAAAACAAAACCTCTACTTCTTAGGTAGAACGGCTGTTAAAACAATGTAGTAAAGCAATTGTATGGAAAACCGCTGTCGCCAGTTTCACACATTATTGGTCACTACGATGAAAAAATGCCAATCATTGGTCGCGCATTTGAAGTAAAACGCACGAAATGCCATTTTACAACAGAATAAAATTGATCTAATTACGATGCAATGTGGTTTGGTTTCCTACGCGTCTATTTAAATTGTCTTTTTGAGAATGTTTTATTCACTTTTCCGCTGTACCATCGTACAGCGAAAAAAGTTGCAGTCGAATTAAGTTACAATTTTATTAAATACTAGCTCTAGCTCTCTAGCTACTCTAGCTACTCTAGCTCGGCGTTCGGCCTCGCTACTATAACCCGATCCAGGAACACAAAATTTCATCCAAATCGGTCCAGCCGTTTGCTCACCGTGTAAACCTTCCCTGGACTACGACAAACATTTCAAAACCAAAATCAGCTAAATCGGCCCAGCCGTTCTCGAGTTTTAGCGAGACAAACGAACAGCAATTGATTTATATATATATATATATAGATAGATTAATAAATTGATTATTTGTTTTAGGCTTAATAACTTTTTATTACAGATTAGATTATCACGTTATATTTTTATGGAAACTTTGGATTATTAGCCCCCTATCCCTGTTACTCGATACGATAGTACAGCGGAAATACAATAAACAACAGTTGCATTAAAAACAATAGTACTAAATTATTATGTAGGATAGAAGTAAAATCTCAAAATTCGTCACAGTTAACTTAATTTGCAATAAAACATACGAAATATAATATCTTACCAGCAGTGCTAGCGGGTGCATTGGTTCCGCCGCCGAAACTGAACCCGGTCTTAGCTCCAAATGTGCTTTGCCCGAACGCTGCCGTGCCTCCGAACGCCGACTGCGGTTGGGAAGCGGGCGTACTCGTCGCCTGGAGACAACCGGCGATAGCAAAGTTATTATTTAAAAATCATCATCATCATCATCAGCCCGGAGACGTCCACTGCTGGACGAAGGCCTCCCCCTTAGACCGACACACTGTACGACAACCTGCCATTTGCATCCACCGGTTGCCCGCGACTTATTAAAAAATAGTTATAGATAAAGAAGTGAAAGGTCGAGTGGTAACACACTTATACATTGACATATACATAAAGCGGAGACATGATTTTTTGATTTATGCCATATTCGTCCCGAGTCTTCGGCCCACAACATTAAAAAGTATTGTTTTCGCCCCGCATGATAATATTTGCATTTGTTCGTCACGCATACCAAAATTATTGTTTGTACAGTTAGCAACAAAAGTATAATTTATTATCAAACAACCACAACAGTGTTAACAGTGGTCAGCGACCTTCATCAGCTGAAGAATAAGTGTGGCACTTAATACACCGCATAGCACTTGCCACCACCCAATATTGATGGTAAGTGCTGGTATTTTATTTAATGTATTTTTTGTGTGATACACTTTATGAAATTTGACGTGTAACTTTAAGGGTTATCATATCCATAAACTATTTTTCATCACACTTGCTCGTAAAGTAGATCTTATTACATCGCTTTTAGGCTCATAATCCAAGCTATTATACACGCGTGCTTTTTACTTTACATTACGGCACTTGTACTATAATAGGTATAACCCGGTAAAGTCAAGTTTGTACGTGACTGCAATTAGACGTACGTGTACGAAGCACTCTTAATATAGCCGGGTAATACTTACAGTTTTTTTGTAATACCAACAAAGAGTTCTTATGCCGCTGAAGTAAATGTCAACCTGCGCGCGCATTACTGATTTGGGCGCCATTTTCCGCAAATGTTTGTTGACGTTTTCGCTGTGTGGTTGATTATTATCAAAAAAAAAATGGTTTTTTCCTCGCAAGTGTGACGAAAACAGTCGTATGGAACTCTTGTGCTATTAGTCATTACGCTCTCGGCTTTCTTATCGCGCTCGCCTGCGGCTCGCGCGCATAATACCGCCTCTAGTGTAATGACCAACATAGCACACTCGTATCATAATGTACTATTATTGTATTGCCTAAACTCTTAGCTACTACCTAAGTCTGTAAAGGATTTATGAAATAATTTAAAGTAACAAAAGTTACTAAATAATATTTTACTTGTGTATATTATATACAGAATGTTCCAAAAGCCGATGCTAATCTGGAAACGGGTTATATAATATTGAGATATAATAATTATCTTAAAAGTCTAAAAATAAATTGATGTAAGAAAGTAGTGTTTTTCAAATTGACGGAATTTAATAAAAAAGCCTGTTTAATGCCTATCATATTAAAAACATAGAAAGTCAAGTGAAGAAACTTGTCGCATCAACTGTACTGAAATAATCATAATTTACCTATAGAAAAAATACTTGGGCCGAATGTGGAGCTGCAAAGTGGGATGAAAGCAGATTTTTAATATGGGACGAACTGTCTCCAGACGAAAATAGCATGAATCGATTTTTTCGCGTTCACGCCATAACTCTCACACTACTGTGTTTTTTTGTTGTTGTTTTTATATTGTTCATAGCCATGGATACGATACTATTCCTTCAGCCGAATACATATTTCTTCATAGATCCTTCTATCACCAGTTAAATGAGTCGTAGTCACAGTCCAAGTCACACACACAAGTAAGTCGTGGTCAAGTCCGATCATGCCCTAGTAAAGTCATGGCATCTGCAAGTACTACAAGCTTCTTCGGAGCTTTGGAAACAGCACAAAAAGGCATGACCACATTATATCACTTGCCCACACTAAACACAAGTAAAAAAAATCGGCCTCATAATTTTTTCCTTTTCCCGCCAAAACTGTCGTGATTATCCGCTTTATTTCCAGGAGAGATAAAGTTTACGTTTCAAGGTTTTTTTTTGGCAAGTCATACATACATATCATACATAGATCCGCCAAAAATATAAAACTCCTCTTAGTGATGTTGGGTAAAAGTTAACAATTGACTTACCGGAAGGACAGTAGGCTGCGGTTGTCCGAAACCAGATGCGGGTGTGGAGAAACCGAAACCAGGGGTTGCGGTTGCGGTTGCCGGTTTGCCGAATGCGAAACTACCGGGCGTACCGAATGCCGCTAAAAAAAAACCAAACGATTTAGTGGTAGGACTCTACTGCTGAGTTTGTCTGGGGAAGTAACACCTTTGACAGTTATTCAACAGCCAAGCAGTAGTGTGCAAGCATTACTGTGTTTCGGTATGAAGGGCAATGTTACCAGATAAATTACTGGGTAAGAAGAGATTTAAGATCTTTTTTTCATTGTATTCGCAAGTTCACAATTCTGGCACTGATACTGTTAGTGGCAGGCGTGAAGCTCACCATCAGGCAAGCGTCCCGCTCGCCTCGTCACTCAAATGTATAAAAAATATATATGTTATAAATGGGATGGGTATGTCCTGAAACTGCATCCAGAACCACCGTAGGACGGGCAGCAGCGTCCTCTCGGTTAACGGTAAAATTCTACGATCCCCAAGCCGCCTGCTCAGCGTGGGGTTCAAGGCAACACACTCCCGATTAGGGGGCTATTATTTCTGGCTGATGATGATTATAACTGTGAAAGTTTGTGTGTGTGTTAGTTACGCTAGCTCCTTTACCCTTGTCATTTTTTTTTACCTTGTGTGGATGGAGATCCGTATGCGGGAGCCGGAGTAGATTGCTGCGCCGCAGCAAAAGGCTGCTGTTAACAAAATAAACATTTGTATAATAATTATAAATAAATAAAGTCTTTCCAAGATAAGCCTAGATATATTTTTTTTCTATTTACGACTTTGATAGCAATTCAATGTGAAGATGTTATTTTTTTAGTACTAGGAATATCGCTTGCTCAGTCGAAAAACAGAAACAGGAGTCAGACTCCAGACATCCGTTATTCGGCTCGACACCTCAAAAAATTCGCCTTAAGAGCCGCAACAGCTTTCTCAATGGGACCTCCGCCTTAACTGATCTGCTCAGTGGCCCGCCTGAACCTGTGGAAGAAAACACACCCCACCGCCTGACTTTCCCGAACCTATGGAAGAATTCCCAGTAGGCGGCGACCTCCCGTGGCCCACGTGGAAGTCTTTAAATCGACTCCGGACCCAAGTGGGCCGCTGCAGGAGTAACTTGGTCAAGTGGGGATACTTGGACGCCGAGAGAGCACAGTGCGACTGCGGAGCGCCTGCGCAGACCATGTTGCACCTACTGTCGTGTCCTCGGTGCCCGAGTTCCTGCACCTTAGAAGACCTGAATAAGGCTACTCCCTGCGGGATGGCAGTGGCCAAATACTGGGAGAAAATAGTATAGTATAGTTTTATTATTATATTTTTTTGGTTCATCGACTCCACGAAGAAGAAGAAGTACTAGAAGAGCGAGACGTTCGCCTGGTGGTAAGCATCACGCCTGCCCATAAAATTAGCAGTGTCAGAATTGTGAACTTGACAACAAAATTCTGCGCCGCTCTGCACTGCGCTCGTCACCCTGAGCTGTCAAATCTCTTCATGCCCGCGGCAACACAGTCCTATCCCATCAGCCAGAAAACGTCCACTGCTGGACGAAGGCCTCCCCCTTAATAGGGAGGTGTTGCCATAATCCCCACGCTTGGCAGGCGGCTTGGGGATCGCAGAATGTTTACGGAGAAGACGCTGCTGCCCATCCTCCGGTGGTTCTGGTTGCGGTTTTAGGACATGCCCAAAGCGCCTAACATGCGCACCGCGAGAAAATTTTCTCGATTCTACAAAACAGGACAAGGCTACGAATCTGTATAAGTTTGTCTCGTTTTCGCACGACATAAAGACACGACAAAATTTTCTCGCGGTGCGCATATTAGCCCTGCTGGTCCACGGTAACACAGTAATGCCTGTAAACTACTCCTTGGCGGTTGAAGAACTGGCAAAAGTATGGCACTTCCCCAGACAGACTGCAATAGAGGCCTACCACTACAACACCTATCTACACTTGGCAAAAGTATGGTACTTCCCCAGACAGACTGCAATAGAGGTCTATCACTACAACACCTATTGACACTTGGCAAAAGTATGGTACTTCCCCAAACAGACTGCAATAGAGGCCTAACACTACAACACCTATCTACACTTGGCAAAAGTATGGTACTTCCCCAGACAGACTGCAATAGGACCTACCACTACAACACCTATCTACACTCTGTATCTCACCTGTGCAGCTTGTTGTGCTTGTGCGAAGGCCGGGCTACCAACAGTCTGGTTTGGAGGACCGCCAAACGAGATGGCTTTGTTTGCTCCCAGCCCCCCTCCAGTCGCCGTCGGGGATGTGACTGGAACATTCGATTATAAATAAATAAATATTGGACATTCCACACAACGCCATCTAGCCCCAAACTATGCATAGCTTATAAATATATATATACTAAATTATAAATATACTATGGGAATCAGATAACTGCATTGAGCTAATATTTATAGTCACAAACGTGCTAAAAAAGCGTCCGCTCCAAAACTACGATAACCGACTCCGACTTGAACCGACTTGAACTACGATAAGACACAATCGCTCAAGCATAAATTGAACACTATACAAGCGACATAACGTCTAAATTAGAATAATTGTAAACTATATAATGCACTTATAGGTATGTACAACGGCACTCGAACGTTTTTTGACTGTTTTCACTTAGAGATTGTGACTCTTTGGATATTAGCTCAATTGATAACTGTTAAAATACTTCATCATCAGCCTGGAGACGTCCACTGCTGAACGAAAGCCTCCCACCTTAGACCGCCACACTGTACGACAACCAGCCATTTGCATCCACCGGTTGCCCGCGACTTTCACAATCTCGTCGGTCCACTTTGGGAGGCCCACCTACTCTGCAAGGGCGTCGCTAGCAATTGACCTACCGGGGGCATGTTGATATACAGGGTACATTCCTGGCATGCTTAAGCTGGTCTTGGACTACCTTTTAAGCGATATTATATAAGTTCAGCGGTCAGATGATGATGATTGACTCACAACAAAACAAATCATCGAAAATAAATGTGCACAAATAACGAATGAATGAATGAATGTATGAATGATTTATTTGTCTGTATAACGAAGGTATAAACATTTTAGTTTCATGTTAGACAGGCAGGCCACTATAGTGGCTAATGACGTCAAAGTACAGTCCCAAATATTTTGAACACTTATATTTCAGAACTTTACAAGCCGATATCAATTATTTTTTCAATTGAAACACATGCATATTCCCTATTATGAGAGCGTAAAACCAAAGATCAGGCTAAAAATTGATATCGTACACAAATTGCTGTGAACTTTAGTACAGGCCCGGGTACAATCTCACGACCTCACGATTGAGAAAAGCCTCTTCCCCAAAGGGCTACCATAATGGGTTAGTAGTACCAGTTAATACCATCCAAATCTCCCCATCACCATACTTAGTTAACTAAAACAAACAGGTAAATGTGCCAAGTACCAATAACTCGATTGATTTAATGATACAATAGGCCCTTTAAAATTTAGCGGGCGGGTGATTTTAATCATAATGTTGGGAGCACATTGACAGCTCCGTTGGTCTCATTAAAAAAAACAAGTTACACACTACTACACTATACGATACAAGGTGTAAGGGGAACAAATAAAACAAACGAATTATCTCGAAAATTAAGACAGGTGATAGTGGTGTTGGTTATAATCTGAGAGGACTAAAATTATATGCGTCTCATTTTATTTCAATATGTTAGAAAAGGATGTCAACCGGTTTCGTCCTGTTAATTAAGTTTAGTTTAGTGAGCGGTGCAACAGAATCGACGCCAGTGCCAGTTATTACTGATACGATACGATGAAAAAAATTGCGGACGAATTGAATTTCATTGAACGAAGATCGTTCGTTAACCTCTAATGTTAGCTATAATTTTTTGTTTCGAATATTTTGGGCACTTCAAATTAGGGATATGTTTTTTCGCTATAATGTTCAAAGATAAGATAATTTTCAAATACAGTGCTGCCAACTTTGAAGAAAAAAAAAATTAAAACGTTATTACAAGCAATTTTCTCCTTGTTTTTTTTATTGCGTCTTATACATCAGTAATCAGCCAACACAATCACCTGTCTTTGTTTTCTTTAGGCTGAGTAAAGACCAGCCAACCGATTGGCAACGAATGTGGTGCTGTCTCGTTTTGTTACAATGGGGCCCCACAGTCCAGTTTTTTCCTGCTAGGTGGCGCATCCTCGATGCGGCCATAGTCAACTGTCCATCTCCTACATTTTGCTGTTTTTTTTTCTAGAATTTAATGGTTTTATTCTTATTAGGCTTGGTTTACCCGGGAGAATCTGCTTATACTAGTTTGTACAATGTACAGCAATCATTTAATCCGTAAACAACATCTAACCTACAAATCTTTTCAGGCTGTCAACAGCTGCATAGATTCTTAAAACAAGGTACAGTATCCATTATTTTCCCTTAGAATAGATTATCGACAACGCTCTCATCATAGCAGATTTTGCCACGTCCAGACCCCCGCTGGCGACATCTGCCTAAAGATTTGCATGTGGAACCTCATTTCACGAGACAGCGAGCGCCCCATTCGTTGCCGTTCGTTTCGCCAGTCTGTATCCGCCCTTACACCCGGTATAATAAGCAGAGGTTCTAGTTAGTGAAAAGAAGGCCTTACACAAAGAGGTTGTCGCCGCAGTAGTTTTAGCGCCCAACGAGAAATTACCGGTAGGACTTGAGAAGTTAAAGGATGATTTATTATCTGCAAGCATTAGAGAAAACAATGATACGTAGGATTAGATAATGAGATAATTTAGTGCATCAAATTCCACAAATTTGCTAGATTCGCAGTGTAATAAATATCACACATATAGCTTGGCAAAACAGAGTAGAAATTAAATAAAGTAATTTTTCATCACACTTGCTCGTAAAATGGATCTTATTGCATCGGCTTTAGGCTCATAATCCAAGCTATTACGCACGCGTGCTTTTTACTTTACATTACGGCACATGATGCTATAATAGGTATAACCCGGTAAAGTCAAGTTTGTACGTGACTGCAATTAGACGTACGTATACGAAGCACTCTTAATATAGCCGGGTAATACTTACAGTTTTTTTGTAATACCAACAAAGAGTTCTTATGCCGCTAAAGTAAATGTCAACCTGCGCGCGCATTACTTATTTGGGCGCCATTTTCCGCAAATGTTTGTTGACGTTTTCGCTGTGTGGTTGATTACTATCAAAAAAAAATGTTTTCCTCGCAAGTGTGACGAAAACAGTCGTATGAAACTCTTGTGCTATGTTTCAATACACTCTCGGCTTCCTTATCGCGCTCGCCTGCGGCTCGCGCGCATAATACCGCCTCTAGTGTAATGACCAACATAGCACACTTGTATCATAATGTACTATAAATCAATCCTTTTTTTTATCAAGCATTTATACGCAGACGTCCGTTTATCGTTGTTCCCATGATATGGGTATCAAATAAAAGGGTATCCTTCTCAGCATACCCTTTTATTTGATACCCATATCATGGGATTGATACCAATATGGCGGACGGCTCAAGATGACGGACCAGTTATTTTTTGTGCGCTCCCATGATATGGGTATCAAATAAAAGCGTATCCTTCTAAATGGTCCGCCATCTTGAGCCGTCCGCCATATTGGATTTAGAATGGCGTCACTTAGGTAACCATGCATTGGTGTCGATTCTGTTGTACTGCTCACTAAACTAAACTAATCTGCCAGGACTAAAATTATACGCGTCTCATTTCATTTCAATATGTCTCATTTATTTCGAAAAGGATGTCAACAGGTTTCGTCCTGTCAAATTAAGTTTAGTTTAGTGAGCGGTGCAACAGAATCGACACCATTGTCATCGAAACTAAACGCGTATGCAAAATGTCATCTCAATCGGTTGAGGATAATTGCTTTAAAATTCAGTTACAAGGTTTGACCAGCACATACATAATATACTTACATACCAATACAATATTGCAAATTAAACAAAAGCTTGTAAAAAGGCGCCACTATCGCAAATAGTGCTAAACACTAGCAACACTGAGTAAATCAGAGGAAGACGATGGGATGAATTTGTGATAACAGCAGGAGTGAAGAACCAGTGCTGCCTGGTAAATTATTTTCTATTCCTGCAGCATAAGCCGATTTTGCCCCATTTGCCAAAATGCTTTTTAGCTTTTAATATTTTTCTTTTTCTGTATTTCCGTTGATAAGGTTAAGGTTTATACTGAATTTGCCATTGCTATCGTGTTTTTGGCAATAAAATAATTTAAATGTTTCAAGAAATTTTGCCAAGCTACATTTTGGCTTCATTTTGAGTTGTGCTAGGAAGTAGTGTTAGCCTGATGGTAAGCAGTATGAATACAGATTCACCATAACCAGGGAGGTACTACTAATGGAGGTACTACTAATGGAGGTGGCAAGCTAAGGCGGAAAGTATGGTATATGGTTGGACCATTATACCCTTTGTGTGTGTTGTGAGTTGTGAGTTCGAGTAAGTGTGCGTTTGTTCATATCACGGACGATAGGGAGTTGTGATGAGGAATTTGCGCCCGTCGATCAGAATTTGCGGACGGAGTGTGTGACGTCACATTTATTTGGTCAGTCTGCTAACGCCCGCCTCACGTAGCAGTCGTTCAGGCTTTCAAAACAGATGTAAGACTTTTAGTGTTTTTACGCAGTAAAAGTGTAAAGAAAATGAGTTGCAACGTTTTTTCATGCACTCATTATCGAGGCAAACATTCCGATGACATGATTGGCGTCTCATTTCATTCGCAAGTAATTTTATTTTGAGTTATTTGTGTTTTTTTAAATAAAATAAGTAACGTTTCTTGATGTTTTTAACTAGTTTCAGAGATAGCGCCACTAGCAGTAAATGTAGTGTTTTTTAAGAGAGTTCGCTATTTTGTCGATAAAGCACTTTATCCTGAATTCTGGTAGATGGCAGCACCATGTGCGGAATTTACCACTCCTCCCGCAAACCCTACACCTCTCCGCACAATCACGCGTCCTTCTATGAAAAAATCCTTTGATCACCTTTTTTTTTTTGGTTTTATTACTCTGTTCATATGAACATGATAATGTTATATTTGTGTGAAGGTAACTTACAAATGTGTGCCGTGTGAACTTCGTACCCCGCAACAAATGTCAGAAAATCAATTTATGTAGGGAGATTATCGCTATTGCCCTCTCCATTAGTAGTACCTCCATGACCACAACCTATAGATGTGTCACACAACCACATAGATGATGCAGGCCCCTAAGTTTATGATGTGATTAAAGTAATATGATTGTTATAAAATAATTATCACTTAAGCAAAAAAGTTGTTTCATATGATTAAAAAACATCTTTATATATCAAAAACATCTATCATGCTTGGATTTAGGAAGACATGGTGTGTTTGTTTCTTGAGAAGACTTTGGCTTACAAAAAAAAAAAAAAAACAAAAAAAAAAACAAAATTACAAAAAGTAAAAATAGTGCGTAGCTTAGTTTTTTTACCATTGGCTTTAACCATTGAGCTAATATCTATAGAATCACAATCGTGCAAAAAAAAATGTCCGAGCCAAAACTCGGTGCATACTATGCAGAGTTTTTTGACTGATTTCACTTAGAGATTGTGACTCTTTAGATATTAGCTCAATGGCTTTAATATATGTATTGTATACAATTATTTTTTAAAGCCATCAGTTTAGTTTTTGTGGCAGTATTTTGTTACAAATGCAGCCTGTAGCTACTAAACATTTTTGTCTAATTTCTCTGGTAACATTGGCCTTCAAATTGAAATACAGTAATGTTTGCACACTACTGCTTGGCATTGGAATATCTGGCAAAGCTATTGGTACTTCCCCAGGCAGACTCTGCTATAGTTATTCCACTACAAAAGTTAATAGATGGAGGGTTTGTTTCAAATATTACACACAGAAGGTAGGTACATAATAATGATGTATGTTATATCTCAATAGGGTAGATGACTGATGTTTAAATCGTTGAAACCAAGAGCTTTGATGAAGAATTCAAGTAAATATAGTATGTTTATTGAAAAAATAATTTAAATCGTTTAATAATGTTCTGATACATGAGCGCTTAAAGTTTTTGTTAGAGACAACTCTGTCCCTTTCCCACAAACCAAAAAATGACGTCACGCCTTACTTGTCAGAATAGAATTTATATGGCATACAGAGAAGTGACGTCACGATTTGCTGTTTCGCCTCTCTGTCTAGCATAATTTTAAAATACTTATAAGTTGCTTATTTTTGATCAGATTTTCATTTTCTTTTCATTAATCAGCAATATTTATGGGCCACATTTTAATAGGACAATAAAAAAAAACCAGTCATCTAGCCTATTATTTTGTTAATATATATTATTTGTTATATCTCAATTATTTTTGTTACCTGTATTTGGAGATCCAAATGTTGGTTTCCCTGGATCACCACTGCCAAATGTAAACCCTGGAACGTTTATTGATTAGGAGCCACTATTTTAACTGCTGTTACTAATGTATTAAAAGTAATTTTTATTCTTGAATAGTTTTTTTTTTATACGTTCAAATGACGTGACGAGCAAGACGTTTGCTTGGTGGTAAGCGTCACACCTGAGCGCACTGCACTGCTCTCGTCAACCTGAGATATTAGATGTTATATCTCTTTATACCCAGTAATTGCCCTTGCCCTTCAAACCGGAACACAGTAACGCTTGCACACTAGTGCTTGGCGGTTGCATAACTGGCAAAGGTGTGGTACTTCCCCAGGCAAACTCTGCAGTAGAGTCCTACCACTACAAAATCATAGCTCAAGTGAAGCGAACAATCACACTCACACAACTCACACTCTACAAGGTATCGGTTCAGACCCTCACCGTGAGCTTGCTTGCTTGAGCTACCAGAAAAAAAAAATTGTGACGAAACCGTGGTAGTATTTATTTATTTATTTATTTAATGATAGGCGAGCAGCATTATGCTGATGTGCCTATATCAAACAGTGTTGAATTTCAGTATTTGTCTGTTAAGTCTATCTTCTCCTTTTTTATCCATTTATCCAGACTGTTCTTAAATGCGTTTAAGGATTTGGATGAAATTATATCCTCAGGCAACCTGTTCCAATTATAAACGACTCTATTGCCGAGGATGTGATGTGCAGTGTTGGTCTGTGATGGAGCTGGCTGCAGAAGAATTTTATGCCGTCTACTTTCTCTAGTGTAGTCTTTAAGTGAGTAGATGCTATGAATGTCAGGAAGATTGTAGAACCCGTTCAGGATTTTAAAAGTCTCAATTAAGTCACCACGCAGCCGTCTTTCTTCCAGAGTCGTGAGCCGCAGAGCCTTTAATCTGTCTTCATAAGATTTGCGACGAAGAGCAAATGGTATTTTGGTGGCTTTCCTTTGGACGCTTTCGAGCAGATCAATATCTTTCCTGAAATATGGACTCCAAACTTGGAAGCCATACTCTAACAGAGGCCTTATATAAGTTTTGTATATTTTCAGAAAGACATCGACTGTCATGGTCTGAAAAGAATTGCGTATGACGTAGATAAAGGAGTTAGCCTTTTTAGCAATTGTAGTAATGTGTTCTTCCCATTTTAAGTCTGAGGCAATGATTACACCCAGATCTCTTTGCTTGTTGACAGAGGCTATGACGGCGCCATTTAGATTGTATGTAGCCTGTGGGTTAGCCTTACCCAGGCGTAACACAAAACACTTTGCCAAATTCAGCTCAATGATCCAATCTCTCGACCAGTTCTGTATTCGGTCCAGATCATCTTGGAGCTGTCCTGATTTCACAAGTGGGTTAGCAAAGAACTTCCCATCGTCAGCAAAGAAAGCAGTTTGACATTCAATAAGTTCTATTAGGTCAGTTATGAAGATACCAAACAGATCAGGAGCGGCCACTGAGCCTTGGGGGACACCACTAGTCACCCTTCTCCGCTGGGATAAGGAGTTACCTACTCGCACTTGGAATGTTCTACCTGTTAAAAAGTTCTCAAACCATTTAAGCAGCTTGCCACGTATACCAAAGTGGTCTAACTTCATCAAAAGGCGTTGGTGAGGGACTTTGTCAAATGCACACTTAAAGTCAAGGTATACAACATCTACTGGATTCTTGTTGTCAACTTCATTACTCCAAGCATGCACACACTTCAGCAAATTCGTAACAGTCGATCTTTTTTCAACAAAGCCATGTTGATTAGGGGATATTATGCACTGTCTATTCAAGAATTGTGTTAGCCGACTACATATAATTTTTTCCATAATCTTGACTACAATACTTGTCAGGCTTATTGGTCTAAAGTTTTCAGTTTTAGTTTTGTCACCTTTCTTAAATATGGGAGTGACTATAGCATGTTTCCAGTCCTGAGGTAGGTGTCCTGATTCAAAGGAAGCTTTCATTAATTCTGTTAGAATAGGGGAAAGAGTATGGACACAGTTCTTAAGGATACAGACTGGTAACTGATCAGGGCCAGGAGACGACTGCATCTTCAAGCCTGCAATGGTTTTTTCCACTTCACTTTCAGAGAAGGTAATGTCACTTAAGCTTTCCTCAACACGGGGTACTGTGGTAATGATGGTGCCTTGATTGATATCTGGTTCTATCGAATAAGCTTTTACAAATTCTTCAGCAAATGCATCAGCAACCTCACTGGGCTTGGTTACCAGATCTCCATTGTGATTTCTAACTGCAGGAGGAATGCTGACTTTAGAAGTGGTACAGCGCCGCATATGAGCATAGAAAGCTTTATCGCCGTAGTCTAGGATTTTAGCTTCATATATGCTTCTCTGCCTTCTGGCTAGTGCTACACATTTGTTGTTAACTTCTCGGAAAATCTTGTAGTCATCTTCATTTTTTGATGACCTGTATCTGTCCCATAATGTTCTCTTTTCAGAAATTAACTTGAGAATGCTGTTGTCAATCCAAGGTTTATTTTTAGTTTTAGTTTTAACTTGCTGTAAAGGAGCTTGATTGTCAGTGGTAACATTAATTGCGCTCAAAATGCCATTCCAAAGTTGTTCAGCGTTACTTGACATTGTCACCTTTAGTAAGTTTCTACTTAACTCAGTGTTGTAACTGTCATAATCAATAGTAGAATACTTTCTAGTGCTCAGAAAGCTAGATTACATCCTCAAGTGAAAAATCTGCTGCTAAACACCTACCAGTGTATTCCACCGAGGGTTACCATCTGACAGGCATTTTACGATTTAGACAGGCGTGTGGCTGGCGCTAACCAGAGACAGGCATTTTTGATTTCCATGGTATCATGCAAGGCCCGCTCAGATGAAACTGACTATAAAAACATACCACGCGCGCGCCGCACAGAAAGAAAAGTAAAGAAAGGAATCGTCTGTCAATACAGTTGATTAAAGCGCTATTATAGTAAGCTAAAAAAAGGTAAAAATAATTATTTTAATTAAAATATTTCAGCCTTTTAAACTATCTGTTGCGTATAATATGCAACAGCAACGCGGCGCATTAAAGCGTAAAAGAGGTCTCTGGATTTTGTTATGACAATCCGAAAACCACTCTCCACTCGTTTCAACAATAAATTGGCGCCGGCACTTCTAAAATTACACAACCTTGACGCGAAGGCAAGCTACAGATTCCCCAGTCAGGCAACTCCTTTTAAATTCGAACTCCCTTGGTAACTTACTCATTAGTAAAACAAAACTTAAAAAGTAGGGTTATGTTTCTAAAAAACTTCCTCCACGAAATAGTGAAAATATGTACTGTATTAGGTAACCATCTTCATCATCAGACCCAATTGTAGTAATAAAGTTCTTAAAAAATAGAAATAACTATAATGTCTCAAACACTTGTAAGATATTCTTTGGAAAATCGACATAAATACCTGTAGATAGGGAGGTTGTACCAAAAGTACTCCCAGTTGTTGTTGTTGCGCTTCCGACGCTAAAATTCATGATTCTTTACGAAATTTTCGCAATTCACAACGACACAGAAGGAATTTTATTATTCCTTTACTTTTGATAAAACTCCTTTTGATTTAATATTTTTGTCGAGATTGTAATATTTGTAATTGTAAATCAAACAACGAATTCACCGTTTAAAACGACAACTTGACATTGACTGTTGACACTAGATTGACTTTTAAATTTGACTTGGATGTTTTTTTTCTTTTTTTTTTTTTTTCTTATTTATTAGCATCGCACGTTGTGCATTCTGCCAGTGTCAAGTTTGTGAATTTACAAGTTTTTTTAATTAAAATCAAGTCAAATGTGTCATGAAATCACAGTTAGTCACACGAAATTGGTCATAGTCGAGTCCAAGTCATACCCTAGTAAAGTTGTGGCGACTTTACTATGAGCTTCTACGGAGTTTTGAAAACAACACGAAAAGACATGTTTCACCACATTATATCACTTGCCCACACTCGTGCATGTAATTCAACACTCAATGAATAAAACACCACCACTTTTAAACATTAATTCGCGATAAAACACATGTTTAAGAAAATAATAGAATGCAACGACATGATTTTTCCGTGTTCCCGCCAAAACTCGACTGATGATTACGAGTGCCTGTAGCTACATTCTACATTATGGCAAATCACTTTAACTTTTGGCCGCAGCGAAACCGCGACATATGGGGATCCAAATTTCTTTGGGAATCACTGTGACTATTTCCGCTAGATGGCACATCGTTTAAATTATGGTCACAGTCAACTGTCAATATCATTATTCTAACCACTTAGGCGATTTGGGCAACAATGGTTACCTGCGCGACGCACGCTGATGCGACGAAGGTAACAGCGGGAGCCCGCAGCTGATTCAACGTCCAGAGATGTAGATAAGCCACTTAGTCGATTATTAGACGTGATACACGATTATAAACTACTAAAAACGTTACCGGCTGAGCAACACTATTGAGTAGAAGTAAAATTTGTATGGGTGTAGAAGAAAAATACAAAACTGTCCTTAATTTGTTTTATGTTAGTGCAGCTGTGAAGACGCGCGGAGAAGTTAAGGATTTAAAATATGGAATAAATGTTTTCTGCACTGTACTTTGTTAGATATTAGGCTACATTTAATAACTCATAATCTTTGTTTGAGAGAATATGTTAAAATTAAAGGAACAATATTTTTTTGATATAAATGTTGTAGCTACGATGCATCTCATAGCAGTCGCTAAAAGTATTTAAAACGGTGTTAAATGACAAAATACACAACACAAACCTATTTATTGAATGTAAAATGGCTTTCAGAACACTGATATAATATTTTTACTGTAGATTATTTTATATTTCGTGGGATTGTTACTTCAGGTAAAGCAGGCAAGGTAATCTTCAAAAGCGCTGCGGGTGCCCGTGGTTACCCCGTGTCAGCCATTATCGAAGTAAAGGTGCATTCACTGGGAATGTCATGGAATTCGCATGTTCGCAATAATATGTTCTATCCGTGTACCACTTACATACCTAATGGTAACTGTATTACTTATGACGATAGTTATGATAAAGATATACTTAAACTTGTGTTTATTTTCATTCAGTCTGGGTTAAGATGAATGACAAAACCTTAGAATTTCTAATTTCATATCTATTGCCCTTGCATTAAAGCTCAAATTCCACTACGTACCTGCTCACAGCAAATCAATTTTTGGTTTGGTTTCGGGTTCTTGCTATTTAAGTGATTTTGTGTAGCTTGCTATTTTTTTCTTTCGGTAATAGAAAAAAACAAAAATAAAAATTGCGCGTGTATGTAACTGCAGAAGCCCCCATCATTTTAGGTGGTTAACCGCGCTGCGGACGCGCCCCTTATCTTGTACGTAAAGCACTGCAGGTGATCATAGGTGCCCATTTGGACACGTCGTATACTCTTTTCGAGTTTCGAGTTCGACTCTTTGTAAAAAATTTCTTGTAGTTTTCCGTGTGATATTAATAGTATTCTGTTATTATACAATTACTGTGATAGCCTGAAAACTGTGAATTATGTCATTTGCGCAGTTTTTACAGGTAGTAGGAGCATTCACTGATTTTATGAGAGGTATTTACATAATACAGGGTGTTAGTTTGAATACCGTTATCCTTCTAGGATATTCATTGTACTCATCATTATGAACAACTTTTACTATGGGCCAACCCTGAAATCACGGAAAAAAAACAGCTGTTCCATACAAAAAGGTTCATCGATCTTGGACAAAATGTATGGTACATTGGTCGTTGCAATCTATTATTTTCTTAAACTAGTGTTTTTTCGCGAATTAATGATTAAATATGGTGGTGTTTTAGTCATTGAGTGTTGAATTACATGCACGAGTGTGGGCAAGTGATGTTATGTGGTGAAACATGTCATTTTGTGTTGTTTTCAAAACTCCGTAAAAGCTCATAGTAAAGGCACCACAACTTTACTAGGGCATGACTTGGACTCGACCATGACTAATTTCGTGTGACTAACTGGGATTTCATGACATATTTGACTTGATAATACTACATAGACTTGAACATTCATATATTTGATTCTTGCAGAATTCAGGTTAGCATATTTGCGCCGCTTGTGCTGCTCCGCCGAATTTGCCGCCGCACCAGCCCTACTCTGTGTCTCAGCAAGATGTGACGGTGCCAAAGTATCAATGCAAGTTGCGTCCCATACAAGGGGCCGTCCCAACTTCCAAGGCACAAGTCTCATACGTCAGGTCTTTCATATTCTTAAATATATTTTTTATTATAGCCATTTAATTTATAGAATGCAATTAAAAAAAATGTGTAAATAAATTAATTGTGCTACGCCAAAACTTTGTTCAACGGTTTTTAGTTGACAGTGACATTGTCATCTGTCAAATATAAGACCTGCCTGAGTAGCACCACCTATTCGTTTATTTCGGAGCACCATCGGAAAGTTCCTTCATGTTCATTACTTTTCAAAATCCATTATGATAATATGTTGAGACAATTAAAAATTATGTTAACCAATTTAGTTTAAAGGTAAGATATCAAAATCATTTTTGGAATGAATAAATTAACAATGACAGAATCCCATAGTAATTTAATTGATGCTTCGAATAATTAATTCTGATATCGCCCATCTCTGTGGTGCCATTGTGTGGTGCTTGATCGGGACTGCCAAGCATCACTTAGTGTTACCAGTGTTATTTTGACTATCCTCTACTAAGGCTTACAAAAAATATATTATTAAAAACTGGCTAGGAGAAAAAAATATCCTATGAGCTTAATATTATCTACAAATATAGCACTGTACAATAATACAAGCCATGTTACTGTAATTTTCCGTATCCCACCTACACTGTAAAATGATGCTATGTCCTTTCTTTGTTCGAAGTAGAACGTTAGATAATCTAACGTTCTACTTCTACTTCTCTACTTCTCTTAGGTTAGATTAGAAGTCAGTTGAGTTTTGGCGGGAACGCGAAAAAATCACGATTTCGCATTGTATTATTTTTCAAAACTTGTGTTTTTCGGGTGTTCATGCATAAAAATAGTGGCGTGCCAACTGACGTGTATGAGTGTGGCTATGTGATATAATGTAGTGAAACGAGTCTTTTTGTGTTGTTTCCAAAGCTCCGAAGAAGTATGTAGTAAAGTTGCCATGACTATACAAGGGCATGATTGGACTTGACTGTGACTTACTGTGTGTGACTAGGACTGTGACTACGACTCATTTAACTGGAGATAGAAGGACCGATGAAGGAATATGTATTCGGTTGAAAGACTAGTATCCATGGCCAGGAAATATTAAAAAACAAAAACAAAATAGAAGTCGGTCAAAAACAGGGTTGTCTATAATGTACAACATGATATTTGCCGACACAATAATGTACGGCATAATAATGCACAGCATGATAATTGATGTACATGTACATCGAATATCATGCTGTACAATCCATGTCGCACAATACTGGCCATCCATTATCAGCTCGTGTCTATAAATTACGGCCCTATATTGTACAGCCAATAATCAGAGTACATTTCTCAATATGACATAAATAAAAAAATTACCTGAACCTAACTGAAACTGAACTAACCTGAAACAACCTGTACTTGTACATCAAATATCAGGCTGTACAAAATCGGGGTGTGCATTATTGAGCCGAGCCGATAATGTACGGCATGATATTGCACAGCATGATATTCGATGTACATGTACACCAATTATCATGCTGTGCATTATTATGCCGTACAATATCATGCTGTACATTATCTGTGTCGTACATTATTGCCTCCCAAAAACAGCATCATATTTTTGTAAATAAAATATTAATTAATTTGTTTGTACACCTAAAATGTCGTTGTTACAACGTATGCCTTACGCAGAATACGAAATAGGGAAAGCCTTTTCAATTGAACGGTGTGAAAGAATAGCAAGATTAGCTGATCTGAGGTAAGACCACTAACCATTTTACCGTGTGTGTAGTGATCAACTTTTGTAGTGACACCAAAAAACAGATTTACGGCCCTCTGCGCCTAGATTTCACTAGTTTAGCCTAGGCTATACCAGTTTATCCTATTGCATGTATGAAGAATTAGTTTAGCCTAGGCAAAACTAGTTTATCCTGAAATCGGGTTTGGCCGGTAACATATATATCAGGAGGGAGATATGTCATATCGCGCCCTAAGAGTGGTCGCACATTGATTCGGCACGGCACCCGACAGGCGCCGGACCGACCGAAACACAGTGCGCAGAATTAAACTGGTGCGAGCGAGGCAGGCGTCTGGAGAAATTTCTTACGGTGTGCGGGACCTAGTACAAAATGTATGCACGGAGCGCCTTCGGGCGAAACCGGACGGTTTTTCTCGTCGTATGCGCCCGGCCTAAAATGGCCCCGTGAAGACGGCCCTAAGGATTGTCTCGCCTGTCTGCGCTCACTAAGCAAGACGCGCGCTATCCCTTTTGCTCTCATAAAAGTGCTATCTTCTTTCGCACACCAGCGCAACTCTTAAACATGACGGCGCGGGGTTCATTTTCAAACGTTCTATTACGCGATGGCGCGTCCTTCGTAATCTTTCATCATCAGCCCGGAGACGTCCACTGCTGAACGAAGGCCTCCCCCTTCGTAATTTTTGGGTAATAATAATTAATTATCATGAGACAATTGGCAGACAGGTAGGTGACCTACTGTGTCTCATTCCATAGACCAGTAGGTACAATGTTTCATCAAAACTTCCCCACAATATGAGGAAATCTTTTCAATTTCATAATGTTGAAAAAATTGTGTATCATACTCCATTAAATCATAGTATTTTTCTATTTAACAAGGCCTTTTGGTGTTGGCTTTGGCTCCACCAATGACGCTTAAAGTTCTGGCCTTAATACCAGAACCAAACCGAATTAAAAAAGAAATAGGATTTTTACTCAAGAGTGTAATATTAATTACCAGTATTTAAATTTAAAGCCCTAAGTTTCTAATAAATGTTTTGAACCTTTTAACTAATTAATTCCTTAATTCCAGCATTGAATTCTCCATATCTCAAGAACCTAATGAACCTCCTGGTGAACTTCTGATAAAAGAGCTAGACAAACTCGGTTGTACTCCCCAAAGATTTGCTCAATTAGTTGCCGCTTCAAATGTTAAAACGGTTCTTACATACTACAACCCACAGGCCAAAGTGGCTATACTGGTTGCTAATGACAAATATGAACAAGTCACAAATTTAGCTACTCCGTCTATAGATTGTGATTCAATAGGACTGAAGCTGAGTGACTTAGGATTTGCTGTAGTGAAAATTAAGAATACAACAAGTAGTAATTTGAAGGAAATCTTGAAACGAGTTTGCAATTTAATACCTGAAGATTCTTATGGTAAGTAGAACAAATAATATTGTTTTTTTTTATTTTATTCTCAAATAAAAGGCTTTGTCGCTAACATGCCGCCATGGGAACAAAATATTACATTTATGTAATTTAAGCTTAACAGGCTAGCATCTATAGATGCTTCATCTATTTGCTAGCCTGTAAAGCCTTCTGGCCGAATCTAAAAGAGTCTCGGCCAGAACACTGTTACAGTAGCCCACATTTTTACCTGTCGCCTGTTGGTTCAGAACTATACTTCTAATGGATTCGTTCCGAGCACACTCCATTATAATGTGGTATAGTCCTGGACGGTCGGTCATTTTCGGAGATCTCGGTCATTCGTAACCGACGAGCCAAGTGACCGAGCAAAAAGATTCGATCAAAACGTCGGTCATCGGTCTCGAGAACTTAAAAATAAAAATAAGGCTTAAGACTATAATCAAAGAGTTGAATTTAGCTACGCAATTTGAGATTGATCGAAGAAAACTGAGACGAAACCGGTCGGTGTTGTATCAATCGCCTGTCATTCATTCGGCCTCGTTCTCACGGTCGGTCACAGATCGGCAGATCGTTATGAATGGGAAGTGCCGCAGATCTTGGGCCGCGCGTCGATCACTCACGACCCGGGTCTTAACGATTGACGACCTGCAGGCTAATCATGTAACTGTTCGGGATCGCGATTCGGATACGAGTTTTCAAAAATTGTCACTTGTCACTGTCACAGCTTCACGGAGGTATTTCTCTCGCTATCGTTATCGAACGAATGCATTGATTTCCTTAATTAATTTAAGCAAATCCGTCGGTCTTTTGGCGTTTCGTCATGCCCTGCAGGGTCAGATGAGTTTTGGCAGTGACAGTAACAAGTGTCAATTTTTGACAACTTGTATCCGAATCGCGATCCCGAAAAGTTACATGATAGACCCGCCGGTCGGTCACGCAGAGAGCGCGATTCGGTCGTTTTGATTCGTTCAATCACGATCGACGCAGGACTGGTATATATCGTCTAATTTATTACAGACGGGACATATGATAGTAATATAAGGGAATAATATTCTTAAAAAAATATTTTAAATAAATGTTGAACTAGTCCCAATAAATAGACGGAAGTGGGTGATGGTTTTACCAGGTTAGCCTGTTTGGTAAGCTTATCTGGTTAGAGACAAAAATAAAAAATTATGCAAAAATAGCAAAGGGTAGGTAATGTTGTTAATTGGAAAAAAATCTAAGGAAAGCAGTATGAAGAAAGTATTTACCTAGCACTGTTATGTTTTGACCATTCAAAACAATGAGCATCACAACTTTTCATGCACATATGGCCAGCGATAATGATAAAATGAATGGACGGGAAATAAGCACATGGATTTTGAAGACTATATGTTGAGCGCCAGCTCTTCTCTCGCGTCAGTCATACTCTGTCTTTGCGACAGGCGAGCCGTACGATCAAAATCAAAATATATTTATTGCAGTTTGTTGGTAAAACTAGATGTGATATACAGAGTATAATCTGTTTTTAAAGAGCTCCGAAAACAAACTTGTCTCTAAATAGACATGCAATATTAGCCCTGGCATATTCATTACTTGCTAATTATAAGTTATTAGTATTGTTAGTGTACAAAGAAAATGTCATAATATAGTAGTTATGTCAAGTTAAATACAATGTCCGCAATGTTATAATGTCATTATTAGTCAGTCAAATTTAGTATTCCAATTAAATCCCTTATCATTAATAAATTCTTTTACGGTGTAATAGCACTTAGTCATTAGTATTTTTTTTTATTTCAATTTGAACAGATTAGTATTTTGCGGCCTTACTTAAAAAACTTTTCAACCGTTAGTCACTGCTTAAGATGTTCTGCCATCTTCTCTCTGACGTGAAGTTGCACGTGCTAGAAAAGGACAGAGAAGTTTAAGCAGTGACTAAGAGAATCGAGATTATTTTAGGTAAGGCCATAGATCTTTAAGGTTTCTTGGCATTTTATTATAGATTACCGGTCCCATACAAAAAATGCTATCATTTAATAATTTCTTATTGCGGTTTACTATGAGAAGCTTGTTTGTCACGTCTATTACGTTTAGATTATCATTTGTAAGAGGAAAATAGTTCGGGTTAGTTTTAGCAAGGCATGCTACTTCAAAGATGTAATATGATACGACAATACAAACTTCTAATACATTTACATGTGTTCTCTTTTTGTCATGCAGTAATTAGATTCGCTATCTCTATTTTCTGGCAAATGTAATATGCATACTTTTAGGTAGGTATGCTTTATTGTGTTGACTTGTTAATTTTGAACGATTTGCAAGTGCTGGGCCCGTCCATTCCATTATCACTGCTGCATATGACATCATTAGTAATTTTTTTTCCCTTTCCAGCCTTTATATTCTACGCAGGTCACGGCTGTGAGATTTGCAACACTAAATGCTTACTCGCCATTGATTGCCCTAAGGAGAACATTCAGTTTGAACACTGTATTACGGAGAATTATATTCTGAAAGAACTGGAAAGGTGTAAATTAGACTTATGTGTGCTCATTATGGATATGTGTAGAGTACATTTGGAGAGGTAAAGAACGAATTTTAACTTAGTCTGGTACTGCTACAGTTATGAACATGCGTGATGCTTACCATCAGGCGAACGTATCGCCAGTCTCCCCACTCCATTGCATAAAAAAATATTATTCTAATACATTTAAGTGACGAGACGAGCATGGCGTTCGCCTGGTTGTAAGCATCACGCCTGCCACTAACAGTAGCAGTACCAGAATAGGCTAGATGACTGATGTTTAAATCGTTGAAACCTATATTTTTGTGAAGAATCTAAGTAAATATAGTATGGTAATTGAAAACATTATTTAAATCGGTTAATAATGTTCTGATATATGATCGTTTAAAGTTTTGTTTAGAGACAACTCACACTCCCACAAAACAAAAAATGACGTCACGCCTTACTAGTCAGAATATAATTTATATGGCATCCTGACAAGTGACGTCACGATTTGCTGTTTTGCGTCTCTGTCTAGCATGATATTAAAATGCTTATAAGTTGCTTATTTTTGATCAGATTTTTATTTTCTTTTTATTAATCAGCTATATTTATGGGCCACATTTGAATAGGACAATAAAAAAAAAACCAGTCATCTAGCCTATTGTGAGCTTCCGAACACAATACTGCGCCGCAATGTACTGCGCTCGTCACCCTGAGATATTAGATGTTAAATCTCATCATACCCAGTAATATAACTGATAATAATGATATAATTTTTAGGACCAAAAACCCACAAATATATGAATCGATGTCCTCAGTAGAAGAGTACAACATCCACAAGAACCTGTTAATCAGCAGCTCGTGTCAGTCATCTGAAGCAGCGTACGAAGTGCTACAGATTCTATACTCCACCAGTATAGACAGTAATGAAACATATCAGTTGGTGACTGGGGATACGGACAGGATCGTGCCGGGAGCGAGCCAGTATGTGAACGCTCTGTGCACTAGACTCTGCGAGGACTTGGATGTCAGTACGCTCCTGGATAGAGTGCATGCAGGTTTGAGTATAGGAAATGTTAAGCTTTTTCAACACCAAAAAGGGGGGGTTCTCAATTGTGTGTTTTTGTATGTTTGTTACGCGATTTCTCCGCTAATTATTAACTGATTTTGATGTTTTTTGTTTTGTTTGGTAGGTAATACTTCAGATCCCATTCCCATTTAAATGTTATCGAAATTGCTTCAGTAGTTTGGTTTTTAAATCAAAATTACTAGGAAATATGAAGATGTCATCCAGCAGGCCTAACATGCGCTCCGCGAGGAAATTTTCTCGATTCTACAAAACAGGACAAGGCTACGAATCTGTATAAGTTTGTCTCGTTTTCGCACGACATAAAGACAAAATTTTCTCGCGGTGCGCATGTTAGCCCTGCAGGTATTCGAAGTTGAAGTCGGTCATATATTTTTTTAAAAAGAAGTATTATCTTTATTATTTAGCTAAGTAAATAAAATTCTGGGGAGTGATTGTTGTTGTTTTATTCTCGCGTCACTTTTTTTTAAATATGAAATTATTTTAATTGGCCCCGAAGAAATTTCATCAAAATCGGTTCAGTAATTTGGTTTTTAATATCAAAATAACTGGAAAATAAAATGTAATTCAAGTAAACGCGATTGCGTGTTTTGCTTTGTAATCGGTGTTTTTTTTATGTGTAAGAAATAATTGGTAAAAAATTACAAAATTCCATATTTGATTTGCAGATGTTGAAAAATCGATAAAGAAACAGAGGCCTATAAAATCGCAATGTGGGACCGATAAAAGATCCTTGTATGATCGCGAAAAAGGTATGTAGAACTGTCATGGTTGTTAATTATTTATGGGATATTTACCGTGATTATATTGTGAAAAGAGCTCCCGATATTTCGGCGCAGTTGCATGCACCATGTTCACGACCTGACTGATAGTCATAATTATATCTCATAAATAATCATAGCTTAATTTTATTACCTTTTCTCTTCCACAGGCAACACCCAGGAACTTTTATCAAAACTACGAGAAATCTCTACGGTATTCTCCGAATATTGTGTGGTGTTTTGAGGAAATGCCAGAATTTAAAATATGGTGTAAGGTATCAACTCTATTAAGGCCGGAATAAGGACGACAGTACGCATTTTATAGCGATTTTTGTAATTACAATGATAATAAATATCGGTGGACATTTCACACAGCGCCATCTAGCCTCAAACTAAGCGAAGCTTGTACCTTGGGAACCAAATATCTGACAGACGCCTTAACGGTACTTTAAAAAAATAAAAAAAATGTGATATTTTTTATTAATAGTAATAATATTAATTATAACTATATTGTAGATGATATAAGTTTTTTATTTTTTTTATTAAGGGGTACTAATATAATGTGATATTTTTTATCGTAGTTGAGATAAGTTAAAATAAAAGCTTTGTTATAACAACAACTGCATTTATTACTTTCTTAAAATGACTGGCCTATAACTTTAACAATAAACTATTTCTTGAGAGATTGTGGGTGAAAATGATTCACTATGTTCACCCACCAGCTGTCTTCGACGCCTTTCGTGAATTCTCTGATAAACCTGTAGTTTAGAATGAAGATCTTGTCCTGGAACTCCGGGTTTACTCTGAAAAGAGAAAGGCTGAATGTGCAATCTGTAATCGGCATGTGAATGTATGTTTGGCGAATATAGGCTACTTGACTCTATTGAAAATATGCTACAAATAGATATAATTCTAATAAATTGCAGCGTAAAAAAGCATATCTATTTATTTTTAGACTAAAATAAGTATATTTTCAGCAAAAAAAACGAAAATAAAATGTATTTATTTTGAGGTATGGTCACGTGATGCGAAACACTGTGATTGGTGGCAACTTTTGTGACGTCACACCGAAGTAAACAACGAGATCTATCGTGCATTTTCATCACGATTACAGTGAAATAAAGCTATTTTCAAGTGAGTTGCCACAGATATTTCTTACAAAAACCCCTTCTTTTACTAGATCTATGCCTTGATCGCTTTCTTTCGCTTGTTGTTTAGTTTGGTGTGACGTCAGATATGTCACGTGATCCAAATCGCGTTATACCCCGTTTTAGTCTCATTCAAACTTTCACATCGATTTTTACCGAAAATACGACAGATCTCAAAGAAATATATGTGGTGTGCATTAAATATAGTCAGAAATTATTTAAAACAATTTCCCTATAGTAGTCAAATACCCTACTGTGCTTCCTGCACAGTAAAGAAATTGATGAAATCTTCTAGGTGCCCCAATTGAGCTTGTCATGCGCGAACTGCGCGCACACATATAAATACTGAATCATTGATTTACTCAATGATAGGCGCACAGCACAGATAAGCGAAAGTGTGTGTATTATAAGTAAGTATTTACGAAAAAAATATTTATATAAGTATTCTATCAGCTATCTGGTTTCCATAATACAAGCTTTGCTTAGTATGGGGCTAGATGGCGCTGTGTGTAATAAATGTACCCCAATTTTTTTTTTTTTTGTTTTTTATTTAAAGCCTAGGTAGAACGGCATTGTATGGAAAACCGTTGTCGCCAGTTTCACACAAAATTGTATAGTCACTACGACGAAAAATGCCAATCATTGGTCGCGCATTTGAAGTAAAACGCTCAAAATGCCATTTTGCAACAGATTAAAATTGATCTAATTACGATGTGGTTTGGTTTCCTACGCGTCTATTTATATTATCTTTTAGAGTATTCTCAGTTTAAAAACATGTATTTTGGTAGAATTGTCATTAAGCACATTTGAACTTAATGCTGGCTAGCGCGGCCCGTCACATATCAGTGGCGAGCAGCATTATTCTGAAGTGCCTATTTCAAACAGTGTTGAAATTCAATTTAGTTATGCCTGGTTTTGGTCGTTTCAATTTGTTTACAAATTTTAGTGCAATGATGTTCACCATCTTAATCAACCTTCATAGTCCATTGCTGGTGCCATTGATAAGAGCCTGTAGCCTCACCTGTAGGACTGTCTTGTAGAGTTTGCCTGGGGAAGTACCGCACCTTTGCCAGTTATTCAACCGACAACCAGTAGTGTGCAAGCATTACTGTGTTTCGGTTTGAAGGGCAATGTTACCAGAGAAATTACTGGGCATGAAGAGATTTGACACCTAACCACAGAGTAAATAATAGTACTACGTACAGAAAGTTCACTCCGCAAAGGAATTTAAATAAATAAGAACTCGTATCTACTAGGCAATAAAGTAGCAATTCACCTCGCACAGCGCTGGATACCGCTCGCTATATTCACCTAGATATACCGCTCTCTTTCTATCACGTATGCTTAGTTACGTGCGACGAGGCTAGCGTGCGGGCGGCCACTAACCTCAGCTTCGCATTGTCTCTCGGAGCGGAGCGCCGGCCGAACATACCTAAACAGCGTGAGTGACACCCCCCTGACCGGATCTCAGGGTGACGAGCGCAGTGAAGTGCGGCGCAGGATTTTATTCGCAAGTTCAATACTATTATGGGCAGGCGTGACGCTTACCACCAGGCTAACGTCTTGCTCGTCTCGTAACTTGATTGAATAAAAGTCCCTCATCACGCCTCCTTATCCTCCATGGAACAGGCACAAACACAAGCGCGACTGCGCCGCGTCTGCGAGCAGCCGAGTCGGTGTAGGGTGTTGGGTGTAGTTGTATATTATGTCGACGCATAACGGTCTTCTCTCAATGCAACATCTGCTCTGCTTGGCCGCGCGCATGTAATTAGGCCCGTAGCTTAACACACAATGAAAGTATGGCTATTGAAATGTAATAATAAAAAACAATCTTACCCTAATGTAATTGGGGGTAATTCATCAGTCTCTTTCATTTTATCGAGCCCTTTTAGCACATGATAGCACATCGTAATCTCCACCCACCGCTTGTCCGAGTCGTCGAACATTACTCCCACCTGAAAATTAATAATAATAATAATTGAGAAGAATTAATAAGAGATAGAGCCTCGACCAATACCTCAAGAGGCTTTCGCTAGACGGTTGGGTCAAGGGTCAGATACAAAAGGTACTTGACACGGCGCGCATTGTCAGGAGGTTCCTCACTCTGCAGCACCCTAGCCACAGGCAGCTTGAGCCCTGCCCCGCTGCCGGTGGCACCCTAGTTATAGGTATAGCTAGCGGCACGTATCTTTAGCGCTGAGCGAGGGGTACCTCTCTTTCACTCACCCCACCCTTACCCTATGCGAGAAAGAGAGTCACCGCTCGCTCACCGCTAGACTTACGTGCCGCTACTTATAGTTTTAGGTTAGATGAGCTGTTTTCTATGGGGCGAATCTTCTCTAATATAAATATTAGTGCTGGCTTTTTGGAGAAACTCAGAGTCACAGAAAGGGCGATGGAGAGAGCTATGATCGAAGTTACTTTGCGCGATAAAATCCGGAACAAGGATATTCGCCAAAGAACTAAAGTCACCGACATAGCTCTCAGGGTTTGCAAGTTGAAGTGGCAAAGGGCAGGCCACATCGCACAAAGAACTGATAACCGATGGGGAAAGAAAGGTTCCTGAGGGGTGACCGCAAACCGGAAGACGCTGTGTATGAAGGCCCACTAGGTGGACCGACGAAATTGTAAAAGTCACGGGCAACAGGTGGATGCAAATGGCAGGTTGTCGTACAGTGTGGCGGTCTAAGAGGGAGGCCTTTGGTCAGCAGTGGACATCTCCGGGCTGATGATGACCATCATCATCATTTCGATTCAAATGATTACTATTGCCGAAATGAAGGTTCAGTAATTATACCAGCCCATAATACCGCTGGTATACCGTATACCAGCTTCCATTTGAGATGCTCCTTCCGCCGGGTGCTTCAAAACCAAGCTCAGAGCGTGGTTGCAAGAGAATTTGTTTTATGACATTGAAGCTTATTTTAAAATAAGAGATTATTAATGTATTTTTATAATTATTATTTCATTTTATTAAGTGATTATTTATTGAGACATACTTAATGAAATTTGACGTGTAACTTTGGTGTTATCAATAAACTATTTGTATTATAAAATGGTCATGTCACACACCATGTCAAAGGTGGCTATTTAAGCCTCACATATAACATCAATGCAGTACAACATATTATTTGGAGATCGAAGTAATATTTACCTGATAAGGGAAGGAATAGAAAATGTCTTCTTTCTCTATAGCCAGCATTTGTCTCTGTGAGACTGAGAGCTTTGAAATGGCTGTCTTGAGTGCGGCAATGGCATCTTTCTCCACTAGGCCTTCTAATGCTTTGAAATCACTTCTTTGTAAGGCATCTGAAACAACCTGACATATTATATTAGTTTAGGTGCTCAGTTTTAATAGTAGATTAATCACTTGAGCAAAAGTAAAGAATGTGTGTATACGATTTTACGTGCCACTGCAGGGAAGTGGTTCCTTTCGCTCCGCGTAACGGGTCTAAAGCAACTTTAGCCCCGCAGGCACGTTAGGATAATTACAGGGCTTCTTAAAGTGGGCGTTAGATGTCAGGGGTCAGCAGTAGCTCAGCTGTTAACCGTAATAGCCCTTGCTCACTGAGTCCAATAACCACTGGCCAATCCTATCAGCGTTTGTCTTCTCAGCTACACACACGACATTGGCGAAATTGCGGCGATACTGCAGAGGCCATAACCAAAGATAGATAGATAGAATATAGTTTTCATATTATTTTATTAAAATAAATGTAAGAAAATTAAAAAACATATTCTTTGCATTTTCATAAATGGTTCCTACGCAATGTTAAATCCATGTTCATGCTGGCATTTATAATGAGGTATATAAAGAGCAAAGCAGGAAGCCGCTCTTTGAGGGTAGTTGTCCAGCAGCAGAATATTCATAAGCTGATTATGTATGAAAAGTGCTTCATACCTTCTGTAATGTATGTAAACAGACAGTAAATAATTGACCAAGCCAGGCGAAGGTCTGAGTCTAAGGGGACGAATTGGGATTTGTATGTGTATTTGTCAAAAGATACCTTGCAATTTCAATAGGCTAGATGACTGGTTTTTTTTATTGTCCTATTAAAATGTGGCCTATAAATATAGCTGATTAATGAAAAGAAAATGAAAATCTGATCAAAAATAAGTAACTTATAAGCATTTTAATATCATGCTAGACAGAGGCGAAACAGCAAATCGTTACGTCACTTCTCTGTACGCCATATAAATTCTATTCTGACAAGTAAGGCGTGATGTCATTTTTTGTTTTGTGGGAAAGGGACAGAGTTATCTCTAACAAAAACTTTAAACTCTCATATATCAGAACATTATTAACCGATTTAAATATTTTTTTCAATAAACATACTATATTTACTTAAATTCTTCATGAAAGCTATTGGTTTCCACAATATAAACATCAGTCATCTACCCTATTATCAAGTTTCAAAATGATTTAAACTGGTCAAGGGGCTTGGAAAATATGGTGAGGTCCCAGTTCGCTGCAAACGACTAGTTATATTTATAACAGTCTTGGTAAGTACTACACTTCTCTTGGTCTTTTAGTTAACACATAAGTTTGCATTTGACCTTCGCCTTATACTCTGTGATATGTGATACTCTCACCCTTGTAGTGAATGAAAAAATGAAAATGAAAAAATGAAAATATTTTTATTAAATCCAAACATAGTAAAGAAACATTATTATTATCTTATTATAATGTATAGTCTAACGTTAAAGGACAACCATGAGTATCTTAAAATTATTTACTGTGATCTTAATAGTAAATTTTAAATAAACACTAATTGTAGCCTAATTGGGAGAATGCTTGACTTGTATTTGTGAGGTTGCGGGTTCACCCAGGCCCTTACCAATGAGCTCTTTGGAGTTTATGTATGGATACTGATGGTATGAACACTGGCTTTTCGGTGAAGGCAAACATGAAGAAACCTATATATGTCCGGAAAATAAATTTAATGGCGTATGTGAATTCACCAATCCGCAACTGGGCCAGCGTGGTGAATATGGCCCATTCGCTTTAGCCTAGGCATAAATCCAGCAGAGGTCAATTTAAAAAAAAAGGCTGTTAATGCTATGTAGAGGTTGCTATCATGCTAATTAATTCTGTAAGATGGTTCACAGATTTAATTTACAGCGCGTCTTGAATAAGTAGATTATTCAGTTATTTCAAGTAACTGAAAATTAACTTAACAGTGGGCTAGCAGAGAGAATACGTAATTTACCAAGAACATCATAAACAACACTCTCAAATGTAGGCATAAAACATCTTACGAACCTCTACTGCATGTTTAGAAGCTTCAATGAACTCGTGCAAGTTGAATTCATGATCAAAATAAGGTCTGATGATGAAGTTGGCAAACATCCAATTCTTGATAAACTTTAAAAACGAGGGCCACACAACAGGCGGAAATTCCATCAGGGGAGGTAGTCTTCGAGTTTCCATGCTCCGATTATCGCAATATTTTCGAAATTGTATAACAGAACATGATGAGGTTACAGGTAGTACATCAGTGAGGTTTTTCGGCGGAAAACGACTACATAGTCGGAATGTCTGCCTCGTGAGGACTTGCCTTACAGCTAAGTTCATATTTCTTCACAAAATTACTAAAGTTTCTGAGTGAAAACCAAAAGTAAATCATGAAAAACTAAAATATCGTTCACAACACTACACAAAGATAAATAAAATAAAGTGCGTTCTACTTGGTCCTTTTTCTTACATTTCGTTTTGCTATGACGGCAACTTTTTTTTTTCTCATTGGCTTCGCACTTTGAGCATTCAGCCATTTGCATATATGCATTTTCAAATTTACATAGTATCAAGTTATATTTATGTGTAATGAAATCACAGTTAGTCACAGTCGAGCCTAAGTCATGCCCTAGTAAAGTTTGGCGACTTTACTATGGGCGTTTACGGATTTTTGAAAACAACACGAAAAGGCATGTTTCACTACATTATACCACTTGCCCACACTCGTGCATGTAATTCAACACTCGATTAATAAAACACAACCATTTTTAATCATTAAATCGCGAAAGAAACACTAGTTTAAGAAAATAATAGAATGCAGCGTCATGATTAATATGCAGCTTTTTTATTGACTATTTTTAAACGAAGCTAAGCTTAGAGATAAAGGCTTTGGACATTTCCCATACGCAGGTGGCCTAGTGTTACAAATTTCCCATAACTCCTTGTATGAACTAGGCCAAAATGTCCCATGCCTTTATGTATATTATATACAAATATATAGCTCTACCGAAAAGAGTGAACAATAAATGAGTGCGGTAGTGTCGTTTATATGGCATCCCCGTATGACGTGACTACAATGGTCTTGATACTTGATATAATTAATCAATAAGTAATAATAAATATTATTATTTAGATGAAACTTAGAAAGAGCTTTAAACTAACCAATGAGATAAATACTTTCATTTTATCTATAATCTATACCTTGACCTTTTTTAGACCTAGATTCTCCTACATAGTATAAATAAATATTATTATGCTTTTTTGGACATAATAAATAATGGACAGGTATAAAAATCAATTTTATTTTATCAGTCATCATCAGCCCGGAGACGTCCACCGCTGAACGAAGGCCTCCCCCTTAGACCGCCACACCGCACGACAACCCGCCACTCGGCTTGTATTATATCAGTACAACGAGATAATAATGAGGCGTCATTTTATTTTATCGTTTATATCTTCTCGTAGAACAGCTGGAGCAACAACTTTTTATACTATACCATATACTATACTATCGGTTTCTTCTAGGCAAGCGTGCTTCATCGTAAACTGCGTCTTCGTTTATCATTAGACGAGATGGCAGTCAAACGCAAGCTGACAAAACATATAAAAAAAGAAACCTGTACTGCTATAGTTTGGCTGTAGTACTTGCCAACAAAAGGATCTTCAAATATAAACAAAATAAATAAACTCCGCGCATGACTAAGTTATGAAGAACAAACTTCAATTTATTCGTTTAAAAAAATAATAAACATAATGACTGCCAACTGTCACTGTCACGGGGATGTTTAGCTTTCACTGTCAGTTTGCTATCGTGTTCTTAGGAGGTCCGAATTACGTCAGCAACAACAACAACGCTAATAAAAACCAACGCAGAAATATACGGTGTTACTTAAAAACTTAAGCTGCTTAAGATGCTTTACCAACTTCCTACTGACGTGAAGTTTCGCGTGCAAGAAAAGAACAGAGAAGTATAAGCAGAGACTAAGTTTGAGCGGCGTTTTTAAGTAAGGCCGATATTCTCATGCATTGTTTTCGATCATTTGCAGCCTTACGTAAAATAATCTCGATTCTCTTAGTCACTGCTTAAACTTCTCTGTCCTTTTCTAGCACGTGCAACTTCACGTCAGAGAGAAGATAGCAGAGCATCTTAAGTAGTAATGTGTCGTTGCGGTTTTTTCAAATAACGCAACGAAACCGTTGTTCGTTGGCCAACAACGTTTAAATAACTATCTGTTTCTAGCAACTATCTATTTCCAAATTTTTTAATGCGATACGTTAAGGTTTAACGTAAATGCGTTTACCAAACGATGATCATCCTAAGTACATTGGGAATAAGTCACATTTTCGCAATCTCTAAATTCAACTCAGCCCAACGTGTATAGCTATCCTACTCGCACGCATGATAACGCTCCATCTGGCTTATTCGCTCCAACCCGCTATGTCGATAACTTCATATACGCTATAGTTTGCGCGAATTTAGAGCGTTGTGAAAATAACGTTGGTTTCGTTTCATACATAACAAGCGATGTTTGTGAAACAACTCGTTATTGAAATAACTAGTTTAGCTATGGTTGGACAACGAGTGATCGTTGTGTAGCGCGATAGATAGTTGTACAACTATCTACGTTGGACAACGCTCACCACTAATCTTAAGCAGTGACTAACTGTGGAAAAGTTTTTTTAAGTAAGGCCGTTGGTGTTTTTGTCAATTTTAATTTATTTCGGATTGCAAACTTCTATCTCTGTTTCTTGCCCTCTCACCTCACGGCTCTCAGTCTCACTCTCATTCATAGACAAACGAACGATCCAATCATCGCACTCACTCACTCGCAGTTCGCAGTTTCATTTCATTTGTTTTGTTACAATAATTATTATTGAACTATAAAGATTAATCCGAATTTTCTGTGTTCTTTTTGTGTTTGTGAGAGAGCAAGAAATGAAAGTGACGTGAAAAGATTTTTGGATTCTGTTTTGTAAAGTTATACCAACTAGCCAATTGAAAAATAAAATCAGCAAGCATGGATGATCAAGCATGTCCCCGGTGCAAAACTACCAAATACAGAAACCCATCGTTAAAGTTGATGGTAAACGTATGCGGGCATGCTTTGTGCGAAAGCTGCGTTGAATTACTATTCCTTAAAGGTAATTATGCACAATGTTTTTCACGCAACTAGTAATGCCCAAAGTTTTACCGGCTTTCTTTTTTAGTGATTAAACCAATGGCTATAAATAAAAAAAAACTGAAAAGCAGCGAGTTTACAAAATTGACTCTTCCCCTTCCTTCATATACAAATCTGTATAGTCAATTTTTTAAACTAAAATGCCTGCTGTTGAATGGTACCTTATGTTACTAAAGGACCTATCGTGCAGAGAAGACCTGCTCACCAAGTACCCAACCCCTTAAAATAGTAGTGCATTCCAGAAAGACTTGCAATTATTGCATTTGCTGTATTTTCATTGAATACATTGCCTATTACTCTAAAACATTGGCAGAAGTGGTTGGGTAATGTTTCTAGCTCTTGCAGCCTAATTGGGAGACTAACTCTTTGGAGATTATGTACAGACCACTGACTTTTCGGTGAAGAAATTAGTTGTGACGAAACCAGCATACATCTGGTGACGGACTTATGTCTCCCCCAGATTTCTCCCCTGGGGGAGACATCAGAATTAAAAAATAGAGAAGAAATTTAAGAATAGTGGTGAATCTGCCAACCCATGACTGGGCCAGCATGGTGGATATGGCTCAATCTCCTTTAGGGGTAGATCTAAGTCCAACAGTGGACTAAAGGGCATCATATCATAATCAGCCCCATTAACCAGCTAGAAAAATTTTGGACACTACATGGTGCAAGGATGATGGTTAATCATCCTTGTGATATTCATTTGTGATGCAAAAAACTTTCTTTTTTTTTTTTAATGTATATAACAACTTATCAAATAATAAAACCAATCAGCCATGATACCTACGAATGCGCCCGAGCACACAAAACAGCTACAGTCGGCAGGGTCATTCAATGATTACTATTTGCTCTTATAGGATCTGGATCTTGTCCCGATTGCAATGTCCCACTACGAAGAAGCAATTATCGAGTACAACTCTTTGAAGATCCGATGGTTGAAAAAGAAATAGACATACGAAAACGTGTACTCAAAGATTATAACAAGAAAGAAGAAGATTTTACCACTTTGAGAGAGTACAATGACTATCTAGAAGAAATTGAGACAATAATCTACAATCTGATGAATAATATTGATATTGTAAATACTAATAAGAAAATAGAACAGTATAAAAGGGAGAATAAAGAGTTAATTATGAAGAATAAGGTTAAAATTGGTAAGACACTCTTTTATACAATCGCGTGATGAGACGAGTGGGACGTTCGCCTGTTGCTAAGCGTCACACCTGCCCACAACAATAACAGTGCCAGAATTGTGAACTTGTGAATACAATTCTGCGCAGCACTGCACTGCGCTCATTACCCTGAGATATTCGATGTTAAATCTCGTCATACCCAGTAATTTCAACTATCACGGTTGTTTACTAAAGTTCTATTAATATTTATGGGATATTTAACATGATTATGTTGTGAATTGAGCACCCAATATTTTGGTGCAGTTGCATGCACCATGTTCACGGGCAGACTGAAGAATGCGGGTGGTTGTCAGAAGAGTTCGAAAAACATTACGGGCATTCATAACAAACTACCCTCTTTCTAAGTCTTTTACTACAATTATCACTGGAACTCGAACCCAAGTCTCGACAAAACCACTCACAATATCACTGCATATGTTATTTTGGACACATTTAGGACTTGATTTAGTATCGGGAGCTCATTTGACATGATCATGGGAAATATCCCGTAAATAATAATAGAACTTTAAAATTGGTAATGTTTATCTAATGGTTTTATCTGCAATTTTTAGAACTAATATATACAAAAACAAACATCGACTGAACAACCAATGTCGTTGTTAAAGTCCCGGTAAACTGGTGAACGCAAATGGCAATGGCAAATGGAATGGTCTTATAGTGTGTGGCAGAAGGGTGAGGCCTTTGTTCAGCGGTGAACGTTTCAGGCTGATGATGATGATGAAAGATGTTTTATTTATTTATCAGTATTTTATTTGCTCATTATCTTTTTGATAACTAACTAGACTAAATCATTAGCGGCTGAGAAGACAGAAAAAAATAACAAATACTTTTGGCCTGTCATTGTTCATTACTACAATATAACTTAACCATTACCAATATTTTGTCCTAGGTCGAGAAGAAATAGAACTTGAAGAGATTTTGGAAATAGAGAAACAGATGGAAGAGCTCCGACGTGCTGAGATTGCCCGTTTAGAGCAAGAAGCTAAGAAGCAGAAGATAAGAGAGAAGGAAGCGTTGATCGACGAACTAATGTTTGCAGAAGGAGACGCAAAGGATATATTGAACACATTTGCTCAAACTATTGCAAATAAACAGGAAGATATTTTGCCTGCTGTCGCTAAGGTCAGTTGCTTTTTTGTTTTATGCCATATTCGAGAAAGTTTGTTCCACATAAAAAAGCTTTCGTTACACTTTGTATTCGGCCCAACATTTATTTTATTTTAATAATTCTCATTTCGTCCCACGTTTCAGCTCCACATTCGACCCAAGTTTTTTTTCTATTGATAAATGTATGATTATTTCAGTACGGTGGAAGCAAGTTTCTTCACTTGACTTTCTAAGTTATGTTTTTAAAATTGATAGGCATTTTAAAAAAACTAAATAATCTATACCTAAAATTTTGTTGGTTTATAGACCACTTTATTATCCAGTGAAATATTTATTATACCAGATAAATTACTGGGTATGATGAGATTTAACATCTAATATCTCAGACAAGTTAAATTCTTTGATTCTTAGGCTATTTGCTTCGGATTAATTTAGGATATATAGGTATGTATAGCTCCTCTACATACAAGGTGTTGTTTTGCATTCCCGTCAAATTTACAGAGGTAGATAATACACAGCCTTATGAACAACTTTTATTGGGACCTAAGGGGCCATCCCTGAAATCGCGAAAAAACAAAGATGTTCCATACATTTAGTCCGGTTACTGTACTACGGAAAATTTATTTTTTCGTAATCCGGTTGACCAAACAAATGAACCGGACCACGGGCAAACACCGGAACTTTTTGTATGGACAGCTATTTTTTTTTCACGATTTCAAGTTTGGCCCTGCATTAAAAGTTGTTCATAACAAACCTCTGTAAATTTGGCGGGAATTCAAAAAAAAGCAACGTTTAATTCTTACTTCTTAGTCAACTTACTGGCGGCGCCACGATTGTAACTTTGAAAGCGTATATCTTGGAAACGAGATGCTGGAATAGATTTAGTCTCAAACAAACCTTGTTCATATTAGTGTCATCTATCGATTTATATAGGCTTTATGAGAGCCCTCTATTTTGAAGAAAAAACCAGATAGTGGACAGTAGATGTGCTTAAATCTTCAAAGCTCTTTAAATGCATATGCAAGAATGTAAGACAGGTCAATTGTAAAAGTCTTACAAGTAGAAATAGCCGAACTGCTGCTGTCATGAGCAAGAGTGACGCTTACCACCAGGCTAAAGTCTAGCTCGTCTCGTCATCCAAAACCATTAAAAAAATGATTTTTAGGTGACCCAGTTCTCTTCAGGAGTGAAATTCACTCGAGGTTTTCAAGAAACCATACCGGTGATAGAGGAAGGCCCGTTGTACAAATACGAGCCCCCGGTGGAGCCCGACCGCGTCGGGCCTGACCCTCCGACGATACCCAGCATCGTGGGCAATGGATATCTGCAACATGTTAGGTAAGTCACATGTTTGTAGCTTACTTGCCTTTTCCGCACTAGAAGCCCGTGATGGGCCCATGTTGCGTAGGCCCGGCGCTCAGCCGCCCGGTGTCCCCGAGAAAGGCCAGCAGCTGACGCCGGCGCAGGCCTCCCGGAGCGACCTCGGTGACCCGAGGTTCGTCCTACGTTGTTCTGCCACGCTCACGAACCGAAAAGTCCTATTGGAGGTGGACCGACGACATTGTGAAAGTTGAGGCAAACAGGCAAATGGCACGTTGTCGTACAGTGTGGCGGTCCAAGGGGGTACAGTTTTAACCGACTTCAAAAAAGAGGAGGTTCTCAATTCGGATGTATAATCTTTGTGTGTTTGTTACCTCAGAACTCCGTCACTTATAAACCTATTTGGAAAATCTTTTTTTTATTTGAAAGTATAATCATTTTTTTACATTGGTCCCGTAGAAATTTAATCATAAACGTTTCAGAAGTTTGGTTTTAAAACTAATCACTGGAACAAAATGGCATCCAAGTAAACGCGATCGAAGTCTGTAGTTTAAAAAAAAAACTTTTACATTTATTCGTTCTTTCATTCGTATTCATTACCAACAATGTTAACATTACAGAGCAGAGAACGAGACAGAGAAGGCGGGGGGATACAACGCTACACTGCCTTGTCTTAGAGCACTGCAAGACGCGCTAGCAGGTCTCTACCACTCCAGCTGACCTGCGACTCACTACTCTGTACTGGGAATCTTACTAACGTTTGTACTAACTCGCGAGCCATTGAGATATAATGGTATGTACTAGAGAGGAGATCACAATTTAACACCATTTTACAGGAGTTGCAGCACCGATTAAACCTGACCTATAGTCGAATTCGTAATTATACGGACTAAACTGACATTTCGATGTGTTGCTATTTTGGCAAAATTTTCAATAGTGCTGGGTTAAAGAGTTTAAGTTTGTTATTAATTGATTATTTCGTGACAAACTTAAAGAAATTTGACGTGTAATTTTGGTGTTATCGATAAACTATTGTATTTTATTGTAACAAATGTTATGAAATCTTTTTTTAATATTTTTGTTAACTTATGTTCTTATGTTAACATACTTAATAATTTCACACTTTTCACACTACTTCGATATTTTCATACTCCGTCATTCTAAAGGTCGTACTTCCCGACTTATGTACGATTTCAATATATTCAAGATGAAAATAAGGTTACATTGCCCTGTAGCATTTTATAGAAAAACTTTTTAACACAATTTATTTTTTCCTTTTTCTACCTGCACTTCCACTGACAGCACTTTCAGTGTTTAACGGCATTTTATCGCTATTAGATAATAGGCATGATGACTACTATTTTTTATTACCTCATAAAAAAGCTGATCATCAATAGAGCCTATCAGCGAAAACAAAATTTAAAATAACTCAAAAATAAATAAGTTCTAAGTATTTTAATTTCAAGCTAGACAGAGAGCGCGCTATACTGAGCTATGACGTCAAGCCTCAGGCGCGGCATACAAATGCTATACTAACACGTGCTTTGCGAGAAAGGGATAGGGCATCCCCTCTCTATCCCCACCTAAAACTTTAAACGCTCATATCTCAGAGATTTATCAGCTAATACAATTTATTATTTCAGTATGTGTAATGTATTTAGTTATATTCATCACTAAGCCTGTTATTTGTCATAAATTAAACATTAGGCCACACGCCTCTTGTCTTGAACGATAAAAACTGAATTTTAACCATTACTACGGTTGTTCAGCTGGCAGCATTATTTTGAAAAGTGATATTTCAATCTGTCAATTTAGTCCGTCTAATTATGAGTCCGATAATAGTAATGTTTATACACTACTTTTATGTGGCAGAAATGTCTATGTGTCCTATGTGCGAGAAGGCGATTTTCTCTCAGGCCTATTACCAATGATATTATATATATAACGAGGGAACTATGTTATATCGCGCCCTTAAATAATTAAATAAAAAATAATAAAATAAATATTGGGGAACATTTTACACACAGCGCCATCTAGCCCCATACTAAGCAAAGCTTGTATTATGGAAACCATATAGCTGATAGAATACTTATATAATATATTTTTTCGTAAATACATACTACACCCAGACACAGAACAAACATCGATGTACGTCACAAACATCGATGTACGTCACAAACATTTTTGTCCTGGGTGGGGATCGAACCCACCCTACAGCCCTACAGCTTTGAAGGCAGACATGCTACCAACTGAGCTATAAGGCTGTCGTATGTGGCCCCGTGAAAACGGCCCCAGGGACTGTCTCGCCTGTCTGCGCTCACTAAGCGAGACGCGCGCTATCCCTTTTGCTCTCATAAAAGTGCTGTCTTCTTTCGCACTCCGGCGCAACTCGTAAACATGACGGCACGGGGGTCATTTTCGAACATTGTTTTGTTACGCGATGGCGCATCTTTCGTAATCTTTGCCTATTATCAAGTAAAAGTTGTGGCGATATCGCCACACTTCTCTCAGTTACTCACTAGACGCTCGATACTCAAATAATATATAAGCGAATGTTTCTCTTGTGAGTGATTAAATCAAGTGGCTATACAGGGTGTTAGTTTGAACACCGTTATCCTTCTAGGATATCATTGTACTCATCATTATGAACAATTTTTACTATGGGGCCAACCCTGAAATCACGAAAAAAAAACAGCTGTTCCATACAAAAAAGTTCATCGATCTTGGACAAAATGTATGGAACAGCTGTTTTTTTTTCGTGTTTTCGGGGTTGGCCCCATATTAAAAGTTGTTCATAATGATAAGTACAATGATATCCTAGAAGGATAACGGTGTTCAAACTAACACCCGGTATTATCTTCACAACTAAATGGGGAAAAGTCTTAATTTTTTTATTGTTATGTAATCTATAATACGTACCACATATCTCAATGGATCATTGTACAAGCTGTTGTTTTGCATCCTTGCCATATTTGCAGAGGTAGTCGCTATGAACAACTTGTATTATGGCATCAAACATGAAATAGCAAAAAAAAAACAACAGCTATATGTGATTAATTCAGGCGTTACTTTGCGGAAGTCCATTGTTACCAAAATTTGTTTTAATTTCTAGTGTTTTCCGCCTTAATCCTTTAGAAGTACTCGGTTGTCGACACGTGTTTCACCTCTACACGAGGCATCCTCAGGACGTGTTGACGCGGAACACGGAAAAACACTAGAAATTAAAACAAATTTTGGTAAAAAAACAGCTGTTTTATACATTCTGTCAAATGAACTTTTTGTAGTGAACATCTGTTTTTTTTCTATAATTAGTTATTTCAGGGTTGATTTCATAGAAATAAATGATAATAACTATAAGTATATCAACCTCTGTAAATATGGAAAAAAACAGCTTGTACGTTCCAGCTATTTAATTGGCTTTTAGAGAACAGTTTGGTTTTCGTTTAGCAAAGCGTTTCATAAATAAAACAGCGTGTCTTAGGGTTGACATCGACATACAAAGTCGAAGTACCAATGCGTTCTTTTAACTGGTATATTATACGGGTTAATAAAATAATACCACAGGCTTTTCGGTAAATGAAGACATCGTGTGGAAACCTGAGAAGAACCGGAGAAGGTCTTCTAGATGATGATGATATTGCTGGACGAAGGCCTCCCCCTTAATAGGGTGGGGTTGCCATAATCCCCTTGTTTGGCAGGCGGCTTGGGGATCGTAGAGCTCACCACCGTTAACCGAGAGGACGCTGCTGTCCGTCCTCCTGTGGTACTGGATGCAGTTTTAGGACATACCCAGGTTAAAAAAATTCAATGGCGGATGTGAATCCACCAACCTGCCACTGGGCTAGCGTGGTACGCCTAGTAGGGTACGCCTGCGCCCAGCGGTGGGATGTTAAGGTTGTCTGCGCAGGCTATAAGTAATAATATTTATCTAGTCGGCCATCGATAGCGTAACATTCCTATTAATTAAATATAAAATAGGTTGCTCATTGAGTTTTGTTGAAACAGTATTTATTTGTGTAAATATGTTTTTTTAGTTACATAAACACTTGTCTGTTGATTTGAGGGAGCCATCATCGTATTTTCTGTACAAAATTGACAACTCCCGTTGAATAATGTTCGGAATAGTTGATCCGTCTTTTGTTTTTGTCCAAGTAGTTCGTCGCTTTGGTGGTGAAAAGTGCTAAATGCAAAACAATTCCATACAAAAAAGTTCATCGATCTTGGACAAAATGTATGGAACAGCTGTTTTTTTTTCGTGTTTTCGGGGTTGGCCCCATATTAAAAGTTGTTCATAATGATGAGTACAATGATATCCTAGAAGGATAACGGTGTTCAAACTAACACCCGGTATTATCTTCATAACTAAATGGGGAAAAGTCTTAAATTTTTTATTGTTATGTAATCTATAATACGTACCGCATATCTCAATGGATCATTGTACAAGCTGTTGTTTTGCATCCTTGCCATATTTGCAGGTAGTCGCTATGAACAACTTGTATTATGGCATCAAAAATGATCATCGTATTTTCTGTACAAAATTGACAACTCCCGTTGAATAATGTTCGGAATAGTTGATCCGTCTTTTGTTTTTGTCCAAGTAGTTCGTCGCTTTGGTGGTGAAAAGTGCTAAATGCAAAACAATTACATTCTTTTTTATTTTAACTAATAAATTAGACTCATCTTTTTCTAATGTTACACCAATCTTATCACGGTTCACACTTATATACGGTTTGCAAGTTATTGACAAATTTATTATATATTTTGTATAACCGCTCTACTTAATTATTAACAGGTAATGTGTAATGTGTTACAATTATTTAAAAAAAAAAAATTATGAGGGAGTCATGTGTTCCTTTCTAGCAAAACACGTGCCTAGTATAGAATTTGCTTCGCATCGTGGACTTTGACGTCATAAACCTAGTATAGTTCCCTCCCTGTCTAACATGAAACTAAAATGTTTATAACTTCGTTATTTGTGCACATATTAAAATGTTACATTTCGATGATTTGTTTTGTTGCCAAACAGCTTTTTTGTGAGTCAATAAAAAAAACACATGCATATTCCCTATTGCTCTATATCTCGAAATTTGTAATGTGTGTGTTGACTCTCTTTACCACCAAAGCTACGAATGACAAATTTGAAAGAAAAGCCTACCGAAACCGAATGACTGATGGCAGGCTATTTCTCAACTCCACCAATGTGACGTAATCAAAAAAAAAATGCCATTTAGAAAATGCTTGCAGGTTTGGTCGCTCGCCTCTCGGACTATAATGTTTGTAGTAATTTGTTTACACCTTAAGTACGAACTAGTACATACACATAGAATAAGGTATTTTGTAATTCTGGTTAAAGTTGTATTGTTGCTATTTTTTGCTATTGTGATAATAAAATAAGAGTTTTGAAATGATAGTGTTTTTAAACCTCTTTTTTACCCTAGGTACAATATACCGTGTATCTATAGGTTACATCAGCGGTCAGCAACATGCGGCCCGCGACTGTTTTGTAAATGAAAATGTTCTTCGATAGCCATTGTGGTTGATTCTGGCGGTTTTAGTTGACAGTTCTAAACGTTTTTTTTTCGCTCACGAGCGTGGAATATATTTTTTTTTTTTTTTCCAATTGTGATAGTACATTTTAACATATTCAACAATATCTCTCATTAACAAAGACTAATGAAGTGTTACGTTTCATGCAGCACCTGCACTAAGACTAAGAGTCTTGTGTCGCCGGTGACTACGTGTTCCTTCCAAATATTGTATACAAAATTATATGCAGCCGAGTGCTACCTTCTTCACAATTGGTAAGTATATTGTTAATTTAATTAATTAATTTAATATTTATATGCGTGTGTGTGGGTGGGTGTGTGTGTGTGCGGGGTGGGGAGGGTGTGGATATGTTTATGAGTGTGTGTGTATTGTGTGTGTGTGAGTTTGTGGTGGTGAGGGTGTTGTGAGGGCGTGAGTGTTTGGAGTGTTGTGCATACAGTACCCATTTTATTTATTTATTTAATAATTTCTAGAAGCTTTTCCGTCTCATCATAATTAAGATTTCGCAGATACAGATTAAGAGCAATCTTAGCATCTCGGCAATTAAAATTGTTAAAATGTTTAATTATTCCACAGATTTTAATGTAGATGTACGGGCCCATAAAACGTTGGTGGGATATTGCTATATTATTGGATAATTAAAATATTGCTGTCACTTTTTTACTAGGCATGTTAGCTAAGGACAGCAATAATTTAGTTAGTTTAGTTCTGTCAACTTCAACCTTCAGAATTGACCACATTGAGCAATTTTTTTTTGAACTACAAACTTGAAAAAGAAAGTATCAACAAATTTAAAGAACACGTTTTTGCATGTCTAATTTCACCTATGATATCTATGTCGATATATATCCAAATTATGAACAATCCCTTACCGAATAATAATAAATATACCGCCAATACCGCCTATACCTTATTTTGCCACTATGTGGCCCTTGCCTGCCAAAAGGTTTTGTAGTGGTAGGACTCCAGTGCAGAGTCCGACTGGGGAACCACACCTTTGTCAGTTATCCTATCGCCAAGCAGTAGTGTGCAAGCATTACTGTGTTCCGGTTTGAAGGGAAATGTTACCAGATTAATTACTGGGTATGAAGAGATTTAACATCTAATATCTCAGGGTGACGAGCGCAGTGCAGTGCGGCGCAGGATTGTGTTCGCAAGTTCACAATTCTAGCACTGCTACTGTTTAGTGGCAGGCGTGACGCTTACCACCAGGCGAACGTCTTGTTCGTCTCGTCACTTGAATGTATAAAAAAAACGCTGTCACTTTTGTATCAGATATGTTAGCTAAGGATAGCAATACTTTAGTTTAGATCTGTCAACTAAAACTACAAAATCGGCTACATCTTGGCCCGACTATGTTTAGATGTATTTTTATAGGAGTGATCTCTTCTATCAACTCCTCTTCTATTATGGCAACACCTCCCTTTAAGGGAGAGGCCTTCGTCCACCAGTGGACGTCTTCCGGCTGTTGATGTGATCTCTATCTCTTCTATCTTCTTCGCTGTATTGTTCTATTTTCTGTGGCCTGACATATACACGTGGTTATTACTATTACCAAAATTAACCACGTAACCCAGCGGTCGGCAACCTTTTTTTTAGCATTACTCTGTTTCTGTTTAAGGGCAATCTTACCAGAAAAAATACTGAACACGTATAGATTTTTTGGTTCATTTCTCGGAGATGATTGCAATGCAGTACGGCGCAGGTTTTTTTCGCAAGTTCACAATTCTAGCCAAGGGCTGATCCAGGAGGGGGGGGGGGGTCATGGGGGTCCCCCCTGGGATGGTTTAGGTCGACTACTGATAGCTTTTCTAGTTGTAATGGAATTGGAGCCTGACTGCCAAGTAAACCTCGACTAGACTATATGCCCCCCCCCCCCCTGACATAAAAGCTGGATCCGCCCTTGATTCTAGCACTGCTACTGATGTTTATCACCAGGCGATTAACGTCTCCCTCGTCTTGCCACTACCGACGATGATGTAATGTAAGTATAAAGTAAGTATAGTATAAGTCACGATCGGTGCCTCTATATTAGGTACCTACATAGGCGCTAACATCAACAGCCGGAAGACGTCCACTGGTGGACGAAGCCCCATAGAAGGGAGGGGTTGCCATAATCCCCACGCTTGGCAGCCGGCTGAGGGATCGCAGAATGGTCATCACCGTTAACTAAGAAGGACGCTGCTGCCCGTCCGCCGGCGGTTCTGGATGCAGCTTTAGGACATACCCAGGTCCGAGGCGCTATATTGTACCTACCTACCTTCTACGTTTCTCAATTTGAATACTATATATAATGCGCTTTTGAAAAAAATAACAACCTACTTCAATTTCGATTCCTGGATGACATCTTCATATTTTCCAGTTATTATTCCAGTAATTTTGATTTAAAAACCAAACTACTGAACCGATTTAGATAAAATGTATATGGGACCACCTCTGGACGTATCGCCTACCAAACAAAAAAATTCAAATTGGGTCTACAATTTACGGAAAAATCGGTGAACATAAGTACATTAAAAAAAATACATTCATCGAACACAGAACTTCCTCCTTTTTTGAAGTCGGTTAAAAATAAAAAACCTGGACCTACTGTAATTTCATTCGTGGAACAGTCTCGATATCGACTCTTGTTGGGAGGGGGATTCGTATATTACTGTCCGTACATTTTGCCTCCCAGTTAAGCAATGTACCTACATAAGGTCCTTATTTTCAAGGAAGAATATTTCGGTTAGCATTTGACTACAGAATCCGTAAAACTTTAGTTGTTAGTGGCAACAGCTCTGGAGCGACCGACGCAGGGTGCGGGAGTACAGCGGTCGCAGTAATAACAAGTCAATATTAGCTGTGGGCGGGCGGATTTTACCGACGACGCCCTAGTGTGGAGAAGGCTTATGATTTTTTTAAGATTACGAAAGACGCGTAATAAAACAACACTTGAAAATGACTCCGTCAGTTGATGTACGTACTTATATTTAATTAGATTTATGTTTACGAGTTGCGCCGGAGTGCGTAAGAAGATAGCTGTTGTGATAGCAAAAGCGATAGCGCGCGTCTCCCAGAGAGGCGTGCACGTTGGGCCGTCTCTCGCTTAGTGAGCGCAAACAGACACGACAGTTCCTGGTTCGTTTTCAGGGGCCATTTGAGGGCTTGATGTGACATTCTCCCTCCTTATACAGGGATAGTTCTAATCAGTTATCATCCTTTTAAGGGCATATTCTGTACATCAAAACAAACACTTTTACTATGGGGCCAACATTGCAATCGCGAAAAAATTATCAGCTGTCGGCGATTTCAATGTTGGCCCCATAGTAAAAGTTGAATGTTTTGATGTCCAGAATAATATGCCCTTAAAAGGATGCTAACTGATTACAACTAACCATGTATATTATAATATCCGCGGCCGACTTTTGTCACCAAGGCCGTAGGCAGCGGGGGGGATCCAAATCCACCGTTTTATACATATCTACTTATGTATAGATCGTCGTCGTCTTAAAGTTGATACTTATTGCCTCTGGTCCACAATAGCTTTACAACATCGTTGAAAGCCGTTCTACCTAAGAACTTCTACCTACTACCGTTCGCTTTTGTGTGAGCAAAATATACAAAATAAAGCCCTCTCCACACGACCCTAGCCTGTATTGCCCGAGGCGTTCCGATAACATGCCGAGTTTACACAACGCCAATTAGACTGTCCCCCGAGCAACGCTGTTTTCACATGCTAATAGTATCCTCTAGACCCGTGTGGAGCTGCACTGTGTGCAAGATAACAGATATTCTAAGGATTTGGATAACCAACGAAAGTTAGCCAGAGTCTGTATTTAAAATCACAAAATCAAACGTGAAAAATGACAAAATAAATGTAAAAGTGTTATTATTGCTTTATTTGCCTTACTGTAAACTTATCTATTAAAAACATAGAGTAATTTTAGGTATCTATTAAATAGCGAGCTAGAGAGCTAGATAGCTTTAGAGAGCCCGAAATAGCTAGGTAACTAGTTCGCAGCGAACTGAGGCCTCGCGACTCCCATATCTTCCAAGCCCCTTGATCAAATTTGGTTCATATTGAACTTGATAAATAAATAAATAACTTGCTTACAAAATTTCATATAAGTAGGTCGGTCCATCGATTCTCAAGTTATCGTTGGACAAATATAGGACATACAAAAACAAACGCCGACTTGTCCTCTTCGTTAGTCTCAAAGGCCTTCGCTTCGCTTCGGTCAAAAATACAAAGTTAGAGAACATTTAGAATGGTCTATTTCCAGAGCGTGCTTTATACAAACTATTTACACATTTATATACCTGGTGTTTCGATTATGTCACAATTGATAATAGAGCAAAAAGCTCCGGCCATTATACGTAGGTATTTAGGTATAGTAGCCGGCAAACAAGTTGTCAAATTGTCCGCATAGAAGGGGTGAGCCTGCGCAGGTACGTCGTGTATCACTGAAGAGAAAAGAGGTAGGGTCTTCACTTTTCTGTGGTGTACACTTCCGTGCAGTATATTTGGCAAGTTTAATGACAAGTAATTATTTTTTTATTTGTGTGCATCCCCACTTTTTGACAACTTGCGTGGCGATTACTATACAACTGTTGTTTTTGCATTCCCGCCAAATTTACAGAGGTAGATAAATACTCATCGTTATAAAATAAACAACTTTTACTATGGGGCCAAGCCTGATATCGCGAAAAAACAGTTCTTCCATAAAAAAAGTTCATTGACCTTGGAAAAAAAATGTTTGGTACAGTTGTTTTTTTCGCGATTTCGAGGTTGACCCCATAGTAAAATTTGTTCATAAGGATGAGTATTTATCTACCACTGGAAAGGCGGGAATGCAAAACAACAGTCTGTTGTATAATGGCCGGAGCTTTTTGCTCTATATATTATAATATCATTGGCTCTATACAAGGTGTTAGTTTGAACACCGTTATCCTTCTAGGATATCACTGTACTCATCATTATGAACAACTTTTACTATGATCAGGCGAAAGTCTCGCTCGTTTCGTCACTCCACAAAAAAAAGAGTCTTAATAAATAGTTTTTCGGCAGATATTAATTAAGCATTTAGGTATTTAATTTAAGTTAGGTACTTTACTTTAAAAATATATATATAATTGTTCGACATAATTACGAGTATTATCTGGCTTTCAATTTCCTATGTAGTTGATAGTGGGTAGGGGTAGTAGGTACATATTATCTTATAGCACCCTATATATAGAACAGGTGAGGTGGCATTGCTGTCGAGATAGCCACCGCCATATAGAACGCATTTTAGCACAGGGCCCTTATTCTGGGGCAATCGAGATTGCAATCCACTTCCAACTATTTTAGGATTAAGTCATATGCCAAGCATAATCTAATGTTGATTTAAATTAGTATAATGACAGTTTAAAAAAAAAACACTGCTTTCTGGAATAGTCCACTTGTTTTTCTTCCACATAGAGCTTAAAAGACCGAACTTATTAAAAAAAATACAAAAATGAATATAATTTTATAGGGGCGTCAAACTGTAGAGAGTTTGTGCTGTGGCATTGCAAATTCCTAGAAGTATCGAGAATCGTCACCGGATTGCATAAGACAACTATACAGGGTTAGTTCTAATCAGTTAGCATACTTTGAATGGCATATTCTGTACATTAAAACAAAAAACTTTTACTATGGGGCCAACATTAAAATCGCGAAAAAAAATTCTGCTGTTCCATACAAAAAATTCATCGACCTTGGTCAAATTGTATGGAACAGCTGTTTGTTTTTTTGCGATTGCAATGTTGGCCCATAGAAAAAGTTGTTTGTTTTGATGTATAGAATATGCCCTTAAAAGGATACTAACTGATTAGAACTAACCCTGTATACCCAACCATGTCAACGTAACAGCTTCACTGCTTTTATCACCATAATTTTATACACCTCTATCTAACCCACTGAAGTTACTATGCCAGCCACAGAAAAGCGAAATCCCTACTTCTTCCGTAGAACGGCTGTCAAAACAATGTTGTAAAGCAACTGTATAGAAAACCGCTGTCGCCAGTTTCACACAAAATTGCATAGATACTACGACGAAAAAATGCCAATCATTGGTAGCGCATTTGAATTTGAAGTAAAACGCTGGAAATGCCATTTATCAAATAGATTAAAATTGATCTAATTACGATGCAATGTGGTTTGGTTTCCTACGCGTCTATTTAAATTGTCTTTTTTGAGTATTCTCAGTTTAAAAACATGTCATCAACAGCCGGAAGACGTCCACTGCTGGACGAAAGCCTCCCCGTTAATAGGGAGGGGTTGCCATAAAAACATGTATATTGGAAGAATTGTCATTAAGGGCCGGTTTTTTGATCCGTGGTCAAAATCGACATAACCATTTGTTAAACTGACTATAGTTAACTAGCTAACCATTAGTTACATTTTTGACCACTGGTCATGCTAATTATGAATCAAAAAACCGAATTATTGGGATTTTAACAATTTGTTACCGCTTTTAACTATTAGTTGGCTTAACTACGGATCAAAAAACCGGCCCTAAGTCTAAATAGACATAATGCCGGCTAGCGCGGCCCGTCACATTTCTGTTCTATTCACTTCTCTCTTCAGTGATGCCCCAGAGCCTCGCTCCGGTACCTACTTCAAGGAGCTGGATTGACTCGTGTAGACGGTGATAGAAAGGTACAATCATTGATTATATACCCAGGAGAGAGCTAGATCCTCCAAGGGACAATACAGCCCAAGGGGTACCTCAATGCATGTTTTAGGGGCCTGCTTCAGCCGTACTCACGTCGTATTCTTGTATTTTCGGTTTGGTTCTTGTTATTAGGTAAATGCTTGGTGGTGTCGCGGGACCGGTACCGGTAATGGCGGTGTGCAGAATGTATGACGTTTTGACAGTTTAATTGTAAAGTGTTGCACGCGCGATGACCTATTTCGAACTGGCGGTGGCGGCGCTTGCGTCGCCTCGTCTCGCATGTAGCTTCGTATAGCTTATAGCTATAACTAGGTATGCATAGCAGTGGCGTGCACACATGTCTTATCGCCCCCACATAGAAAACAATTATAGGGGCGCTAGTACAGCAAACAGTTCTAATGTCTCATAGTACCACAAAGTAAGATTACCTGTTTTAGTAGGTAACCCTGACTGATAAACGCCGTCTATCTGCCTATACCACAAGCCCATAGTAAAAGCTTTGCTTAGTATGGGGCTAGATGGCGCTGTGTAAAAATGTCCACCCAACATTTATTTTTGTAGTGGTAGGACCGCCTGGGGAAGTACCACACCTTTGCCAGTTATTCAACCGCCAAGCAGGACTGTGCAAGCATTACTGTGTTCCGGTTTGAAGGGCAATGTTACCAGAGAAATTACCGGGTATGAAGAGATTCATCTGATATCTCAAGGTGACGAGCGCAGTGCAGTGCGGCGCAGGATTGTGTTCGCAAGTTCACAATCTAGCACTACTACTGGTTAGTGGCAGGCGTGAAATTTACCACCAGGTAAAAGAGGTAGGTTTCTAGTCTCGTCACTTAACCGACTAAAAAAAAAAAAACACTGTCGTGATTGACCTCAGAATTGCTAGGACAAATAATTTGTTCTAAGACTTTTTCCCCTCTAAAAGATAATCTCGACCGTATCAGAATAGGGGCTAGGTCCCAGGTTCGATTTTCCGATAAGGCTGAAAGTTTCAATGAAGTTGGGGTAATTTTCTAAAATATGTTTGGGTGTAGGTTTCTCGAGATTACAGGGGTTGAATGTTGCAAGTCTGCAAAATTTTAAGTACTCTAACTCTATCTTAAAATAGAAATTATATCGTAGAGATGGAGCGAATAACAGACATGATATTAGAGTAGAGGTGAAACAGATAGCATAGCTTCTGTTGGGTCGCCTTATTAATCATGATTTTCAGATTTTATTATCACGATTCAAAAATAAAGTGTATGTAATAGAGTTTAGAAACTTCTGTACAAAAACATAAAAAACTCTAATTAACCGCGATAGTTTACGATATTTCAATATAGGTAATTATCATTGCGATAGATAGATAGGCACGCGAAAGTATGTCGGTATGTGTGTCATGTTTGTTACCTCTACACGCCAAAACGGTTTAACAGATCACATTAAATTAAATAATCTATATTACTTAACGCCTTGGAATAATTTAGGCTACTTTTTATTCCTGGAATAGTGGGTGAAACCGCGACGCACTCTTAGTTTTAAAATTTATTAGCGGCGTGTGTTGAGATATTTTTTTAATTCAGTTTACTATACCCACCATTACGTTCATCTACCTTTGGATGCGTTTTCTATGGAAGTAAATCTTCAGTAGGTACCTACATAGTAGATATAGGCTGATTCAAACTTAATGGTGGCTGTGAACTTAGGTGCGACGGCGGCGCGAGACGCTGCGCACTAGCAACAATAATTAGGCGTTCGTTTAATCGCAGTATTGCTTGCAGCGCACTTCACAGCCGCCATTAAGCAAGTTTGAATCAATCTATACTATTTATGATTTCTGTGCTATAGCTACTACTAATTACTCTATATTTACACTGAAACCGATATCCAACTCCACAAGCATTCCTAGCTATTCAAACAGCAACGGCCGGCAGCCATATTGTTTTCGATGACGTTTCGACGCCATCTTGTCTCGGGTGGCGGGAACAAAGTACGGCACACAATGGTGTAAGCTGATATCGATGAATGCAGTTGCATGCTAATTCGATAATAAAGAAGACCACACGTAGTGCTATTATAAGTGGTATTGTAGAGGGTTAATTGTTGGGTGTTTTTTTTGGCAGATTGAGAAAGACGATAAAAGCCAATGATTTACGTCTTTACCAGGAAAACAATGTCATTCAAAATATCGATCTTCAAAAATGATTAGGAAGATATTTTTTGCCCAATTATCTGTTTAATACTTTCCCTAAAGTTTTAGGACATTTCCCTTAGTAAAGAAAGTGGCGTAGTGATGTGACACAAATTTCCCATAGCTCCTTCTTAAAACGTGTAACAAAAAGGTTCAACAATACTGAAGGGTAACAGGTCGCGTCATGTAAAAAGAACGCTGGAAGAAAGTAGAGGAAGTGTGTTTGCGCATGTGTACACTTGCGCACAAAAGTACTAGGCCTATTGTTTTAAATAATTATTAATTAGCCTTTTGCTCGCAGCTTCGTATATTGGTTATTGCCTAAATCGCCTACTGCACAGCTTAACCGCCAGCGTTATTTTTACATGACGCGTTATATATGTGTGTACTCATCATTAAAAACAACTTTTACTATGGGGCCAACGCTAAAATCGATTAAAAAAACAGCTGTTCCATACATTTTGTTCAAGGACAATGAACTTGTTGTATGGAACAGCAGTTTGTTTTCGCGATTTCAAGGTTGACCTCATAGTAAAAGTTGTTCGTATTGATGAGTACTCGTCAGTATTGTTGAACCTTTTTGTTACACATTGTACAAAATGCCAAAATATCATTATCTTTTAATTTGGTCTATTCTATTTGGTTACATTTTCGAACTCTAGTGTAGGATTCAATCAATCTATAAAGTAGCTAGCCTATCGGTATTTTATCGGATACATTTCGGAGAGCGTGCTTCGGATTTGCATGATCTTAATCCCCCCTGCCCATTCTTCTATCGGACGGCCAGGACCTCGAAAAAGCGACACCATTTTATGGTTGATGTACCAAAAACTCGTACGAAACGGTTTGATTCCACTTTCTTTTCGAACTCTAAACAGTGGAATGCACTGCCCGAGTGGTTGTTTCCCGATAATTATAATCTGGGTGTCTTCAAGTCGCGAGTGAATCGGTTTCTTCTAGGCAAGCGTGCTCCATCATAGACTGCATCTTCGTTTATCATCAGACGAGATGGCCGTCAAACGCAAGGCTATAAATAAATAAATAAAAAACTTAGTGCAAAAGTACATACCGAGATCAATTTAAATTTCGCTAAATAAGGCCAAGCCCACACATTCAATCAAAAAATAGCAACACCGAATTCTCAACTTTTACCCGGACTTTTATTACACCCACAAATCAGGCCCGGTTTTATGTAGATAAACAAATTAATATGCAGTAAAAACTACAATATCGACGCGAAGTTTACACTTGGTTTTATAAAGACAGATGGTTCTGGCCCGAGCTGTTGATTGACAGGGCAACACACCGATGATGGAGCTCTGATACAAGCCAGTATTTAGATAAATAAATAGATTTAGTGATGGGATATGAGGATATAGTTTATCGATAGTTTTATTTTTAGTTGTAATTACTAGCTATTGCCCATGACTTCGTTTGTGTGGACTTACAAAAAGTATCCTATGTAGACACATATCCCTATCCTATGGAGTACTCCAGGTTATAAACTATCTGTGTATCAAATTTCGTCCAAATCAGTTCAGCCATTTTTGTGTGATTGAGTTTAAATATCTAAACATAGGTATAAACATTCAAACTTACAAATTTTATTTACAGTAGGATAATGTGAACTTTGTAGTTTATATTATAGTAGAATTAAAAAATAGAACATAGTTTTGTGCTTCTTTTACCCAGTTTATTTTATGCAATATTTGGTTTGGACAGTAAAAAATTGATTTTTCTAATTACATGTCTATAAAATAATTGGTTATATTTTAGTGTGTTATATAGGAGTAGTTTGTAATAGGAATACAATGTAAATTTAATGTGCAGGTGCGGCATGACTGTGGCGCTTACTATCAGTGGGAATTTGCCCGTTTCGTTACAAACTAAATCAGAACTAAGTTTATGTTTAGCGAAACAATTTTAAGGGTTTCCTTTTAGTGTTTACCCTCTTTTAGTAGGTAAATTTAGTTCGTTTAGATAGAGCGAGCGATAGGACTTTTGCGACTTGAAACGATTTATTGAAGTCTTTACAATATATGTATTTAGATGCTTTGCATTCACACCCCCACGTGGAAGCATTCTATTTTATTGAAAATTATTTTATTGGCAGAAAATGTTACTCTGTAAAAATACTGCTGAGCATTTTCACAACTCTGTTTTTAAATAAGTTTACGACCAGGACATAATACGTAATGCAATGTTTTTTTTTAATATTTTATATTATTACGTTTCAAATTACTTAATATTAACCATTGTTTACTTACTGCTTTTATCTTGATCATGTTGTGAACACATGCTTAGGAATATTGTATAGCTCTGCACCTATTCTCATTTTGCCTTGAAATGTTTTCATTATATTCTGTTTTGTGTGCCAAAATAAATAAATAAAATAAAAATTGCATCCACAAATAAAATAACTACCTACCACATAATAAAAGAAACAATGAAACAAAAAACAATGGACAATGGGGATTATAAAAAATTAACAATGGGCTTGATTGATTGATAGGTGAACAAAACACACAATTCACTAAAACATAATTGTGCACAAAAAGTTCAGGTCATAGACGTAACTATTTGTGTTAAAATAAAAATAACCACCCAAAAGCTGTGTATCCATTTTATCGATAGATTATCTAAATCAACAGCACAACACTATGAAAAAATCAGGTTCCCGTTTACCCAAACTGTTATTATTCGGCGGCGCGGCGATGACGCGTCCGCTCGGAGTCAATCCGAAAACCATAAAGATCCAGCACTTCCAGCAGATGAAGAAGATATAGATAGCAACGGTAGATTTCCCCATAATAAGCAATTAGACTCTGTTGAAAATATGCTACAAATTGTTATAATCCTAATAAATTCCAGCGTAAAAAAGCATATCTATTTATTTTTAGACTAAAATAAGTTTATTTTCTGCAAAAAAAAAGATTGACACTGTGATTGGTGGCAACTTTTGTGACGTCACTCCGAAGTAAACAACGAGATCTAACGTGCATTTTCTTCACGGTTACAATGAAATAAAGCTATTTTCAAGCGAGTTACCACAGATATTTCTTACATAACTTACATAGTAAAAGGAGGGGTTTCTTTTACTAGATCTATGCCTTGATCGCTTTCTTTCGCTTGTTGTTTACTTTGGTGTGACGTCAGATATGTCACGTGATCCAAATCGCGTCATGGCGCGTTTATTTCTCATTCAAACTTTCATATCGATTTTACCGAAAATAAGACAGATCTCAAGGAAATATTGATGTGGTATGCATTAAATATAGTAAGAAATTATTTAAAACAATTTCCCAATAGTAGTCAAATACCCTATTACAATAGGCATGATGACTACTAATTTTTTATTACCTCGTTAAAAAGCTAATCATCAATAGAGCCTATCAACGAAAACAAAATTTAAAATAATTCAAAAATAAATAAGTTCTAAGTATTTTAATTTCAAGCTACACAGAGAGCGCGCTATACTGAGCTATGACGTCAAGCCTCAGGCGCGGCATACAAATGCTATACTAACACGTGCTTTGCGAGAAAGGGATAGAGCATCCCCTCTCTATCCCCACCTAAAACTTTAAACGCTCATATCTCAGAGATTTATCAGCCAATACAATTTATTTTTTCAGTATGTGTAATGTATTTAGTTATATTCATCACTAAGCCTGTTATTTGTCATAAATTAAACATTAGGCCACTCGCCTATTATGTAGTTGGCAAGGTACTTGACTCTGGCAGAATCCACAAAATGCGATGCCAAAAAAGAAAGAGAAATAATTCGCAATGAGTACATACCTTTGTTGTAAGTAATTATAGCTCAAAGCTGCCTTTCGTCTATTGTTTTTAACACTCTTAAAAGCTTCTTATAAAGTTGTCACAACTTTAAATACTTTGTGATGTGATTTTAAGTAACATTCCTGAAATATTATATACTTTTTCTTGTTCTATACCTGTCCGTGGCAACTTATGGTGTCTGTCGAACGCAATGTCGACAAATTAGGGGTTGTAAACATAACGGTCGCGTAATTAATGTACCGTTAATCACCGGAATGAAACTGCCAATTATGTGCATTTTCGTAAGATTAAGGCTTGAAAACGGACTTTAAAATATCGTACTCGAAACCAATTTAATGTAGACGTGTGAACGTAATTTAAAATCTTTTCTGACCTTAATGAGTGGCCATTCCGATGGTAAAGAAAAAAAAACCACTCGAGTTAAAACTATGAAAGCTGTATAATTTTCCGTTATTCCCTATAGTCATTAAATTTCTTCTCCGGACGTATCTTTGCAGTTATCCTCACTAGTGCTGCCAACAGCGTATAGGGCCTGAAGTCGCTATTTTTCACAGGGTCAGTAGCCATAAGTAGACGACTTTCAGCATTTACCAAAAGTAGCCTGCCTAAACGCCAAAACATCGCTATAAATAAATAAAAATGTTGTCATAACAGTTCATTTATTTGTAATCTTACATAAAAATATGAATAAATGGCTTTTACCTCGTCGTCAGCCATAAAACGTCCACTGCTGGACGAAGGCCTCCCCATTTATAGAGGGGTGTTGCCATAATCCCCACGCTTGGCAGGCGGCTTGGGGATCACAGAATGGTCACCGCCGTTAACCAACAGGACGCTGCTGGACGCTGGACGAGGCGAGTGAGACGGTCGTCTGGTATTGTAAGTATATAAGCATCACGGCTGCCCATAACAGTAGCAGTGCCAGAATTGTGAACTTGCTAACAAAATCCTGCGCCGCACTGCACTGCGCTCGTCACCCTGAGATATTAGATGACAAATCTCTTCATGCCCAGTAATATTCTCTGATAAGTTAGTATATAATTACCCTTCAAACCGAAACACAGTAATGCTTGCACACTACTGCTCGGCAGTTGAATAACTGGCAAAGATGTGGTACTTTTCGTCCGACTCTGCAATAGAGTATTTAGGTACCACTATATGTTGTAAAATGAGTCTAAAATGATTATTACAATGTAAAACTAATGCCTTATATTGTTGCATTGCAAAAACCTTATCATGTTTTTTGTTGCAAACCTTTGTTTTGTGTTCTTCGACGCTCAGACGTATCCTGTGGGTTTTCTCCCATCAGTCGAAGGTGTTCTTCAGGCAAAGAAGTAAGAGAATCTAGAAACATTTTTGTTGTCATTTGCTTCGTATCTTCAGGAGTCCTTCCTCACTGAAGAACGCCGGTGGAACATAATAACTTGTTAAATATGATGTGGCTTATCATTTTGTGTGGGATATCACAATATTTTACACATCTTTTTATAAAACTTTCGTTTTAGAAACCCTTATGATTTTGTTTACATATCGCTTGACAGTATGACGTTTGAGATGTTGACCATAGAGTAAGTAACGTAATAACGTTGACATTGACATTTCGTAGATTCCTGTAATTTTTTCATTGAGAACAGAATTCATTAGGTTCAACAGCCCTTTATTGATTTATCGATTCAGAAAGAAAAGTTTTGTTTGTTTTTAAGCCGGCAAGTCCTGGCAACATCCTTTTTAACTTTGGTTTTTGATGGAGTAAGCGGGCGAATAATCCGCTCCTGTGAATTAAATACCACACCGCAGAATAGTAAGTTATTTTACTTGGTTTTCAATCTGATTCGTTGCCCGCTGGAGATTGAAGCGAGGATTATCATTTTCACTGATTTCCACAGTACTTGGGATGGTTGCAGTGCAGTTAATGATAGCGTGGCCACCAACAATTCCATGAGGTCCAAAGCGGTGGATTGGTAAGAAACCCATCTCGTCTTGTTTCCAAATCCACGTACCTAAATTATAGTAGAATTAGAAGTGACGTCGTTGTCTCGTTTGTTGCAGATTCCGCCGCTCTTTTGTTTTGATTTAGTGTTTGTGCTTGTAAAGCGTCCATGTCTGCGAAATGACTCGTAGCCTACCATTTTGATTTCGACGTGAATACGTCGCAATAACATTTAGAAGCAGAAATATGTCTTGGTGAACCTCAATTAATCAATATTAATGCCACGCGCATTTGGTATGTCAATTTTCTCTTAATTTTCTCACGTCAGTCAAGTGTCTACAACGAAGAAAGAACCTAGAATGTTTTTGGACTATAACTAGAAATTATGTGATCAAGAATTGTAAATTTAACTTCATCGAGCAGAACTGGCCCTTCTGTCTCAATCCTTTGGTGTAACTTTAAAACTTAGAACTACAATATTAAAGGTTTAACTTATCTATACTTAACCTAGTACCTAAGTACTTAATTTTACATTGTTTAACAAATGTACTAACATAATAGAAATATCTTAAAGAATGTACCTATAACTAACAGAACCGTCATTGATGTACAATGGTAAGAAATTGAAGAACATATTTTACAATACATAAGATTTGGACGCTAATTCCTTGTCTCATTTCCCAGCATTATCGTGCTGGTGGCGCCCTTGTTAGAATTAGTTATCTCGGATAGGTAGGTCTAACCCCATCTCACCCGCCAGAGGCAGGCCCGCAGAGCGCACACAGAACCCACTACCCCTCGAGCTAGCCGTTCACCACACCGGTGACCCGGTAAGGTAGCATTTTGGCGCGCCCAACGTGTGACGGGTTCCCTTCGGCCAGTCGACATTCAACGGTGTCATCTCCCTTGATATCGTGGATCGTGTGAGGTTGGTCTTACTTTTCTTGGTTTCATACATTGTTTGTATTTGGTACTTCTTCCATCATGGCGAGCGCTAAGATGAACTTTTACCACCTACTCATGGATGAGCTACGGTATGAGCTACGGATCCGTGGCCATACAAACTTCAGAACGGTCGAGGCAATGAGGACAAAGCTTGCCTCATTATCCAAATCTTCCCGTTTGGAAGAGACCATTGTCCCTTCAGAATTTAACATAGAAACAGAATTAGAAATTTGTGAAAATAAAATTAATGACATTTTCCAAATCATAGAATCAGAATCGATGACAACACCCCGCAGAGAGAGACTCATTTCTAGAAATCTCCATATTCAGTTTAGGCTTAACAGACTTCCACCTTCTGCGGAGGAGTTAACAGAAAAAATTCAAGAACTAAAGAAAGAATGTGCTCTCGCACGCTTTTAAAATTTTGGACATAAACATTTCAGGGGGATCAGAAATCTGTTTCGAGTCTGGAGCATCGGAGCAGCCTGCGACGGCCCGTGCAGCGCCAGTGTCTACCGTGTGTGCCGAGGCAGTCACTCCGATAATAGAATAGAATACTTACAGAATAGCCAGGTGAGCTACAGATCGTCATCGACCCCACGAGAAGTGAATAGAAATAGAAGATACCTAGAAATATTTAGTGTGTAATCAAAGAAAGAATAAGTCCACTCGTGTATCGCTTAAGAGCCTTAAGTGGTAAACATGTTGGCTTAACTCACATTAAGGATATAGTCCATGTGGAGTCATAGAATAAACTACTATTTACATAGAGTTAGTACTCTCCTTAAATAAATAAGTAAGAAATTATATTTTAGGTCCAAATCTTAATAATAGCTGGTAGTTATTAATATCTACTTTAAGAAATATATGTAGTTTTATTGCATGGTAGTTTAGAAAGAATAGGGATAAAGCATCCATTATTTAAATTTAAATAAAATAGAATAAATTTAAAAAAAAATATTGTTTTGTATGTTAGGATTAAAAAATGCATAGGGATGGTGAGTAGAAGGCATGCAAGTGTTTGTATGTGTGTGTGAGTGTATGGTGTGACAGGTGACTTTGGAAGAAATGAAGCACGATAGAATTAGAGTGAGTGTGATTGACCGCTGCTATGAAAGGATTGCCCGTGACAGGATAGCGTGAAAGGTTTATAAGGAACTGTGTAAGGGTGAGTGATTGTTTATGGTGGTGGAAACCTACCACTTTTCCTCTGCTTTAGTTTTACTTAGATATGGGATCCCATTAAGCCTTAATCCCATTAGGACCTAGTTCCATTAGGTTGTATAATACAATAGGTATTTATCCAATACTCGTAGGAGTTAGCAATGCGACCTCGCATAATAAATGATTAGCATTCGTTATTGTACGAAGAAGCAAACTTTCCAGTGGGGCAAGTTCCCCTATTATTTGGCACCGAAGCAGGTAGCTACGTGCAGTGCTTGGTTAATTTTATACCGGTACTGTATGTAAACAGAACAGAATTACTTTGTTTAGGGTTTCATCCCGTAACTTAGTTAGAAAGAAAGAAAGAATTAACCATTTTAAGAACCTAAGGCAAACATTATTGTCTTAAAATAGAATAGTATAAGTTATATACTTATAGAATTAGTAGTTATGATATTGTTCATACACTTAAAATTTAGAAACTTACTTAAGGTAGGATACCTACAGAATAAGAAGGGTTACACAGTGGGATGCTCGTGATGATCTGTTGTTCATTTTGTTCATTTTGTGTTGTTATAACCTAAGAAAAGAATTAATTCATTTTTAAACCATTGTTTCAAAAAACTTTATTAAATTTTGATATTTGGCTAGCACTGCGTTTGCACTGGTTGTTCCAGGATGGTTCCGCTGCTCGCTCCTCGCGAAATGTTGTTGTTTTCACCCACATTTCGCTCTAGAAAGGGGGTGATGTTGCATTGCAAAAACCTTATCATGTTTTTTGTTGCAAACCTTTGTTTTGTGTTCTTCGACGCTCAGACGTATCCTGTGGGTTTTCTCCCATCAGTCGAAGGTGTTCTTCAGGCAAAGAAGTAAGAGAATCTAGAAACATTTTTGTTGTCATTTGCTTCGTATCTTCAGGAGTCCTTCCTCACTGAAGAACGCCGGTGGAACATAATAACTTGTTAAATATGATGTGGCTTATCATTTTGTGTGGGATATCACAATATTTTACACATCTTTTTATAAAACTTTCGTTTTAGAAACCCTTATGATTTTGTTTACATATCGCTTGACAGTATGACGTTTGAGATGTTGACCATAGAGTAAGTAACGTAATAACGTTGACATTGACATTTCGTAGATTCCTGTAATTTTTTCATTGAGAACAGAATTCATTAGGTTCAACAGCCCTTTATTGATTTATCGATTCAGAAAGAAAAGTTTTGTTTGTTTTTAAGCCGGCAAGTCCTGGCAACATCCTTTTTAACTTTGGTTTTTGATGGAGTAAGCGGGCGAATAATCCGCTCCTGTGAATTAAATACCACACCGCAGAATAGTAAGTTATTTTACTTGGTTTTCAATCTGATTCGTTGCCCGCTGGAGATTGAAGCGAGGATTATCATTTTCACTGATTTCCACAGTACTTGGGATGGTTGCAGTGCAGTTAATGATAGCGTGGCCACCAACAATTCCATGAGGTCCAAAGCGGTGGATTGGTAAGAAACCCATCTCGTCTTGTTTCCAAATCCACGTACCTAAATTATAGTAGAATTAGAAGTGACGTCGTTGTCTCGTTTGTTGCAGATTCCGCCGCTCTTTTGTTTTGATTTAGTGTTTGTGCTTGTAAAGCGTCCATGTCTGCGAAATGACTCGTAGCCTACCATTTTGATTTCGACGTGAATACGTCGCAATAACATTTAGAAGCAGAAATATGTCTTGGTGAACCTCAATTAATCAATATTAATGCCACGCGCATTTGGTATGTCAATTTTCTCTTAATTTTCTCACGTCAGTCAAGTGTCTACAACGAAGAAAGAACCTAGAATGTTTTTGGACTATAACTAGAAATTATGTGATCAAGAATTGTAAATTTAACTTCATCGAGCAGAACTGGCCCTTCTGTCTCAATCCTTTGGTGTAACTTTAAAACTTAGAACTACAATATTAAAGGTTTAACTTATCTATACTTAACCTAGTACCTAAGTACTTAATTTTACATTGTTTAACAAATGTACTAACATAATAGAAATATCTTAAAGAATGTACCTATAACTAACAGAACCGTCATTGATGTACAATGGTAAGAAATTGAAGAACATATTTTACAATACATAAGATTTGGACGCTAATTCCTTGTCTCATTTCCCAGCATTATCGTGCTGGTGGCGCCCTTGTTAGAATTAGTTATCTCGGATAGGTAGGTCTAACCCCATCTCACCCGCCAGAGGCAGGCCCGCAGAGCGCACACAGAACCCACTACCCCTCGAGCTAGCCGTTCACCACACCGGTGACCCGGTAAGGTAGCAATATACAATTTTATAATAAGACTAATACATTTATAGATATTTAAATATTGTTAACAATTTTAGGACGCTTTTAAAAAAAAACCTATATCTATAGTATACTATAGATATATCGTCGTCAGACGTCCACTGCTCCCAATAACGGGGTGTTACCATAATCCCCACGCTTGGCAGGCGGCTTGGGGATCGCAGAATACTTACCACCGTTAACCAAGAGGACGCTGCTGCCCGTGCTCCGGTGGTTCTGGTTGCTATATATATACTCCTACAATATATATAGGTACTAGGGGAAGGGGGGGCATGACGGGGTCGCGAGGTAAGACGGGGCCACACACAGATACAAGAAACTAGACGCTTACGAATAGAGAGCAATAAGCCAATATGAAGCCATACTCGATCAACCATCAGTGCGACAGAAACAGTGAGTTCAGTGCACGCGTTTTTTGTTTACAAACGAAAATCAATTTGAATGTCTCGTCGATAAAAATTTACGCAGTTAAAAACGTCTTTACTATAAGGTAATTATGACTACCCAATTTATGTCTTTTCTCGTATATGGTTGCTAGTGTTGTTTACTTTGTTGTGGTATAGTTGGAAAAAAGTTCAGTTAATATATATATTTATGAGAAATTATTTTTTTCTAAGTCTGCCTTTGGGGAAAGATGGGGTATTGGGTATGGGGTAGCATGGGGTATAGGGGCAACATGGGGAAGTGGTAGTATCTATGTTTAAAAATAGGTACGTGCCTAACATGGTTTTACTTTTCAGGTAAAACAATGGTACGTACATACAAGAAAAAAACTAAAAGAGGGCTTTGACTTTGGAGTTTGTTGAAACAGCTATAGATAAAGTATTAAGTAAAGAAATGGGCTACAGAAAAGCCGCTTCTGAATACTTAGTGCCTCAGACTACTTTGGAGCGATATGTTAAGAAAATGAAAGAAGGTGGTGAAGTTACAATCGGTGTACCTTTGGGCCCTAAATAACCTAAATTTACAACAAAAGAAGAAGACGAAATGGTGGCATATCTAAAACATAGGGAAGACCATCTGTTTGGACTGACAACTCTCGATCTGAGATTTCTAGCATATCACTCACAATGCTTGTGTTGGCGTGGATGATGAAAAACCGAAGAAATTCCCATTTGTAATTATTGTGATAATAATTAGCTTACCCCATCTTGCCCCATTTTCATTACCCCATCTTACCCCATGGTACGGGGCAAGATGGTTTTTCGAAAGTTCCTATTAAATCATTTATTAAAAATAATGGGATAAGTTAATCTCCCAAAGACTATGCCAAATTGTAGTTAGATTAATAAGACATTGTGCCATAAATAAATAAGAATTATAAACGTAATGATTATACTGTATTTTTGGTATTTTCCTTAGATACCCCATCATGCCCTTCCCCTATATATTTAAAATTTTAAATTAAAGATAGTAAATGTATTACGACAATAAACAAATACCATTGGTATTAGAAAGAAATAGATCCTTATCTTCGATTCCTATCCATCATAACCTTCCGTAACAGAAAACACAAAAACATCTGCGTCATCCAGAAAACTGCATAGTCAGCTGAAGAATACAGGCTTCTTCCTCAAAGACAATACGGGTAAACAAAAGAATAAAGAGCAGATTTCTATGAATAAAATAATAATACTACAAGATAATATCTACTTAACTGGCTGGGTATGGGATATGCCGACTTATTATTTTCCTAATAACCTGAGCGTATTAACTTGTAGCTTAGTGTTGTGAATGTTTAGACAGGTCTTCGGCAAAGGGAAGGGCATTTAATTATTATGTTGACAAATTCATGTTGTAAGTGGAAATTCATGTTGTAAGTAGTTGTCTAAGACCTGTCTAAACCAGACAGGTCTTTGGCAAAAGGGAAGGGAATTTAATTATTATTAACAACAAATTTATGTTGTAAGTGGAAATTCATGTTGTAAGTAGTTGTCTAAGACCTGTCTAAACCAGACAGGTCTTTGGCAAAAGGGAAGGGAATTTAATTATTTTGTTAACAAATTCATGTTGTAAGTGGAAATTCATGTTGTAAGTAGTTGTCTAAGACCTGTCTAAACCAGACAGGTATTTGGCAAAAGGGATGGCAATTTAATTATTTTGTTAACAAATTCATGTTGTAAGTGGAAATTCATGTTGTAAGTAGTTGTCTAAGACCTGTCTAAACCAGACAGGTCTTTGGCAAAAGGGAAGGGAATTTAATTATTTTGTTAACCAATTCATGTTGTTAGTGGAGTAACATGAAGTACCTTAAGTAAAAGTGGTTAAATATTTGTAAAACAATAGAATAGCTAATTTGAAGAAAAAATACTGGTACATAATTTAGTCCTCTCGATAATCCTCCTTTATAAAAGTTAAAAAAATTGTATAAGTATGTATCTAGTAAAATACATAATAGTTCAATAATCATTTTGAATGTCGATAAGAGTGAATAATTTAGAGTAGCGTAACACTACATTTTTCTTCGTTATTGTTTTATCAAAAAGTAAGTTTTGATTACATATTTTTTTATAGCTATTTCATTTTATTAAGTGATTATTTTTTGTGACATACTTAATTAAATTTTACGTATAAATTTGGGTTTATCAATAAACTATTGTATTGGATTGTATTTGAGTCTCCAAAAACATGTACTTTTCGAGATTTTGCTCCTCTTTGACTCCACTTCATGTAGGTAAAGTCTACCCACTAAACTTCACCTTTACCCACACCAGTCGATAAAGTCAAAAAAAAAACTGGGTTAAAAAAAAATTGGATCAATCTTTTTTAAACTTTTTGACAAGTGGCCTTAAATAAAACGCTACTTAAACATTTTTAAGTATGTTATACCATTTTCTCATTATTTTTGCATTGCGTAGATTTTATATGCATTTGTGATTTGTGAATTTAACAGCGTTTTTAAGTAAAATTAAGTAACTTCCCGCATCTATAGCTGCTTCTTAGCTCTACCATCCAATGTCTTAAAGGCATTTATAGATTATTCATTTGTATCTGTATCGACTCTTTTATGTTATTGTTGTCTGCTTTAGGATATCAAACGTAATTGGCAGTTATGCTATCGCCAAACCGTTTACCTCTGATTCTATCCTTCCGTAGAAAGTAATAAAGTTCCTTTTAGTTTGAAACTGAATTGTGTTCTTTAGGGTACGGATTTGTGTTCGTCGGTAACTGGCTTGTCTATTGATGGATGCTGTCTGTGACTTGTTATTTCATTAGTTAGGTAGTTACATTTCGTAGAGGGAAGTTCAAAATAAAATGTATAGAAAATATGTTATTTCTGTCAGTGAAATTTTAGATAGAGGTTGTATGTATCTGAAGTAGATATAAGCGCCGCGCAGGCACGCCGTCGCCGCCAAGAAATCGTGTCGGCGCGCCGCCACCGAAAAAGCGCGCGGCGCGCCGTTGCGTCATGTCGCAGCTTGCCTTAATATTTATTTGCTTGTGTATTATTTACGAACAAATACTACGCTTTGTTTATATCCTCTGTTCCCTTATAAAAAAAAAAAAAAATTTTTTTTTCGGGTTTCCTAGGTACCATAAAAAGAAATGAGAAACAATTATAAATAAAAATAAAATAAATATCGGAGGACATTTTTTCACACAGCGCCATCTAGCCCCAAACTAAGCAAATCTTGTAACATGGAAACTAGATAGCTGATACAATACTTATATAAATTTTTTTTTAAATACATACTTATTATACATACTACACCCAGACACATAACAAACATTTATGTTCGTCACATAAATGTTTGCCCTTGGTGGGGATCGAACCCACGCCCTACAGCTCTGAAGGCAGACACACTACCGCTGAGCTATATGGCAGTCAAATACAATCACTATAGTATAAATACTATAGAATCACTTCGTTGTCTGCCTGTCTGTCAAGTGCTTTTTCTCAAAAATTCGTGCAGATAAATACCTAATATCAAATACGTAGGGCCTACTATCTCAGATTCTAAGTCAGCGCAATTAAAAATACAGCAATTTTTGCCTAAATTGTTTTTTATGTGTGCTGTGGAGTGACGAGACGAGCGAGACGTTAGCCTGATCACGCCTGACAGTGGCAGTACCAGAATTGTGTAATCGCGAACAAAATCCTGCGCTACACTGAACTGCGCTCGTCACCCTAAGATATCTCTTCATGCCCAGATTCCCCAAAAAATTCTCTGGTAAGGGTTACACTGCCCTTCAAACCGAAACACAGTAATGCTTGCATACTTCTGCTTGGCGGTTGAATAACTGGCAATGGTGTGGTACTTTCCCAGGCCGACTCTGCAATAGTGTTTTACCACTAAAAACAAATTTCATAGAGAAGATAGAAAAAGAGAGAGAGAGAATAAAGAGAAAAACCAGAAAAAGCCCCCGTAGAGATAACAATAATTATCATGAGATATGACAAGAAGAAACTTATGGCACAAAAATCAGGGAAAATCTAAAAATCTCAAATTGTTAAATAACATTATAAACACTGTACAAACTCGCATTTGCATTTAGTAAATTGATCGTGTTGAAACATGGATGTATAAACAACAAAACAACAAACAACAATACAACAACAACAAATAAAACAATAATAAAAAATAATAATAATCAGCCCCTCGACGCCCTAAGCCATCCACGTCAATGTTGCTCCTCTGGCACCAATATACGGTAGCCTTTATGGGGGGCCCATTTAGTGGATGGCGAGTCATCACCTGCCTTAATATTTTGATGTAATGAGACAAAATAGGCAGGTGCTGTTTCTCATTCTATAGACCAGTCCAATGTTTCATAAAAATTCACCAAAATAGCCCGATATTTTTTTACAATTTTATACCTTAATGTTTAAAATAGTATATCATATTCCATTCACACCCATGTAATAGTTTTATAATGTTATTTTCCTATTCAAAAGGGCCTCTTGGTGTTGGCTTCGGCCCCACCAATGCCTTTTAAAGGTCCGGGCTTAGACCCGAGTTTCAAATGCAATAAAAGAAATAATAATAATAAAATAATAATGATATGTTTTATGTGAACAATGTTTCAACTAACGTTAAGTTTGTTTTTTGACCTGACTTATATGTTCGTTATAGCAATTTTCGGTGTTTTCATCGGGGTATTACGGAACCGTCGTTGCGCGGGTCAGATTCGCACTTAACGGCTTTATTATTGTAAAAAACCGATCCTTGATAAAACATTTAAGACCCACGGCCACGCCGCCGCAACGCCGCCGCCGCCGTGAACATTTTTAGGCCACGCCGCCGTCGTGGAATTTGCCATCGGCGCTCATAAAGCATCCAATCTTAAGGCATTGATTCTTTACTATTGTTCTTTACTTTAAATTTACTATTGTGATACAGGATGTACAGGGTATTGGTTTTATTGGGGTACAGGGTGTATACAGGATGATATTGGTTATAATAATGGAAAATTTATACCAACCCTGAAAATGCGAAAAAATATGCTTTTTATTTTATATGTCTCATAAAAACTGCAATTACTCACTATACAATGTGAAAATTTAAAAAATTATACTGTATCTGCTGATTTTCATTCATAACGATGAGTACAATGACCCCCTTAATACCCCCTTTCAGCTTAGTAATAAAGTGCATCTGTGGCTATTTTGCAACATTTTATTGTATAGTTATAGCCATGGTAGCTTAATCAGTAGACCGCACAATTTGAAATCATGTTTTCGCGGGTTCAAGTCAAGCCCAGGGGCCGTACCATGAACGCTTATGGCGGGACCAAATAGGCTCAGCTACCGACGCTGCGCGATCGCGAACCTTCATGTGGGGCGATAATATTCACAGTCGCGCAGTGTCGGCGGCTTAGCCTATTTGGACCCGCAATAAACGGTTCACGGTAACGTACGTCCCCAGGACAGTAACAATGAGCTCTTTGGAGTTTACGTACGGAGTTTCATACTACTGGATTTTAGGAAAACGTTGTGAGAAACGTCGTTTGTCCGGAGAAGAAATTCAATGGAGTATGTGACCACCAACCCTAATCTGTGCCAGCGTGGTGAATATGGCCCAACCACTGAAGAGAGAAGTAAATAGAACGGAAATGTGACGGGCCGCGCTAGCCGGCATTAGGTGCAAATGCGCTTAATGACAATTCTGCCAATATACATATTTTTAGACTGAGAATACTCAAAAAGACAATTTAAATAGACGCGTAGGTAACCAAACCTCATTGCTTCGTAATTAGATCAATTTTAATCTTTTGCAAAATAGCATTTCGAGCGTTTTACATCAAAATGCGCGACCAAGTATTGGCTTTTTTTCGTCGTAGTTTCTATACAAATAAGTGTAAAACTGGCGACAGCGATTTTCTATACAATAGGCTAGATGACTGATGTTTATATCGTTGAAACCAATAGCTTAGATGAAGAATTTAAGTAAATATAGTATGTTTATTGAAAAAATAATTTAAATCGGTTAATGATGTTCTGATATATGAGCGTTTAAAGTTTTTGTTAGATACAACTCTGTCCCTTTCCCACAAAACAAAAAATGACGTCACGCCTTACTTGTCAGAATATAATTTATATGGCGTACTGAGAAGTGACGTCACGATTTGCTGTTTCGCCTCTCTGTCTAGCATGATTTTAAAATGCGTATAAGTTGCTTATTTTTGATCGGATTTTCGTTTTCTTTTCATTAATCAGCTATATTTATGGGCCACATTTTAATACGACAATAAAAAAAAACCAGTCATCTAGCCTATTGCTTTAGAACATTGTTTTGACAGCCGTTCTAACCTAAGAAGTAGGTCTTTCGCTTTTCTGTGGGCCCAACCCCCCTCCGAGGTAGGCCAGCTGATTATGTTATGCTATGGTTGAAATTGGGAGTCGCAACGAGATGATAATAAACCTTCCGAAACCATTCTAAATGAAGCTCTACTATTCAAAACTCAAAACTCTTTTTATCCTAGCATGCAATGATCCTACTATGTAATGATTGTATTCTTATTGTGATGACAAGTCGACAAAGAGATTATTTCCAAGAATATGACTCGATTTCCTTTGGAACAGGGAATGGTTGACATGAGACAGGAAACTGAAATTGACTCCACGCCTTTTTATTTTGTTGTGGAGTTTGATAGTTGAGTGTTACCAGGAGAGGGGTGTAGAATCCTTCCAGCTTTTTATATCTCTACCGACTCTACCGACTCTATCGACTCTATCGACTCTACAGACTCGACCGACTCGACCGACTCTACCGACTCTACCGACTCTACAGGACAGAGCCTTTTATTATATTAGATAAAATTACATAATACATAATTAAAATAATAATTAATTAATAATAAAATAATAATCATTAATTTTTTTTTTTTTTTTTTCATAATTTTAATTACATATACCTAGTTGCCATAATCCTCACGCTTGGCAGGCAGCTTGGGGATCGCAGAAAGCTCACCGCCGTTAACCACGAGGACGCTGCTGCCCGTCCTCCGGTGGTTCTGGATGCAGTTTTAAGACGATTATTAAAGAACAAATAACCAAAAATAAAAATGTTGTACTTCTCTGAATATTAGTCGGTAGCTCCATCTCATATTTCGTCTCATAGCTGACGTGTTGTAAGAAATATTTGAGCGAATTATATAATAGTACAAACAGTTATAAACAGTTTAAACCGTCTTTACCTACTAGATTGGCAACAATGGATCCAATTGAGCCAACTATGATCGTTTTGTTTGCTTTAGAATCCTGAGAATACTTGCATTTCAGCTGTTTGGATGATTCCATGAATTCTGGATCACAGGGTTACGCGGGACAGTAGTAATATGACAAAAGGAAGTCGTTGTCATCATCATCATCAGCCCGGAGACGTCCACTGAACGAAAGCCTCCCCCTTACACCGCCACACTGTTCGAAAACCTGCCTTTTGTATCCACCGGATACCCGCCATTTTCGCAATGTCGTCAGTCCACCTAGTGGGGGGAGGCCTACCTACGCTGCGTCATCCGGTACGTGATCCACAACCTTCCTTCCCCATCGTTTATCAGTTCTTCGAGCGATGTGGTCTGCCTATTGCCACTTCAACTTGCAAACCCTGAGAGCTACGTCGGTGTCTTTGTACATCAACCGAATTGGCCATTTTACATGGTGATGGCATTGGAGGTGTTGCGTACGCTCGTGGAGTAGAATCCTGGAACCGAGAAAAAATATTTGTTACGTACATTTATTCGGAGGTTTGGGGTTTAAAAACCTCAAAACCGAGTTTGGATTGAGGCGGGGTTGAAATTAGAGCTCATTTGAGCTACCTATATTTTTTTGCTTTTAGATACTTAAACGGTCTCAGAAAGTTAGTTTTAATTTAGTAATTTATTTAATTTAATTTAGAGTTACGTTTTATGTAATTTTTGTACCTATTTCATAACCACCTATCGTATTTAAATTATCCTGTATATTATCTTTATTCGTTCTTTAGATTTATATCCCAGGCCTATTATTTACCTCATTAGTAATCTCTCCTGTTTCTTTCCCATTATTATCACCGTCTATAATTTCCTCACCATCTGTCGGCGCGTTTGATCTATTGCAATTACAGTTTTACGCCGCTCGTAAAGATGGGGAAGTAAAATGGCGGACAGGTAAGTCTATTGTTATGGTTTTTTACCCTCATGGGTTTATAGAACCCTTGAAATTAGTTGTGCGATGGCGGGTTTCGCAGTTTTAATATTTGAGTGAATTGTTTACAACCCGGTCAAATTATCTGTGCATTTGGGTTTTAATAAAACTATTTTTTTGTATACAGTAATTGAATTATATTTCTTATCAAATAATAATGTATTTTCTTGTATAGTGATTACAGTATTACAATATTATATAATTAAAATATTTTGTACTAAAACTTGTTATGTTTTTTGAAAAACCCATACACATCTTTTTCCAAACTCAGTTCCTAATTCGAAACATATAGACAACACTTTTTAAACGAAAATAGGTTTAAAATAGGGTTTAGTGTTATTATGCATATGACGGTTAGAATAATAATTTTAAATTTTATGTATTTGTATTTTGTATAGATAGATTTGTGGCAAAACATCTATTTAAATTAAAAGTAAATTGTAGGGTTGCTGTGTCCTCATTCTCAACGTAGGTACACTTTCTGTACCACATCCCACCGGCGGGTTATGTAATTTTGACAGATTCTGACTTTTTCTAGTAGTTAAGTACTTTTTGCCCTGTAATTTGGTTTAGTTTTTTAAATAATATTTAAGTTATTACAATAGGGTAGATGACTGATGTTTATATCGTTGAAACCAATAGATTTGATGAAGAATTTAAGTAAATATAGTATGTTTATTGATAAAAAATTGAAATCGGTTAATAATGGTCTGATATATGAGCGATTAAAGTTTTTGTTAGAGACAACTCTGTCCCTTTCCCACGAAACAAAAAATGACGTCACGCCTTACTTATCAGAATAGAATTTATATGGCGTACAGAGAAGTGACGTCAGGATTTGCTGTTTCTTCTCTCTGTCTAGCATGATATTAAAATGCTTATAAGTTGCTTATTTTTGATCAGATTTTCATTTTCTTTTCATTAATCAGCTATATTTATGGGCCACATTATAATAGAACAATAAAAAAAACCAGTAGACTAGATGAGTCTAATATATCCTTTTTGGTGGACTGGACCTGGGTATGTCTAAAAACTGCATCCAGAACCACCGGAGGACGGGCAGCAGCGTCCTCTCGGTTAATGGTGGTGAGCCTTCTGCGATCCCCACGCCGCCTGCCAAGCGTGGGGATTATGGCAAACCCTCCCTATTAAGGGGGAGGCTTCCGTCCAGCAGTAAACGCCTTCTGGCTGAAGATGTGGTGTGACTGGTTGAATCTGGCGGGAGACAGCGTTAGTTTTTTAATGCAATATAGTGACGAGACGAGCGAGACGTTCACTCGTTATTACTCGTTATTACGTTATTACTCGTTCGTTCGTTATTATCACGCCTGCCCATAATAGTAGCAGTGCTAGCATTGTGAACTTACGAACTAAATCCTGTACCGCACTGCACTGGGCTGGTCACCCTGTGATATTAGATGTTATTTATTAGTCTGAGGAAATAGGAGAGGTTGAGGACAGTGTAGGTGAGAAAAATACCTTACGTTATTAAAATTATTAACTTACCTTGGCAATTTCTAAGTAGGTACATTAACTTACAGAAAATGAAACGCAGTGCACAGAAAAAATACATATTTATTTTGTGTAAGTTTTAAAATGTTACAAATTCCACTATCAATATAAAGAAGAATTCTTATAAGAAGGGCCGTTTAAGGGCAACGATCCTATGAATTTCCGCAATAAATAAAATTATACGACTTTAAATCCCAACTTTCGATCAGAGTCAAATCATTTACAAAATAAATGACGATAATTCTGCGACTTAGCATCTCAGGAGGACGGCGTAAGTCCACAATTGATGTGTTTATGGTTATTTTTCTGGAATCCAAAACTTACTATGAGTTTTCGCAGTACGATTATTATCGAATGCGGTTTTTTCCGTTCTTTTAACCCCCGACGCGACGTAAACCAGAGAGTTGTCATTGTAAGTATCTGTGTCTGTCTGTGGTATCGTAGTTCCCAAACAACTGAACCGATTTCGATTTGAGCTATTATGTTTTTTTCAGATGTGACTTCATAGAGAGTGTTTTTAGCGAGAGACGGTTTTTAAAATTTTAAACTAATATTATTATTTGTGTTTGTATTTTTGACAGATGCTGTCATTATCATTTCATTTCCTCTTTTGTTTTTCAGAGCTTGGCGATATTGAACTTAGGACAACAGTTTTTTTTACAATCAAGTGATAAGACGAGCAAGACGTTCTTCTGGAGGTAAGCGTCACGCCTGCCACTAACAGTAGCAGTGCTAGAATTGTGAACTGGCGAACACACTGCGCCGCACTGCACTGCGCTCGTCACATTGCCCTTCAAACCGGAACACAGTAGTGCTTGCACACTACTGCTTAGCGGTTGAATAACTGGTAAAGGTGTGGTATTTCCCCATGCGGACTGTGCAGTAGAATCCTACCACTACAAAAAGTTTGTAATGATAAACAAAATACTATCAAACTATGTAGTATCTGTGAACCAAAAGTTGTTAAAATAAAATTCTTACCCGTGGTCGTAACTAAACATCGCGCGATGTCACGTCTAGTTGACTGATCTAATCAAGCAGATAGATTCACAATCATCTGATTAAGTAAAATCCGAAAAGAAAAAGAAATCAAACTGGGTTGCAAAATCGCGACGCTGGTTGACATTTCGCGCGGCATTCCGCGGTCGCCGGGCTATCGAGTGCCATCGAGCCCGTGGTAAGGGCTTGAAGGATGAACTCGTGCACTGTATTGCATCTACACGCCCTCCGGTGCGACCCTTCCCCTTTACGGAGAATCCTATGGAATACTTACGAACGGCTTCAAGCAAGCAGCCAAGCCAGTCTGGTTTTGTATTTCCAACCGCGCGGTTCGTTCGCGTCGCGATCAAAACCGTACATAATTCTTTTTTCGATTTTTCGAATAACGAACGAAGATTACTTTTCTTAATTTTTTGATAATTTTATCGGCCGCAATGTGTTCCGTTTTTGAATTTGAGCGGTTTCGAGCCGAGTGAACTTTCACGAAAGTTTGTTTAAAAAGTTTTTTCTTAATTATAATTTTTCGGTTTGTGTGATTACTTTGTTATTTGTGGTTTCTGTTTGGTGGTTTGGTTTGAATTTGCGGATGGAGTTCGTTTCTTTTATGATTTCTGTGGTTTGTGAAGTGCGCTAGAGGTTTTGACGCTTCTTGTTTTTTGAAGGATGTTCGGAAAGTGACGATTGCCAAAGTTTTGAACACAATGATGTTTTGGGCTGTATTGTGCTCTTTGCTTTTGCTGGCACAAGCGGTGACAGGAAGTTGGTGGTAAGTTTTAATTTAAATATGATATTATATATCCAGTAGGTGCTTAAAACAAACTTAAAGTTTAATTTAGTTATAGGAACAATTCATCTTGACTCAATGGATATGTAATGCAAAATTATCTATACTAATATCAAGTTTACATTTTCGTGTATTTATGATACTTATGTGGTTTTCTCTGTTAAGCGGCGATAAAACCTTTTTTCTCAGGTATGTTGAAAAGAGTTACTTGTAAAAAGTTTTGTAAACGCGTCAGTAAACTTTTTAATTTGGCCTGAGAACTACGTTTTAAACGAAATGTTTATTGTAATGTAAACACAGATAAAAGCATAATATTAATTTACCGTTAACAAACTGGTTATCTAAAACAAATTGAGCACCTTATTATGTTAGTGTGCACTTTGTATGCTAAGAGTAAAGAATATTAAAAGTACGTACCAATTATGATTGCATAAAAGTACATTTATGCACAGAGAAAGGATTCCATCCTCCGTGCACTTAAGAGTTTTATAGTAGGTTTAATTCAATTAATTATTTAAACTATACGATATGATTTTTTATGGTACCTAATTAAGAAGTACTGAAATGAACAAGACTCTCTTCTGTTAGCCCAGTCAATTTACGAGACTTATTATGGCGGTTGTTGCGAATTAAATAATATAAATATTCAGTTATGATTGGTTTTATTTGCTGACCGACAATCAGTAAAAAATAAAATTAAGTAAATGTGACCTTGGAATATTAAAACGAAATAGTAGTGAATCACGGGCGAAGGTAACAGTTCGTAGTGAACCGTACAAGACCAGCATGCGACAAATTATGCGAATCGTACGATAACATCACACGCGGCGAGGGCCAGCCAGAGGAAATGATTTCGGGCGGTTATATTTAAAAGTATGTATCTCGGAAACTAATTGGCGTATCGAAATATTTTTTCACGTAAAATTTCTGCTTTTAATACGTAGATAGAAAACAAAAAAAATATTTTATTTTACTATAGGTCAACCCCTAATTTTCCTGGGCTATGTCCTACTGGCCAGGCGTTACTTGTTACGCCGCCAATCCATGACTATAGCAGCAAAATAAATAAACAGAAACAAAATAGTATATTTTTGATAATCTTTAGTTTATTAAAGTCTTTTTTAAAGTTTTTAGTCCTGGGACAAAAACTAGCTTCTGCCCGAGGTTTCAGTGACAAAACAAAATTGATGAAATTGGTTAAATTAAAATGACAATATAGAGTTGCGCTTACGTCTTTTTCTAATGTTACAGCCAAGTTACAGCAATCTCTGGTTTCAATTAAAATGTTGATATTACAGGGTTGCGCTTATGTCTTTCTCTAATGTTACAGCCAAGTTACAGCAATCTCTGGTTTTAATTAAATATGTCGATATTACAGGGTTGCGCTTATGTCTTTCTCTAATGTTACAGCCAAGTTACAGCAATCTCTGGTTTCAATTAAAATGTCGATATTACAGGGTTGCGCTTCTGTCTTTTTCTAATTTTACAGCAATCCTTACACCATATTCCACCAGTATCGGCCAAGCTGTTTGACCGTAAAAAACGAATAAACAGCTATAGGTATTTATTACAAAAGAGAGTTTCCAACATAATTATTAATTTTGATTAAGTTGTATTGCCCGCGACGTGCCACCCGAAAGGGGTGCGATGGAAAGTGGTTACTTAGGAATTTACTATTTACCGTTGCATTACACATAGCTAACTAAACTCGGCATAAAATTTAAAACGTTACCTACCTATTTAAGACGTTGAATCGTTAATTCACAAATTGTTAATAAATCCAGAAGGTATATTCATTTCAAGCTGGATGTAACACCACACATGCTTTAGCGATAGCTATTACTAACCAATTTATTATGTACCTACCTAAAACCTAAATCAAAATCAATAGTATATAAATAAAATAAAAAAAAACCGAAACAAAATAATTGATGTCAAAGTCATAATAAATTTATTGTATTCCAAAAGGAACTTCGAAATAACCAATGATTTCTATATCTTTGTATACTATGTATGTCTATGGAAATAACTCTAGATATTTTCATAGTAATCTTTGGAGGGTTATATTTTCTTTAGCAATTCGTAGCTGAAAAAAGAAAACGAAGTGTTGGCGGGAACACGGATAAACCATGTCGCTGCATTCTATTATTTTCTTAAACTAGTGTTTTTTCGCGAATTAATGATTAAAATGGTGGTGTTTTATTCATTGAGTACTGAATTATATGCACGAGTGTGGGCAAGTGATATAATGTAGTGAAACATGTATTTTTGTGTTGTTTTCAAAACTCCGTAAAAGCTCATAGTAAAGTCGCCACAACTTTACTAGGGCATGACTTGGACTCGACTTGACTAATTTCGTGTGACTAACTGCTATTTCATGAAATATTTGACTTGATAATACTACATTTAAACTTGCACATTCATAATAATTATACTTGAATCTGGCAGAATGCACAACGTGTGGTGCCAATAACAAAGAAAAAAAAGAAAAAAGAAAATGACAGAGACATGTCTGTCTAAAGTAGATCTACAATTTATAACAGGTAAATATTTCAAAAAAAAACAACCGACTTGAAAATGATATGAAAAAAGTAAAAAAAAAAAATTCATATAAAAAAAGATTTTTTAATCGGTCCACAATTGACGGAGAAATCGGTAAACATATATTAAAAAAAACATACATACCGTCTAACATAGAACCTCCTTCTTTTTTGAAGTCAGTTAAAAAAAGGATTTCTCTTAGATGCATTATCCAGGAAGAAAATAGGTTAAATACGTTATTAGTATGCAAAAACACTTGCCAGATAAAAGATATGCAAATTTTTTTTAATAAAAAAGGTAAAAATATAACACTGGATCTAAAAATAACTGTTCTGATGAAAAATTATTTATGCTTCTGCTGTTTACGTTAAAAACAGAGCAAGATGGATATTAGGAAAACAATTTTCATAAACTAACACAAGTGATTTATGTTATTACTTGAATTTGAAATGTGATGGACGGGAAGCTAGAACAGATTGAGGGCAGGTGGGAATTATAACTGACCGTTGCCGTTGTCTAGTTTACATTACAGTACATTGCGTTTTGGTTTAACTTTTCAACCGACTTCAAAAAAGGACGTTCTCAAATCGACTGTATGTTTTTTTTGTAAGTATGTTGTGCGATTACTCCGCCAATTATGAACTGATTTTGATGATTCTTTGGTAAGTAATTCAGATATAGAATACGCTTTAAAAAAATTACAACCGTCTTTAACTTCGAATACCTGGATGACATCTTCATATTTTCTAGTAATTTTGATTTAAAAGCCAAACAACTGAACCAATTTCGATAAAATTTATATGGGACCACCTCTGACCTACCAAACATAAAAATAATCATCAAAATCTGTTCATAATTGGCGGAGAAATCGCGTAACATACATACAAATAAAACATACAGTCACATTGAGAACCTCCTTTTTTGAAGTCGGTTGAAAATTAACACTCAATAGTACGTCAATTAGTGCATTTAAACAATTTCTAACTCATTTTATGAAGTATCTCAGTTATTTTGATTTAAAACCAATCTACTGAACAAATTTTGATGAATTTTTAGCAATCGGTTAAATTGTATTGAGTGTCGTCTAAATCTTGGAGAAAGTTATCGATAAAAGATAGATAAAAAGTTTATATTAATAGGTAAGCTGCCTGTGACAAAATTGTTGAAATATTGTTAATACGAGTAACACTGAGCTACTACTGGTGTTTATTATATATATTTGTAGATGTAACAACAATGTAAACGGTCACACACTAAGCCCAAACAACTATCGCTACCTCCAGCCATGTTTATGAAAAGACGCAAAACACAGTAAGTTATTTTGCGCGCTCTAGCTCAAGTTATAAATAAAATTTAACTGCCCTAACGGAAGTCGGTGAGATCAAAGGTTTGACAGTTCTGTGCAGTCCACGTCCGTTTGTTCTTTGACTTGCGTAGAATGTTTCAATTTGCAATTGTGTGCATTTTTTTCAGTTCTTTTTTTTAAATGTAACTGCACCTTTTTCTCGAATTGTGTGTTGGTTCTGTAGTAGGTACAAGTTTGCAGCCCCGGATCTATTTTCAAACTGGAACATAAAAATGATAGTGGCGCCCCCCAGCCAAAAAAAAGCCAAAAAAAGGCCTGCCCGCTCTGGCCCTGCTGCTAGGTTTTTCCCCCTCAAAATATTGTTATCTTCAAAAAAAACTACTTGTTTTTTTTTTGTATTGGCCTTCGCTCAGCCGTGGACGTCTCCGGGCTGATGATAATAAATAGTTTTAAACCGTGTCCTCCTTTAGGCTAGGTAATACCGTTACGAGTAATCTTGTAATTCAGGGCCCTCTAAAATTATAATACAGGGTTAGTTCTAATCAGTTAGCATCCTTTCTTTTTCTTCCATTCTGTACATCAAAACAAACAACTTTTACTATGGGGCCAACATCGAAATCTATCTATATAGATATTTAGATATATTTTGTATCCATATCTACAATATTCCAACTCTACTTTCGTACCTATTAACAAAGCCATTGTAAATGGCATGAACGTAAAGACATAAACTAAAGCAAATGAAGAGAGAAAACAAATAAGCAATTCCCAAGGGCGCATTGAAAATTATCCAATAAATTATTTTTATTCGTCCAGAAAGAAAGTGAAACTAGTCAGACTCAATCGAACAGAACAAAATATGGCTACTTTACCGTTCGGAGAAATCACTGCGAGAAATTCGTACATTGTTTTTTGTTTAATAAAGTCTTCATTATCGAAATGGCTTACGAATCGATCGATTACTGATACTGTTTGTTTATTTCTTAATGTTTTTGCAGCGAAAGGAAATTATTTTAATTTGAAATTTATTGTAATGTACTTGTCACAAATACTTGTACAACTGTGTTTTGTTTTTAAGCTGATAATTATGACTGCTCAGTTACTGCCCACTACTGATCTCTGTAAACAATGTGAAGTTTTTTTCAGTTAGAAAATTTATATTAGTAACTGTCTGAAAAGGTACCGCAGGGAAATAGTCCCTCACCTACCTGTCTCTGATAAGAGACGCGACAAATGTCCAGTCCCAGGCTACAAGTGCGCTTTAACGTGGAGGCATTATAACCATATGGCACCAATATTTTATAATAAGCTCAATGTTTATCTTAAAACATTAAAAATGTGAATAGCTATAAACTTAAAGTATTTATACACGAGTGATCAAATGTTAAAACAATTTGATTACGAAATCCTAGAAACTCTATTAATAAAGGTGGATTAGCTTTCTCTCTCTCTCCCCGCTCACAACCACATACGCACACACACACACACACACACACTTACACTCACAACAACACACCACACACACTCACTTAACTATACCATTTTCTTCTATCTTAAGCTGTATTAGTTACATTTTTATTGTTATCTTATATTCTGGGAAGACACTGTCTGCTGCAACACAGCTCACGCTAAAGCTGCAGGCAGGGTTGTTCAAATTCTTTGTTCATATTATGTTTATGAAACAATAAACTATTTTGTATTTTTGTATTCAGTTGCGAGTAGACCTGGGTATGTCCTTAAACTGCAACCAGACCCACCGGAGGACGGGCAGCAGCGTCCTCTTGGTTAACGGTGGTGAGCATACTGCGATCCCCAAGCCGCCTGCCAAGCGTGGGGATTATGGCAACACCCCCTATTGGGAGGCCTTCGTCCAGCAGTGGACGTCTTATGGCTGACGACGAGTTGGGAGTAGCTAATATATTTAAGTTTTTGCTGAATTCCAGGCATATGAATCTTAGTCACAGTCAAAGTCACACAGAGTAGGTCACGAAGGTCAATTTCAATCGTTCCCTACAGCCCTAGTAAAGTCGTAGCTCCGAAAAACCTTTATAGTAACGCTTACTATATAAATTTGTTTGGAGTAGGTATTGATAATTAATACGCTTTAAAAAAAACGACTTCAATTTGGACTACCTATATATCTAACTTAGGATAACATCTTCATATTTTCCAGTTGTTTTGATTAATTCCAACAATTTTGATATAAAAAACCAAACTACTAAATCGATTTCGATATATAAGGAACCACCACTGAACAAAAAAAATAATATCAAAATCAATTCATAATTGGCGGAGTCATCGCGTAACATACATACAAAAAAAATGCAGTCGAATTGAGAACCTCCTTTTTCGAAGTCGGTTGAAAATAACACGAATTCGTGTTAATTCACAAACCCGGAAATGGGCCAGAATTGGTGGATATGACCCAAACTCCGTTATATCAAGCAGTGGACTGTCAAATAACTGATTATGCTACAAACTATTTACTAAACCTTCTATTAATTTTAAAATCTACGTATAAAGTTGACTCATTACTAAAGCAAACATATTACAATGTACCATGTCAGTGTAATGTAATTATTATAGCGGAGAGATAAGCAAATCCATTTAATTTAGTTCAAGTGGCTTAATATATCTGCTTATAATGGTAAATAGATTTAAATCATGTGGCGCAGAGTATGGCCGTGAGCTCTAAGACTCAATCCAATATCAGCCAAGATTTATTCAAGTACTAGGTTGTGATAAAACTAAAGGTCACCCTGCGACTTTGTCCGCGTACGGAAGAAATTCTCCCCGCTTCCAAATATCTTCCATGGATACCGCTTCATTATTCATAAATTTTTTCTTCTTTATATTCACACCTTTAGACCAACCCTAGCATTAAAAAAAAAACCAAAAAATTAATATGCGAGTCATCTCTTTTTGGTATCAATCAACAATAACTTTAAAAATACAACACACTTCAAATTATTAGGAGACGACTTTTGAGAGTATATAAATTACTCTTTCAAACAACCTCACGGTCTAATCGGTGAACATTCATAAAAAAAACACATTCGATCGAACATAGAACGTCCTATTTTTTTTAAGTCGGTTATAAAACGAAAAATTTCTCTTTCAAATATACTTAGTTACTTTTAAAGAGAAATAAACTACCCAAACAAGGTTTAATAACAGTATCTGTCTCTCTATTATGGTAAAATCTGCTCTTGACTTGATTTGCATTCTACGTTAGTGAACCCACGTTTCTATCAATTAAGCGAATATAACGCCTACTTGCTTGTCTTAATACGCTATCTTTTCTATCGATCTTTACCTTAAATTAGATTAAAAGATAAATGAACATTCGACTTCAAATTTGACGCCTTCTCGACATGACTAAATCTGATTTTAAACTTATTCGACCGACTTCAAAAAGGAGGTTCACAATTCCACGGTTTTTCTATTTTTTTTGTGTTTGTTTGTTAAAAGATTACTCCGCCAATTATGAACTGATTTTAATGATTCTTTTTTTGTTTGGTAGGCGATACTTCAGAGGTAATCCCATATAAATTTTATCAAAATCAGTTCCGTAGTTTGGTTTTTAAATCAAAATTACTAGAAAATATGAAGATGTCATCCAGGTATTCGAAGTTGAAGGTTGTATATATTTTTTTGCATTTAAATAAAATACCTAGATGAATAGCAATTGAATTCTATCGATCTTTATCTTCAATTAAGCTTCAATTTGATTAAAAGATAAATGGACATTCAACCTCAAATCTGACGCTCAAATTTGAGCTAACCTTATAGAGCAGATATTTGTATCTATTAATCAGTTTTTTTTTGCTGTGAGTACACCACAGTTCCGGCTGCTATTCGTGCAACCAATGTTATCATCATCATAATCAGCCTATCATAGCCCAAAGCTGGAGATAGGCCTCTACCATGGCACGCCACTCAGCTCGGTCTTTAGTTTTCCGAACCAATGTCTCTACGAAAGACTGATCAAATATCACTGTTGAATTTAGCATCATTATTAGCCAGAAGACGTCCACTGCTGGACGAAGGCCTCCCCTTTACAGGGAGGGGTTGCTTAATCCCCACGCTTGGCAGGCGGCTTGGAGAACGCAGAATGCTCACCACGGACGCTGCTGCCCGTCCTCCAGTAGTTCTGGATCAGTTTTAGGACATACCCAGGTCATACCAGCTTTGCATATTTCATGTCATCAACTTAGCCTAGGAATCAAAGCGAATAAAACATAGATTCCTAGTAAAGTAATTCTGCCTTGCTCCGTTTGAAGTTAACGGTCCGTCTAAATTAACATGTGGGTAAGACTTGCTAGATGATGTATAAATGGATATTTCGGTCTAGCCATAATCAAATAATGAACAGTCTGTATCAGTTCCCAAAAACGCTTACTTTACCAACTTAGCCTAGGAATCAAAAACTAGTAAAACATCGATTCCTAGTAAAGTAATTCTGCCTTGCTCCGTTTGAAGTTAACGGTCCGTCTAAATTAACATGTGGGTAAGACTTGCTAGATGATGTATAAATGTATATTTCGATCTAGGTCTTAAATACACGGTTTCAAGAGGTAAGCTTTAACTGTGTTTTGAACAGGGAAGACGTGCGCTAGACAAGAGTTTGAAGGATCTTGAAGACGAAAATATTGTATTAAATTCAACAATGTAAACAATTGTGTTGTATTGTACGAGTACTTTTTGCTTTTGCATACCCCTTACGGTAAGGAGTATAAGGTAAAAATAGTAGGGAAGGGTATTACCTACCCTTTTTACCTTATACATTTTTATGGTTGATAGGCGCACGGCGTCGTGATAAAAGGTGTTAAAAAACTCAAGCCTGTAAAATAAGGCTTTCATTTCAGTGGGGCTCCTAAAGCACGTCATTAGGAGCCTGGCGATAGAATTTCCGGTTTTTTAATGCAATAGAGTGACGAGACGAGCGAGACGTTCGCCTGGTGGTAAGCGTCACGCCTGCCCATAACAGTAGCAGTGCCAGATTTGTGAACTTACGAACAAAATCCAGCGACACAATGTACTGCGCACGTCACCCTAAGATATTAGATGTAAAATCTCTTCATGCTCAGTAATTTCTCTGGTCACATTGCACTTCAAACCGAAACATGGAAACGCAGAAATGCTTGCACACTACTGCTTGTCGATTGAATAACTGGCAAATGTGTGGTACTTGCCCAGGTGGACTTTGCAATAGAGTCTTATTACTACTACTATAAATACATTTAAAAAAAACATACAGTCTAACATAAAACCTCCTCCTTTTTTTTAAGTCGTTTTAAAAACTTGAGGGTAAGTACTTCGTTGGAAAAAATAATAATTTCACATTAAATTAGTGTTGTACAGGGTTACGCAGAAAGATATTGCTAAGCTAAAAGGTTATGGTACTCATCATTGTGAACAGTTTTTACCAGTACCACGAAAAAAAAACAACTGTTCCATACATTTTGTCGAGTGTGACATTTTTCTGTGATGATGAGTGCAATGACATCCTCTCGGCTTAGTAATATCGTTCCGAATAACCCGGTATCTACTAGTAATATTTACAGCGATCTTCTCTAATCTTACAATCCACTGCATAATGGTGGATATCTCAAGTAGCTGTTAGGTACTCCTACGCCGATTCTAGTGTATTTCTAGTACTATTATTTTGTTGTCTGAGATATTTAGGGTTGCCAACTTTGTAATATGGTCGTCGTCGTCAGCCCTAAAACTTCCACTGCTGGACGAAGGGCCTCCCCCTTTATAGAGGGGTGTTGCCATAATCCCCACGCTTGGCAGGCGGCTTGGGGATCGCAGAATGCTCACCACCGTTAACCAAGAGGACGCTGCTGCCTGTCCTCCGGTGGTTCTGGTTGCAGTTTAAGGACACCGTCGTCAGCCATAAAACGTCCACTGCTGGACGAAGGCCTCCCTCTTACTAGAGGGGTGTTGCCATAATCCCCACGCTTGGCAGGCGGCTTGGGGATCGCAGAATGCTCACCACCGTTAACCAAAAGGACGCTGCTTCCCGTCCTCCGGTGGGTCTGGTTGCAGTTTAAGGACATACCCAGGTCCAAATATAATATAATTATAGTATACCAAGTGCAGACTAGTATGTTATACTTACTGTAATATAGTATACTAGCTGCGCCCCGCAGTTTTACCCGCGATTTTTGGGATAATAACCTATGTTTTATTCCAAGGTATACGCTACCTCTATACCAAATTTCATCCAAATCCGTTCAGCCGTTTCAGCGTGAAGAAGTAACAAATATACATACATATACCGACAAACTTTCGCATTTATAATATTAGGAGGATTAGGAGGGCCTCGAGTATCTAGCTACGATATTTTTATAAAAAAAATGATGAAACTCTTGCTTTTTTTACTTAAATATAAGAAACATAATTAGGCAGAACGTATGACAGTCTTTTGTTTTATTTATACGGGAATACTCACGTTTAATTAAATCGGATACTCCGACTATAGCTATAGCTCAGCTTCCGCGCGTCGGGCTCTGTTTTCACTCTTTGAAAAAGGTCACCAGATGTGATCGAAACTTATAGTCGGAGTATCCGATTTAATTAAACGTGAGTATTCCCGTATAAATAAAACAAAAATGTGTCAAAACCACGTCAGTTTTTATGACAGTCTTCTTGTTTTTATCAATAATTATTAATAATTACTGACCTATCTTTGATTATCTAACCATACTAACTCTTCAATATAATTACAAGTGAAACTGTTCAATGCCATTACTTGAGAACATCTTGGTTATTATTTTTAAACCTCATAATAGTCATACGAGGTTAACACGAAAAGAAAAGTTGTCCGGGAAATATAAAAATGAAGAAAAAGTAAAAGTACTTTTAACCTTAGGTTTATTGAAATTCAGACAGGGCAATACGACTGTCGGGTCAGTAAATGTTTGTACTCGCTACGCTCTTGCACTTTCGTGCCCACCTGAAAATTACATCCAAGATTTGTAACATATTTATAGGTCGCGTCATGTAAAAAGAACGCTGGAAGAAAGTTAAGGGGGTGTGTTTGCGCATGTGTACACTTGCGCACAAAAGTACTAGGCCTATTGATTTAAATAATTATTAATTAGCCTTTCGCAGCTTCGTATATTGGTTATTGGTACATGGCAAAATAAATTAGATATCGCCTAAATCGCCTACTGAGCTGCTTAACCGCCAGCGTTCTTTTTACATGAAGCGACCAAAATAAAAAATATATTAATAGAAAAAAAATTTTTTTTTTCATTCACTTTATTTTTAAAGTAGATTCTAAAATAAAAGATTGATAACGGCTGACAGCCCTAAGTGTAGGTAATGATGCGTAATACACACATTTACTCACGTCTTGACCTCAAACCGGGATGCACTGCATTGTATAGGTGAGAATAGAGATGATGAACCGGGTAATTAGATCCTCAAACTGCCGGTAAATATCCCGTAAATAATTACAGGTATCGCATATTATAATTAATAATATAAATAATATAACTGGTACCTATATTAATTAGGTACTTATATACCTATGTTGATAATGACTTATACACATATTCCGTCTTAGGTTTTTTGAGTCTATTCGTTACAAACATACAAGCCTTTTTTAGTTAAAAAGTGTTTTAAATACGTTCTAATGGTATAAGAATAATTATGATGTCTATACCTCTGTTTATACCTTCAATCTTATTTTTGATAAAAACAAAAATATTTTGGGCAACAATTAGGGTTGCCGAGATGTTATGAAAAAAAACCAGACAAGTTTTTTCAATTGACTGATAATTTTACAGAAAGTTTCTAGATAACTAATTAAATGTCAGGTAGGTAAAGGTATCTTTCTAGTAAGTGGCATTGGATCAAAAATTTTCAATCAAAAGAAGACAAACCAAATGTGATGAGCTTTTTCGAGTTATACCTGTATTTTGACATTAGTTCATCAAGAAATCATTATTTCTCGAAATTATTCGCATTAATAATATAATTACTATACTATAAACTATTAAAAAGAGCTAAGCTGTGTGTTATTAGAGCTGTCTTTGTTAAAATAGAGCTGAATTGGGCGAGGGTAGCCGCGTGCTATCTACTTTACTCGTCGATCGGAGCGTTGTTGCTTTAGCCAGAGGTCGCGCGTCCAATTTTTCTAAAACCGGACAATTTTTGTCCGGTTTAACTAGTTTGTTTTGACCGGACAGACATAACGAAAACCAGACATCTGGCAACCCTAGCTACAATGCGTTGAAATTATCAGAGTAGAGTATGAGCTTAATGCATTAATGATAATATTTCAGTAGGAAAACCTCAATTGACAATGCAGTCGTCTATTAATACCGACTTTACTTATAATTTACCGAGCCAGGCAGTGGCAAAACCATTACTTGTCTTCCTTATTTGACAACTTACTGTCTCTCTAATTAGCTTTTGAAAACTAGCACCCCGACTGGCCGTGTTCTGATTTGAGAAGGTTCGGAGGTTTCAGAGGTCTCTATTAATAATAACATAAGAAACATTGCATTTTATGACATACAGCGGGTTATATTGACCTGGGTATGCCTGAAACTGCATCCAGAACCACCGAAGGATGGGCAGCAGCATCCTCTCAGTTAACGGTTGTGTTCATTTTGCGATCGCCGAGCCGCCTACCTAAGCGTGGGGGTTATGGCAACCCCCTTTTAAAGGGGAGGTCTTCATCCAGTTGTGGATGTCTTTTGGCTGATGAGGAGGGTTATAAGTGTAATAATCCGAAAAGGTGGTCATTGTACTTTTGTTTCAAAAAAAAGTGGTGAATTTTGGGAGCGGGCCGAATTTCTGCCGTACGCGAACGACGTCGCGGGGACTTCTAGTTATAAATAAGTTTTACAAAGGAGACCCTTAACTTTTTACGTGATTTCAGGGCTTCGGTTTTTTTAGAAGGAGAACCAATAACCGTTAAAATAGACCTGTTCTAAGAGGAGACAAAGAATAAGAAAATGTTAACCTCAACGGAATTGGCCTCAACGGAAGATCAGCACCGTTTGATGAACAGCACTTAGGCTGTGTTGAAGCCATTTTTGTAACATTACCCCAGGATTGGTAATCAATTATAGTAATATTGCTTTGCTGATATTACAAAATAAATTATATTTCTTTCTTTCTTCTTTCTTTCTTTGCGTAGGTTGCCCTGAGACCAGCAGGGCTAACATGCGCACCGCGAGAAACATTTCTCGATTCTTAAAAACAGGACAAGGCTACGAATCTGTATAAGTTTGTCTCGTTTTCGCACGACATAAAGACACGACAAAATTTTCTCGCGGTGCGCATGTTAGCCCAGCTGGGGCCTCATTTTTGAATCGTACGCAATGTTGCGCATACGAAAGGATCCAACTTTCAAACGATATTGAACCTTATTCCAAACAGTATCGTTCGAAGGTCAGCTCCTTTTGCATGCGCTACGCTTGCGTACGATTCAAAAATAAGGCCCCTGGTGGAGTGACGATATACGTAAGAAAATAGCCTAGATGGTTTTTTTATTGTCTTATTAAAATATGGCCCATAAATATAGCTGATTAATGAAAACTAAATGAAAATCTGATCAAAAATAAGCAAGTTATAAGCATTTTAATATCATGCTAGACAGAGAGGAGATTATGACGTCACTTCCCTGTACGCCACATACATTCTATTCTGACAATATGGCACACAGAGGCGTGAAGTCATTATTTGTTTTGTGGTAAACGGACAGAGTTTTCTCTACCAACAACTTTAAACGCTTATATATCACAACATTAATATCCGAATTAAATTATTTTGCAATAATCATATTATATTTACTTAAACTCTTCATCAAAGGTATTGGTTTCAACGATATAAACATCTGTCATCTACTTTGACTTTACTTTGATTTTACTTTGACAGCACAAAGCCAAAGATTGGCATCAGTAGCTTACATTAGGAGAGGCTTATGTCCAGCAGTGGACTATGATAGGCTTATTATGATGATGTAATTTATGCAGTTTTAGGAAGGAAATGTGCTTAGGATTTGTAAACAACTCGAAAACAAACAAAATAACACCTCAGCGGAAACAATACATCATAACTAATTGAATTACGTTCTTTTGAATCCAATTACTAAGATAATTAATTGTAATTAGAATAGGAAGTTAATTGTGTTTTTTATACTTAAAAAAGATACTGATCGCTATATTCATAAACTAGCTGCCCCCGCGTTTTCATCCGCGATACTTTGGATAAAAAGTAGCCTATGTTTTATTTCAACGTATAAGCTACGTCTTCGTCCAAAGCTGTTCAGCCGTTTCAGCGTGAAGGAGTAACAAACAAAACATAAAACCCACACACGCGTACCGATAAACTTTCGCATTTATAATATTATTTATATTATATGTATTTTCTATTGGTTATGGCAACACCCCTCTATTAAGGGGAGGCCTTCGTCCAGCAGTGGAAGTTTTATGGCTGACGACGACGACAATGTATTATGTAGGAGTAGGATTATTTTTTTGTTGGTAATAGTCGTTCACTGCGGGAGCCTCACTTGATGCCAGGCTACCTGTATTTACCATTGAAGACCACAAAGTTAATCAACGTCAGTTAACAGAGGTAATTTAAAGACGAACCACAAACCAAACAAACCAAGTTTCACTCAAGACCATGTCCCCTCCGATTTGATCCCCCCCTCGTATTTGTCACAAAACAAAGTGCACATTACAATGTATTTATTTATAAACATTGTAAAGTTATGGAGCCAACGTTAAATAAAAATATGTCGCTACATTGTTATTTTTCAAAACTTATGTATTTCGATTCCGTTCCCTTAGAGAGTCCAGCTGCGCGTCCAAATTCTCAGAATGTTTTTGTAAATCACGACAACCGAAAAAAAAATTGCATAGTCCTTATACTAACAAACATACATCTTTTCTACGATATTTAATTTTCCCCTTTAATAAAAAAAAATTACATGTAATACTGTTTTAACTATAAACAGTATTCTTAAAAAAATATTCTTACGTCAAACGTGACGTGGGTATAGCTTTGATTAGGTACCCAGCCGCTAGATCCTCCAAGGATTACAGATGTCAAGGGAACTATTAGTTCTACAGGGTTCCCTTATGCTTTGCTCTACAACTGGATACGGTGCAATTACTTGCGACCTAAAAGATGTCTTAGATGACTAGCGTATATATTGCAACGTAGATTAAATATAGATTTAATCTAAGTATTGCAAATTTTTTAATAACCATAATAAAATATAAAAAAAAACCGTCTCCTTGCGAGTTGAACTCGCGTTATAAGTTTCATTAATAAAATTATTCTTTAGTTATGAAGAAAGACCGCCCAGTGTAAGTTGGAATCGCATTATAAGTTTCAATAAGTTTTTCGTTAGTTATGAAGAAAAACCGTCCAGTGTAAGTTGGAATCGCATTATAAGTTTCAATAAATTATTCGTTAGTTATGAAGAAAAACCGCACAGTGTAAGTTGGATTAGAATTATAAGTTTCAGTAATTATAGCATCGGATTTAACAAGGTATTGCCAAAATGCATTTCTCCTCTTATCTTTTCTTCTTACTGGTTTAAATAAACATGATGAATTTTTGGTGGTAAGGAATTCTCGGTGCGCGTGTCCGATACTCACTTGGCCGTTTGTTTTGTTATTGAAGCCAATAGATTCTATTATATAACATATTATGCGATTTTACGCGGTATATACCAAATAGAAATAGGTCTGGTATGCTAGCCCTGCAAGATCACTCAGCCAGCCAGAACATTATATTCTCTAGTCTAGGGGTGCACTAATTACAAATTACAGTTACCCCGTTAAATTTAAAATCACATGTGTATGAGTGATGCCGAGATTGCGTCCAATTCAATTTGGCGTCGTAATATATCAGACAAAACGTCAGATAAAATCATTTGTAAGCGCGTCGCAAAACATTTACATGTTTTGGGTATAGGGTTGTATCGTAGTTAGTTATTTTGAAAGATAATGATGACCAGTTAAGGACACACAATCTTTAATTCATAAATAATTTTGCATTAAAAATTATATACTTATTAAAAAAACATAAACATAGTAGTTCTCTAAACAGTAAACCTCGCGATGGCGGCGCCACCGCAGTAATGGCGCCGAGATTTACATGTACGCCGATGACGTCGCTGCGGTGATCACCGCGCCGACGCACAGTCAGCTGGAGTCGAAACTGAACAAGGTAGCAAACGAGCTCGAAAGCTGGTTCCGTTCTAACGGATTAGCTCTTAATAAGGACAAGACCTGCTTCCTTGCATTCAACCTCAATGGCCACTCGACAAAGACTTATTCGGTAGCAGTCGGCAATACCGCGCTCCAACAGGTACATAGTACGAAACTTCTGGGTTTCCACATCGACGGTGCGTTGACGTGGGAGACGCACATAGACGAGCTTTGCGGGAAACTGAGCCGCTCGTGCTTCGCGCTCCGGCGGCTTGCGACCACCGCCACCCGCAGCGTGGTGCGCTCCTGCTACTTCGCGACCGTCCACAGTAACATCACGTACGGGTTGGAGCTTTGGGGCCGCGCTGCCGATCGGAATAGAGTCTTTGTCATGCAGAAACGAGCCATACGTGCTATATGTGGTGTCCAGAACGATGTCTCATGCGTAGAGCTATTTAGGGAACTTCAGATACTGCCCTTGCCGTGTGAGTTTATTTACCAGATAGCCCTATTCACCCATGTTAACCTAGAAACGTTCCAACGTAGGGGCGTTCACAGCACGTTGGCTTTACGAAGCAATAAAAAGAAAGACCAACTGATAACCCCGACGCACCGTCTCGTCAAGTCGGAGAGGTCAGTGTATATTTTGGGGCCCGCGATCTACAACCGTATACCAGCTTCCATTCGGGATGCTCCTTCCACCGGGTGCTTCAAAACCAAGCTCAGAGCGTGGTTGCAAGAGAATTTGTTTTATGACATTGAAGCTTATTTTAAAATAAGAGATTATTAACATATTTTATATAATTATTATTTCATTTTATTGTGACATACTTAATGAAATTTGACGTGTAACTTTGGTGTTATCAATAAACGATTTGTATTTGTATTTTTGTATTTGTAAACGGCAAATACCCCAATCAAAAATCGCCAAACTGAAGAACCTGTATTACTAAGTTTTGTACAAATTAATTTCAAAATTTCTTGAAAAATACAATCTATACGCGAGTACCAAGTACCAACATCCGGTATCCGGGCTGATCCGTTTGCAAAGACTTCGCTCGCTTCGCTCGTTCGGTCAACTAAGAAGTACCACTAACATTACTGATATAGTAATACTGCAATGGTAATACTCTGATACATTTCGTGAAACCATACCACTATTAACTTGCTTGTAAAAACCAACTTAACGTATACTTTACGAGCACACCATGTTATCACCAGAATTAACTAGAATATGGATTAAATTAATAAATAATTTTAAATTAAAATTAAATTAAATAAATTAGTAAACATTTAAATCGTATATTTGACATTTAAATCGGTACAATTCGATAAAACTCGGTATATTCTCAAATTCGTCTAAGTAAATCTGCTATACCGACACGTCAAATTTAGCGACATAGAACGGTACTCGCGCTGTTGTTCAGGCAAATTTACTGCATGAGATTCTATCTTGAAAATAGGCTAAAAACTAGTTCTCAATATTGTGCCAGAAATAACACAATTATTGTTTCCCTACTCCGTTAAACAAATATAAGGCCTAGCTAATAATGTATATGTTTTGACTATGTTCTGTTTTGTGTATCAATAAATTAAAATTAAATTAAATAAGGTTTAAAAACCGACAAGTACACACTGAAATGATTTATTTGAATTTCTTCCAACTTGGCAACCCTACAGCAGCCTAAGGGCTATTGCACACCGGCCAGCTAATTTGGTGATGTTGTACAAGTCGCCTCACTCTTTAGACTGCCTATTACGTTATTGAACGCGACTAGTGATGGGAGTTACTTCTAAACACGACTGTGATTGGTATCGATAAGAGAACTATGACATTAGAAAAGTATTTATTTATGTTCAAGCGATTTTAATAGATGGAATATTTTATTAACAAAGACGTGATTTGTGTAGTAATGAGTAAGTGTTATTATTGTGTAAAACGTGAAAATTTTAAACAGCTATTAGAAAATAATAATGATATAGTTAAATTTCTCTTAATGTAGAGCCAAATAAAAATAATACTTTATCTAGGATATAAATGTCGGCTCTAGTCATCAAACTAACTAGTTAGCCCATAATCTTGGTAGTTAGTTCCTAGCTAGTTGAGTAGGTTGGTATTTTATCCGTTTAAACAAATGTCAATATTTAAAAAACACAATAACAGTACATAAATAAATTTTAATATTGGTGAACATTTGACAGCGCCATATAGGCCCAAACAAAGCAAACATTGTTTTATGGGAACCAGATACCTGATAGAATATTTATACTTTGTGTTACAATAAAATGCCATCACAAAATCTCAGTATATACCTAACAGTAAGCATTGTTTACATCATTGGGCTAGTCTATTTATTCAATTTCTACTAAAACAAACTGAATGATAAAGAGTTTTCCTATGCATCAATCATTTCATACAACCACATTATTTTTATGCTAAGTTCACGTGCACTCCGTGAGTATCAATACATTTTCCCTCATTCAAACCGAAAAACATACGTAGTCATGCATAAAAGTTGCATAAATATACTTCACAACATTTTATCGACGACGTCACCGGCACTGGTCCAAATGAATATTTAATTTCACCCCTAGCGTTGTTTATTTATTGGTCGTATATTTCATAGCTAAGGGCGATTTGCATGCGGTGGCCGTACTATGCTGTCAAAATTGTTAGGGGCTGTGCGGCGATGAATGGATACAAAGATAATGCAAGTGCTGGAAGTGACTATGCTAATAGGAAGGTTCATGCTTACCATATATTTACGGCATAGACATTGAAAAAAAAACATATGTTGGTAATGTCGCTCCCGAACTCAGAACAAGTTTTATTTATCTCTGGGAATTTCATGTTTTTAATGCATTAGATGGTATAAAAAAATACTTAATTTTTTATACTGTCTATGCATTAAAAACATACCAAATAACAAAGTGTGGAGACGCTTCATATAAGTATTCAAAAGTTTTATTTATCTCACAAACGCTTCTTGAACTGGGAATCGTAGCCGGGACTTTATGTTGAGAGGGCAGACGCTTTTCATAATTAAGCTATACCTACCAACATACTATATATGACTGTCTATATTAATATATCGTCAATTACACACATGAATAAAGATTTATTAGGGCCAAGTATACCAAATTAGTGCAAGAGATGGTAGATAGGTACATAGTGATAATTCAGTTTGTATAATGCAATTAAACTAAATTCTGCTGAGAATAAAGTATTTAATTACTCTTTCAATTGCAATTTATCAACGTTATCTTAAATATACCCATCTGACAAATAACATGCTGGGTAGAGATAAGACCAGTCTCTATCGTGCCATATCTAGTAACATGATTAAATGCACAACTTTGATAGATCGATAGCCTGTTTCACATCACTATTACGCTCGGATAATGAAAAGTTACATGATATCCGAACAATGGACTGGAAATGTACAAGTACCTTTAGTAATTACGGCTTAAAATGTGTTTTATAATTTAGGAACTCGAATTTTGAGAATATAATTGTTTGAAACAATGAGAACAAAATTGAATCCACGCAATTTTGAGGAAATATTATATTTAAGCATTTGACTAGGCAATTATGGTAATATTTACGTTCTAAACAGTCTACAAATTTAGATTTATTTTGTGTATTTATTTGCTGGTAAAAATATATTTAAACGTACTTAAAATAAAAATCGAAAGTATATATAATAAAAACCCTAAAATATAATAAGTATATACAAAACCGAAACTAATAAAACCATGATTGAGGGAAAAACGGTCAGAATTGTGGCGGCATTATTATACAGGGTTAGTTCTAATCAGCTAGCATCCTTTTAAGGGCATATTCTGTACATCAAAATAAACAACTTTTCCTATGAAGCCAACATTGAAATCGCAAAAAAACCCAGCTGTTCCATACATTTTGCCCAAGGTCGATGAACTTTTTGTATGGAACAGCTGATTTTTTTTCGCGATTTAAATGTTGGCTCAATTACGAAACGAATTAATATTTATAATAAAAACCCTAAAATATAAATAAGTATATACAAAGCCTAAACTAATAGAACCATGATTGAGGGAAAAACGGTCAGAATTCTGGCGGCATTATTATATAGCAATTGATTTGCTATTTTTGATATCGAATACATTTCTAAGATCGAATCGACTTTGTTCGTGAGTGCTTTGCTTCAATACTTTATGAACTTACTCGTACGATTCTTATTAAGCTAAACGAATTCAGAGAAAATATTATTTTCATATTATAATCCTAACCTATCCTACTAATATTTTTATAAACTAGCATTGCCACGCGATTTCACCCACGATTCATGGGACTTGGGATAAAAAGTAGCTTTGTGATTCGAAGGTATAACTACTCTATAGCTAGAGCTACTATACCTCCGTACCACATTTCATCCAAATCTGTTGAGCTGTTTTTACCGTTTGTTGCCCGTGGTCTACCGTGGTACCAGTAGGACCACGGGCAATTTCTGTTGCCCGTGGTTCTACAACCCGTGGGTTCTATACCAGTAGGATCACGGGTTATCTCTGTTGCCTGTGGTTCTACCTGCCCGTGGGTTCTATACCAGTAGGATCACGGGTTATTTCTGTTGCCCGTGGTTCTACCAGCCCGTGGGTTCTTTACCAGTAGGATCACGGGTTATTTCTGTTGACCGTGGTTCTACAACCCGTGGGTTCTATACCAGTAGGATCACGGGTTATTTCTGTTGCCTGTGGTTCTACCTGCCCGTGGGTTCTATACCAGTAGGATTACGGGTTATTTCTGTTGCCCGTGGTTCTACTAGCCCGTGAGTTCTACCAGTAGGATCACGTTTTATTTCTATTGCCCGTGGTTCTACAACCCGTGGGTTCTATACCAGTAGGATCATGGGTTATTTATGTTGCCCGTGGTTCTATCAGCCCGTGGGTTCTACCAGTAGAATCACGGGTTATTTCTGTTGCCTGTGGTTCTACCAGCCCGTGGGTTCTATACCAGTAGGATCACGATTGGATGTTTGTTACCCAATCACGCAAATATGAGTAAACTCATTTGGATTTAATTAAGTTAAGTTTGGTATAATAATTAAGTAATGTTTGGTATTCCAAGATAATAATTATAACCTACCTTTATACCAAACTTAACTTAATTAAATCCAAATGCGTATTTACACTGCTAAAATATTACAAAAACAAAAAAATCATATTATTTATATTTGTATTTGTTTTAACAATAAATTCTTAAACATTAGCAGTGCCCGGCAGTTTCACCCACGTGTCCTGAAATAAATACCTAGTAGCTAAAATGTGTGATTCCAAGATATAACCTACCTTTATACCAAACTTAACTTAATTAAACCCAAATGCGTACCTTTGTAAACATTATTTACGACATCTTTTCAATCCATGAACGTAATGCACTACGAAATCTTAATAAATAAAAGTAAAATGGTAGATAAAACCTTTTCCAACTGAAGTTTCAATGTTGCCAACTTCCAGAAAACAAAATTAATATAAGTCATGCACCATATAACCGGGAAACTCATTTGATCCCCGTATTTATTATACAAAGTCTAAACCGATCCCACACGGGAATATTGGTTTAAAGAAAACTTTAAGAAAAGTTTACGTTGCGCAAAGCTCAAGTTTTTGCTAGCGTATTTGTAAGACTTCCTATTTGAGTTTTAAAATCAAAATGAAACTGTTTGGAATTCAAAATGGCTGACATACGCAATAAAGTGGGTTTTGGATGTTTCGGAAGGGTGGAACTCAGATTTTACTTATATGAAGTTGCGTAGAGAAACTACCATGCTATTCCAGAGCGGTTTTACTAAAACGAAAGGTACGTGAACAACTTTTACTAAGGGACCAATTCTAAATTCGCGAAAAATATATGAGCTTTCAAATTTCCATGCAAAAATGTCATTAACCCTTAAGAGTAAACAAGCCGGTTTCTTCTCCATAGAAACGGGGAAGTAATATTACTCCACTATGTTGCAGGTCCAAGACTAAGTATTATATTGATTTGTCTCTTCATTATCTAGTATTGTTAATTGACAAGAAAGTAAAAAGTTAATAAACATGAAAGTTATGAGCCAGGAAACATCTTGTATTTTAGCTCAATTTTAACGCCACTTTTGACGTAAATAAATAACATAAGGAGTACGAATCCTCTAAAATAATGTATATAGCGGCATAGTTTAGTCCATCAAAATTTCAAAAAACTTTAGTTGGAATAAACTAGTTCAGTAGTTTATTAAGCACAATCTTGAAGCCAAAGATCGACATGAAAAAAAATGCGTGCTCATTTTTCTTTCTTTCTCCCTTTCCCACATTTTGTTTGATGAAGAGAGCATGCTTTTTAGCCACGCCCACCGATGAATTTGAGCGTCAGGCGGTGCATCCTTAACAAAATGTATACTCTAGCACAAACGGTAGCACTCGGCTGCATATAAGTTTGTATACAATATTTGGAAGGAACACATAATCACCTGCGACACAAGACTCTTAGTCTTAGTGCGGGTGCTGCATGACACGTAACACTTTATTAGTCTTTGTTAATGAGTCAGATATTGTTGAATATGTTAAAAATGTCTGTACTATCAGAATTGAAAAAAAAAAAAAAAATATAACCATTGATTTTGCTTCGTGATATGATCCAATCGCCTTTCAAGGGAAGGCCTAACCTAACTCCAACAGTGGACTATTAAAAAGGCTGATTATGCGGTATAACTGCAATAAAATTATGGCAAGAATGTATCAGAACTTTCCCAATATCAGAAAAAAGGCATGGGAAGAGGTAAATAATAAGATTTCAAGTTTTTATGGTAAATTAACGACAAAGCTGATATCAGAAATCTTTAAGGTCGATTAAGTTTTATTTTGAGTCCATCAGACCAGAAAACGATGGCTTACCTATGGGGTCTTCATAATACTCGTAATGGGGTACCTTTTATTCGAATCCGTGGTTTTGGGGTGGTTTGTAACCGTTATTTAAAAGACTGTTGAATTCAATAGCAACGTAATAAAAGTAGGAAAGTAGTTGTAATGGAAATGTTTCTACTTATATGCCTAGCCATACATACGGGTTGGATGCCATTTTCAAAAGTCGCGCATTCGTCGGTGTCTGAAGGCCGATTTACACTAGACGAGCGAATGCTCATTCTATCCTCTCTCCGTCAAATTATATTAATGTAAACAGAGACAGAACATTCCTTCGTTGTTCTACGTTTGCTCGCATAGATTCTACGAATATTCTAAGAATGTTCGCTCGCTTGATGTAAACGGCATTAGAGCGCGCGAACTGTAGCATAGAGCGTTCCTACGTGTTCGGACTTGCTCGCTCCCCCGAGCGGTCTCTTCAAAGTGTTCTTGTGTTCGAGCGAATTGTGCAAGAATTCTAGTTCTTGGTTCTCATTCTTGCTCGTTGTTATTTTGGTGTAAACACTGAAACGAGCTTTCGTTTACACTAAAAGATCAAGAAAGAATGCTCTTGTTCTAGCCCAAGTTCCAAGTTCCAAGTTGTTCTAGTTCTAGTTGTCTCTTTGTTCGTTTAGTCTAAACCCACCTTGAGACGCACCTCCGACGTGATTACTTGAGTGCAAAATGTCAAACAGTATGGTGAAGGGCTGTACGAATTACACTTCAAAGTGCAGTAAAAAAAGGTGACCTTTCCTTTGACCAGTAACTCAACATTTAAAGCAAAAGGTGGGGATGATTTAAAGTGGTGAATTTTGCGAGTGTGCCAAATTTCTTCCGTACGCGGACGAAGTCGCGGACGACCTCTAGTTAACCTGTAAAGATTTATACCCAATTAAAGGAGATATAAAATTATTTATACACCAGATAGGCAGTAAAGTTATAATAACCGGACTATAAAAACTATACATTCGCGTTAAACTACCGGTATTTAGTTTTATAATTTACGTTAAAAGCTTTAAGGAATCCCAAGGAGTCGTATTTTAATTGCCGATATATTTCACAGGTAGAGCATTTAGAGTTATCACTATCATTATAACTTTTTTCCTAAAGTGTAAAAAGATGGACCACCTCTGACTTTGGTAGCCGAGTTAAGTACGACCGCCATTAATTTTAAATGATGTCAGTGGTTGTCAACAGTTTGGGGCCAATCTAACGTTTATACCTGTTGTAAATAATTTCTCAGGATTTATGTGTTTTGATTTAGGTTGTTGGTTGGATTATATTAAAATATTTTCTTGTTGTTTTTTTGGGATTTCGGTACCGTGCTACGTTGTATTTAGCTCGGGTTTTTTGTAATAAAGCTGTTGGAAATCATAACTCCAATATACATAATTAAGGGATCAAGTTGAATGTATTCTTAGCATAAGTTATAATAATATTTTATTGATTATCGAACAATTTTTTTTTAAATGTTGGCAAATGTGTAGATGATGCTAATCCATCTACCCTGGTGATAGAAAGAGAGGTAAACTCCTGGTAAGCCTCGGCCCTGAAGTAATCTATTCTAGGTTTGAGCCGTGATGGTTATGATATAGGTAATATCGTCAATTTAACTTGCCGATAATTAAGTTGCTAGCTACTCGATGGATAAAATGTATCTATAAAATTATTATAGCAGAAAACGAGTAGAAATTAGTATGGGCGCTATTATTTTAAATAGTTATGAATGCTAGCAACCTCAACAAAGGGGACGATAATTGAATGAATTCATACATTGATGTGATTATTCTCAGTATTGCCAGGAGAGAAAAAAGTTTGTTTCAAGACATTTATGCAAATCTATCCCCATCCCCACGCCGCCTGTCAGCGTGGTGAAAGTGGTAACCCCTTCCTATTAAGGGGGAGGCCTTCGTCCAGCAGTGGACGTCTTTTGGCTGACGAGAGATGCAAATCTATAAATATGTTTTGAAATTTGTTCGAAAATGGTCATAGTTCTGCTTACAAGTAAGGAACCTTTTTTATTTGATAATTATTATAAACTACAAAGACTAGTTAACCTATTACACAAACAAAAACAAAAGGATTGTATCCATACCGATGAAAGCCTAGAGACAATCCAAATGCTCAAACCCACTACCAGTTGGCAGCGTAACCAGCACGCTGGCGGCATTGCCACGCTGAATGGCAATGCTTATTCGTTGGGCCAAAAAGAGCGCCTGGTCGACGCGACGCGTGATCAAAATGCTGGCGTTTATTTAATTATTATTAGTGCTCTGTGGATTTTAGGTTATTTTTTAAACCGTTTTTCCAATAACATACGACGGACGCTTAGTTAATTATTTTTGCCCCTTATTAATCAGCATCGTGAATACCAAGCCAAACTATTCCAAATACCCGAGAATTCACAACCAATTAAATTTTTTGTAGCATATTTGATCTTTTTTTGGGTGATTCCGGAGGCAGAGTGGTCTAAAGAAGTTATTAGGCTCTTACCTGATGGTATCAGAGTACAATTTACTTGAACATCCTGTATTAACTCGAATCGCTTGTGAATTTTAATACTTAATTCAGATCGCAAAATGTGAGACCCAATTTAAAACAAAAAAGCGTGATATTGAATAAAATTAAATAATTTATATCAGCTAGTCATTTGTATCTACAGGGTTAGTTCTAATCAGTTAGCATCCTTTTAAGGGCATATTGTGTACATCAAAACCAAACAACTTTTACTATGGGGCCGACATTGAAATCACGAAAAAATTATCAGTTGTTCCATACAAAAACTTCATCGACTTTGGGCAAAATGCATGAAACAGCGGTTTTTTATGCGATTTGAATGTTGGCCCTATAGTGGAAGTTGTTTGTATTGATGTACAGAATATGCCATTAAAAGGATGCTAACTGAATAAAACAAATCCTGTATACAATCTGTGGTCATATTATTCCTTAGCTACGAGTTTGATCGGAATACTGTTAATTAAAGGATCAAAGTTGTTTTTACGGTTGACAAAACATTTTTGACTGCATAATTTATTCTGAATAAACAATAAATTAAGTTGTAATATTTTTTGACTTTGGTTTACGACGAAATAAGAATGATTCGGCAAGTGATAAAATTTAAAAAGGTTGCCTATTTCGGAGCTCGGACTGGATTTTTGCAAAACGGCACGTGTGTGTGATTATAAAAACCGGATGTGGAGACTACGTATTTATTTAACTTATTTTTTCATCGATTGGCCGCTTGTTTTGTTAATTTTAAACGTAGACTTAAACTGTAAACTTTGAAATACACAAAATCCCAACATGTTTCTTGATAGCATATATAACGATACATTATATTTATTATGGTTATACTTTTGGTTTATTTCTTATATGGATATTCAAAATAAAAATCGAGATTCGAAAAATAACGTAGGTAAATACGTTTTTATTTTTTATTTTTGTACAATCAAGTGACAAGTGACGAGACGAGCAATACTTTCGCCTGCTGGTAAGCGTCACGCCTGCCACTAACAGTAGCTGTGCCAGAATTGTGACCTTGCGAACACAATCCTGCTGCGCTGCACTGCACTGCGCTCGTCCCCTGAGATATTAGATGTCAAATCTCTTCATACCCAGTAATTCTCTCTGGAAACATTGCCCTTTAAGCCGGAACACAGTTATGCTTGCACACTACTGCTTGACGCTTGAATAACTGGCAACGGTGTGGTACTTCCCCAGGCGGAATCTGCAGTAGAGTCCTATCACTACAAACTTTCTTATTCTTACTTTTTTCATGTCATAAATATTTTCTCTCTTATAACTTAACCCACCAGCTTAATCATCTATAAGATATATCTGCTGTGTAATTAGAGGGATATTAATTGAATGGACGTTAAACTCAGAACACAATTATAGTAGAAGGGTTTAACTTGAAGGTTTTGAGATAAGAGATCTGATATTTCATATATGATTTCCTCGCGGATACTTGGCTACCTGTCATTTTATTATTGTTCACAACATAGGCATCTATAAAAAAAATACCATTACGTGTTATATGTCGCTACATACATTACATTATCAGCCAGGAGACGTCCACTGCCGGACAAAGGCCTCCCTCTTAATAAGGAGGGGTTGCCATAGTCCCCATGCTGGTAATCGATTGTCGCTATTTTATGATAAAACCAAGTAATGATAAAGAAGCTCTAGGTCTGTTGATTTGTGGAACAAGATAGTTTAAACGTTTTTCAGAGTTCCGCACATTAAAACAAAAAAGGAACCATCATAGGATCACTTCGTTGTCCGTCTGTCTTGCAAGACCCTTTTTCTCCGGTTTACGTGAATATACCAATTTGAAATTAATACCAAATACGGTATTAATTTAACGGTAATTTTATTAATAATATTAGCCTACGGTCCCTTAAAACTGTAAAAAATAAAGATTAAACCAACGCAATCAAAAAATAAAGCCAAAATACGGCCAACATTGACTAAATTGTTCGGCCTGAAAAAAAACAATTTGTAATGTTATTGTTATCTGCCAAGTAAATCAAAATTCATAGGATATTTCTCGTTGACCTAGAATCATCTTATAGCACAAACTCAGAGAAAAATCTAAGAATCGTAAATTTGTTGTTAAATAACATTAAAAAACACTTTTGCGATTACACTAACTTTTACTTACTTTTGCATTTAACAAAATTTGAACTGCAATGTCCTGTGTTGCTCAATGTCAACGTGTTGTGTGTTTATTTGTCCTTCGACCTGATTTATATTTTCTTCAGAGCAATTTTCGGTGGTTTCATTATAATAGTCCGGAACTAGTCCTGTGTCGATCGTGATTGAACGAATCAAAACGATCAGATCGCGCTTTCTGCGTGACCGACCCGGTCGTCAATCGTTAAAGACCCGGGTCGTGATTGATCGACGCGCGGCCCAAGATCCGCGGCACTTGCCTTCCCATTCATAACGATCTTCCAATCTGCGACCGACCGAGAGACCGAGACCGAATGAATGACCGGCGATTGATACAACACCGTGAGGTTTCGTCTCGGTTTTCTTCGATCAATCTCGGTGAAATTGCGTAGCTAAATTCAATTCTATATTAATAATCTTAAGCCTTATTTTTATTTGTAGGTTCTCGAGTCCGATGACCGACGTTATGATCGAATCTTTTTGCTCGGTCACTTGGCTCGTCGGTTACGAAAGATCGAGATCTCCGAAAATGACCGACCGACACAGGACTATCCGGAACCCTCGTTGCGCGAGTCCGATTCGCACTTGAAGGCTTTCTGTTAAATTTAATAAGCTACAAGACAAGCACATATCAGGCAAACTAAAGGGTGGCAAGCAATGCCACCTGTGACTAGTAAGTTCAAAATATACTATAGACCAAAATAATACATAGTTACTTATCTATTTATTTTATCCAGACATAATTTGACTTAAATTTACATAGCAATATGGGCCATAACCGTGAATGGCATAAGGATTATTCTTTATTTTCAATAATAAGTTTTTGTAACCAGCGAATAAATTAAATTATTAACTCGCAAGCCTTCAGCACCGAGCTCTGTGTGGTCTTTATTGCGAACTGTCTTTAACTACGTATCAGTTTTTAAACATTGTATTTATTACTAGTGTTGGGACATGTCAGGCCGAATCTAAAAAAAACTTTAATCAACTAGACACCCGGTGGGCTTTGAAAACTAAGCCGAAAACAGGTAATACGTAGTTTTTAAAGTATTCTATGAGGATGTAAGTTGCGGGTGTCGCTGCAATAGTTATGGGTAAGTATATTTAATCTAAGGGGTAGTCGTTATCTCATGCCATCACGAGAGCGGCTTCATCGTCTTATCATTTTGTAAACAATAAAATTGCCTCTCTAGTAAAAATGAAACAACGACAAAGACAGAGAGAGAGAGAGAGAGAGAGAGAGATTGGTTTAGGATTACTTAACTAAAAATAGTGAATGAAAAATTGTATGCACCTTTGTGCATGTTTACGAGTCTCTTTTTTATTTAACTTTTAAACTTATTTATGCTTAGGCTTCAGAACAGTTTTATAGAATAGAATTTTACAAACGTAGTATCAGGATTATAGATATTATATCAGATACTTATATTTTTGATTTTAATATTTTTAAATCAAAATATTATATGTCCGCAAGGACAAAACTGTTTTTAAGTAGTTACTAGTTGCGAAATTTAACATCATATTGTACACAGTTTTAGAAAATAACATATATAATTTATTTAATTTCAACATTATAATTTGAAAACTTTTTTCACAATATTGCTCATAATGCTCTCACATAGAATCCGAAATATCGATACTTTTCACATCTCTAGCAAACAACTGCCTCTGTCGATACGCGTAGGAAACCCGACACCGTTATGTTGGCAAATATGTGCATTTAGCCTTAAGTGACTCGTCGACAGTCGATACACTTAAAAATCAGGCTTTATGATAAGACAGGTTTCTCAAAGAGGATTTTATAACGCTGGGAAAACGCAGCGATCAAAACGCACGATCATAGATAGTTTTATTATAGGAGTTTTCATTGGCGGACGAGTAAAAATTTCGAGTGAAAGGGATAAGAAAATGTTTGGATCAGTGACATTTAGATAAAAAAAACAGGTTGGCTGACTAAAACTCCGTCGCCCATGGAGGGTGGAGGCTGTCAAATAAATAAATAAATAATCTCATGCTCCATCGTAGACTGCATCTTCGTTTAACATCAGACGAGATGGCAGTCAAACGCAAGCCTATAAAGTAATAAAAAATAAAAAATATTCACGAAAATATTTTTTCATGCTGATTATTTATTTACATAGAAAAAAAAACATACATGTGAATTATATTATGTACCTATAGATTGTTATTAGTTGTGTTATAGAAACACGAATTTGATGATTATGAAGAAATTACTACACCATATCGTTTTTAAAGTAAAGCCGGTACGGATATTATAGAGAGATTAGTACCATAAAATCAAGATAAACGATAATGCTATGACCGCCGATGTAAAATTTGCATGAAAACCGCAGCGGTTACTGTGACAGTGTAAAAGGTACTTTACATACTTCTGAAAGAGGACGTAATTGCCAATGTTTAGTTTCTTATTTTGAATTGAATGCTTGAGAACATTATTACGTGAAGTTTAAATATGTTATTTAATGTTCTATCTCTATGTCTCTTGTATAATTGTAAATACAAAGTACTTTTCAGATCGTATCTCAAAAACTGTCTGAGGTAGTAAGTACAACGAGTCACAAGAACATTTTAGATACACATTTTGTTATTTACAATTTTAAAAGGTAATTTTGCTCTTTTTGGCTTAATCGGGCAAGCTGTAATAAGGTTTATTTTGTACGTCCTGTTATACTCGTATAATAAGTTTATTATTAATTTATGTATTGTTTCGGATAATTACGTATTAGCAGGACATCAAAGTCATTTGCTGTTTAACGAAAGTCTACCGTCTCCGTTTACGAACGTCTCTCCGTTTCATAAACTATTCTACGTTTCACAAACGTATCTACGTTTCATGAACGTCTCTATGTTTTACAAAAATGTCTTTATGTTTCACGAAAGTCTCTACGTGTCACAAACGTATCTACGGTCAAGAACATCTCTAAGTTTCACAAACGTCTCTTTTTGAAATGATTCTCATATATTTATGATATGATCAACATTTTCTGTTATGTACAACAGCTAATTGCTCAACCCACCTTGAAGTGAATATACGATTAAATTGCATCCTCGACTCTTTGATAGACATCGCGTCAATTAATAATTGTACGAGTACTGTATTTTGTAAGCTGAGCTGATGGGTTTTTAGCCTGATGATCAATGAATAAATAGTAAGTATTTTATTACCACTACTGCATTTACTCAGGTATTTTAATAGCAGACTTTCTTAAGGACCGACTTGTTAAGTCACTTTGCTAATATTGGCTTTTGATTTCCATTCCGAATAGGTTAAGCTCAGCGCAGAAAATTCAAGCAATAAGGTAAATCAAGGAGGAATGCAAGAATGTAAACATAATCTCTACTTACTGGTTGATCGTCCTTGCTTGCCTGGTATCCTGTCAAAGTTCATAACACAATAAGCAAAAGAAGATAGGGCTGTATGCAGGGCCGGATTTAGAGGTGTGGAGGCCCTGAGACAACAAAAAAGTCGTCATCACCAGCGTCAGCCAGAAGCTGTCCACAGCTGGACGTAGGCTCCTTTAATAGGGAGGTGTTGCCATAATCTCCACGCTTGGCTTTGGCAGTTGAATAAAGTTTTTCAGTCATTTAATGCGAGACAAATCAAATCAAATGTAGTGGATGGACTCTACTGCAGAGTCCGCCTGGGGAAGTACCACACCTTTGCCAGTTATTCAACTGCCAAGCAGTAGTGTGCAAGCATTACTGTGTTCCGGTTTGAAGGGCAATGTTACCAGAGAAATTACTGATGAAGAGATTTAACATCTAATATCTCAGGGTGACGAGCGCAGTGCAGTGCAGCGCAGTATTGTGTTCGCAAATTCACAATTCTGGCACTGCTACTGTTAGTGGCAGGCGTGACGCTTACCACCAGGCGAACGTCTTGCTCGTCTCTTCCCTTGAATGAATAATAATAATAAAACAGTTCTCAGCAAACTAGGGCTACTTTTTTTAGTATAATTTATGTGGAGGCCTGTCTTGTGGAGGCCCCAGGCAGTTACCCTGATTGCCCTTCCTTAAATCCGGTAATGGCTGTATGAAAAAATAGCTTAACATAGGCCTTTCGAACGACCTTCGGCTCTTTTCAACCGACTTCAAAGAAGGAAGTTCTCAATTCGACTGTATGTTTTTTTTTTAGTATGTATGTTACGTGATTACTCCGCCAATTACTATTAGATTTAGTAGATTTTGATGATTATTTTTGTTTGGTAGGTACTTCTGATGTGGTCCCGTATAAATTTATCGAAACCGGTTGAGTAGTTTGTTTTTTAAATCAAAATTACTATAAAATATGAAGATGTCATCCAGGTATTCGAAGTTGAAGTCGGTTGTTTCTTTTTTTTTTAAAGCGTATTATGTCACTTCGTCTTGCCTGAAGTTCTTCCTTCTACGTGACGTCCACCCCAAAGGTTAAGAGATAATCAGGTGTGCGATTCTACATATAGATACATTTGTTCTGCTATTTTCTCCATTTTCTCCTCCCTCTCTAGAGCAATTTTTTTTTAAATGTTAAATTTAGGTCTACAGATAAATGTCTACATTTCGCTGTCATTTTCTTTTTTTCAACATCTAATTGTTAAAAATATAACCTTTTAATAATCTTCTTAGTAATTTTAGGGAATATATTTGTATGGAGAATCACAGACCGGATTCCCTCTTAATAGCTCCTGCGAAAGGAATTAATACATCATTACTTATGTTATGATATATGATGTTATATGATTGGGGTGTACTAAGCTCAAAGGAGGTCTTTGTAGTCATCATTGTGAATAAGTGTCCAATGTGACCAATCCTAATATTGCAAAAAAAAAAACAGCGGCTTAGCAAATCCAACCGTAAAAATAAATAGCCCAATTTCTAAATTCTCCTTTAGATTTAGAAAATCACAACAAAATGTCGTTAAGAGTAACGACACTCGGCACTAAATTAACCCACAAACGAGCAACACCCAATTTAGCAACTCGGATGTCAAAAGAACAAGAACAAAGCCATCGGAATCGAATCCTGGCGCGTAGTGATGGGAACGACCAGATACCGTAGTCTTGATTTCAGTGCAATTAATGATTTCAGATATTCATTGCCCAGCAAATATTCAAACCTTAATGATAGATATTAGACATTTGAAAAAAAAATGTATATAAGTATTCTATCAGCTATCTGGTTTCCATAATACAAGCTTTGCTTAGTATGGGGCTAGATGGCGCTGTGTGAATAATGTCCACCGTTTTTTTTTTTTTTTTTTTATTTGCCAAATGTCCAATATCTATTATATATTATTTTCAAAATTATTTTGGTCTGGTGTGTTATTGTGTATTAAATTGAATGAATTAAAAAACGCAACCATAACTTTCTGATATAGCACAAATAAGATAATATTGTGATATAATAACCATAATGTTGACGCTAGAAAGTGTCGCGGTTAATCAAGTCATATAATACACCTACCTACCGCAGACGACGTTGAAACATAGAATACATTATTTTACTACACATTTAAAATCTTTTTTAGGCCATACCGCGTACAGTATTGGAAATATGCTTTAGTTCAATCCAACTGTTGTATACTTATTCCTAGTGTATTTCCGCTGTACTATCGTATCGAGTACTAATGGGGATAACCAGGATAGGGGTTTCCAGGGAGCTTTAGTTCATACTTCAGAGCACTCAGTGCTTACACACAGGCTAATGCAAGAATGGCAGAATGGTAATTCATCAAAGTTGCTACTTTTTACTCTTTAAAAAAATAAGTGAAAAAGAAGTATATCTATTTATTTCAACAGTTGTTTTTGATATGATAGAGGGTTCATAAGAATGTCCAAAAAAAGGTATGCTATTAAAAAAAAAATACATTTACGTTGACAATCGGACATATAAATATCATCGGCTCGAACAGTCCAAAACAAGCCAAAGTCTCAAGTGAAGTCTTCCTCTCTGTCCCATCACTAAAATCCAGTTGATCTTCGTTTAATTATTACTTAAATACGAGCTGAGTTTAGCTTGTATTAAACAGATTATCTTTGAAGCAGGCTCAATAATTTGCGGGCGAGTTTAATTTAATATTAACTGGTGAGATCTTAATAAATACTGTGGTGTAGTGTAGGTACCCCTTTACAAAACTTTGTTTCTATTTTATGTTTATTTGGAATTTCGTAAAATGTAGATGTACACAGTAGGTACCTAACATAATTGAAGAATTAATATTTATAACCTTTGATCAACGGATCAATGTTTATAAGTTTTTTGCTAAAATGCTAATAAGTAAAAATTATGCTCGGTCGATTTCTCATTGAAAAGAAGAGTCACACGTGAAAGTAACTTTAAAAAAACGACTTAAGCCATTAAGACAATCTCTGACCATATTTACAAACAAAACATAATTTTCAAAATGTATCCACAGTTTATTTATTTATTTGATACACAAAACAATACAGTCTTTACATTGATTTTGTCTTTGTCTTTGATTGTCTTTGTTTTTGATTGATTGATTTTTCTTTTGTCTTTTAATTGACGGAGAAATAAGTGAACAAAAAAAAAATGTACATACAGTCGAATAAAGATACACCCTCCTATCTTGAAGTCGGTTAAAAAGAAACAAAGCGCACATTTCGATAAAACAGCCATTGGCCGCTTAAAGTGTTATTATAAGACCTGTTTCAAATAACTTTGAAGTTGGAGGAAAAAGTAAAATAAAACTTAGAGGCAAAAAACAAATTTGTTGTACATACATCCGGCTATTTCGCAAAGCACCCAATTCGTAACTTGAGTGCGACATTCGTGAAGTCTGTTGACGACCGATAACGCGCTACTGTGCTTGAAATGCACTATTCTTAAACCCAGGGTTGTCACTTGTCACATAACATATACCAGATTATACATGGTTAGTTGTAATCAGTTAGCTTCCATTTAAGGGCATATTCTGTACATCGAAACATACAATTTTTACTATGGCGCCAAAATAGAAATTGAGAAAAAAATATCAGCTGTTCCATACAAAAAGTTCATCGACCTTGGCAAAATGTATCGAACATCTGTTTCTTTTTTGCGGTTGCAATGGTGGGCACATAGTAAAAGTTGTTTGCTTTGATGTACAGAATATGACCTTAATTATAAGGATACTAAATGATTACAACTAACCCTGTTTAACAATATTAACTAATGATTATAGATAAATCATTCATGATTAACTTTGAATAAACAAATCTATTAACTGTACACCGAATACAGATCAAAAAATATATATCACTGATCTTACTTAATATTTTAAATGTCAAGGCTGTGTTTAGATGTTTGTAACTCAATCACATTAAAACGGCTGAAAAATTCGCTCTGGTATAGACGTAGCTTATATCTTATATCTTACACACTTCTTATCCTAAGGATCACGTGTGTAAACGCAGGGCACTTTTAACGTGAAATTTAACGTATCTTTAAAAGTTGTTTGGTAGAATTTCTATCATCATTTAAAATACTCGGTAATGCATGTTACAACTATACAATATACAATATACTATGCTACGATCTGCAAATTAATGAATTCTGGTTTTTTTCTGATTCTAAATAGGAACAAATGCTTAGCATCATTTGAAATTAGCAGATTATGAAAGCTTTAGTTGACAAACGAAACTTTAAAAAAACCAAACTTTAACAAAACTAATAAACCTAACTAACCTATCGTTGTTAATAAACATTCTAAAAATTTATACTGACTGAAAAATAAACTACATTTTTATAATTGAAACGATCTCTAATTATTTTTATAATTGAATAATTATATCAGGCAACCCTATACATCCGTCGAAACATTTCGCCTTAATAACTGCTGCATTGTGGCGCGAAATTTAAACACTATTGTTGCAAAACTAGCAGATTTAACATTCCAGCAAATTCTGAACATTAGGCGATCTAGGCGACACTACACCTACCTACATTATGTGGAAAATTGTCTAATCTTATGTATTTTATTAAATCTCCAATCTAGCTTAAATAGCCAATCTTTGAATGATCGAATTAAAAAAAGAAAACATTTTTTTTTATTTTTATTATTTTCGAATGAAATAAAGAAAATGAAATTGTATTTCTTTTAGATGACACGATCTATCATAACTTAATTGTAGATTTTAACTAGAATGAAAGCTATAATGAAACTTTTAAACTTTCGCGATTTGAACACATAATTATGTTTATCACCACGGCCATTGGAACTGGTCGAAATGTCGAGATACACAAAAAAAAAATTTGCAATCTATGATGTGTTACTGTATAAAGAAAATTTTCTTTTAGCTATAAAACTAACTTTTAACTAAAAAAATATAACCAATTAAATGTTCGAAGAAAAGAAAGCCAATAATTTGTTGGTAAAAATTAATCAATTAAAACAAGAAAATGATACAAAAAAAAACGAGGAAGTTTGCGTAATAATTACACACAAAAGGTAGATCCCAAGCTTAAATACTAGTTCCTTAGCTCCAGACAATAACGTAATGGTAAAACACGACCCTTGAGTCCTTAATTAAAATCATTATAATCATGCGGGGACACGCCCCCGTGCGAGAGAGATGGGTATGTTGAAAAATGACGTATAAAATAATATAGTCGCTCTGGCAGGTCTGTTAGCTTTTTACTTTTCAACCGACTTCAAAAAAGGAGGCTCTCAATTCGACTACATGTTTTTTTTGTTACTCGACTACTCCGCCAACAATGAATTGATTTTGTTGGTTCGATTATACTTCAAAGGTAATAATAAAAAAAAAAACTAAATATATATAAACTTTATCCAGATCGCTTCAGTAGGTAGGTTTGGTTTTTAAATCAAAATAACTGAGAAAATGCCGACGTTCTGCAAACATCGTCATTTATTCTGATATTCCTTCCAGTGTTTCCACTTTTAATTTTGGTTTTTCCCTAGTTTGTAGTCGAATTGTCCCTAAAATTCCCTAAAGAAAATTCAAAACTCCTTGATTTAGGGAGAATGGCCATAATAAAGAAAAAAATACCTACTTTTACAGTTTTTCGTGGCACTTAACATTAGATAGGCACTCTCATTCAGACGATTAATAGAATATTTTGTAGCTATTGGTCTGCAAATTCTACAAAGCAAAATAAAAAAAAACTAACTGTTGGTATAATACGACTTAGTTCCTATATCGTCTGTAACTACGGTCATAGTACAATGAATAGGTAACTAAAACTAGACAGGTTAGATTCATTACGAGTTTGAGACCATAAACAACGATTACCACACAACTCCCTAAATCCCTTTTGAAATGAAATGTCCCTACACATCAACAGCCGGCAGACGTCCACTGCTGGACGAAGGCCTCTCCCTTAAAGGGAGGTGTTGCCGTAATCCACCCTTGGCAGGTGAAAATGGTGGGAAATGTCCCTAACCCATACATAATTCTAGTAATATTTCCCTAAAACAGGGAGAAATCCCTAAAACTGGAAACACTGATTCCTTCTGATTCGGAGCCGATTTTGTAAATTTTACCATTAGGTAGTTATGTTGACTGTTGATTGGTAATACAGTTGCTATCTAAAGGTTACATTAAAATTAGGTAGTATGTTGGTATAATATGTTATTTTTTTTTTTTTTTTTTTATACAAACAATAGAGAGGCAAACAAGCATGCGGCTTGCCTGATGGTAAGCTCACCGCCGCCTATGGGCACCTGCAACATTAGAAATGTTGTCGATGCGTTGCCAACCCAGAGAGATATGAGTAGATGCCTTTTTTAAAACGCTCCATATTGTAATTCCTCGGAAAGACCTTCGCGGGGAGGACATTCCACATTTTGCAAGTGCGCGGAAGAAATGAGCGCCAGAAACGAACGGTGTGGGATTTCCAGATTTGCAAAATGTGGGGGTGAGCCTTTAGACGATGGCGGGATGTGCGGTAGTGGAACTCCGATGCGGGAATAAGGTCAAAGAGCTCATCAGAGCATTCCCCAAAAAACAAGCGGTAGAAGATGCAGAGGGAACCCACGTCCCTACGGAGGCTGAGTGGGTCCAGCTTGTTGGTGAGCTTAGGATTGTCGACAATTCTAGTAGCGCGTCGCTGTAGGGAGTCAAGAGGCTGAAGCTGGTATTCCGGCGCGCCATTCCAGAGGTGGGAGCAATACTCCATGTGGGGCCGCACTTGTGCTTTGTAAAGCAGAAGCCGCTGATCCGGCGTGAAGTATCGCTTTGCTCTGTTAAGCAATTAGCCTCTAAGTGACCCCGAAACTGGACTTCACCAGAAATGCTAACACCCAGGATCTCCAAGCTCTTGGAGATCTTGATCGGGATGCCCTGAAACCGCGGAGCGGCAACAAACGGAGTTTTCTTCGCAGAGAACGCGCAAACTTGTGTCTTGGTAGGGTTAAATCTTACAAGATTTAGATTATGTATTTTGTAGTAAAATAAGCAAAATTATATTTTCCAAGGCCTATCTAACATCTAGAGAGATTGACATACGAAGGAAAGTCGCGTGCGCATCTACACTGCTATAAACTACACCATCTCTGAGATAAATCACCATCCAGTAACACGTTACGCAACTTTATATTGCAGTTTAATTTAATTGCATAATAATTATGTTGGTTACAACTAGGAAATTTGATATACATATAATATTTAAAAAAAGTAAGTTCGTATAGGCTGAGTGGCCAGCCCTAGAGTTAATGTGCCGCCCGAAGGCCTGTGACATGGCTGATGGTTGTTGTTTTAGAAACTAGAACAAACAACCGGGACCAACAATTTAACGAGTCATCCGACCCACGGTAGTGCTCAGAAATATTTGCCAGTCACGGTCACCCATCCGAAGACTTACCGGACCGTCCGTTGCTTAACATTGGTGATCGTTTAGAATCACCTAGACAAGCTACGCCACGAGCGCTACATTCTATTAATTTCTACTTTTAAGTTAGTATCAATTTATTACAATATTAAAATGGAGTTTTTCGTAATATTATTAATAATTTGTCGTCTACCTATCTAGCTGACGAACGGCCAATGCTTCAATTGATATCCACACTGCGATTTTCTCCGCCAGGTGGTGCATCGTCGATGCGGCCATAGTCGACTATTAATCTCATACATTTTGTTGTTCTTGTTACAGTTTAATGGTTTTCCTCTTATTAGACTCGCATCCAGGAGGAATCTGCATATTATACTGTTTTGTATCCTTCAATCCTTTGCCTTGCAAATTAAAGCTCTGTCCAACATAAAATGTAATAACTATCTAACCTAAAAATCTATTTTCAGGCTGTTAATATAACAAGGCACAGTATCCAGTATTTTTCCATGGACTAGATTTATCGACAACGCCTTCATAAACATATTTATACCTAGACATAAGCAACAATTAAGAGGACGAGTACACCCAAATTGGCTACATTCGGGTTAATGTTTTGCCAAATGTACAAATTCGACAGTGCTGAAATTTTTTTTATGTACATCTAGATCATATTTCCTAGTTGACTATTGTTTCGAAAACACGTTTACGAATAATTTTCTCGATAGAAAAAAATCGTAAAATAACCTCTAAATATGAACTCCTAAGTAAAATTTTCCTTGTATTTTTGTATGAAGACACAACCAAAATTTGTAAAGGTTACGAATAATACTTTAATCTATCGTACTATTGAACTATTTTTTTTCTTACGCAATAACTTTATTGCAATTAATTATTTTGCAACAAAATTACTGTACGAAACGTGGCGCAAGCGCGCCGGCTTCTCTTTTTTACCTATGTAATTAGACAGATACCACAGACGCGCGGAGGATCAGCTATTGTCAGCGTCTTAACAAGAAAAAACTTGTTTTTGCCACATCCGGACCGCCGCTGGCGCAATCTGCGAAAAGTTTTGCTTGTGGAACCTCACTACGTTGCCTCTTTAAGAACCTATGTAGTTTATCAAAACTTTTAGCCATAACAGGGATCAAATTACGTGTGCTTGTATTTTTTGATGATTGAATGAAGTCAGCTGATTTTGCTTTGTATGGTTTATTTCAATTATTAGAATAGGCTAGATGACTGGTTTTTTCATTGTCTTATTGAAATGTGGCTCATTAATAAAGCTGATTAATAAAAACAAAATGAAAATCTGATCAAAAATAAGCAACTTATAAGCATTTTAATATCATGCTAGACAGAGAGGAGATTATGACGTCACTTCTCTTTACGCTATATAAATTCTATTCTGACAAGTATAGCGCACAGAGGCGTGACGTCATTTTTTGTTTTGTGGGAAAGGGACAGAGTTTTCTCTACCAAAAACTTTAAACGCTTATATATCAGAACATTATTAACCGATTTAAATTATTTTTTCAATAATCATATTATATTTACTTAAATTTTTCATCAAAGCTATTGTTTTCAACGATATAAACATCAGTCATCTACCCTATTGAAAACTTAATTAAGAAATTTATTTTTGTCTACTTAGTCTTAAGCCCGCTCCAAAAATTTTTTAAAAGGTGGTTCTATTTTCGACTGTATGTATTTTTTTTTACCTTTATGATCTGGGTATGTCCTAAAACTACACCCAGAACCACCAGAGAACGGGCAGCAGCGCCCTCTTAGTTAACGGCGGTGATTCTGCGATCCCCAAGCCGCCTGCCAAGCGTGGTGATTATGGCAACCCTGCCATTTAATCTCCCTATTAAGGGAGAGGCCTTCGATAGTGCAATAAAATAATTATATTAGTTTTTTTTTGCAATTTCTGACAAATAATGCAGCGTAATGATTTTTCCGCGTTCTCGCTATATCTCCTCGATGACAAACTTCGTAGCAGATAAGTTTTTCAAAAGCAAATAAAGGTTGCAACCGTTGCATCGATGACATTACGAACGTCGACTCGATCCTTTCTAAATCGAGTGAGCGGCAATACTCGTAAAATGCGCAAGAACACACACGTGCCGGTTGTTTAGACTGCGCGGCAGCGGCAGTCGGCGTGAGTTTATTGCATTCTCGATGACAGCGATTTGTGATACGAATTGCGAATTTATTAGAAATGTCGATAAATCGACGATTGATTGAGAATTAGTAGCTTCAAGAGACGTGCATGCAACCAGAGGTTTATTTGACTTGTTTTTTAGGGTTCCGTTCCTAAAAAGAAAAAAGGAACCGTTATAGGATAAATTCGTTGTTTGTCTGTCTGTCTGTCATGACCCCTTTTCTCTGGAACGCGTTGAGGTATCAAGTTGAAATCAATAATAATAATAATATCAAATACGTTTACGGTTCCTTGAAGCTGTAAAAAATCAAGGTCCTAAGTCAACGCAATAACATATTATATGTTCTAATCATCTGTTCTTTAAAATGGGGAATAAAATTTAAAAATGCTGTTTTCAAATATTTTTTGTCAGGGATGATTTAAGGAGGTGAAATGGGGGGAATGCTGTGTGGAAAGTTCTTTGTTTTTGACGTTATAGTGATGAAAATTGGTATTTGGGTCATTCAAGGGGTGGAGGTTGGGGGTTGATTGGGGGGTTTGGGGGGTTACAATTTTGCTCGGGATGAGTTAAAGTGGTGAATATGGAGAGGAAAATAATTTATTAATTAACACAGCGGTATGGAAGATACGAATTTGGGAGTGGGCCGAATTTCTTCCGTACGCGGGTGAAGTCGCGGGGGACCTCTAGTTTACCTATAAGGTTACACACAAATTCTTTTGTCCAGAAAGCTAGTCACTATTCATTTGTTTTCAAAAACAGTTCACAAATAGCCCCTTTAACTAGTCGTAAATAAAAGCACGAAGCAATTTTTTTTTTCTTTTTATAATAACAATCCAACGCGTTTACGTAAGAAACCCACATTTTGAAAAATCTCACATGAGATTGGGTGTTGGGGGAGGGGTTAGAATAAAATCTCACGACATCTCATCAGGGGGGAGGGAGGCACAGAAAATTAAAAAAAACACCTCACGTAATTTATGGACACCCCCTTAGAGTAAAGTGCTAATACCTCTACCTTCCCGACCCGAGGATGCTTTTAACAACCTCTATGATTTACTTTCAAAATGTCTTTATCTATTTACCCGACACTATCCAAATGACAAGGTATACAATAATAAAACGGCCAATTTATATAGAACTTCCGAATAAAATGTTGCGGGGGAAAGTACGGGTCTGTTTTTAGTGGGTGAGAGTAAGATGTATGTTAAACACCTTTGACAAATATGAACCTGTTACAAAGTATAATGACAGTAAGCTATATCATGTGATTGAGCACACAGCAGGGGTTTTGGGATATGACCGAATTACGGTCAACATTTTTTTTGGACGTCGTTCCTATTACTGAACTACCGATTCAAAATAAGCTTCATCTAGAGCATGAGGTATTATATCTATCCTCGTTGCATCTGTCAGTCTAAATGAGTGCGATAGTTGAGAGAGATAATATCACATGTTTTGTTTATAGGCTACTAAGGGTTCGTCGCAACCGCAAGGCGTACTTGTATAAAAGACACCGAAAACACTCATAATGTAACTATCGAGAAACACCCACTCAGGCAGCGCATTCTAATGCTTAGCGCTATCCACAATAAAAGCGAACTCAAACAAAACTCAAGCCTTTGTAGAGCGATAGACTCGGAATCGTGAATCCATCAACCCGTAACAGTGCCAGCGTGGTGGATATGACCCAATCGCCCTTTGAGATTATATCTATTTTTGTAGTGGTACGACTCTACTGCAGAAGCCGCCTGGGGAAGTACTACACCTTTGCCAGTTATTCAACCGCCAAGTAGTAGTGTGCAAGCATTACTGTGTTCCAGTTTGAAGAGCAATGTTACTAGAGAAATTACTGGGTATGAAGAGATTTAACATCTAATTTCTCAGGGTGAGGAGCGCAGTGCAGTGCGGCTCAGGGTTGTGTTCGCAAGTTCAAAATTCTGGCACTCCTCTGGCTTTTCTGGCTACTGTTAGTGCTAGGTGTGACGAGTAAGAGACTATCGAGAAACACGCACTCAGGCAGTACATTCAAATGCGGTATGCAAAATTAGAATCAAACAAAACACAAGCCTTTGTAGAGCGATTGACTCGGAATCGTGAATCCATCAACCCGTAACAGTGGCAGCGTGGTAGATATGACCCAATCGCCCTTCGAGACTATACCCGTATCCAACAGTGGACTAAAAAAACGCTTATTATGCAAACCAAATTACTGTAAAATGTGGCGGTTTGTGGTATGATGTTAAAGTTGATTTACTCGTACTGTTTATTTGCTACATTCACGTCTTAACCTGTTGTTGTGAAATGTTTGACGGACAAACTTTTGAACCAATATTGTGATTTAGTTGATATTGAAACTTAACGCCCTATTCTTAGAGTTTTAAATCTACGCAAACTATTATGGATAGGTTTGACAATAAGTCCACTTAAAGGGCTCTCTTATCGGTGTGTTATTTCTAGCGCTTTTAAGGTTATCGTGAATATTAATTAACGCTATATCCTTTTAGATAGGTTTCAATTAATAAATGTCAAATGCTTATAATGGTGGTGTTAATAGTTGATCTATGAAGTCTTATCATCAGCCAAAAAAAGGTCCACTGCTGGACGAAGGCCTCTCCCCTTAATTGGGAGAGGTTGCCATAATCCGAATCCCCGCGCATGCAAAAAAATACAAAATTATGGTTATTATCATCAGCCGGAAGACGTCAACGATGGACTAAGACCTCATCCCTTAATTGAAGCCATTTTTGTGACATTACTTTTTATTTTATTGTATTGGTAATTAACTATACTTAGTTATATTAGTACCAACGTTAATGATGTTACTAAATAAATATTTTTTATATATTTTTTTTCCATAGGCTTGGGTTACCTTAATCCCCACATTTGGCAGGCGGCTTGTGTATCGCAGAATGCTCACCACCGTTAACCGAGAGGACGCTGCTAGCCTGTCCTTAGGTGGTTCTGGATGCAATATTAGGACATACCCAGGTCCGACAGATCTATAAAATAAATAATCATTTATTTCAAGTATCATAGACTCATATTATAAATCATCAATTTAGCAGTCACATTAATAAGTACCATACACACAATTGAAATAGAAATTAAATTTGCAATTAATTTTGAAATTGAAATTAAATTTGAAATTAAACATTGAATTTGGAATTAAAATTGAGTTTGAAATTAAAATTATGAACTTAAAATAAAATTATATTTAAAATATCAAATTATAAAAATGACAATTCAATTGTATGATGTCAACGCAACAAACATATTAATAAAATTAAAATTATATTTAAAATTAAAATTACCTACCTCCACTACATTTGAGCTTCTACAGTGTGCAATGTGCAGTGTGCAGGCCGCAACAATGGTTAATGTATGGGCAATCTAACCTACCTGCTATCACGGCCAGCATGCTGTGAAGACTATGAAGATTTTAATATAAAAACTATTGTACTCAACATTATCCCGCTTATAGCTTTCATAAATATGAAAGTACCTCTTTATTTCTATCTGTACTAAACGGTTGATAAGCCGTCGAGTCCACAAAATATGAATGTTATGCGGTAGAGAGTCCGTTCCGACAAGGGATCATCATCATCATCATCATCATCATCATCATCATCAGCCCGGAGACGTCCACTGCTGAACGAAGGCCTTCCCCTTAGACCGCCACACTGTACGACAACCTGCCATTTGCATCCACCGGTTGCCCGCGACTTTTACAATGTCGTCGGTCCACCTAGTGGGAGGCCTTCCTACGCTGCGTCTTCCGGTTCTCGGTCGCCACTCAAGAACCTTTCTTCCCCATCGGTTGTCAGTTCTTCGAGCGATGTGGCCTGCCCACAGCCACTTCAACTTGCAAACCTTGCGAGCTATGTCGGTAACTTTGGTTCTTTGGCGAATATCCTCGTTCCGGATTCCGACAAGGGATACAATATAAATTTCCCGCGGAAAAATAACATAAATATTAAATTGGGGGGACATTTATTACACACAGCGCCATCTAGCCCCATACTAAGCAAAGCTTGTATTATGGAAACCAGATAGCTGATAGAATACTTATATAAAAAACTAGAAAATCACAGATACAAGAGCCGGATTTCGAGTAACTCCCATCCACCCCGGTGGACCTGGCGTCGGCGCTTAACGGGGTGGATAGCACACATCAAGTGTCATCTACCCCGGTATCGTTTAAACACCCGTAAATGCGATAAACACGAAAATCGCGAGTAAAAACGCAGAATACGGCTAGTCTAGTAAAGCATTATTTATCATATAATATTATTTGAAATGCGGAAACGTCTAAATGTATAAGTCACCAATTATTAATTTTTTAAGTTTCCTTACCTATATTATCATTGTATGTTTTTAAAGCTTAAACAGGAAGAAAAATTATGACCTCCGGCAGGACTCGAACCTGCATACGAGCAGTCGCTATGGGTTTCCGTCCCAACTGCTTTGCCAATTAAGCTACAGAAGTCTCTGCCTAAGACGCCAAATTTCCGAACCTGTTATAAGCTACCAACTAAAGCGTTGGTGGCGCCATCTGTAAATTTTTGTAACAGAGACTTCTGTAGCTTAATTGGCAAAGCAGTTGGGACGGAAACCCATAGCGACTGCTCGTATGCAGGTTCGAGTCCTGCCGGAGGTCATAATTTTTCTTCATGTTTAAGCTTTAAAAACATAGAAATACCATAAGTGTGGAATCACTTCATACTAAAATATTCAAAATATATTATCATTGTATGTTTTAAAAAAAGTAAAGAAAAAAAAATAAGGAGGAAATTAATGTAAAATTATCATATCGTAGCCTTTAGGCTTTAGACTTGGTTGAGACATCTAATAACCATTAAGATAGTATCTGGCAGTATATTCAGATTCAGTAATAGAAGTACGCAAGTTTCATTACTAAATACAGTTACGAGTACCCATGAATCAGCAGTCTACATTCGTTTAAGGTTGGAAAGCTAGCCGGTATCGGCGTGTAAGGTCCTTTCGCATTACACTTTACACCTGCAGTATAAATTGAATATAAAGCATTTTACAGTTCTATGTTTATATACGGAATATTTACCGTAAATATATTGTGAATGACCTCCTGAGATATTTCCTAACAAAAAAAAACCCCCTAGAATCATCCATAAAACTGCATTGAAAAATCGTGATAATTTAAAGCAGTATTTTGCAAAGCAATTTATTTGCATTGGAATTTATTTGCATTGGTGTCTTTTCTAGTATTTCATAGGTAATCAGATTTAAATATGAATTATATACAAAAGAGACTTTATTTAATTACGTTAATTTTATAATTTTGTGTTTTGTCCCTAAACACGTAACTCACACAGACCGACAGCTCTTTACAATGTTCGAGATAACGGGTAAGAAATAATTGATTTTGTGATGTATATTACCTGCGATGGATTATTGATGAGATGGTTGTAATTAGAGAAGCGTCAATTGAGAAGTCGATTTGTCGGTTCAGTGACAAGTCTAATGTTAATTAATAAACGAAATGACTTCTAAATGATTGCTCTTTTGTGGTGATTGGCACATTCCACAATATTGTGAGCACACCTGGAGAAGTATCACATCTTTGCCAGTTATAAACAGCGAAGCAGTAGTGTGCAAACAATACTGTGTTTCTGTTAGAAGAGCAATGTTACCAGATAAATTACTATGCATGAAGAGATTTAATATCTAGGTAGGTATATAATATCTCAGGGTGAGGCGCAGGGTTTTGTTCGGAAGTTTACATTCTACTGTTATGGGCAGGCGTGATGCTGGGTCCCCGTCGTTTCATATAACTACGTTTCATATAATTTCGCTTGAACTAACAACGTTTCGTATAACAATCGTTTTGTATATTTTTAGTTTACATAATTTTTGTTTCAAATACCATTCGTTTGATATAACAACGGTTGCGCTAATGTTAAAATGGTAAAATGTTTATTTGATATAATATTCGTTTGAGTGATTTTTATCTAATCCTATTTCATATACCCGACTTGAGTTGGTTAGTTTCAAAATGGGTTACAGATCCGAATCAGAGCACCCCGACTCCACCTAGGCTTGTGATCCCTACCCCTAGAGTGTATATAAAAATCGCGGGAGCCAGAAGCTTAAGGCAGGTCCTGAGGATTGGGCTCGCCCTCCTCAGGGGCGACCGCTAGAGCTTCTGGCGGGAGCCCACCCGGAGTCTCCTCCACTGACAGAACCGAGTCAGGCAACATGCGTCAGGACGTTTAGTTTGTTTTTTAAAAATTAAAACCCAATTCCGACCGGACGGATGGGGAGACCATCTGTATTTTGTAAATATATATATATATTTTAATACTTACCTGCCCATTCATCATCATCAGCCCGGAGACGTCCACTGCTGAACGAAGGCCCTTAGACCGCCACACTGTACGACAACCTGCCATTTGCATCCACCGGTTGCCCGCGACTTTTACAATGTCGTCGGTCCATGTAGTGGGAGGCCTTCCTACGCTGCGTCCTCCGGTTCACGGTCGCCACTCAAGAACATTTCTTCCCCATCGGAACACACCCATTACTTAGATTTATTTATTTAACAGATATAAATTTAAATAAATATTAGGTCAAGTATAATTTTTCGTAATGAATATTCGGCAAACAATATTGTTCAAAGTGAACACTTATGTGAAATGAATTTTTATAAAATGAATTATTATGCAAAATTATATTATAGTAAATAAATATTAGGTGAAATAAATAATTATGCGAACTGATTTTATATGAACTGAAATTATATCAAGTGAAATTATAGGAAACGTTGTTAAAAGAAACAAAGGAGAACCCGTGATGCTTACCACCAGGCGAATGTCTCGCGCGTTTGAGACGCGAAGCTTCATATAAGCTTCAAAAAAAGTTTTTTGAAGCTTATTTTAGTTTGTTTCGTGCACGTCTGTGTCTCCAAAGTTACGTATTATTATATTCGCATTACAACAGGGTTGTGGCTCGAGCTATTTAAAATACACACTTGTGTTAGAGGTAGCGGGTGAGACGTGTCGATGCATACCTCAGGGTGGGCTAAGGCATACGCTGTAGCGAACTGTAGTAAAGTTAGTTTTTAAAAAGCAGGACGTGGCCGCATACCCTTGGTGCTGTTTTTTATCCTTAAGGTGTGTAAGCCTTGTGTAAGCCTTCTTATGTAAGCCCTTACATAAGAACTTTAGGTTTTAGGGTTTTATTCACCCCCCTGGCAACGCCCATGTTTAGGGGTGAAGCAGACGAAGTGGCTCACTGCGGGGCGTTCCTCACGAATATTGCACAACGACGCGACGCACAGTCCCTATTTTGTCGTCACCTGTACTTATTCAGGTGTACTAAATTACGGTTATTATATTATATATTTTTTCAACGATGTGATCGAAACTATAGTTGGAGTGCCAATTTCAATTAAAAGTGATCACGGATCCCGCCAAAAATAACATGGCACGTCTGTTTTCATAGTAAATAGTTTTTCTGCCTTTCTTCCCAGTCATCACTTCGCCTAGCTACTTAGAGTCAGTTCTTTATCCTAGGTGATATAACTGACTGATGCGAATGTTTGTAAAAATAGAGGAAAACTGGCGTATGTATGTAAGTATATTTGTGCGACGATAACTTGCAAACCGTTGATCCGATCTTTATTCTGAAACTTTGTAAGGAAGTAATTCGTGCAAATACAATTATCAAGTTTGAATATGACCCAATTTGGACGATGGGCTTGGAAGATAATGGGATTCGCAAGGTCCCAGTTCGCTGAGAACCACTAGTTACTATAACATTACTCTTTTGTATTGACAGTCTGGTATAGTCGCTTCCCCGCTATCTCCGATCACTTGTCCCACAAAGCTAGGGTGGGCTGTGAAATCGCACATTACGAGCTGGCATATCAAGGGGACTCTGACCCTACCATGCAGGTACGATACCAACTTATCTAAGCAGCGAAATGAGGGAGCCACCATCGTATTTCCTAAACATAACTGATAACAACCTATGACAAGTTTTTGTTACATCATTTTACTAACTCTAGAGATCAGTAAGACTATAGGTATGGTGGTTTGTCTCCAAAATGGACAATATCTCGACGTTATTGTTATGGACAAATCTGTTATAATTGACGCTGTTATGGGGGTCTGACGAGTATAATAATGGGTTTCCTGGTAATTATAATAAAGGGTTTGATGTCTGGCATTGGAGAAGATTATGGGGTGCAAGATACGGGATTAACATAAATGTACCAAGATAAATTATACGGAATGTTTTATCATATAGGTATGTAAGGGGAAGTCTAAAAGTAGAACCAGTGACTGAAAAATTAAGGAGTGGAAGGCTAGCATGGTATGGGCATGTCATGAGAAGAGAAGAGAGCCATATAACTAAAAAAGCCTTAGAAATGATGGTAAGCGGTAAAACCGGAAGGGGGCGCCCTAAAAAGGAATGGATGAGCTGTGTAAAAGATGATATGCGTGTAAAGGGAGTGAATGCAGAGATGACAAATGATAGAGTGAAGTGGAGAAAGGAAACATGCTGTGCCGACCCCACCTAGTGGGATAAAGGCAGGAAGTTTTATCATATAGGTATAATAAAACATGAACGTGGTTTAATTCCAATTATTTCATTAGTCGAAATTTCGAACTGATAAACAGTGGAATGGGCTGCCCTAGTGGGTGTTTCCCGATAGCAAAGTATACTAGCCAAATAATATATACTAGCCAAATAATATATACTAGCCAAATAATACTATAGTAGAATATTACCCGATAGTTACAAAGTTATAATCTAGGTGCTTTCAAGGTTTTTTCTTTTTTTCTTTTACAGCTAGTCGTTCACCTGGTAGTAAGCGTCACGTCTGCCACTAGCAGTAGCAGTGCCAGTCGCGAGTAAAATCGGTTTCTTCTATAAGCGTGCTCCATCGTAGACTGCATCTTCGCTTCAGCGACAGTGATAATAGAATGGACGGGCCCAGCGCTTGCAAATCGTTGAAAATTAACAAGTCAACACAATCAAGCATATCTAGCTAAAAGTGTGCATATTACATTTGCCAGAAAATAGAGATAGCGAATCTAATTACGGCATGACAAAAAGAGAACACATGTACATGTATTAGAAGTTTGTATTATCGTATCGTACGGCTCGCATGTCGCAAAGACAGAGTATCACTGACGCGAGGAGAGCCGGCGCTCAACATAATGGTCTTCAAAATCCGTGCGCTTATTTCCCGTCTATTTATTTTATCATTGTCGCTGCTTCGCTTAACATTACGAGATGGCAGTCAAACGCAAGCCAAGAGTAAAAAAAATACTTAAGAGGGAACACGGTCTGTGATTCTCCATACAAATGTATTCCCCTATTTTCTTCCTGGATAATGTCTCTAGACTCTAGATTAAACTTAGTCTAAAAAAAAAGATTGCTCTAGACTCTAGAGTTTTTTAAAATTTAGGTCTACCGTAGGCATGTGTCTGTCTCTGTCATTTTCTATTTTTCAGCAATGAATTGCTTAAGAAAATATGACCCTCCAAATATCACATGAAGATTTTTGAAAGGGAGAAAGATTTTTCCTATCAGGGGCTTTGATTATCTACTTTTAAAAGAAGACATATGGTCATACAAAATTACCATTAATCGTCCTTTTGATATTATCTATTTTTCATGGGGAACTGAATAATAAATTATAAGTAAATAAAAACAATTGACGTGCATAGTCTCGCAAAAACTAGAAAATATTTCGACTTTGCGATCAAACGGCTCGGCCAGTCTTGATAAAATTCAGAGTTACAGAGCTAGCTGATTTGGCAAGTACATGATAGTTGAAACTGTGAAAATAGACAAAAGATAAGTTTTTTGTCGTCATTGTCATCATCATTTTTTATCACCATGAAACTAATATGGTAAAGCCAATAGAGTCACAAATGACGCGCCGCTGCCGTTTGAGCAACAAGTTAAAATAAAAAAAGAATAAAAAAAAATTGGTGGACATTTTCACACAGCGCCATCTAGCCCCAAATTAAGCAAAGATTGTAATATGGAAAACCAGATAGCTGATATAGCATACATAAATACTTTTTATTTTTTTAAATACATTCTTAACGCACACAATATAAATGTAAATGTACAATATAAATATAAATGTATGTAATATAAATGTTTGCCCTGGATGGGGATCGAACCCACGCCCTACAGCTCTGAAGGCAGACATGCTACCAACTGAGCTATAAGGAAGTCATATAGTTAGCTCCTTTTTGCTCTAGATGGTCTGCTGTGCTTGAATTCTCACATTATCCCTATAAATGAAAAAAAAGTCATTTACAAAATGAACTACAAACAAGACATTCATCGTCATAATCCAGAAGACGAAGAATCGTGAAGACGTCCATTGCTGAACGAAAGTCTCCCCCTTGATCGCGATCCTCAAGCGGCCTGCAAAACGTGGGGATTATGGCCACCACCCCTTTGCAGGTGGCTTGGGGATCGCAGAATGCTCACCACCGTTAACCGCTGCTGCCCGTCCTCCGGTGGTCTTGCATGCAGTTTTAGAAGGTTTTAGGTCCACCAATAGAGACACAATAGAGATAGGGGGAGGCCTTCGTTCAGCAGTGGACGTCTCCGGGCTGATGATGATGATGATCAGAAACACGACCGACGCGACATCGTCATAATTAAAATCAACCCATCTTAGACTAATAGGTCTTACTTCAATGCAACTCATATTAATCCACAACTGGCCAGAAGCATCTTCTTCAAGAAATTATCACAAATATTTTCTTTATTGACTGCCAAATAATGTACCCTGATTAGTTGTAAGTTGTTCTATATTTCTGGTGTGCAATAAAGTTGTATTGTATTGTATTGTATTAACTGTATTTACTTCACAACTTGCCTAGTGGTCTGTTATCCTTTAAAATCTGGTCGGAATATCAAACGGCCCGAACCGTAATTTACGTCAATTCGACAAAACCCAGTGTTATTGGCTGTTAATCGTCGCACAGTGGTGTAAGAGCTCTCAAAAGTTATGTATTCGTCACTTTGTCGGCGCCCCGGTGGTGCGGTCGTCGCGTTTTTTGTCCACATCATCGCCTGTGTTGACCAAGGGATCGACAGGTGGGCTAACTAGTCTTGATACTCGATTATAAATGGTTCAAACATTTCTTAAAAGGTATATTTTGAAAGTAATCTCTTTTAGAAGAGCTTTTGAGCTTACGGCGCAAAATCAGGTAATCAAAGTAATAATATATATATATATATGTATACGAGCGAGACGTTTGCTGGTGGTAAGCGTCACGCCTGCCCATAACAGCAGTAGTGCCAGAATTTTGAACTTGCGAACAGAATCCTGGGCTGCACTGCACTGCGCCCTCCCTATTAAGGGAGAGACCTTCGTCCAGTAGTGGACGTCTTCTGGCTGATAATGATGACGATGATGACTGCACTGCGCTCCTCACCCTGAAATATTAGATGTCAAATCTCCTCATGCCCATTGATTACTCTGGTAACATTGCACTTATACCAAAACACAGTAATGCTTGCACACTACTTCTTGGTGGTCGAATAACTATATATAGGTACTTTTATTTTATTTCAAGGAATTCAACAATGGAATGCAGCTAGCTTTCTTGGGACTCTTCCACGTAAGCATCAAGCATCAATGCTTTTTGATTAATATTAATTTAAAGACTATTGATGATTTGATTAATATTTGAAATGTTTAAATACGTGTGAATAGTGAGACCGTGAAACAATATTTTTGATTTTTTTTTAAATTTTTTTTGGAGTTCTAAAAATATTATTTAATTGCATATTATTATCTTTTTAATGCGAGTCTCAGTTATTTACTTAAAGTGAATGATTAATTAAGGAAATTGTTGAGTAAGTATATTCTTACTAATTTATACGAACTGGAATAGTTTTTAAGTCATTAAATAATTATATTATGGATGTAAAGGTTATCAAAACAAGATATTTATATACTTTCCATAAAAAAACATGGTCCGGATGACACGTTAAATTGTTGGTCCCGGTTGTTTGTCCTATATTTCCGTAACAGCAACCGTCAAGCCACGTCAGAGGCCTTCGGCCGGCACATTAATTCTGACACTAAGGCTGGCCACTGAGCTTATACGAATTTACTTAGTAAAAAATAATAATGCAAAGTATCAAAACCATTTGAAAGTAAAAACGGCGGCACATGGCGGATACAATGGATACGTTTTAAAAGCATTTTTTGTTCGACCACGACGTCGTCGTCGGCCCACTGTGCAATTCGAAAGGCACATAAATATTGATGCCTTCACATTTACTACCTACAATTACGAATTTAATTAGAACGCTCTGTCTTTTTAATTAAATTAAACTAAGAGTGTTCTTCGGGCGACCTCTTTGTCGAAGTTGGACAATCTGTCCAAGGTAGTTGTAGTGGTCAACAATTTCAAGAGTATCGTTCCCAACGACAACCGGTAAGGGCACAACATGGACGTTGAACATGGTCTTTGTCTTGTCCATGTTCATTTTAAGACCCACCTGTTGGGAAACTGAGCATAGTATTGAGGTTCTTCAGCGACTCTGCCATGATGACTATATCATCGGCAAAGCGAAGGTGAGTGGCGACCGCGAACCGGAAGACGCAGCGTAGGAAGGCCTCCCACTAGGTGGACCGACGACATTGTAAAAGTCGCGGGCAACCGCTGGATGCAAATGGCAGGTGTCGTACAGTGTCGCGGTCTAAGGGGGAGGCCTTCGTTCAGCAGGTGAATTTGCGAACACAATCCTGCACCGCATTGCACTGCGCTCGTCACCCTGAGATATCAATGTTAAATATCTTCATACCCAGTAATTTCTCTGAAATTAATGTTTGTTTTGATAATAGTAATCGCGCAAATTTGCACACAGGGCAAGGAAAATCGAAATCAATAACCAAATACTATTTCGTCAACTAAACTAATTAAACAAACTGAGATTTTCGCGGATGGGCAGGTTAGTAGGGTACTTAATTCCAGAGACATTGCAATAATAATGTGTTTATAATAAAGTACCTATCTAATTATAATAATAAAGTAACTATCGCGATGTCTCAGGGAAAATAATTATTTAAAGTGTTAACTTTATTACTGAGAAATTTTATTCAAAATCACAAATTAGCATCGATATTAAAAAAAAAACAAATAATGTCCCGAAAATGCAATCCTTTCTCGTTGAAAAGATAAATTGTTTACAAGATAAATAAATAACTAATTAACAAAACCACGTTAAGTACGAAAGGTTAAATTTGCTTTAACTTGCTAACCGTTGCACAATAGGTTGACGAAATGTTACAAAAGTTTTAACATAAACACGAGTAGGTTAAACACAACAAAGGTTTTATCCTAATGGTATGAGTAAGTTAATGAGGTACAAATGCTACTCAGGGCATCTAGTAACAATCTTTAGAACGAGCGATTACCAAAAAAATAAGAATTTTCTGAGGTCATTGTTTTAAAATTTTTTTGAACGTTTGCTTTGACTTTAGGTAAAGAATACAATGTAATTGATTTACACTATTGAAATTACCTGTAATAATAGATGTAATTTGGATTTTTAAAAAAAACAGGCCAAGAAAAGTAAATGGTTCGAAACTTTCAATATCTACTGCGAAAATAAAGTAACTTTTTACTTTAAGCATTGTAGAGCCAAATCAAGGCATCTTGGCTCTGCCAAAAGGTAATTACAGTGACCTTTTTATCTAGAACGACTCATCAATCAATCAATACAGGTGTTAGTTTGAACACCGTTATCCTTCTATGATATCATTGTACTCATCATTATGAACAACTTTTACTATGGGACCAATTAAAATCACGAAAAAAACAGCTGCTACTATTGTTAGCTGTTACAAAAAGGTTCATCGATCTTGGACCAAATGTATGGAACAGCTTTTTTTTTTCGTGATTTCAGTGTTGGCTCCATAGTAAAAGTTGTTCATAATGATGAGCAAAATGATATCCTAGAAAGATAATGGTGTTCAAACTAAGACTCGGTGTATAAAAGGCTCTGTCCTGACTGACTGAATGACTGATAGACAACGCACAGCCCAAACCGCTGGTCGTACAGACTTGAAATTTGGAGGATATATTCGTCTCGATGCGTAGGGGTGTACTAAGAAAAGATTTTTCGAAATTCGACCCTTCATCATCAGCCCGGAGACGTCCACTGCTGAACGAAGGCCTCCCCCTTAGACCGCCACACTGTACGACAACCTGCCGTTTGCATCCACCGGTTGCTCGCGACTTTTACAATGTCATCGGTCCACTTAGTGGGAGGCCTTCCTGCGCTGCGTCTTCCGGTTCGCGGTCGCCACAGGACTAAAAGTCACGAAAATCTAGATTTGGATAGTTCATTTAAAATAAAAAAGTTATTAAAAAAATGGCAGGGACGATTTAAGGGGGGGGGGGGGGGGGGGGGGGGGGGGGGGATGTTGTATGGAAAGTTTTTTGTTTTTGAAGTTATAGTGATGAAAATTGATATTTGGGGAGTTCTTTCAAAGGCCCCTTTGAATGAACTCCCCAAATAACTAGTTGGGGGATGGGGGGAGTTGGTAGAGTTGGCAGAGTCGGTAGAGTCGGTAGAGTCGGTAGAGTCGGTAGAGTTGGGGGGGAGGGGCAGAAAAATTGCTCGGGATGATTTATAGTGGTGAATTTTGGGAGCGGGCCGAATTTCTTCCGTACGCAGACGAACTCACGGGCGACCTCTACTTCTACTATAAGGTAGTTACCATACATAGCACATTTATAAACTAGGTTCGCAAGTTGAAAACTACCAGATCAATTGCAGTTATACTAATCGTCACAGTTCTCACGATTCTGTTGCTAGTACAGTGTTACCCGTCATGTCCAATAAATAGAAGTGCTTGAATTTATAAAAACTGACGTGATTTTGACAAGTTTTGTTTTATTTCTACGGGAATAATCACGTTTAATTAAATCGGATACTCCGACTACAGTTTCGATTACATCCGGTGTTCTTTTTCAAAGAGTGAAAACAGAACCAGAAGCGCGTGCGGCCGCGTCCTGCTTCGCAAAGGTCACCGGATGTGATCGAAACTATAGTCGGAGTATCCGATTTAATTAAACGTGAGTATTCTCCTATAAATAAAACAAAAAGTGCTAGATTTGGTTACATATACATTATAAGTTTAGTATTAAGTCGGCAGTAGGCGTCAAGGATCGACAAGTTGACGGCTCGAACTCATCGGTGGGCGCGGCTAAAAAGCATGCTCTCTTCATCAAACAAACTGTGGGAAAGGGCGAAAGAAAGATAAATGAGCGCGCAATTTTTTTTTGTCGACCTTTGGCTGCAGTAATGTGGTTGAATAAACTCCGAGTTAATTTATTCCAACTTAAGTTATTTGAAATGTTTGTGGACTAAACTATGCCGCTAGTAAAATTATTTTAGAGTTTTCGTATTCCTTATGTTATTTATTTACGTCCAATGTGGCGTTAAAATTGAGCTAAAATACAAGATGTTTCCTGGCTCATAACTTTCATGTTTATTTACTTTCGTAATAATTTACAATCCTAGATAATGAAGAGATTAATCGATATAATACTTAGTCTTGGACCAACAAAATCACATAGTGGAGTAGTAATACTACCGCGTTTCTATGGAGAAGTGACCAACTTGTCTACTCTGCAAATATCCTGATGATATAAATAGTTAGGAATGACAATTCAATTCAGAAATATATGCTTCAAATTTATAGCTCGTGTCATCATAATATTCAAACTCAAAGGTCTGCCGACCAATGTGCAGCAGTACAATTACACGCTTCTTATCTTAGTTCGCGGTGGTTGCGGTGATGATAACTTAATTATTTTTTTCTACCAAGTGACGAGACTAGCGGGACGTTCGCCTGGTGGTAAGCGTGAACACAATCCTGCGCCGCACTGCACTGCGCTCGTCACCCTGAGATATTAGATGTTAAATCTCTACGTACCCAGTAATTTTTCTGGTAACATTGCCCTTCAAACCGGAACACAGTAATGCTTGCACACTACTGCTTGGCGGTTGAATAACTGGCAAAGGTGAGGTACTTCCCCAGGCGGACTTTGTAGTAGAGTCCTACCACTACAGAACTTGGGTACAATCTTTCTAGAAGTTTAATTTGACTCAGAACGAGATGGAGATCTCAATCTGAGTCAGTTGTGAGGAGGTTTGCCTTTCTGTGGAAACTATAATGTTACGATTTGAGTAGTCTTGACGAAGGTTGACTCATGCAGAAGTACACGTATTAAACGACAAAAAAAATTGGTGTTCCATAGAAAGATATCATTCAACATTGACGAAATGTATGAAACAGCTGATATTTTCGCGTTTTCATATTTGAGTTTATTAACAGTTATTTACAATGATTAGTACAATGACCTTCTTTTGGCTTAGTAATGCCTGTAACCCTGTATAGCAACAACAACATTTAATAAATATATTCTGACCACTTGCCACTTGTGTCACACAACAGCTTCGTAAAAATAGTAGTCGGCTGACAACCGTAGTGATAATCACTATTATGGGGTTTCCATTCGTCCTGGCAACACCAATTACCACATTACACGATTATGAAATAAGATTGGACCGGTGCCCGTTGAAAGGTCAATCAAGCAAATCGCGCTTGTATTTACGGCAATGCAAATGAGCTTATGCTCGAGAATGTTTACAATAATTTGACATTATTGAAAGTTGTGGCTGTGGAGCATAATAATGGAAGTTATTAGGCGTGTATGTAGGCTTTGGAGTACTACATTAGTATAGCTAATGTTGGTATGTCATGTTGGTGTTCTTAATAAATAAATAAATAAATAGCTACTACCATATAGTGTACCACAGTAAACATAAGTTTTACGGTAGTATACCTACATGTAGATGACTGATGTTTATATCGTTGAAACCATAGCTTTAATGAAAAATTTTAGTAAATATAGTATGTTTGTTGAAAAAATTATTTAAATCGGTTAATAATGTTATGATATATGAGCGTTTAAAGTTCTTGTTAGAGACAACTCTGTCGCTTTCCCACAAAACAAAAAATGTCGTCACGTTTTACTTGTCAGAATAGAATTTATATGGCGTACAGAGAAGTGACGTCAAGATTTGCTATTTCACCTCTCTGTCTAGCATATTAAAATGCTTATAAGTTGCTTATTTTGGTTCAGATTTTCGTTTTCTTTTCATTAGTCAGCTATATTTATGGGTCACATTTTAATAGGACAATAAAAAAAACCAGTCATCTAACCTATTATGCCTGGATTAATCAATGAAATTGTTTTTATTTCTTGCTGAGAAAAAAATATGCAAATATATTATAGTAGAGTAGAGAAATGCTCTACTATACTCTTTTAAGATGTACGAGCTTATCAAGGATATGTAAATCAGCGATATATACAACGTGTAACAAAAAGGTTCAACAATACGGAAGGGCATGTAAATACTCATCATTATGAACAACTTTTACTATAGGGCCAACCCTGAAAACGCGAAAAAATATCAGTTGTTCCATACATTTTATCCAAGGTTAATGAACTTTTTGTATGGAACAGCTGATTATATTTACGCGATTTAAGGGTTCGCCCCATAGTAAAAGTTGTTTATAATGATAAGTACATGCATGCCCTTTCGTATTGTTGAACCTTTTTGTTACACGTTGTATATTCATATATATCATTCAGCTACTGAAAAAAGCTTACTACCATTAAAAATTTTTTTTTACTGTTCGTATGATTTATGGGATACAAAAGTTTTTTTTAAAAAGAGATAAAATAACTTAATAAACCTTGATCATAGAAAGTGGCCTATGGAATAATATATTTTGTTTAATACAAAGTACAAAGTTTTTTTAGAGCATAAACAGTAAGAAAAAATAGCTTCTTAAAACTTTCTCACTGTTTATGCTTTTAAAAACAGAAATACTCAGTGTGGATAAAACTTCATATAAAAATATTCAATATTTATAAAAATTAATATCATCATCATCATCATCACCGTTTTTCATAATCACGCAAGTGAAGCTGCGGGGCGCAGCTAGTTATTATATAAAAATAGTAACACATACGAATAGTAAGACAATTAAATGGCTATGTGTTTATTCGCCAAGTGCAATTTTTCGGGTTCCTCCTCGTGGTCAAACTGGATAGTCTAATCTAAGTGATTTGTGCAACAGGAAAAAAATCCTTGCAGTCAAATTGACTTCTTTTGACTACAGTCATAATTTTTCTTATCTATAGATCTCCGCAAATTAATTTTGTTCCGAAATATAACAGTTATATTTGATACCAGAACGCCAAGCAATGCGGCCAAGCTTTTAAACTTAATCATTAACTTGTTTTAAACCTTTACGGCCTAATAAACTTATCCATCAATACTTTACGAATCGCGTCGACGTCTCGACGTTTTCAGTATTTAAACCGCTTTTAAGTAAGTTACTTGTTTTTCCTTAAGATTGTCATTAGGGACCAAATGGACAGCAGTGCCGAAATGTATAGTGTTATTGGATTTTAATCTTTGTGTAACAGGTTTAAAGTTATCATTTAAAACAATAGTCTTAAGCGCGCTTGAGACTTTACTTTATTGTTGAGCGAAGGTCTCAGACTCTGTTGAGGCAAATCTGGTATTTGTAGCGGTTGCACAAAGTAGACGTGGGAAAATTGCGTGCGGTACCACTTTTGCAAGACAACATGACCTTGCACCAAACCCAAAACACACAGAAGCCAAAAACAAAGAGAAAAACGAAAAACACAAGATTTTCGTACCTAAGGCACCTAAAAAAAAAAAATTGGTGATTTATTAAAATTGGCGATCAAAGAAAACCTTACCGTGCCAAATCAGAGTCACAGAGCAAGATTTTCAAGCAAACCATTGCATGCCCCCTGAGCCGCATTATAGAGTTTATAATTAAACAAAAAATGATTTTTCGAGAGTTGATGTAAGTATAAAATGGTGGTGTTTTATTCATTAAGTGCTGATTTATGCGTATGAGTGTAGGCAAGTTACAGGTATAATGGGTGAAATATTTGTTTTTTTTCGTGTTGTTCTCAAAACTCTGAAGAAGCTTGTAGTAAAATTGCCACGACTTTACTAGGGCATGCCCGGGCTTTACTGTGGCTTTCTGTGTGTGACTTTGACTGTGACTAAGACATATTTGACTGGACTTCTTCAAAAACTTGAAATATTAAAATATAAGTCTTTGATAAGTGCGACGCAAGTGAGGACATTATGGAACTGAAACCTGGTCTTTAACTGTTGGGCTTTTGGACAAACTCAGAGTTACACAACGGGCAATGGAGAGGCTATGTTAGGAGTTAGTTTGTATAAAATCCGGAACAAGGATATTCGCCAAAGAACCAGAGTCACCGACATAGCTCGCAGGGTTTGCTAGTTGAAGTGGCGATGGGCAGGCCACATCGCTCGAAGAATTGTTAACTGATCGGGAAGAAAGGTTTAGTGGCAACCACGAACCGAAAGTCGCAGCGTAGGTAGGTCTCCCACTAGGTGGACCGACGACATTGTAAAAGTCGCGGGCGACCGGTGGATGCAAATAGCAGATTGTCGTACAGTGTGGCGGTCTAAGGGGGAGGTCTTCGTTCAGCAGTGGACATCTCCGGGCTGATGATGAAGTGCGATGCCGTAATCCTCTTAGGAGGAAAGAAGAAGACAACAAACCGATGAAAGCGGCCGTAATGTCATTAACTGACATCAATTTTGGCTGATAAAGCCGTAAAGAACACGTGGTGTCAAGACCTGTTGGTTAAAGAGAAAATTCTAAGGAAACCTTCATCTAATATCAGATGATATGATCAAACACTACCCTGTTAACCATAAAAACTTAGATCTGCTTGGCACTCACGTCTCCCTACATAATAAAGCATCCGATGGTGTAACCATAGACCTGAGACATAAGTCCCGAGGTTTGGGGTGAAGTTATGGTAAGGGATGTTTTATGAGTACTCATTCTGCACCGCCTAGGGTGAAATCAAAGTAAAATTACCGATTCCGGGAAATGCGACACCAAAACACAATTTTATATCGCATGGGTGATGGGAATTGACACCTAAAGTACATAATTTTATATCGCATGGGTAACGGAATTGGCACCAAAAGTAGGTAATTTTTATAGGTTTGTTCCCAACGAGTAACGCTATCTACTTTTCCACTGTTACTCAATATATCGGCGATATATCTGATAAATAAAAGAGAGAAATATTGGTTGTATAAAACGGGATTTTATGAGCAGAAATCAGAGTTTCATAAAGTTCTGTTAGCTAATAAACTCTGCACGTTCAATGTTTACTGATATTTTATAAGACTATACGTAAAAATACACAAAAAATACTACTGTGTTTTAGGGTCTACATTTTTAAATTTGTATATGAATAGTTCATTTAAAATAAAAAAATGCTGTTTTCAATATTTTTTGACAGGAATGAATTAAGAGGGTGAAATGGGGGATGAAATGTTAAATAGAAAGTTTTCTGCTTTTGAAATTATAGTGAAAAAAATCTATAATAATCTAAATGTATTGATAGTACATTTTTAAAAAAAACTTTTTTTTTCAGGGATGTCTTTGGAGTAAAAGTACGGGTGAAACTTCTTATTTACTTATTTATTTTACTTTCTTTGTTTAAAAGTTATGGTTATGTTATTGGTGTAAGGATTGAATTCTGGAAAAAGTAATGCTCGGAATTATTTAAAGTGGTGAATATGCGGAGGAAAATAATTAGTGATTAACCCAGCGTATGAAAGATACGAGTATTTGGGAGCAGGACGATTTTTTTCCGTACGCGGACGAAGTCGCGGGGACCTCTAGAATAAAATATTCAAGGTATTCTCTCCTTGCTACCTACTTTGATAAATGATAACACCATTGATCATAAAAAAACGGTTCCAACAACCCTTCATTCAACAATTCAACAAAAAATATCGTGGAGGCCAGGAGCCGTGACTAATTTGTGGGCTAGTGTGAGAACTAAGATATGAACCGGTGTATCGATTTAAAATGAATTTATGTGTAAGTTATCATCTGTCTATACTTAGTAAAAAGAAATAGTGATGTATATCATCATCATTATCAGCCCGGAGGCGTCCACTGCTGAACGAAGGCTTCCCCCTTAGACCGCCATACTGTACGACAACTTGCCATATGTATGCATCCACTGGGTGCCCGCGAGTTTTACAATTCTGTCGGTCCACCTAGTGGGAGGGAGGCCTCCTACGCGTAAAATTATAAGTCTAAAGGAAAACTCATAATTTTGATACCTAGTGTGATGATAGCAATTACTAAAAAAAATAAGTTTCATCATCATCATCATCATCAGCCCGGAGACGTCCACTGCTAAACGAAGGCCTCCCCCTTAGACCACCACACTGTACGACAACCTGCCGTTTACATCCACCGGTTGCCCGTGACTTAGAATGTCGTCGGTCCACCTAGTAGGAGGCCTTCCTACGCTGCGTCTTCCGGTTCGTGGTCGCCACTCAAGAACCTTTCTTCCCCATCGGTTAGTAGTTCTTCGAGTGATGTGGCCTGCCCATTGCCACTTCAACTTGCAAACCCTGCGAGCTATGTCGGTGACTTTGGTTCTTTGGCTAATATCCTCGTACCGGATTACGCGCAAAGTAACTCCAAGCAATGGGTAATGGAGAGAGCCATCTCTCTCCATTGCCCGTTGCGTGACTCTGAGTTTCTCCAAAAGGCCAGCAGTTAAAGACCAAGAAAAGTGGTCGAGCTTCGCAAAAAGTGTTAGTAGGAATAAGGATATCCAACGTGTATCAGCGGTTTTATAAATAAAAAGTTCATAGATCTTGGACAAAATGTATGGAATGGCAGTTTTTTTTTCTCAATTTTGGGGTCTGTCCCATCGTAAAAGTTGTTCATAATCTAGTAATAGTACTATATTATCTTTGTCTTAATGAATTGTATACAAACATACCTATTTATATATATGTATGTAGTATGTACCCTTCAGTACACACCTTCAGCTTACACCTTTTTGTTACACGTTGTATATTAGATGGAAGTATATTTAAACAATCTAATCAAATACCTACCCTCAAACAATCGATACGTATAGGTAAAAAATAATTTAAAACCACTGAAAATAAAATTAAGACTAAACAAACTTTAAACAAACCGATCATTAGATTCAGAATTGCATGAATGTAAAGTTGAAAGTATCAACGAATGCATCCAATAAACCGCAAAACAGTGTGCAATTTGTAAACACGTTTACCACACCCCAAATAACAGCAGGGAGACAGAGCCCAGACATCGTAACTTGGGTCCTGCAGCTTGCAGTGGGGAAAAAATAAATTGGACTGCGCCCTTATGTCCTCTATAATGTGAGACGTTTTATGATCTCCGTGCGGCTGTGTGGGTGCTGAGGTAATGACGCGGGAATGGATGAATGGGAAACTACGGTTGAGGTAGATTTACTAGCTACTACTTCCAGTGTGACAGTGTAATTAACTTTCTGTTTTATAATGTAATTATTGTCATGAACTCTTCACTAATTAAATAAACTACCTAATTAAAACTAAACTACTATTAAAAAAACATTTGAACGATATAAGAGACCGTTTGAACTATCTATAGGATTGCTACCTATAGATACTTAAAATCGAATTTCGGGTAATGTGCCCAAAATGCTGGCCACGTTGCCCCGCTGGATTGCGAGGCTAATTTTCTGGCCCAAATAAAGGCCAGCATTTTGGTCACGTGTGGATTCTTTAAGTCTCCCCGACAAATCCTTAAAGATACGAACAGTGTGACAGTTGAGTTGAGATTGAAATCTTCATAGTATACTTTTGGAGGGTTATATTTTCTTGAACAATGAGCGATTTACCAAACAAGATTTTAAAAAAAAGAAAGTAGTTTCCTTCAACTCGATATATAGCGTAGACTATAAATGCCAGACAAAAACATCAAAAAAAAAATTAAAAAAAATTTTGGTCTATAATCCAACACAATAGGTGTTGGTGTATCGTATTTTTTAAATGCCTATCATATTAAAAACATAGAAAGTCAAGTGAAGAAACTTCTCGCGTCAACTGTACTGAAAATAAATAAAGAAATAAATTTGGGCCGAATGTGGAGCTGAAAAGTGGGACAAAATGAGAATTTTTAAATTAAAATATTTGTTGGCCCGAAACGACATACAAAAGTGGACGAAAGCAAATTTTTTAATGTGGGACGAACTTTCTCGGGACAAAAATGGCATGAATCTATTTTTGATATGTGGCACATGAAATAAAATAAAAACCTTGACAATGACAGCCACGTCTGGTCTGCGCAAAGTCAGAGCCATCTACAATAAGCTTCTTTTTTTTATTGCCTGTTAAAATATCCCCCTTTATCACAAATAAATTATTGCTTTAGAGGTATTATCCAGGAAGTAAATAGGGGAATACGTTTGTAAGGAAATCGCAGACCGGATTCCCTAAAAAACTAAAAACTAAGTTTATTGCAGTGCTTGTCCAGAAAGAAAAAGCCGCCAATTTTTACTCTACCTTTTAAGTTTATTTTAATACACGCATGGAGTGACGGATATAATAATTATATCGTCTGCGTGCTACCACCTTGCAACATTTACCCCAAACTAGTATTATTAACTTTGTACATTTTTGAACCCTTCGGACTTGTGAAACCCTATGTGAAAGTTAATAGCTACGCCCATGTCCGGCATGATTCCCAAACTGTACTGAGCTGCATCCAGAACCACCGGAGGACGGACAGCAGCGTCCTCTCGCTTAACGGTAGAAAGCATTGTGCAGCCTGCCAAGCGTGGAGATTATGGCAACCCCTCCCTGTTAAGGGGGAGGCCTTCGTCCACCAGCGGACATCTTCTGGTTGATGATGTGATATCCTAATCAACTATGTACCCTATTATTGATCGACATTGGTGCTACATTTATTTGCACTTATAAAATTTGCAATTTCATTCCGAGAATTCTCTACCAGTAATAGGTACTTTAATCACACTTAATGCACATCTATCCATTATTACGAGTAATAATAATTATTATGACGTCTATACCACCATAAAGCATGCCTGCCACCTCAATAAGGTACTATCAGCTTTATGACGTCATAAAAGCTTTTTAATTCGGCTGTAAAGTCTAGGAGGCAGGCTCGATCGCTCATGAAGGAGGCATTTAAATTATGCTAGCGTACACATATAATATGTTGTTATGTTTCTACAGGGTTACGCAGTACGGTATTACGAAGCCGAAAGGGGGTCATTGTGCTCATCATTGTGAACAACGGCTTTATCATCTATCATACACCTCAACATATAAAAACACATTACATAATTATACTTACCTAACTATAGAGATAAACTCGATTTTCTAGACGTGAAATTATTATTGTCTTTTTCAACCGACTTCAAAAAAGGAGGTTCTCAATTTTACTGTATGTTAAATTTTATGGAAATCGATTCAGTAGTTTGGTTTTTAAACCAAAATTACTAGAAAACATGAAGATGTCATCCAGGTACAGGTCGCGTCATGTAAAAACAACGCTGGCTTAAGCTGTGCAGTAGGCGATTTAGGCGATATCATATATATTTTGCCATGTACCTAGCAATAACCAATATACGAAGCTGCTAGCAAAAGGCTAATTAATAATTATTTAAAACAATAGGCCTAGTACTTTTGTGCGCAAGTGTACACATGCGCAAACACACCCCCTCTACTTTCTTCCAGCGTTCTTTTTACATGACGCGACCTGTATTCGAAGTTGAAGTCGGTTGTATTTTTTTTACAGCGTTTTATTATTTGTTAACTTTAAAAAAGTGAACTAGGCTGTAGCTAGATGACTAAAAGACTGACATCAACTGATCCCGCTCGAACCGAACCCGCGGGATCAGTTGACATGATGCATTTGGTCTACTGGTACCGTTGTTTTTTTAAAATTAGTACAGACACTGAGAAAGCTTTTCGAATAAGTATTTAGTTTTATAGAATAAAAATAAAACTGAACTTCAGTTCTAATATAACTTTATAATATTTATATGAATTACATTTTATTATTATACTAATTATGTTATAGATATTGGATAGTAGTCATCTAAACTTATTTTAGTAAAAAAACAATAATGTTGAGGTACCGGCTCGCAACGCAAGGTTTGCAAGTTGAAGTGGCAATAGGCAGGCAACATCGCTCGAAGAACTGACAACCGATGGGGAAGAAAGGTTCTTGAGTGGCGACCGCGAACCGGAAGACGCAGCGTAGGAAGGCCTCCTACTAGGTGGACCGACGACATTCTAAGTCACGGGCAACCGGTGGATGTAAACGGCAGGTTGTCGTACAGTGTGGTGGTCTAAGGGGGAGGCCTTCGTTTAGCAGTGGACGTCTCCGGGCTGATGATGATGATGATGATGAAACTTATTTTTTTTAGTAATTGCTATCATCACACTAGGTATCAAAATTATGAGTTTTCCTTTAGACTTATAATTTTAGTTAAGTAATTTTAATTTTTATTGATCGAGTGACTGAAGTCTTTGCAAGAATTAACATTTGCTTTCATCTGTCTGGATTTTTGAATGTCGCGTACAATTCGTATTTTTCATTTTATCATAACGAAACTTAGTATACCAATTTTTTTTATCGTTTGGGATTTTTGTTTGGATTTATTTCCCCCAAAAAAGTGGGAAGTTTGGTATCATTAACATTTTTGATTTTGATAATATTTGACAGAAACATTCGGTATAATAATAATTCTGACCAAGAATTTCGAATATGAGAAAAAAAAATCACAAGGTCTCGAGGTCTACTGTTCGTAGAACTACTAATACAAATACTTATAGCTATTTTAATACGAAATCATAGTCTTGTACAGAATAATAAGAAGCAATCAAACTTAACACTTCAAGCTTTAATTTACCTTTCAAAGGGCAATAAATTGTCAATAATGGCTGGTGCTAAATTAATAAATTCAATTGGCAACCATGTCTTAGTACAGACACGTGCAAAACGTTAAGATGATTTTAAATAAAATTTCCAAAAAAAAAATTACAACTAAAAACAATAAAAAAATATGTTGTTCGACAATAACAATTATTGGAACTTTAAAGTATTCATTTTTACTAAAAAAAAATACAGTTCCATTGTTCCTGAGTGACACCTAAAATAAAAATAAATGTATTTCTTGAAAACCTCTTTAAAAAATCTTGATCTTTCTTTACACTTTAAACCTTTCGACTAAAACTGCTGATTATTTGATCTCTAATTTTTTCCTCGTCAATTATTGTGATCAGTATTGTCAAGATTGTTTTGATAAATAAATATGATGTGTCTCAAGATAAACTAGTAGTTCGCAGCGAACTGAGATCTCGCGACCCATATCTTCCAAGCCCCTTGACCTAATTAGCTTATATTCTAATTTGGTAATAATTGTATTTGCACGGACTTGCTTACAAAAACTCATAAAGACACAGTGGATCACAATATTTGTGCATTTGTATGTATATTTGTTCGATGATAACAAATATAAATACAAATATTATGAACATCCTTTATTAACTTATTTTATTTATTTAAATATGCAAACATACATAGAAACGCCGACTTGGATACGTTCACGTCGCTTGTTCAAATTATAGACATTTGAATAGTATGTGTTATTATTGTAGCTGACTATGTTGTTGTTTTTAATAGTTCCTGGTCATGAATACTAGTCCTTCAGCCGAATACATATTTCTTCATCGATCCTTCTTTCTGCAGTTTAATGAGTCGTAGTCACAGTCAAAGTCACACACAGTAAGTCACAGTCAAGTCCAATCATGCCCTAGTAAACTCGTGACAACTTTACTACAAGCTTCTTCGGAGTTTTGGAAACAACGCGAAAAGACACGTTTCACTACATCATATCACTTGCCCACACTCTTGCTCGTAAATCAGCACTTAATGAATAAAACGCAAGCATTTTTATGCATTAACACTCGAAAAAACACAAGTTTTGGAAAATAATACAATGCAGCGACATGATTTTCTCGCGTTCCCGCCAAAAACTCTGTAGCTGACTATACATATAGATCTCGCCAGTTAAGGCGCCAAAATACCCGATCACCTAGTCAGTAAATCACTTTAGTTGCTGAGCCCTAAACGTATAATTTTGTGAGGCTCTCTCAAATTGAAATTTATGAACGCACGCGAAAATTACAAGTCTTGTGGTCCTAATAAATTGTTACAAAGTGGTTTGATTTTATTTATATGGGAGTCGTAATTATAGATGCCAATTGAATTTATAGATGGACAGTACACAAGTGTGAAGTCAGTAATACAAATATGAATCACTGTTTTAAACTGTCACGGTGAGTTTGGTTCTGTACAGTTTTATGATTATTTATTACTATTTACCTTGATTACGTAAAGAAAAAAGCTATCAATAAATAAAAAATATGGAAAATATCAGATGTAATATTGGGAGCTCATTTTACAACAAAATCACGGTTAATATTCCGTAATAAATAATTATAGAACTACACTGAACAGAGAGAAAAGGTAGGGCTTTCGTTTTTCTGTCACAATAAAATTATTTTTGTATTATTCCGCCACCCAGCCCGCAGGCTCTGTTAACCACTTTATAAGAGACTATACGTCATCGTGAGCTAATTAACATCTCAATTCCACACACTAACAATGTTACACTTTATAAATAAAATAAAAATACTAAAAAGAGCAAAACAACACCCAATTTATGCCTTTTCATTTCATTATAAAAAATTACATCACTTAAATTACCCCTACCTGGCCGAGCTGGCTCCGAAAATATTAGAAGAGGTCAAAAAACCCGAGAATAAGATAGGCAGCGGGTCAAGTTGTCTGTGGGTCAAGTTGACCACGGGTCGAGTCAACCACTCGGACCATGTAATAAACAGAAAGTGGTCAACTGATGCCACCAAACAGATAGGCAGCGAACCAAATTGACCATGGGCCAAATTGTGCCAAGGGCCAGAAAAACGTAAAGTCTAAGTAAGATCTACTGAGCCCTCGAGCTGAACGGGCTGCGGGCTGAGTTGACCACAAAGCCAATAAAATAGTCGATAAAAAACCCAATTACAAAGGAAGAAAAAAAAAATACGGCTTCTAAACGCATGTGGCATTTTGGCCTGTATGGGAAATGTCCTAAGCCTTTAAGCAAAAAACATGTTATTTGAGAAAAATTACTGCTTTAGTTGTCTCTCCTAGATAATGCGTAATTAATACCTACTTTAATAATTCCCATAAACTCAGGTCAAATATCTAAATCGATTCAAAGGTCTGGAAGAGTAGCGGCTCATATGGAGTAAATAATACCTACTTAAGTTCATACACACAATGGACTATGAAGAATTTAAAATGAAAGAGGCTTAGGTAAGCTAAGCTTTAATATTATTGATTTATAGATACTGATACAAAATTACATAAAAATGCAAGCGAAACGTAACCATATCATAACAAAATTCATCACTTTTCTACGCATCCGAGATCTCAGTACAATGTACATTCACAAACAAAAATCTCTAACCACACAAAGGGACAGTTTTTTCCGTCTGTCAAAAATTTTTGATGGATCGCTCTTTGCTCTGAATATCCGATTTCATAATTTGTTTGAGAAGCATTCAGTCCGGTCCGATTGTATTTGATTAAATAGTTTAAATTATAAAACGGTTTTTATGTCGACTTGTTGGTTGATAGTTCGAGTAAAAATAAATATTTTTAAGTGATTGGGTTTGAAATCGGAATGTGAAATTGGAATGTGTGCTGTCGAAATGCGTAAGTGATGATTAAGAAATATTATGTTTTTATTGCCTTAATAAATAGCTTTATTTAAAGTTTCTACTAGAGTAATAGTATAATATATGTAAACGTGATATTATTGGCATAGAAATATAAATTCATATGCGGTTGATTAAAAAAAATCTAAACATCACTTAATACATAGTTAATAAGTACAGCGTGTTTGAAATGTAGATGAAATGATTTGGTTACAAGATACGTACCCAAATCATCTCATCTATTAAAAAAATTGTACTTACTCACTTAGTTTTTATACTTTTTTGTTTTTATAATTTAGTACTTTTTCGCAACTACTATTAGGTATGTAATTTCCTATGTAGTTTGGCATAATCGCATAATGGCATGATCGTGTAGTATATTTGATTTATGTACCTGGTGAAGTGTAACCAAAAATGTTATAATGTTGTTGATTCTATTCTATTGTAACGCTATTTCATTAGCAATTACAACGGTTTTCTGATGAAAGTTATAACAATAATTAACGTCGCTACATTCTATGAGTGTCTCTACTAATCCCACACTTTAAAGTTTCAACAGTAAAATTAAATTATGGCAGTTGATAATAGGTTAATATTGTCATAATTACTGTTAATCACCACATGCGCGCATAATTTTGTGAAGTTACGATTGTTATAAGTATCGTTTAACATAACTTGAGGCGAAACGTGTTTGGAGAGAATTATTTACATTACACTTTGTGTTACATCCATTAATTAACAACTTAAACTATCATCTACTTAGTTTCTTAGTTTTAAATGAAATGTAAGCAATATTTAAAAAAATACTACCGATGGGGACGAATGGTCCTTGACTGGTGACTACGTACCGGAAGAAGCAGTGTAGGAAGGCCTCCCACTAGACTGACGACATTGTAAAAGTCGCGGGCAACCTGTGGATGCAAATGGCAGGTTGTCGTCCAGTGTGGCGGTCTAAAGGAAATGCCTTCGTTCAGCAGTGGACATCTCTGGGCTGATGATGATGACGATGATGACGTTTCCTATGAAAAAAAGACCTCAATGCTATGCCCAGATAGTACTTACGGCAGATGACGTGTGTATCGGTGATGATGGTCGGTGATGTTTAAGGGTCGCCTATGATTCATGGTTTTAGAGCTATATCTAGAGGTAACCTTATCTCAATAAAAAAAAAAGTAAAAAAAAAAATTTCTATTGTCTATTGTCAGCAAATCGTGGAAAAGTAACACAAAGGCAATCATTTTCGAATTTATAGTAATTAGTAGGTAAGTCCTACCTGGGTATGTCCTTAAACTGCACCCAGACCCACCGGAGGACGGGCAGCAGCGCCCTCTTGGTTAACTTGGTTAACTTGGTTGGTGAGCATTCTGCGATCCCCAAGCCGCCTGCCAAGCGTGGGGATTATGGCAACACCCCTCCATAAAAGGGGGGGCCTTCATCCAGCAGTGGACGTTTTATGGCTGACGACGAGTAGGTAAGTATTATAAAAATATAATTATAAAAATTGTGCGAGTGATCCCATTTGCACATTTTTTGAGCATAATAAATATGAAACACTGCTTTAAACTATCACAGTTGTTCACTATAGGTGTCATGGTTTTCGGTTGGATATGGTTGTATGTATCATTTCACAACATAATCACGGTAAATATCCCGTAAATATACTAGAACCATAATATTATGGTCAAGGCCAGTGCCATCCTTCCGACCATGTCTCACTCACGTAAAGTCTGCCATAACGCGCCGGTGCAGTAGTTTGCATGCAGTTCAACCACGTTCGGTGGTCATTGCCATCCGAACGAACTTTGAGTTTTTAGCTTTATTCTCTTAACCGAAAGTTGCTATTTGTTTTAGTGAAACATGCGACTTTTTTCGTATTGTAACTACGGCGTGAAATATTCTCCCTTTCTTTAATCGTCATACAATACCAAATATTACTGCCATAGACTTCGATTTCAAGCGCATTTTCATTGTATCCCAGTCTACTGCAAAGTTAACTGCCAATATTGTAGCGTTTTATTAAACCGTAAAAGTTGTTTTCACGGCAATTTTATTTTTTCCCCATAAAGTGTTTATTGGTTTTTCACTTTATTGCTCAGGCAACACTCTGTTTTGAGTATATTGTGTCGTAGATCGTTCAGTAATGATATAGCCCTGCTGAAACACAATTAAACTACTGCTAGTTAGGAGCTACTGCACTGAAATTATCGTTAAATTATTTTGTTATTCTTTTCTTGTGGCTTTACTTACCTACTGGATTTAAACGTAAATAGATTTTGAAGCGAAACTGTGAGAAAAAATAGTACGCAGAAATATTGTAAATTTTAAATTTATAAGACAGTTGTAGAGCTTGTTTGATTGACCATTGCAGCAGCCCTCTTGAGAGTGGTAAATGATAACGTAGAAGATGCATGATGAAAACGCCTGACATGAAAAAGTGATGTAGCCCCTGACATTTAAACTCTAAACAACATTATGTGTATTTGTTTCGTAAAAAATATACGCTATTTTATTGCTGTTCATTTTTAATATAACAGTCATCATAATCATAGTTAGCCTATCATAGTCTACTGCTGGACATGGGCCTTCTATGGCAACGCTACTAGGACTTTTCAATTTGGGAGGGTTTGCCCGTAGTCGCCACGTTGGGCATCCCATTGGCGACCGCAGGGGCATAGTTTCTTGCATTGGTGACGCTGCAGCCCGTAACCAGCCTGTAATTATCTAAGCCAATGTTTGTGATGGTCATCAAGCCATCAATCGGTCAAATAACAATATAAAATGGTAAATTAAATGTATACTAGAGAAGAAAATACTTTATCCTAAAACTATTTTAATATATAATTTTACATTGATTGGTTGAGTTTTTGTGTATTGCTAGTATTATACTCGACTCGATACTTGCTGATATTTGTTGTAAAAAACTAATAACAACAATTTGTAAAAAGAGACAAGTAAGTAACTTAAAAAAAACAACCAACTTCAAATTAATATGGGACCACCTCGGAAGTGTACCCTTTCAAATAAAAAAAAGAATGTTCAAAATCGGTTCTCAATTGACGGAGAAATCGGTGAACACACATTTTAAAAAACATACATACCGCGAATATAGAACCTCCTCCTTTTTTGAAGTAGGTTAAAAAGAACACCAATCTGCTTGTTCTCACGTACTGCAACAAAAATAAAAGAGCGAAATGTAAAGGTGCATCGTATACAAAATTCATTAGCAATAAAACTTGTATCATGAATAATCGATGTGCGGCACCCCTGCGCTGTGACTCATTCGGTGTGACGAATGCTCAACGCACGGGGATTGTTGACGAATTACGCTTTTCTGCGTGATTGTACTTTAAAAATTGGATCGGTTTATGTAACTTCAACCAGTGTGTGTTGCCAGTGATGACGTATGGAACTGAAACGTGGTCTTTAACTGCTGGTATTTTGGAGAAACTCGGAGTCACGCAACGGGCAATGGAGAGAGCTATGCTCGGAGTTACTTTGCGCGATAAAATCCGGAACGAGAATATTCGCCAAAGAACCAAATTTACCGATATAACAAGCAGGGTTTGCAAGTTGAAGTGGCAATGGGCAGGCCACATCGCTCGGAGAACTGATAACCGATGGGGAAGAAAGGTTCTTGAGTGGCGACCGCGAACCGGAAGACGCAGCGTAGGAAGGCCTCCCACTAGGTGTATCGACGACAGTGTAAAAGTCGCGGGCAACCGGTGGATGCATAAGGCAGGTTGTCGTACAGTGTGGCGGTCTAAGGGGGAGGCCTTCTTTCAGCAGTGGACGTCTCCGGACTGATGATTATGATGATGCACCTTTATACAAAACTGCCTACTTAAGGGGCCGTACACATTACGCTATTTCATCACGCGTCAACAATTGTCTTCCTGTGATAGCGGTATTTAGGGTAATTACCTGCAAACTGTAACAGCGGCTAAGTTTACTTTGTTTTACTGCCTGACACCTCGTTATAATGTTGGTTTTAGATGTGTAACATTTTCCGAGTTTGAAACTGCTTTGAGATTGGAGAGGCTCTGCCTTCAGTTACGCAAAAACAAAATCTTTTTCTAAGTGCATGGGTATTTTCGCGAAATATTGCAAGTAATCGATATCCTCATTATAACGTAATTATTTATTATTTATTTTTTAATTTTAGTTTAGTTTTAATTAGGTAGTTTAACTGTTTACTTCGTAGCTATTATTTCTAAAGTTTTTTTGCATCAATTTTGTTTTTAAGGAATCTACATTGTTTTCTAGTTGAAAATAAACGTTAATAATTTATTTCATTAAATTGGTCTAAATTTACATTTGCATTTTTAGAGCTGTGCAATTTTGCTATATCATATGTTATTTCTGCAATTTTTATGTGCCTCAATTTATCATTTTTAATTCATAATGAAAAACTTTAACAGTTTCATCATTAGCATTTATTGTCTATTTCATAAAATAATATTTTTTAAATAAGCGTTGTTGGAAAAATATTGAATAATTATTATAGCCTGTCCCACATTTTGGCGCTGGTGGAAAATTCTACATAGTCCGACCGACCGACCGACCGACCGACCGACCGACCGACCGACCGACCGACCGACCGACCGACCGACCGACCGACCGACCGACCGACCGACCGACCGACCGACGGACTGGCTGGCTGGCTGGCTGGCTGGCTGGCTGGCTGGCTGGCTGACTGACTGACTGACAGACAACGCATAGCCCTGGCCCTAGCGCTGGTCGTACAGACTTGAAATTTGGAGGGTGTATTCGTCTCGATGCGTAGGGGTGTACTAAGAAAGGATTTTTCAAAATTCGATCCCCAAGGGGGGAAAAGGAAGTTGTTTTTGGACTTTTAGTCACGAACATTTGGATTTGGATAGTACATTTAAAATAAAAAATGCAGTTTACAAATTTTTTTTTGAGAAGGATGATTTAAGGGGAAAGGGGGGGGGGAGGTGGAATGTATACTTAATATAATTTTCAATCTGCTGCCTTAAATATTGGTACATATTTTTATACTTCCAACATTATTCGTCTATAGAATCCGCCAACTTGCTGCCACGCCGTCATGTCATGTATAGTTTTACAGATCAATAAAGCTATTGTATCAAAGGTACTACTAAAGTGCTATGAGATTGGAACTGAGGCTCTGCCTTCGGCTTCGCAAAAACCAGAAATTGCTCACTGAATTTTTTGCGCGGTTTCAGGGTTGATCGCATAGTAAAAATTGTTCACTAGGATGAGTACAAGGCTTAGCACTACCGTTTTGCTTGACCCTGAACTGCTTATTGCTCTCAAGTAGGTACACCATCATGACTATCTCCTAACACCATCTAGCGGTGCAACCCACTAATTAATCTTGGTCTTTACTACCAGTCAACCACGCTTCAGTACTACGAATGACCCTATCTTTAAAGTTGTGGGGAGCCACTGTCGAATTTTCTGAGCGAATACAAAAGCTTGTTACAGAGAATTTTAGTTCCGTAATTTGGTCAACAGAACACGTAAGTTGGTGTTTACATTCTTGTTTTCCTTTCATATCATAACAGAACATCTAACACCGTTTATTACATTTCGCATGCTAGTGAGAAATCTTCTTTACGATCCATTTCCGATGAATTTTGAATTTTAAACGTTTGAGTTAAATTTCTAATTGTTTTGATGATTTTGTTCGCACAGCTATTTCTTATTAGCAGTTAAAAGTACAGTTTTAGGGTACCGTACCCAACGTGGTGCAAAGTCTATCCAAAGTTATCTGGTTTCCATAGTACAAGTTTAGTTTGGGGCTAGATGGCGCTGTGTGAAATGTCTACCGTTATTTTTTTTTCAAAATTATTTATTCATACTTCTACAGGATTACTCATTAGTACTGAGCAGAAAAGAGGCACTCATCATTATGAAAAACTTTGACTATGGGACCAAATCAGAAAACGAGACAACAATCAGCAATTTGCAAATGATATTTTACATGGAACATCACAATTTTATTTTTCGTAATTTCAGGTTGGTCCCATTGCAAAAATTGTTTACAATGATGAATAGATAAGCTCGTTTTGGCTTTAGATCCACCTTTCTGCTTAACCTTGCCCTATACTTTTAGATAATCTGTGTCCGAAAGGGTGTCCAACGAGATTATAACCAAGATTACACGCTATATCTTATGTTTAATGGCTTTAATATTATAAACTGCAATAGGCATTCTGCTTAATTCATTGCAGATGCAGAGTCTCTGTTATTGTAACAAAAGTTTAAAAAATAAATAAAGGGTTCATGCAGGACCAATTGACCGCACTAATATTTAATGAGATCACCAAAGTATAACAGATATTTAAAACGGGTCAAATGCTAGACGGCCACAGTAAGAATTGCGATTTTGATAAAGGAAAATAGTTTTTTGGTCGTTGGATAAAGACAAAAGACGTATTAAATTTGTATACCAAAGCGTAAAACGTTTATTAAAAATGTATATATTGTGGGGTACGCGGAACCTTCGGTGCACTAGCCCGACTCGCTCTTGGTCAGGTTTTATTTCGTACCTGTTTAAAACCAGCGGCCGCGGAAGTGGGGGGCAGAGGGGGCCAAATGTCATCCCGCAATACGGTTCGCATTCGCGCAGCGACGGCAGCTGAGCCTATTCGGCCCCGCAATAAGCTTTCATGGTACGGCCCCTGGTAAAGAAGGTTTCACTGTTTGCCTCCCCGTCATGAAGTTCTTTCGCGGTGTTTAAAAGTTAGATAGTGTTAAATATTTCTGTGGTAAAGGGTTTGACAACTACCCGCGAGTTTACGTTGTTGTACAGAATAGTAAATTTATTTATACGAAAGTGGCCAAGATACGACGTATAACTAAGTAACGGCATTTATTCTTGAGATATCTCTTGTATTGCTTGATGCCCACTCCATCTTTTATAATATTATGTTTTCTTCTTCTTTCCTCCTGAGGGGATTATGGCGTCGCACTTTGTGCATTTGGCAGTGTTAAGTATATAATGAAATTTGACGTGTAACTTTGGTGTTATCAATAAACTATTTGTATTTGTATTAATAATTCAGATATTCAATAAATTCTATTCTATAAATTCATATGAGTATTGGCACAGTGAAAGTCACAGTTAAGCCCAGTCTTGCACTAGTAAAGTAATGCCCTAGCAAAGTCATGGCAACTTTAGTTCAAGCTTATTCGGAGTTTTGAAAACTACACGAAAAGACATTTTTCGCCGCAATTTATCGCTTGCCCAAATCATATACGCGTAAATCGGCACTTAATAAATAAAACACCAACACAAGTTTTGGATAATAATACAATGCTTTTTTTCGAGTACCCGCCAAAACTTGTTTTAACTGCCCATTGATACGTTTAATACCATAGAAGAGAATACTTGTCTAATGTTTAGTATTGGCAAATAAAGCCTAGAAATTTCTTCTCTTTTTAAAATTTAAATTTAAAATGAAATTTTTATTTTATCATTAGTACAAGTATTCCGTGTAATACGCTCGGGTTAGCAGCTTGTTTCCTCACTGGCTCGAAGGAACTCTAGGCGCTACCATTGAAACTCGTAGGAGGCAAATACGTAATGTTATTATAGAGTGAATGATCGAGAGAGAGAGAGAGCTAAATCCTCCAAGGAATGAACAGACGCACTGTTGAAAATTAGAAACAAAAAGTTTTTACTCGGACTGTTTATAATAATATATAAAGATAATGATACACTGAAAGGGTAGACCTACCTCTTCGTCCGTACTTACAAAATTAGGGCTTTATTTATACGCTCGCACATTGTTAAAGTGTGAAATTGATTTAAAAAAATGGTATATGATGAAACAAGTTTGCTATATTGGTCATTATACTTGGGGCGGTATTTACGGACGTAGGTGAACGCGATAAGGGAGCCGAGAATGTAATTACCAAAAGCACACGCGTTCCATACGTCCATTTTCATCACACTTGCGAGAAAAAAACTAACTCTTTTTGATAATAATCAACCACACAGCGGAAATTAGCTGAAAATGGCGCGCAAACCAACGATGCGCGCGCAGGTGACATTTTCTTTAGCCGCATGAAAACTCTTTGTTGGTATTATAAAAAACACTGTATAATTTATTACCTGGCTATATTAAGAATGCTTCTTAAACATACACTATAACTAGCAGTCAGGCACAAACTTTACTGGGTTATAGCTAGCTAGTACTGTTATGTAAAGTTAAAAACACACGCGTGTAATATCTTGGATTATGAGCCTAAAACCGATGTTATAAGCTATCTGGTTTCCATATTAGAAGCTTTGCTTAGTTTGGGGCTAGATGGGGCTGTGTGTGAATTGGCCACCGATATTTATATAATTTTATTTTTATTTAATAGGAGCAACTTTCCATTCTGAACGCAACGGAGAAGGTCATACACCTTCTCATACACCGTCTTAGGTAAAAGTAAGAACTACCATGGCAATAATTCCACTATGTATCGAGAAAATATAGTAACCCCCCATCTGCTATAATAAAGATTCGCATCTTCAGCTTTGTCGCTCTCTGTGACTAATTCCTAATACGTTCCGAGAGTCACTATTATGGGGAAGCAGCGCGTGAAATCGCCTGAACAGCCGACCAACTTACCTGCAAACTTGACTGAAGGAGCCACCATCGCATTCACTATACGAAACTGACAATGTCTGATGAAATTTTGTTATTTCTTTCTATTGATCACTTGCGTAGATAAGTTGGTCGGTGTTGCCCGTACCTGCTACGCGATTGTTGCAAATAAGTTGCCAGTATGTCGGCTTCCTTATTATTTGAAGATTGTATTGTTAGCCGTTGTTGGCGGTTGTAACTAAACTTTTGTGCCTTAGAATGCGCATCGGTGTTTGATTTGTTGAAATTCTTTAAGGGGGCGACTAATGCCAAAAGTAAGTAAAAGGTGTATTTTTAAACACGTAGTTTAATGATAAAGAACGTAAATATTCAGATTAAAAAAAAACTACAGGTAGGGGAAAAACATAAAGAAGCCGAGTAACCGAATAGAATTTTGGAAAATAATCTGGTTTATTTAAAAAAAAACATACAAATTACCAACAAAAAAACTGTTTTAATTCAAATGCTCTAAATTATCAGCGACAGCACCACAATATTTTTTACGAATTACATAGCCAAACTAATGTTTTAGCACAGTAGCCGTTTATTTTTTTATTTCATGCGTACATTTTGAATAATTAAATAAAATCCCACCTAAATAGCTCAAAGCCATGATCATCATCAATTGTATCATGCGATTTTCGACTCTAAACTAATGCAAGACGTGCGGGTGAAATCTGTTATTTTTCTGGCATTAGTCGCACTCTTAATACTACACTCGCATGCAGCTAAATCGACTCACCCCGACAAAATGTATTTTTTTCAAAAAGGGTAAGTAATGTACATAATGTCGTATATTTTTTGAAAACAATGGCATCATTTTAAAGCTTAAACATTACGTATACTTAATCTATGACATTACTAAAGTTCTATTATTATTAACGGGATATTTACCGGCTGATTATGTTGTGAAATGAGCTCCCGATATTAAAACAGTGTTTTAAACATTACTGTTTCAAATAATATATAATTTTATGTACATTACTTCAGTCATTTTTTACCCTTTTTGAAAAGAATACATTTTGTCGGGGTGAGTCGATTTAGCTGCACGCGAGTGTAGTTATTTGCTCTGTAGTGTGACCTCATAAACATTATAGCACTACTTACAGAATTTGCATTCCGATAGAAAAAGCATCAAAACCTATTCAAACACAATAACTTGGTAGAACCGAAATTTTAAAGAACCTTGTGCAAATTACTTGCCCTTACACGACATGAAATAAATAAATAGTTAATCCGGCTGCTTTTCAGTCATAGCTTGACCATTATAACAGTAGCGATCGTTGTTCAGATAGCACGTTAGGGCTACTGATTTGTGCACAATTTCTCACTCAATTTCAGTACTACCCAGATTTACCCAGCAGCTTTTTTCGCGACTTCAACGTTGTAGTAAAAGTTGTTAGTTTTGATGTAAAATATATGCCCTTAAAAAGATGCTAACAGATTACCAGAATCCCTGTCGAATTCCATCCTTTTCCGTTCAGCCGTTTCAGCGTAAAGTAACAAACATACTATACACTTACACCGACAATGTGCAAACACTCGTATTTACCTATAATACTAGTAGGATAGGAAGGTCCTGTGCTAGTCTACGTTCAAACAATGATTGTTTGATATATAAAAAAATACAAAATCTTTTTAATCGTCATCATCTTCAGCCATAAGACGTGACTGCTGGACGAAGGCCTACCCCCTAACCAGGGAGGGGTTGCCATAATCCTCATGCTTAGGTGGCAGCTCTACCGTTATGCTTAACTTTTGGTTTGACTTTTATTAATTTTCCTACATTTTTACTGACTTTAATTTTAATTTTGACTTTTCCATTTATGGCATTTGATCATTGAATTTTATTGTGATTTTATTTTATTTTTCTATGTTTTAAATGTATAGGTGTAATCTTCCTAAGTAAATAAACAAATTATTATTACGCGCGCGAGCTGCAGGCGAGCGCGATAAGGGAGCCGAGAATGTAATTACCAATAGCACATGTGTTCCATTTGCGATTTTCATCACACTTGCTTACTTACTTATCACACTTGCGAGAAAAAACAAACTCTTTTTGATAATAATCAAACGCACAGCGAAAACGTCAATAAATATTTGCGGAAAATGGCGCGCAAACCAGCGAAATATTGAAAAAATAAATTGCGCGCTTGTGAAATTTTCTTTAGCCGCATGAAAACTTTTTGTTGGTATTATAAAAAAACACTGTATTATAACCAGGCTATATTTAGAATGCTTCTTAAACATACATTATATTATAACCTATTATAGCTCTTACTATTGATGTTATGTAAAGTTAAAAGCACGCGTGTGTAATATTGTGGCAGCTTGGGGATCGCAGAATGTTCACCACCGTTAACAGAGAGAACGCTGCTGCCCGACCGATCCGAGAACCTCCGGTGGTTCTGGATGCAGTTTTAGAACATACCTACCCAGGTCCAATGACACAATAACTTTCATAAAACGTTATAATGTGCAGAAATAGTTATCTATTTATTTATTTATTATTAAGAAGACCAAAATGGTGTACTGCATTGCACACCAACGGAGACAGGGTAGTTAATAGCTAAACTTCATCACAATTACGAGTATGGTTGTAGACTACATGGGCTTAAAATAGGTAGTTCAATTCAATGCAACAGATCTAGAATAAAATTAACTCCTAACAGAAGGGCCGCTTTCGCTTGTACAAGCGAGCAACACTGTTATGCTAATAACCGTCCATTCATTAGTACCTAACCAATTTCTAAGTCATTCATATTGTAACTTATTTAAGTACCTTCCTACTCGTAATATTGTTCCATTGACATTGTTCCCACTTGTCAACATCGATGAATGTTTAAATTTTAATAAATCAGCAGTGAATAAAGACCTCCTTGTTCGTATTTTTGTTTATTTGTAGTGGTATATAGGACTCTACTGTACTGGGGAAGTACCACACCTTTGCTAGTTATTCAAGTATTACTGAGTTCCGGCTTGAAGGGTAATGTTACCAGAGAAATTACTGGGTTTGAAGAGATTTAACATCTCAGGGTGACGAGCGCAATACAGTGCGGCGCAGGATTGTATTCGCAAGTTCACAATTCTGGCACTGCTACTGTTATGGGCAGGCGTGACGCTTACCACCAGGCGAACGTCCCAGTAGTAGGACTCTATTGTAGAGTCCGCCTGACAGTTATTCAACCGCCATACAGTAGTGTACAAGCATTCATGTGTTTCAGTTTGAAGGGCAATCATCTTCATCATCATCATCGGAAACGTCCACTGCTGAACGAAGGCTTCACCCTTAAACCGCCACACTGTACGACAACCTAGACCTAGACTTGGGTATGAAGCACCGCAGGATGGGCAGCAGCGTTGGTGGTGAACATTCTGCGATCCCCAAGCCGTCTGCCAAGCGTGGGGATTATGTCAATTCCTCTGATGACGTGTGTACAACCTGCCGTTTACATCCACCGCTAGCCCGCGGCTTTTACAGTGTCGTCGGTCCACCTAGTGGGAGGCTTTTTCACGCTGCGTCTGAAGGGCAATATTATATTACTAGGGAAATTACTGGGTATGAAGAGGATTTCGACATCCAATATCTCAGGGTGACGAGCAGTGCAGTGCGGCGCAGGAATTGTTCACACAATTCTGGTAGCTACTGATTATACTGTTATGGGCAGGCGTGATGCTTACAACCAGGCGAACGTCATTGGGTGATGAGACAAGATTAGTTTTTTTGTTTTTCAGTTTTTTAAATTCAACGGAATTAAAAAATATCTGCCTTTTAACAGTCTGATCCATGAATCTAGTAGTGGATGTAGGCCCACAAAAAGATTGGGCCATATCCACCACGCTGGCCCAGTTGCGGGTTCATGTGCGCCATCGAATTTCTTAAACATCGTGTAACATTTGTAGTTATAAGGCCAATAAAAATATTCTATTCTATTATGAAAACTGACGTGGTTTTGACACATTTTTGTATTATTTATACGGGAATACTCACGTTTAATTAAATCGGATACTCCGACTATAGTTACGATCACATCCGGTGACCTATAGTCGGAGTATCCGATTTAATTAAACGTGAGTATTCCCGTATAAATAATACAAAAATATTCTATTCTATGTGGACGTATCCAGGTTTCCTCACGATGTTTTTTTTCACCAATAAGTAAGTATGGAAACGTACATCTACCGAATAACGCAGACGTTAGTAGCCTACCTTTTTAACCGACTTCAAAAAACGAGTTGTTTTTTTTCATCGATTTCTCCGTCAATTGTGAACCGATTTTGAAAATTCTTTGTTTATTTGGTAGGGTATACTCCCGAGGTAATATTAATAATAATAATGCTTATTCATAAATACTAGATACGAACAATTATACCAGGCACTCTTTTTAAGCGAAAACCCTGTGCCAAGAGTTTCTGCTCTTCCTTTACATCATCTTTGTTTATGAATATAATTAAGTATAATTATAGAGGATTTTAATTAACATGTTTCTTTAAATTATTACAAAGAAAGTTTAAAGGTAATTTTGTGTGTGTTTGTGGTGTGTGTGTGTGCGCGCGTATGTTGGGGTGTGTATTTGTGGGCCACAAATATATTCCCGAGGTGGTCCCATATTAATTTGAAGTCGTTTGTTTTTTTTTAAAGTTACTTGTGCACTGTTGTTGTTTATGAAATGGAGTGACGAAATGAGCGAGACGTTCACCTGGGGCCTCATTTTTGATCCTGCGCAAAGTAGCGCATGCGAAAGGAGCCGACTTTCAAATGATATTGAACCTTATTCCAAACAGTATCGTTCGAAGGTCAGCTCCTCTCGCATGCGCTACACTTGCGTAGATTCAAAAATAAGGCCCATCGTGGTGAATTTCTAGGAGCATTTTGCAAATAGCTCCATAACAGTAGCTGTGGTAAAAATTGTGAAATTGCCAACAAAACCCTGTGCTTCGATGTACAGGATCACCCAGGTATACTTGTAATAGAGTTCTACCACTACAAAACCTACTCGTACTTACTTTGAACTAAAAAATCAAGAAATCTCTAACATACTTCTCAAAGTTTACTGATAAAGCCGCTCTCACACTAGTCCAAATATTTACACTGGAGATTTTTGAGTAATTGCTGCACCGCACCGCGTCGGTCCGTGTGTAAACAACTTTATTAACGCACTTTGGGACCGGGTGATAAAAGAATCGATTGATTTGGGATTACGAGATTTGAATTGTATGAGTTGGACTAATATTGATACCATTGTTTTGAACGCTAATCAGGGTGAAGATCTAGAAGCTAGGAGAAGATCTAGATCTTGAAAATTAAATTAGGCATGATGACTACTATTTTTTTATTACCTCACAAAAAAACTGATCATCGGTAGAGCCTATCAACGAAAAAAATTCACACTTTTAGATATATAAATTAAACTTGAAATTGAAATCGGCATATTGAATAACACAATAGGCATGATGACTACTATTTTTTTATTACTTCACAAAAAAGCTGATCATCAATAGAGCCTATCAACGAAAACAAAATTTAAAATAATTCAAAAATAAATAAGTTCTAAGTATTTTAATTTCAAGCTAGACAGAGAGCGCGCTATACTGAGCTATGACGTCAAGCCTAAGGCGCGGCATACAAATGCTATACTAACACGTGATTTGCGAGAAAGGGATAGAGCATCCCCTCTCTATCCCCACCTAAAATTTTAAACGCTTATATCTCAGAGATTTATCAGCTAATACAATTATTTTTTTCAGTATGTGTAATGTATTTAGTTATATTCATCACTAAGCCTGTTATTTGTCATAAATTAAACATTAGGCCACACGCCTATTTGACGGTAAAATTAAATTAAATAAAAGTAAAAAAAAAACTCTGTCAAATTACATTATATCAACACAGGGCCTTCGGGCGGCACATTAATTCTGACGCCTGGACTATCTCTGGACTCAGCCTATACGAAAACACTTACTTTTTACATTATATCTAAATGAAAATTTACGAGTAAATTTACGTTACGTATGTAGTACGAGTAATATAATATTTATTTATTTATTTGATAATTACCTAGATTTACCTACCTATAAGTAAGTAAGTTCGTATAAGCTGAGTGGCCAGCCCTAGTGTCAAATAATACCTACCTATGACAATATAGTAGGTAGATATTTACAGTTTTTAGTTATAATTTTTATTTAGGGAGCCTAGCTAATTCTTGGTAAGATTACCTAAATACTACTTACAAACCCGCTAAAATCTATTATCAATAACTCTCCTTTTTGAGTAGTCGAGTAATAAATCATAACCACATGCATGCATGTTCGTTTTAATAGTCCCACACATCAATGTTCCACTCTGAGCTAATATCCGCAAACTGGTAACTCAAGTATTGCGTGCTCTAGCACTATCAAGTTGGCAACACTGACTAATAGGGCTGCCAACATAACAGGTACTGATTCGCTACCTCCGGTTCCGGTTTTAAAGCTAACTACGATTAGCGTACAGATTGAAAAGAAGCTTTTTAGGTCAAGTGGTTAGTAAAGTCTTTCTCTCACTGAATGTAAGGATTATATTGTACCTACCTATATATTCTTCATATACAGGGTTTCGATGGTGGCTCCCTCATACAACTCTATAGACAGGGACGACAGTGGTTGTACTGAAGCGTGGTTGACTGGTAGTACAGACCAAGGTTTAGTGGGTTGCACCGCTAGAGTGTGTTGGTTTTATGGTTGATATACCAAAAACTCGTACGAAACGGTTTGATTCCTCTTTCTTTATTCGAACTGCTAAACAGTGGAATGCGCTGAGTGGGTGTTTCCCGATAATTATAATCTGGGTGTCTTCAAGTCGCGAGTGAATCGGTTTCTTCTAGGCAAGCGTGCTCCATCGTAGACTGCATCTTCGTTTATCATCAGACGAGATGGCAGACAAAGGCAAACCTATAAACATTTATAAAAAAAGAAAGAAAAAAGATAGTCATTAAAGGTAGTCTACTTGAGAGTAATAAGCAGTATAGACGGGGTTAATCATAACGGTAGAGCTAATCCGAAATGAGGTAATTGTCCTCATCCTTCTTATTCTTATTTTTATTCGATGTGGGGGCGATAAGTCCTGCACTGACGTTCCGCTTGGGGTGTATTGTGCATTTCCCCCGCCAGCGTCTACCCGAGCCAACCCAGCTCCTTGAAGTAACGGAGCGAGGCTCAGGGCCGCTGGCATAGGAACTCCAGTGGATTAGATGGAGGTGTATAAGCATATATGGACCTGGGTATGTCCTAAAACTGCATCCAGAACCACCGGAGGACGGGCAGCAGCGTCTTCTCAGTTAACGGTGGTAACCATTCTGCGATCCCCAAGCCGCCTGCCAAGCGTGGGGATTATGGCAACACCTCCCTATAAGGGAGAGGCCTTCGTCCAGCAGTGGACGTCTTCCGGCTGTTGATGTGATGTGTGATGTGTATAAGCATATGATGATGATGATGATGAAAAGCAGTCAAGCTGTTTCAGTAACATGGTTTGCGATGAAGGTACATCAATCTGGTAGCGATTCTCGTTTCTTCTGTAGCTTTACAATGCCACAGTATATGCGCCACAGTTTCACTATCCTGCATGCAGCCACGGCATAGCGGGCTATCCGTGGCTCCCAGTTTGTATAAGTCCTCATCCTTGTGATACACTTTTATTGTGAGGCCAACCCTGAATTCTCGATTAAAACTCTTCCATACAACAATGTCGTGCATCATTAATAAAATGTATAAAACAGTTAATTTTTTCTCGCGAATTCAGAGTTGACCCCAGTTTAAAAGTTGTTCACAATGATGAGTACAGTGACAATAGACAATATTTTAATGAGCCCCTTTGGGCTCATTAATACCGTTCCGCTAACCCTGCGTATAAGCATTCTTTTGTATCTACATATTAGCCATTGAAAGAAAAGAGAAAAATGAAAAAGAAAGAAAGAGAACATGAAAGAAAGATGTTACATTAACCTACACTAATCCAACTGTAAGCAAAGCATTTTTACCGCCTTCAAAAATGGAGGAGGTTCTATGTTCGACGTTATGTATGTTTTTTTTTGTTTGTTCACCGATTTCTCCGTCAATTGTGGACCGATTTCGAAAATTCTTTTTATCGACGTGGTCCCATATTAATTTGAAGTCGGTTTTTTTTGAAAACTTTACTAGTTACATTACAGAGTTCGTTTTTTTTTAATGACTTATCCTCTTCGCCTCAGACAGCATCTACAGCGTCAAGTCCGATGAAGTTCTAAATATTCATAAAAAGAATCACAACAAAAAATTATTTATAAACAAAAAGTTCTAAACGCTAACAAGTCTAACAACTCGATAGTGCGACGGGCTGAGATACTATCTGAGTGACTCCACGATAAAAAAAAATGTTACAGTTTCAAAACTTTTTCGCCAAACTGTACTAGCCATTGAATCAAATAAAATACATTTCCTTAATGACCCCGTGAGCGCACATCCGCAGAACACTTCATGACCTAACATGGATGACGGTAAGATCCCCCATTTAAACATGTTGAATGCACTTCTCAGTCCCCGATGCCACAGCCTCAATGCACGTGTACCACTCAAGGTCCCACAACCCTTTACACATCCTCTCATGCTTGCAATTAAAACGAAAAACAGAAAGAAATGACGATACCAACCCCGCCAACGACAGAACGAGACAAAACGCCTCATTTACCGAAGCACTTTTATTTCCCGGAGGTCGACGGCCAATCAACGTACTCTGCCGCGCCCGCTCCGCATTGGCCGGTTTGAATAGAGAATATTTTTTTCAAAAATGGAACAAAAGACGAGGGTAGGTAATAGCGAGTTTTGTTTTCTTCGAGTGCTCCCCATTTGAGTGGTGGAGGTCGTACGGAGCGGACGTCTGAACGACTAATTACCTTATATTCATACGCTATTGTTACTGGAGCGTACTCGTTACCTTTTCTGTTTTACGATGTTTTAACATTGTTATTTTATTGCGCGGAACTCTGTGCTCGGGGTGGAATTACAGAATAAGCATATTAGCGTTTGTTTTCATACAAGCCTCCCGTGTTTGCGATTGTGGGGCGCTGCGTAGTTGAAGATGTTTGCACAAATAGAACAGGAATCTGCGTCTTCATTTGTTTGAGAGGCAAATATGAAGGGATAATGGGAAGCTTGCGTTGGTATTAGTACTTCATTAGAATACGTAATGTTGCTAATTAATAAATTATTTAACGTTGTGTCAATAAAGGGTTAACAATGGGCTAAAGCTTTTGTTTCAGGTATTATTAAGTTTTTTTGCTAGCAATTCTATAATTGTAAAAACTTATATGGTGGTGCTTATGTTTTTTGTCAAAAGTTTTTGAAAATCTGGATTTTATGATTTTCCGCTAAGTTTAAACACGAAGATAGGGATATGTTTGATCGGATCTTTTAGAAAATATCAAATGTTTTTCCGAAATAAATATAGTTAAATAAGCTTTGGAGAAAAAAGCCTCCATCAACTTTATAAGAACGACTTTTTTGTTACTATGAAAACTTTTTCTAAAGGACCAAACCAGAATCCAAGGTTGGAAAAGGTTGGAAAATATTACTTTGATATTATTTTATTAGATTGGTAACTATTGTGGGGTGCAAAATCAAAGAGTCACATCGTATTCTGTCTCAGGTCTGTATTCAGCCAAAAAGAAACACGTCCGAAATGTAAACAAAAAAACAATCATCTGAATCTGAATCTAAGTCGCAGGCCACACAGAAATGGCATTGGGCGCATTGCAATAAGGCACAATTTAGGACACACGATGTTCATCGGGCGCGCAACGGGCGCGGACGCGTCCGATCTACAAGGATCTACGTCACTCGGTGTGTGCCTTATTTCAATGAGTTTAGTATGAAATATGAAAGGAATGGCAAGCCGCCCGTGTGATTTCCGCGCCCGATGCCATTTCTATGTGACCTGCGCCTAAACCTCTTTTTCTTTGTTTCAGGAATCTAGCAATGCCGCTTCCGACGCAAATTGGGAACACCTCGTTAGAGACTCTGCCGGCGTTGCATAAAGACAACTGCCACAGGCTTGAATACCTTGTGGAGCGGCAGAAGCAGCTATGCATGCTTTCAGATAAAATGATTCAGGTAATCTAAGAAGCACACAAACTTTTAATAATATAATACGCTTAAAGAAAAACAATAAAAAAAAAGCTTTTAAAAAAATAATACAACCGACTTCAACTTTGAATACCTGGATGACATCTTCATACTTTCTAGTAATTTTGATTTAAACACCAAACTACTGAACCGATTTCGATAAAATTTATATGGGAGCATCTCTGATATATTACCTACCAAACAAAAATCATCAAAATCAGTTAATAATTGGCGGTGTAATCGCTTAACATAAATACAAAAAAAAGTGGAATATCCTGGCCTTAAGAAAATATAACCCTCCAAAAACCATTATAAAGATTTTAAAGGGTTATATTTTATTATTACAATAGGCTAGATGACTGGTTTTTTTTATTGTCCTATTAAAATGTGGCCCATAAATATAGCTGATTAATGAAAAGAAAATGAAAATCTGATCAAAAATAAGCAACTTATAAGCATTTTAAGATCATGCTAGACAGAGAGGCGAAACAGCAAATAGTGACGTCACGTCTCTGTACGCCAGATAAATTATATTCTGACAAGTAAGGCGTGACGTCATTTTTTGTTTTGTGGGAAAGGGACAGAGTTGGCACTACCAAAATCTTTAAACGCTTATATATCAGTAATCACATATCACATTAATAACCGATTTAAATTATTTTTTCAATATACATACTATATTTACTTAAATTCTTCATCAAAGCTATTGGTTTCAACGATTTAAACATAAGTCATCTACCCTATTAGTTGCTGAAAATAAGGAAATGACAGAGACCTGTCTACAGTAGACCTATATTTAAAAAAAAAGATTGCTGTAGAGGCATTATCCAGGATGGAAATAGGGGAAATATACATTTGTATAGAGAATCGCAGAACGGATTCCCTCTTAAAATGCCTTTCTGATACGGAATCCTAAAAATAGTAAAGTTTAGCATCCAAGATTACTTACAGCCATTTTCTCTGTGTGAAACTTTACCTAAACGCCACACAATATGTTTGCAAAGTAAGAACATTTTATGATTACTTTTCTGTAAATTATTAGTCGTGAAATACGTAGACCTCCCATGTGTGACGTTAACCACATGTAAATTACCTACAAGTAAACTGGGGACTTATTGTGTCGCAGAATGAAATCGAATTTTGGTCTGCAATATTTTTTTGCATAGCACTTTCAATACAAAACAAAAGATTATAATTAATAACACCAAAGTCAGCAACGGTGATAAAATGAATGGACGGGAAATAAGCGCACTGATTTTGAAGACTATAATTACATTGAGCGCCAACTCTCCACTCGCGTCAGTCATACTCTTTGCAACATGCGAGCCGTACAATTCAACAATATAAAATAAATAATAAATAATTTTTCTTCCTGTTTAAGCTTTAAAAACATAGAAATACCATAAGTGTGGAATCACTTCATACAAAAATATTCAAAATATAAAATAATTCCAAATTATGCCTTTTTGTGCATTCCCCAAATGTAAGAACACTACAAATATTCAATAAAAATGTGGGGATCACATTTCATAAATATATACACATTAATCACTGTATTTTGTCACAACTGCAATTCACAAATCAGCCGAAGATGTCCACTGCTGGACGAAGGCCTCCCCTTAACAGGGAGGGGTTGCCATAATCCCCACGCTTAGCAGGCGGCTTTGTGATCACAGAATGCTCAACACCGTTAATCGAAATGACACTGTTGCCCGTCCTCCGGTGGGTCTGGATGCAGTTTTAGGACATACCCAGGTCCTTAATGCATTTAATTTCAATAAATATGCTAAGGTAATTGCCATTTTGAGGCGATCGTAATGTTACGAGACAGAGAGACTTCGGGAATAACTACTCCAAAGAATTATTTTAGTTAAAATTATTTCATTTAGGTGTCAGATAATCAAAATAATAATTATGGCATGTTGAGAATGATAAGCCATTCCACACTTTGAATCGTTTCAAAAAACTAAAAAATTAAATACTACTTAGACTACTACACAAAAAACAAAAGGATTGTATCCAAACCGATGTGAATTTATTGTGTCTATATGAAATTTACCAGTCTATTCATCGGTGGGTAATTTTTTTTATGGTCTAAGGTCAGTCTCTGTAATCAAGTGTAAGTACTGACTTATCCATCTATAGGCAAAATATACAAAGAAAAAATTTGAAGTTAGCACAATATTTTTGCGGAACTTTTAACTTGATACTACGTAGATTCTCATTTGAGACAAACCTTTTTATATGCAATTTGGAATCTCACAATGTTTCTCGCTTATGAATGAGTACCGATTTAGAACATTCTCGATACTTCTGCAAATGGTTAAAGTATTTTGATGATGTGATCTGAATTTTTATTGACTTCGAATTTTTCAACGATTGTACTCTCTCTCTGATAACGGGAAAGAGTTTACAATGTAGGCTACGATATTATATGGGCATTAAAACCGTGTCTCTTCTGTTTCACATACGCATAATGAATGCTTTTTTAAATAGATAAAGTCATTATATTATGATGTTGTGACGTCTGCTAGCCTTTTGGAGAAACTTAGAGTCAAACAACGGGCAATGGAGAGAGCTATGCTCAGAGTTACTTTGCGCGATTTATTCTGGAACGAGGATATTCGCCAAAGAACCAAAGTCAAGCTCTCAGGGTTTGCAGGCCACATCGCTCTAAGAAATGATAACTGATGGGCAAGAAAGATTCTTGAGTGGCAAACCGCACACACGCATTACGAAGCGTAGGAAGGCCTCCCACTAGATGGACCGACGACATTGTGAAAGTCACGGACAACCGGTGGCCGCAAATGGCTGGTTGTCGTTCAGCAGTGGACGTCTCCGGGGTGATGATGATGATGATTATGATGTCGTAATTACTAATATTCTCAAAATTTCGGTTTTGTACTTCAATGATTTATAAGAAGGCATGTACGTAAAGACCTTAGAGAAAAAGAAGAAGAAAGAGAAAAAAGGGTGAGGCATTCGTCTAACAGTGGACGTTTTCTGGCTGTTGATGATGTACATAAAGGGTTCAAAAGATAGCAATTAAGTTATGTACGCTGCCAAAAGAAAGCCAGGGATGGGGCATGTAGCAGGAGTACACCTTGAAAGATGGGCCAAGAGAATCACACAATTCCTAAACATACACGAAGAAACTAAAGCAGGCTAGAACAAGAGGTACACAGCACACACAGGACACAGCACAGAACACAGCACACAGGACAGGCGTTGTAAAGTCTGTACGAGAGCTCTACTCGATTCTCTTCGTGTACAGAATCCTTGGACTATCCGGGAAGCCTGCGCCAATGTCAGTGAGTTGCTGGCCTTCTTCAGGCACTTCGGGTGATCGGACTAATATAACAAGACTTAACACTGATGCCTTCATAGTGCAAAAAAGGCATTCGTATAAATATCAAGTAAGGTCCCTAAAAATTAAATTATTGTAACTAATGTTCTTAACCGGTTCCGTTTATCATATTCTAGGTTCTCCAGAATGGCGCGGAGCAAGCGCTGGAAGAGTGCCAGCACCAGTTTCGCCACAGCAGGTGGAACTGCAGCACCGTGCCAAACACTACCGACATTTTCGGCGGGGTTCTAAAATTTAGTAAGTGTTGTAACATACTTGAGGACCCAGGTCTTTTAGCACACACCCAGGTGTCCTAAAAGAACCTGGGTATCTCCTTAAAGCGCCTAGGCATGTTCTAAAATTCAATCCAGAACCACCGGCGGACGGGCAGCAGCGTCCTCTCGGTTAATGGTAGTCAGTATTCTGCGATCCCCAAGCCGCCAACCAAGTATGGGAATGAGGTTCCACTGGCAAAACTTTTCGCAGATGGCACCAGCGGCGGTCCGGATGTGGCAAAATCAAGTTAACTTCTTAATCGCTGCTTATATCTATCTGCTCTTGACGAGGGCGTTGTCGATACTCTAGTCAAAGGAAAAATACAATACAATACAACTTTATTGCACACCAGATATAAAGAACAACTTATAACTAAAAATCAGGGTACAATATATGATAGTACAAGGGGCGGCCTTATCACCTTAAAGGATAATACTGGATATTTAAAGTACTGGGCAATGTGTCTTGTTTTAAGGATCTATGCAGCTGTTGACAGCTTGAAAATAGATTTGGAGGTTAGATACCTGGTTGTTTACATTAAAATTTTATATTGGACTGAGCTTTAATTAGCAGGCAAAGGATTACTGTACAAACCAGTATAATTATGCAAGTTCTCCCTGGTAATCCGATGGTGGATGCTGGTTCATTAAAATAGATTTAGCCGTTTTGGCGTGAAAAGGTAATAAACGTACAAACACACACTCACACGCACCAACAAACATGCGCATTATATCACCTATTCTTGCGATATTTCAGGTGTGCTGTGTTGGGATATTGATTGATTGATTAATTAACTCTTTATTGTTCACACCAAGAATTACCCAGAAATAATAATGATAATGATATTAATGTTTTAATTGAAAAATCAAAGTTACATGCAGTTAGCAAAGCTGCAGGAAAGAGACCTGTAAACTGCTTAATGTGTAACAAAAAAGGCAAATCCAGTTCATTGACCAAAACTTTACTAACCAGTTCCTTAGACCTATTGCTTCCCACACTAACTTCAAGCTTACCTCCAATTCTTAACTGAACTAAAGGCTCATCTTCTACTGGTGAAGTAGTAAATAGTTTACAGTAAACAGTATGAGCGGGTCAGTCAACGTGAACACGTTGAGATCAGTTATCGACATCGATAAATAAACAGTGGTGCCCATGAGCTACGGAGTGTTGTATTTCCATGAAGTCAGGGTTTGGACGCGGTCTTTGTTGCATCCGCTGGAATTCGCCGAAATATACTGCCCTCAGAAGCCCAAGAGCGGTATCTAAGCTTGGGTATTTAAGAATAATAGACTTGACTTGAATAAAAAATCTTGGATATTCATAAACTTGACACTGGCAGACTGCACAACGTGCGATGCCAATAACTAAGAAAAAAAAAGAAATAAAACGTAACAGAATGAGATTCCACTCAACAAACAAAACTTTTCGCAGATGGCGCCAGCGGCGGTCCGTATGTGGCAAACCAAGCTTAGATACCGCTCTTGGGCTTCTGAGGGCACTATACAACATGTAACAAAAAGGTTGTTACCAAAAAGGTGAATTCGCGAAATAAAAACAGCTGTTCCATACAAAAAAGTTCATTGACCTTGGACAAAATGTATAGAACAGCTGATTTTTTTCGCGATTTCTGGGTCGGCCCGTCCAAATACAAATAGTTTATTAATAACACCAAAGTTACACGTCAAAAAACATAGTAAAACTAGTTCATAATGATGAGTATATACATGCCCTTCAGTACGGTTGAACCTTTTTGTTAGATGTTGTATGTTATTTTAATCACATTAGGAAGAAATCTGTCTTCAAATTTGTATTTGGAATGCTTCTTTCCGGGTTATTGTAAATTACCCGTAAAGTAGAATCCGGCACACTTTTTAAATTCCATACATTGAAAGTAAATTTGCCACAAGCATTAAAATATGTATAAATTTATCACGGCTGGTGATTGTCAATTCTATACTTGTCCCCATTTTGCAAAAAGTAGTGTCAGCATACAAGATTTGGGGTAGCGTTGAATAATTATTTGATGCGTTATAGATAGAGAGATATATTAACTTTTTAACGCTCACCAAACAAAACACGAGAGATTAAATAGCTTTAGCAGTAGTAATAGCAAATGGCGGCCTTATTGCTAAAAAGTATCCCTTCCAGGCACCCGTAGAAAGGGGAAAATGTTTGGAAGTTATTTAAAAAACAAAAGGAATAAAATCATTTGCGTTGGTCTTTTCAGGGATCTGTAGCAAATTATAAAATCCGTTTCGTGACATACTCTAACTTAGTATGTCACGAAACGGCAAGGCCTCGATAAAAAGTTACAGAATTCCAAAAAGATTCAAGAACAACCAGTTGCACGTCGTACTTAACTAAAGATCGTGTTCAAAATAAACAGATTTGACGAGTGACGCCCGTTCAAAGCAAGACCGTTTACGGTACTAAACATACATACATGTATATGCAAGAAATAATACCGACACTATAGAATACAGACTTCAAAGTAGTTGCAAGCTTTGAACGACTTTGAACTTCCGAGTGTTTTGGATACATATTTCGGGAAAACAGAGTAGATTGTTTCTGATACTTGCATTTAGCAAAGAGAAACAATTCATTCTCACGGAAATAAGGGATTGGATATCTAAAGCTTTGTTGTACTAAATATGTGTCAGTAAATAGAAAACAATATCTAAGAATAAGCGTGTGGCCTAATGTTTAATTTATGACAAATAACAGGCTTAGTGATGAATATAACTAAATACATTACACATACTGAAAAAAAAATTGTATTGGCTGATAAATCTCTGAGATATGAGCGTTTAAAGTTTTAGGTGGGGATAGAGAGGGGATGCTCTATCCCTTTCTCGCAAAGCACGTGTTCGTATAGCATTTGTATGCCGCGCCTGAGGCTTGACGTCATAGCTCAGTATAGCGCGCTCTCTGTCTAGCTTGAAATTAAAATACTTAGAACTTATTTATTTTTGAATTATTTAAAATTTTGTTTTCGTTGATAGGCTGTATTGATGATCAGCTTTTTTGTGAGGTAATAAAAAAATAGTAGTCATCATGCCTATTGTGTTATTCAATATGCCGATTTCAATTTCAAGTTTAATTTATATATCTAAAAGTGTGACGTTACACTAGATTCCGTTTCTGTGAGGCCTTCTTTTGAAGAGGACCACCAGGCCGCTATGGTGTTGTTTGGGGATTCCAGCTCTGAATTTATTAATTTCTCTCAATGTTTTTTTTTGTATTTTTTTTTGGTAATGCGAATTCACTGCGAATCCTGACATTAAAAATAAAACAACGGAAATAAATATATTTAAGCTGGTGTTTGTGTAAAAATGCAAATTTCTAATTTGGGGTTTTTGAATTGAAAGTATCTTGTAATTGGAGTTTTTTAAATTTGCTCCAATTAATTCGATCCCCAAATTGCCTGCCAAGCGTGGGGATTATGACTACCTATTAAGGGTACCTTCGTCCAACAGTGTACGTCTTCTGGCTGATATGAATTAGATAATTTCCTTTACACCCGTATAATATATCTTTTCATCACACTTGCTCGTAAAGTAGATCTTATTACATCGCTTTTAGGCTCATAATCCAAGCTATTACACACGCGTGCTTTTTACTTTATATTACGGCACTTGTACTATAATAGGTATAACCCGGTAAAGTCAAGTTTGTACGTGACTGCAATTAGACGTATCTATGCGAAGCACTCTTAATATAGCCGGGTAATACTTACAGTTTTTTTTGTAATACCAACAAAGAGTTCTTATGCCGCTGAAGTAAATGTCAACCTGCGCGCGCATTGCTGGTTTGGGCGCCATTTTCCGCAAATGTTTGTTGACGTTTTCGCTGTGTGGTTGATTATTATCAAAAAAATATTGTCTTTTCCTCGCAAGTGTGACGAAAACAGTCGTATGGAACTCTTGTGCTATTAGTCATTACGCTCTCGGCTTCCTTATCGCTCTTTTTTGGTAAACAAAGAGTTCTTATGCCGCTGAAGTAAATGTCAACCTGCGCGCGCATTGCTGGTTTGGGCGCCATTTTCCGCAAATGTTTGTTGACGTTTTCGCTGTGTGGTTGATTATTATCAAAAAAATATTGTCTTTTCCTCGCAAGTGTGACGAAAACAGTCGTATGGAACTCTTGTGCTATTAGTCATTACGCTCTCGGCTTCCTTATCGCGCTCGCCTGCGGCTCGCGCGCATAATACCGCCTCTAGTGGAATGACCAACATAGCACACTCGTATCATAATGTACTATTATCTCATCATCCACAGCCTTCCTTATCTCACTGCTGGGTGGGTAGATATAGGCCTCTCTCTTACTATGCCATGTATATTTATATTTTTTTTAAATAATTCTGTGTTTGGAATTCCAGAATCCCGCGAGTCAGCGTTCGTCCACGCCCTGTCGGCTGCAGCGCTGACGCACGCGGTGGCGCGAGCGTGCAGCCGTGGCGAGCTGAACGAATGCTCCTGTGACTCCAGGGTACGGAAGAGGGCGCCACGGCACTGGCAGTGGGGAGGTTGCTCAGAGGTAAGGATATTGTCGTGGGACACTATGCAGAGTCCTACCTTCTGTCCTAATTACAGCACATGATCACATAAAAAAAATGTTTATCAAAAAATAATAAAAAGTAAGTTCGTATAGGCTGAGTGGCTAGCCCTAATGTCAGAGTTAATGTACCGCCTGAAGGCCTCTGACATGGCTGACGGTTGTTGTTATGAACAAACAACCGGGACCAACAATTTAACGTGACATCCGACCCACGGTAGCGTTTAGAAATAAATGCCACTCATGGTCACCCATCCGAAGACTGACCGGACCGGCCGTTGCTTAGCAATAGCATCGGTGATCGTTTAGAATCACCTAGACAAGCTATGCCACGAGCGCTACAATAAAAAAATATAGTATTTTGGAGAACTTTTAATGGTTGAGTATTTTTTAATTTCGGTACTTTTCGAGGAATCTGAGAAAAACTTCAAGAATCGAAACTTGACGCGCACGAATCTGCGTAACCGCCTGCGTAAACGAATTTTTGCTCTGCTATGTGACCTAACCTGATACTTCTATAGACGAATGATCGATCGCATTAAAAATGTGCTTGAAACGCAGAATATCCTGGCTGATGGCCAGATGTTAACATCTGGCATGTTGGCGGTCAAAGCAACCCCAAAATGAGTCCCGAAATTCTATTCTCTGCTAAGGAAACTTCATTTGTGTTTCCTTCGTACAGGATGTAGCAATACAGTTCTATTATGATTATTTATTTAAATTTTACCGTGATTATGTTGTGAAACGAGCTTTCAGCGCAGTTACATGCGCCATGTTCACGAGTAGACTCAAAAACAGAGACTTTAAACAGGGTGTAGCATTGCTTAATGGTAAAGAAAATAAGAAAGTTGAGCTCCAATTTATCATCAGTCAGAAGACGTCCACTGTTGGATGAAGGTTGGGATGGTTACTTTTAAGATTTGATAAATAAAAAATTAAAAAATAAAGAATACCATTATGGAAACGCCAAGTCTTTCCATAATAGACACACAACTGGCACCTGGGGCCGTACCGTGAACTGCTTATAGCGGGACCGAATAGGTTCAGCTGCCGACACTGCGCGACCGCGAACCTTATTGCCAGGCGATAAAATTCACAGTCGCGCAGCGTCGGCAGCTGAGCGTATTCGGTCCCGCTATAAGCAGTTCACGGTACGGCCCCTGGACGTGGTTTTAAAAACTTTTTCAAGCACACAGTCGAAATTGATCAAAGATTCATCTTACAGGATATAAGATACGGGGAGATGTATAGCCGAGACTTCGTGGATTCCAGAGAAGACAAAAATTCTGACGAAGGTCTAGTTAACCTTCATAACAACGAAGCCGGACGGCGGGTAAGTAGAGGGAAAAGAGGTATTTCTAGACGATGAAATTGTATTGTACCTATAAGATCGTTAGTCGAATCTATTCTTTTAATAAAAAAATATAGAAGCTCAAGTATTAAACCCGTCACATTTTGGGACATTTTGTTGTGAGGGTTATATAAGGAAAGGGATTTATAGGAAGCGTCATAAGTACCGATCATTGTACTACTTTGAAGTACAAAACTTAAGTCAAGTGCCTGACCATCTGTTCTGGCAACGCACTTAAATGTTTCATCGTTTTCAGTGGCGTTTTGTTTTCTTATTTTAACATGCTTTTGTTCTTATTTTTAACAAATCCCACCAAAATATATATATTTAAATAATATAATATATTATTTAAAAAAAACAGTTCCTATAAATTACTCATGCTGGCCAGGGCCTGATGAAGCATGGGAAGTGGAAAATGGAATTCTTCAACCACTGCCACACATCATTAGCCAGAAGACGTCGGCTGCTAAACGAAGGCTTCCCCTGTAGGGGAACCCCCCGGGCTTGCCATGATCAATCCCCACGCTGGACCTGGGTATATCCTTAAACTGTAACCAGAACCACCGGAGGATGATCAGTAGCGTCCCGTTGGTTAACGGTGGTGAGCATTCTGCGCCGCCTGCCAAGCGTGGGGATTATGTCAACAGGACAGGAATAATGAATGGAATTATGTCTATTAAGGGGGAAGCCTTTATCCAGCAGTGGGCGTTTTATGGCTGATGGCGAATCCTCACGCTCGGCTGGCGGCTTGGGACTCACCACCGTTAACCGACATAATCTGACCTACTACCGGGGTTAACCTAATTCCCCTAAAGGTTTCTCAAAAGGATTCCTCAGTAAACTCCTGGAGGTCCAACTTCATTCGAGTTCCAACACTTTCGATCAGTTAGTCTAATTTGCGCACATTTTCAGAACTATGATGATAATATAAACTGTCTCCTCGAAAGATGCCTATTTCTATTTTTCCAGTCGGTTCGCGGTCGGATGCAGCGTGTTTGCAAATGTCACGGCATGTCTGGATCTTGCTCAGTTCGAGTGTGCTGGCGACGGCTGCCGCAACTGAGGATCGTTGGTGACGCTTTAGCGACGAGATACGAAGGCGCTTCACATGTCAAAGTTAGTTGAACGTTAACCGACGTCAGATTTCTCCTAAAAAGCCGGGAAGTTTTGCTGCGGCGTCACTTAGCGCCTGATTTCAATAATATTTGTCAGACCCACTTGGCACACGATACTAAACATGAATTTCGAATATTAGGAAAGCGGTCGAGAGGCTGTTAACAAGGTCGCGAAGTTTACTTCGCAGAACTATAATAGTATTAATTATTCTAAAGCAGTAGGTCTTACTGAGGACCTGATATAGAGGAGCTAAATCCACTAAGCCTGATATCAAAGAAAGGCTACAGCTAAGGCTTCAGCTTTTAAAAAAAGAAAGAAAGAAAGAGAGATAGGAGAGAGTCAGACTTATAGTGTAACAGATAAATTCTAGTACCTACCTATTCTGTAAAAGTGCAATAAGTTACAAATTAAAAATGTAAGTCTAAGCCCTGTCTCTTCGAACTCGTATGATGGTAGCGAATCTATAAACGAGCTTCTAACCATATCCAGCTTTAGTAATCCTCTGAAAATGTAACCAATGACAATTTCAGGTCGTCGAAAGAAAAAGAGGCAAGAACATACGGAAAATACGGCCGTTACATCCTGACATGAAGAAGCCAAACAAAACTGACTTGGTGTACTTAGAGGACTCTCCGGACTACTGCGAGCCCAATGAAGAGTAAGTTTCTGAATCATATTTATATTGTTCGAGGAATACGCGATATGCCCGTTTTCGTTTGCAACATTTGGAGCTTGGTCCTCACTCTAAAACTATGAGACTCATCTTATACTCTCTTAGACTCATAAGATTAGGAGGCCCCCTTGACTGTTTGCTCCTACGCTAAAATAACATAAAATCATACAGAAGATTGATGACAGTGACGACTTCATAATTCCATCTTGCAGCTTCATGGTTATTCCAGAACTTGTATACTATTTCAGTCCCCAGTCTGAAAGTCTAAAAAGAGAGGACTTAGATTGACATAAAAGCTACAGAAGCAACCCCATGCTCTAGAATATAGGCCCTAGACGACTTTCGGATATCAAGATTTTCGATCGAATCGATCCCATCATCAGCCGAAGTCGTCCACTCACTGCAGATTGTAAGGTACGCGGCACAGCAGGTGCGACATGGTCTGCGGGCGTAAAGCATAGATAAATTGGGGGCCGGTGTCTCTAATTAAGCTACATTTTATAAATTTATCCCGATCTCGACACTTGGGACTGCAGTCGGTTCAGGGTTCTCTAGGTGGGCCATGATTCTTTGTCCTGGGGGAGTTGATTTGGGGCAATGGAATTGGGAAGTGGGCATTATGTCAGAAAGCAAGTCGAGCACCTTTCGGTTGCTCTTTGAAGGCAATTACGTGTTCTAAGAAACCAGGCGTCGTCGTCCAAATTAGAAAATTGTCTAGTAATAAATTGAAGCTTGTAAGTCATCGCGCGACCACAGAAGAGATTTTCATCGCTCGACGAAATTGTATCGTTTGCTCGTTCGGACGTTAGCCAATGGGATTTTGGTCTCGTTGCGGTCTCGGTCTCGGTAACACGCAGAAGAGACCGAGACACATGTCGCGGTCTTCTGTCTTTTGTCTCGGTTTCCAGTTGCGGTCGCGGCGCGAACCGCTGTCTTTAGGCAGCTCTGGTAGATATAATCGTGTTGAACATGGACTGCCGGTAATTTAGCTGGTAGGCCAGGAAAAGGGCCAGGAAGAGTTGGTATCTCTAATTATGTATGTTTGTGTTCCAGGCTGGGAATCCTTGGCACTCGAGGGCGTACTTGTAACCGGACCTCCGCTGGTTTGGACGGCTGCAGACTGCTGTGCTGCGGTCGAGGCTACCAGACCCGCGTGAGAGACCACGAGGAGAAGTGCAAGTGTCGGTTCGTCTGGTGCTGTAAAGTCCAGTGCGAGATCTGCCGGTTCAAAAGGGACCACCACGTTTGCAACTGAATGTATAGGAGACTTTTTCAGCGATTATTTAAGGTGCAGAATACTGTACGCTACGCCGTCAACATTTTCGCGCATTTCAACTTTTTGAAGATATAAAATCACTGAATATTATTTCATCATGTCCATATAATTTTGATAGTATCATCATCACCATCGACAGCCACAAGACGTACACAGCTGGACACATTGGTCCACAGAGATGGAGGGTCGAAAGACTTCCCTACTCCTTTGATATTTTTTTTTCAAAAATGTTGTCTATTCACTATTGTCTAAAGTAGAAAATCAAAAGCTTAGGACATTTCCCAGACTCAGGAGGCCTTGTGGTACAAATTTCCCATACTTCCTTGTATGTTCTAGACCAAAATGTCACATGCCTTTAGGAACAAAAAGTTATTTGTATAAAAATAACTAAACACGTTCCTGAGAAAAAGTGTCTTGCCCTCCTCCTACTATGAGGTCTTGTCTTGCCAGACATCAAGTGATCATATACTTAAGGGTGTATTTTTTGAACTACCTAACCTAATAATAATTCATTTCTTTATTCAAGTAACAAAGACTCATATTAATACACACAACAATTAAATTCAAGACAAGTCACATTTAAAATTATTATTACAATTACAATTAATAAGCATCAAAATTATTAAATTAATTATACAAAAGTAAGATACCTACCAGACTACAGTGTCATTAATTAATATTGTTATTCCATTTAAATAGGCAACTTATATTCCCTGTGTGTAGTGTGCAATTTGCAGCAATGAGCAATATAGGTACAATCTAGCCTGTCGGCGAGCACTGCCAGCATGCTGTTAGTACTCCCCCGCACCCGCCGCACCATCGAGGCGCATCTCTTGCGCATTGTTGCAAAGAAGCAATCGACGCGCGCTTCCGCAAACATTGCAGATGCACTACAGAAGCGGGGGAGTCCCACCAGCATCCTGAACGCGTTATTGAACTGAACACGGAGGGCGTCGTATGATTTTTGCGTATAGTTGGTCCACAGGCTACACGTGTAGAATGAGGTGCAATAAGATCTAAAGAAGATGACATATTATCTCTAATTTCATTGTAAGTGTTTTTTTAGTTCATTAAAACATGATTGGAGACATGCGTTTAGTGGCATTATAGTTATTTTATATATAATACAATTTAAATTAAAATCTAATAAAGATCATGTCAAACTATGATCAAGTCATCAAGTCATCAAGTGATGTCAAGATATGAGAGGTGCCATGGAAAATGGTGAAGTTACGGTCCTAGTTCTTATCGATTTCAGCAATGCTTTTAATGCAGTAGACCACGATTTACTCCTGGCTGTCCTTCGCCACCTGAATTTCTCTGAAGCTTCAATGAACTGGTTTTCTTCTTATCTTAAGGGACGTCGGCAGGCAATTCATACCAATCAGGCTTTGTCTGATTGGTGTGATCTGTTTGCGGGAGTCCCCCAGGGAGGAATTATATCCCCTTTGCTTTTTTCTTCATTTATAAATATGCTCTCCTCTCAATTATCTAGCAATTATCACTTTTATGCTGATGATCTTCAGTTGTATCAACACGCCAGTGTTCAGAACTTGGATGAAGCGATTCTCTCCCTTAACAATGACCTGGTCCGGCTTCAGTCGTGGTCCAAGCGTTTCGGTATTCAGGTAAATCCCGAAAAATGCCAAGCTATAATTGTAGGAAGTTCTCGACGCCTTTCCATTATTGACCTAGTTACGTTGCCTCCGTTGAATTATAACAATATTATTATCCCGTTTTCCAACACAGTCAAAGATCTTGGCATAATTATTGACTCTAATCTGTCGTGGCAACCACAAATCAAAGAGGTTTCACGCAAGTTTTATGCATCCCTTCACTCTATTATTCGATTCAAAAATTTCTTACCAATGAACACAAAATTGACATTAGTTAACACTCTTCTTTTACCAATCATAGACTATGGAGACATCTGCTACCTAGATGTCACCGAGGAGTTATTAAATAGGCTGGAACGACTACTCAATACCTGCATTCGTTTCATTTTTAGCCTTCGCAAATATGATCATATATCTGAGTATCGGTCTAAGCTTAAGTGGCTAATGATCCGTGAAAGAAGAAACGCCAGGATTGTTAGCTTGGTATACTCTGTTCTTAACGACCCTCAATCTCCTTCTTATCTTAGAGTCTATTTTACGTTTCTTTCTGACTTACTCACCAACCCCTTTCGATCTAGTAAGAAGCTTCTTCTTAGCACCCCTAGCCACTCTACCTCATTTGTTAGTGACTCGTTTCGTGTAGTTGCAGTGCGCCTATGGAATGAGCTCCCTATCCAAATTCGGCAAGCTCCGTCGAAACTAGTGTTTAAACGAGTTGTGCGTGAACATTATTTAAAATCAGCTCTAGTTTTGTAACCATTTGATCACTCGTATTTATTTATTTATTTATTGCATATATATTTGTTTTTCATATTATATATTGTATATATTTTTGGTTTATTTTATTATCTAATTAATTATTTGTATTTAATTTTATTTATTGGTCATTTAAATTTATAAGTATAGATATTTTTAGTTATTAGTTAATTGAAATGTACTTAATTACTGTATTTGCTCTTAACTATAATTTATTTTGTGCGCCTACATCCCTATCTCTTTAACCGCGGGGATGACTGGTAGAAAATGCTTTAGCATTAAGTCCTCCTTTTGTACATTAATGTATTTATGTGTGCAATAAAGAATTAAATAAAATAACTATAGCCCCTCGCCCAAACGTGCCCATTAGGCTGCCAGCGTTCCCCCGCTGTATTGCGAGGGAAATCTGTTGCACGAGATACTCCCCAGACCGCGGGTCTCGCCCCCTGACACGTAAACGCCGTCCTAGGTCCGCCATAAACGTCTTGGCTTCTGAACACCACGGCCCCGCCACCTCAACAGTTATTTCTAATGAATCTTTTGAGTTTGTCTGATGTTATTCTCATTCCCCTATTGCGATTTTCACTAGTGATTTTAGGTATATCTTCAAAAAATAATGCTGTTGTAAGCTAGATAGTGCCCCGTATTCTGGACCTTAATGATTAACTCATTATGACCTGAATTCATTTTAGATCTCAGATTTGGGTAGTCTATAAGAGATTTACTTAAAAACGCATCTCGAAGTTAAATATTGTATAACATTATAATTTTGCCTACCATTACGCAAAACATGGGAACCTAAATGACGTTTGTTTACTTAAGAAGCGTTTTTATGTAAAGAATTATATATTTTAGCATATTTTGAGGAATTTTGAATGGTATGGAATAATTTGTGTGGTGAAAGTCTGTTTAATGATAAGAAACTGAATCTGTTTGATGGTTTATTCAAAGTTATACATAGATTTGTGTTCAAATTTAAATTCCAAAACTGACGATGCAATTATTATCAACTCTAGAGACTTTAACTTGGATACTCATATTTAATACACACATAATGGTTTTCACAAACTTGTATCAGTTCTATTATGAAAACTGACGTGGTTTTGACACATTTTTGTTTTATTTATACGGGAATACTCACGTTTAATTAAATCGGATACTCCGACTATAGTTTCGATCACATCCGGTGACCTTTTTGAAAGAGTGAAAACAGAGCCCGACGCGCGTGCAGCTGCGTCCTGCTTAGCACTGCAGACGCAGCTGCACGCGCGTATAAAAAAACAAAAATTGTATCAGTTCGCATAAAAACTACTACCAGGAACTACAAATAAGATCACCAAATTTCAGTTTAAAACATTAACAATCAGACGTTTATAAACTATACTTGTCCTCAGCCATAAGACGTCCACTGCTGGACGAAGGCCTCCCAATAGAGGGGTGTTGCCATAACCCCACGCTTGGCAGGCGGCTTGGGGATCGCAGAATGGTCACCACCGTTAACCAAAAGGACGCTGCTGCCCGTCCTCCGGTGGGTCTGGTTGCAGTTTAAGGGCATACCCAGTCCTTTATAAACTATACTTAAATGTGTTTAATTATGTACTAATACAACAATGACAGATTTACGACCATTAAGAGCCATTAGTGGTGAAATATCGTGATTAGTGGTGAGTTGTCATTGGTGCTAATCCGCCATTGTTGTTAACATAACTGGAAAAAAAAATACGATTTAATACAATAAGTGATATTAGCGATACAAGCCAAGCCGCCAAGCCGCCTGCCAAGTGTGGGGATTATGGCAACCCCTCCTTATTAAGGGAGAGGCCTTCATCCAGCAGTGGACGTCTTCCGGCTGATGTGTATAGGTATTAGTACATATATATCGATGGTTTATTATTGTTGGTAAATAGCGATACAAAGTAAAGTACTGTCACTATTATAACATAATGACAGTTAAAACTATTAATTGGTAATAGAGAAATGTTCCGAGAGTTTCATTTGTTTTTTTATACTTTTAGTAATCCAAAAGCTAATAGTAAAATAATAGTAGATTATGCACTAAGGGAATAAAGCAGTGTCTTACGTCGCGGGCGGCATATTGCTTACAATATGCAACCCTTAGCGCAACGAGGGAGTCTAGAGTTATATAGTCCTGAGTGAAGCGAGGGGTCCAAGCTTCCCAAGACGAAGACAGGCTTTATTCCAGAGGAGCATACTCTACTTTTCACACCTTCTGCGAGACAACGAAAAGCCAGAGGCCGTACCGTGAACCGCTTAGCGGGGCCGAATAGGTTCAGCTGCCGACACTGCGCGACCGCGAACCTTATTGCGAGGCTATAAAATTCATAGTCGCGCGTTGTCGGCAGCTGAGCGTATTCGGTCCCGGAATAATCGTTCATGGTACGGCCCATATGGGCTCCATAAATTAAAATTCACTGATAATCACAGGACCAAACACCGTGTTTTGTTTCACATTCTTTGTAAACGCACCTTTTTTTTGAGTTCTACTTATGGTGGCCAGTTCGATTTTCGAACAAACTTCTTTACAATGCCATATGGGTATTCTTTTACTTTGAGTTTTCCACGAGTTTCCACACAAATTTGACGTTCCAAATTGAAATCACTTTATTCCTTAAGTAGTTAAGGAGTTTCATACAAAATTATATTCCTTAAGAGATAATGCTTTACTTTACGTTGAGGTTGCATGATATGTAATTGGACATTGTCGAGCAGGTGGTGTGAAAACAGTTTTACGTGCCTGTGCGGCTAAAGTGGCTACTTTAGCCCCGCTACGTGGAGCGAAACGAACCACTTCCTCCCCGCAGCGGCACGTAAAATCGTATGTACACATCACAGGAGCATGTAAAAAACCTCAGATCTCATGTTATATACATGAGATCTGATACTTCCTTTAACTCCCTAGGTGAGTAATCTACTATTTATATTGTTTCTGTTTTCATATGTTTTCAATTTTCACCACATTTCATTGGAAGAAAAAAAAAATTTGTTTTTTTTTTGCAAACCAGTCTGATGAAATGTTGCAATTGATGACTTAGTTACACCATTATGTTTAACGACTGATTTGATTTTAAGAATTTCGTAAGAGTTGTTTATTTTAAACTAAGCTTTAATTTTATTTACAGTATTACTAACTTATTTAATTTTATTATGTACAAACTTGTAAATAGTTATTTCTGTTATATTTGATTTAGGTTTAAAGCTTTAAAACTTAATTTATTTACAAATGTAAATATAGTTTTATGTTTGACTTTAAACTTAGAAAATAATATTATTAGGCTCTTAACTACTTAATAAAATATTGTATCAATCGTTAACGTCATGTTTTATAACAAAATATTAATACTTTTAAACGTGTATTTCATATAGGAAGTTAAGCCAGTTAGTCCGTATATCGCATGTCCATCTGTATGTCTGTATGTCTGTAATCACGGGCTATTAATTCGAGCAATATTTATAAGGATTATTGTTTCACATACAGATTATAGCAGCTATTAGAAAATAATATTTTTAGGGCTGTACAAGTGGGGATGCGAATTTATAACCTATTTCATAAAGAGGGGTATTGAAAAAAGAAAACTTTTAAACGTGTATTTCATATAGGAAGTTAAGCCAGTTAGTCCGTATATCGCATGTCCATCTGTATGTCTGTATGTCTGTAATCACGGGCTATTAATTCGAGCAATATTTATAAGGATTATTGTTTCACATACAGATTATAGCAGCTATTAGAAAATAATATTTTTAGGGCTGTACAAGTGGGGATGCGAATTTATAACCTATTTCATAAAGAGGGGTATTGAAAAAAGAAAACTTTTAAACGTGTATTTCATATAGGAAGTTAAGCCAGTTCATCCGTATATCGCATGTCCATCTGTATGTCTGTAATCACGGGCTATTAATTCGAGCAATATTTATAAGGATTATTGTTTCACATACAGATTATAGCAGCTATTAGAAAATAATATTTTTAGGGCTGTACAAGTGGGGATGCGAATTTATAACCTATTTCATAAAGAGGTATTGAAAAAAGAAAGGTTACTTAAATATTGTGAAGCTGTGAGGTTACTTTGACTCACTACAAAGGTCACTGTGTGTGTGTAGGTGCGTGTTGACTCCAGACTGTGTGTTCAAAGGGCTGTTTCCAACCAGTAGAGTGTGAGGAGGTCCAGGGAGACACAACACTGAAGTAAAGTCACTGAGTTCTGACACAACAATTTATTTCAGTTAAAACTTTATTTCTACACGTCGTCAACCATAAAACGTCCACTGCTGGACGAAGGCTCCCTCTCCCTCTTAATGATGGGTGTTGCCATAATCTCCACGCTTTGCAGGCGGCTTGGGGATCGCAGAATGCTCACCACCGTTAACCAAGAGGACGCTGCTGCCCGTCCTCCGGTGGTTCTGGTTGTAGTTTAAGGACACACCCAAGTCCCTACACGTACACGTACAATCAAAATTAACATAATAACTATTTATTAAAATTATAAGTCTGATCTCTAGCACAACACATGTGAATGGTTCGGAAGACGCAATCTTTGATTAATAAATAAAATTTATCAAAGGACGCAATATTACTTACTAATCCCAAAACTAAGCATTTTACCATAAATCGGTCTCGCATTCAATCTGCATCCACTTAAGCGTTCACGCATACAAAAAACATTTTTATGGTGTCACTACAAAGCCATGGTTTGAACCATTCGCAAAAATAACTTGCGTAACCAAAGCGTACCCATACAAAATTATCTATTAGACAATTTAAAAAATCTATTTTGTTCGGGACCCAAATTGTCATTGAGCTATAATCCTACAGTGGCACAATGTGGTCAATTCTGGCGGTTTTAGTTGACAGTTCTTAACTAATTAAAATATTGCTGTCACTTGTTTATTAGGCATGTTAGCTAAGGACAGCTTACTTTAGTTAATTTACTTCTGTCAACTTAAACCTTCAGAGTTGACCACAATTTCTAAATAAAAACATTTAAAAATCGTCCGAGCGGCGTCATGTATACGTGGATATCACGTATCAATGTCTGTAGTTAGCAATAACACATGTTATTTAAATGTAGACGTTATATCTCTGCAACAGTGCTTAATGTCTTTTGCCCGCAATGCTATCATAGTTCACTTGACACCGTGACTACGTCACACAGACTGCGCAAGAAGACGCGTGCAAAGGCTTTTATCTCGAACATTTTATCAGCCTGTTTGTGTCTCTGTAGGATTACAGCTCAATGGAGTAGCTTTTTGTTCTTAATGTTGTTCATATTGATGGGTAAAACAACACCCTCAATTATTTCTGCACTTGCCTGATATAATCTTGTAATTCAAAGGCAAAAATCACGTTGATACTTCCGTTGCTGCGTGGTTAGAAGGATGAACAAACCAACAAATACACAATCGCATTTATATAATATTAGTGAGGATAAGGAAGTAAGGATAAGCATTGTACGATCATACTTTAAATCATGTGTTTAACGCACAATTTAATTTTTCTACCTCATAAAGGAAAGCTATTTCGATCGAACCCTTAATTGGTTTAATTTTAAATCAAAGTCTGTTGTAAATATTTTAGGACATATTTATTACATCAGAATGTGATAGCTTTATTCATTAAGATGATAAGATTTCAATCGTGTAGTTTCAAGATCTTTGATTATTTGTTTATGAACGTACATACTCTCTATATTTTACTTGTAAATATTTTGTAGAAATAACTGTACATTATTTATTAGACGTCTTTGTCCATTTCGATAATCGCCAATGTATTGAATGTGTCAGTAAGTTTTTTTAAAATATAACGTTAACATCATAGGATTAAGTGTCAATTTCTTTTGACTCAGTGTCACCAAAATTAAGGTACTTAACATTAGATTTTAGAGTCATATAAGACTTTTGTGTTAATGTATTTGAAAGTATATTTTCCTGTCTTTTGTATTAAAGTTTTAAGTGTTCTTCTCAATGCTATGACTAGTATTTACCAATTTGTATTACGATAATAGTTACTATTTGATGTAAATTGAATAAAGTAACTACATTAATAATTGTTGTTTAATTTTCAACCGACTTCAAGAAAAGAGATTCTCAATTCGACTGTATGTGTTTTTTGTATGTAAGTTACGCGATTACTCCGCCAATTATGAACTGATTTTGATGATTATTTTTTTGTTTGGTAGGTGTCTGCAGAGGTGGTCCCATATCAATTTTATCGAAAATCGGTTCAGTAGTTTGGTTTGTAAATCAAAATTACTAGAAAATACGAAGATGTCATCCAGGTATTCCAAGTTGAAGTCGGTTGTATTAAAAAAAAGCGTGTTATTGATTGCTAGTATATACAATGTGTTACAAAAATGTTCAACAATACTGAGGGGTTTTTTTTTTAGTTTTTGTCTTCGAGCATTCAGCCAGTGTCAAGTATTATGCATGCTCTTACCATTATGTGAGCGTCTTGTTCGCCTAATTACTTGACACTACGATAAAAAAAAGTTTTATCTTTGTTTCTACCCGTATTTTATTAAATTAAAGATTTTAACAATAGCATCGATATTATATTATAGAAATTTGTAATTTTGTAAAAAAAATACACAGAATATTAAAAAAAAGTATCAGACTAACCTCGAAAATATCCGACCAGGTTCAAACATAAATTAACCATAAAAAAATCAAGATTAGAAATGCAGAGTAGTGGTCCTCATGCAATGGCTATTAAAATATTTAATAAATTACCTGACGACTTAAAGAGTGATGAAAACGAACATAGTTTTGCAAATAAATTAAAAACCTTGCTAATAAAAAAATGCTATTATTCCATACAAGACTTTCTTAACGACAAAACTTTATGAAGCAATCACGCAAAAAACAGATCGGGCCGCTCCACACTAAATTGCCATATACCCTCATTATGTTAGTAATGTTCTATCTATCTTTGGTAATGGCCTCTGCGGTATGGCCGCAATCAGTAATGTTAGTTACATAAGTTGCATAATGTGCAAACAATTTTGACTTTGACTTTAAGGGCAAGTGCATGAAATACAATAAAATACATTGGTATATTCTTTGTAAAAGGATTTTAGTGATAAAAATCGAGACAATCCCCACTGCCTGCCGGCAGCATACCGTGTCCTAGCGACATTGCCACGTTGAATGGCAATGCTTATACCATTATGTAACTTAGTGTTAGTATGAACGTAAAGATAAAAATAACTCTACTTCTTTAGCTCAGTGGTAGCACAAATGCCCGATATTTTGTGTCTTTTTTTTGGTGTCTCTTCAATTCCAGAATAAACAGGTTCCTTTTTTAAAGATAAGCGTTCTCCATCTTAGCATCGTTGCTTAACATCAGGCAGGATGTGGTCAAGAACAAGCCTCATCATCATCATCATCATCAGCCCGGAGACATCCACTGCTGAACGAAGGCCTCCCCCTTAGACCGCCACACTGTACGACAACCTGCCATTTGCATCCACCGGTTGCCCGCGACTTTTACAATGTCGTCGGTCCACCTAGTGCGAGGCCTTCCTACGCTGCATCTTCCGGTTCGCGGTCGCCACTCAAGAACCTTTCTTCCCCATCGGTTGTCAGTTCTTCGAGCGATGTGGCCTGCCCACAGCCACTTCAACTTGCAAACCTTGCGAGCTATGTCGGTAACTTTGGTTCTTTGGGAATATCCTCGTTCCGGATTCTATCGCGCAAAGTAACAAGCCTACCAAGAGGAAAAAAAACGTATTCCAGGTTCAATTCGTTTTCATTGGTTTTCTTTAGATTACAAATGTAATCGAATGAAAACGTTAGGCTTGCGTATATAATATTTATGTTAATGATTACCTACATTTAGATTTGATAAAATATCGATAATAGGTAATAACATACTTACTAAATGACACACCGTCATTACCGTGATTTATCTAGATTTCTTTTCTAGATTTATCTTTATCGTAAGCGATAATCAAGTCTCAGAAATATCAGCAAAATGCTTGAAATTGCCTAAAAGTATATAAAAATAAATCTGTATATTAATCGATAATCAAGTTTAGTAGATATTTCGACAGTAAACGTTATTATGTACCTATATTACGATTCTAAAATGGCCGTTATGATAAACTGTTGTGTCTAGATTTTTTTATGAAACACCTATAAGTACACAGTTTTAAGCAATAATAGTAGATTACGGACCTAGGGAGCAAAAGCAAAGAATGTCTCAGATCTCATGTATCTTCAGAGGCAAAGCCGAGGGTGACAAACATGAGATGAGGAGAGGAGGCTGAAGCTTCTTTACTTGCTCCCGTGGTGTGTATACGATGGGGCCGCTGCGGGGAGGAAGTCGTTCCTTTTGCACCACGTAGCGGGGCTAAAGTAGCCACTTTTGCCCACATTCATTATTCATCTATAAAAGAATTGAACGCTACTGGTGGAATATCTCACTTTTTTAGTAAAAGCTCACATTTAAATAAAACGATCTTTATTTTCAGTTTTAAACTAGCAATAATTTATGAAGATAGTATTTAGGCTCCCAGAGGGTTCCCGACCCACGGGTAAGTTCTTGGACAAGTTCCGCAAAGAGTCATGTAGTAGGCCCACTGGAACAAAAATAACATTCGCATACATTATACGGAATAGAGAAGCGATAACGATGTTTAAAATTCAATACACCCCTCTAAAATATTATATAATTTAAAATGGATTTACGTTTGCGTATCTTCATGGTTGATCTAGCAAAAACTATTAACTCTAGACTAGACTTAAGAATGCCAAAAATGTAGAAGTAGTGTTGAAGTCGTTTTAAAAAAAAAGCTTGGAGAAATTAGGTCTTGGCTGTTTTTTTGTTGACGCCTGTCTCCGCTGGACCAACATAACTAGACTAATTGTGGGCAAATGGGACAACATCATGAACTACAACAAACTACAAAGACTACTACTTAGCCTTATACACTAAAAAACAAATGAATTGTATCCAGAATTCCAGACCGATGAAAGTCTAGAGACAATCCAAAATAGATTGAGATAATATCATTAATTGCGTATGCTTACATTGGCTGAGCTTCGCCAAATTAGGGCTGTTGTGTACAAATGATCGGAGGATTAAAAATGATCGGAGGGTTCCACAATTTTTTGTTACGAGTTAAGGGTGGTAATGTGCCATTTGGTAGGCTATACTCACGTTGTTGTGCTCAGCAGTAACTGCGCAGAAGGAGGAACTGCAAGCAGTTGGCAGCCAAGTCTTGCAAGACTTCGCTCTGTACTCAGTGATGGGAATTGGATCTTTCACCCAATCCAGGACTTCCTTTGAGTTGACCTGGAATTAAGTTTTGTAAACGGTAACAAGCTGACAAGTAATTCGGGTTAAAGAATTTTTATTTCCGCAACAAGAAATTAGATTAACGTTCTCACGATGGCAAAACACCCATCACACCTCTCATTGAAACGGTACCTTCTACTATGAGTTACTTCAAGAATAAAATCTAGACTCTACATTTTATTCAATGCAGTCGTCGTCAGCCATAAAACATCCACTGCTGGACGAAGGACGAAGGCTCCCCCTTTATAGAGGGGCGTTGCCATAATCCCCACGCTTGGCAGGCGGCTTCGGGATCGCAGAATGCTCGCCACCGTTAACCAAGAGGACGCTGCTGCCCGTCCTCCAGTGGGTCTGGTTGCAGTTTAAGGACATACCCAGGTCCAATCAGTTCACTGCAGTAATACTCTAGAAACTAGAGCACTTCTGCATTCCCTAAATAGTTAGTTTTTTTAAATTTAAAGAAGAGACGAGCTTGACGTTCGTCTGGTGGTAAGAATGTCTGGTGGCGCGCCTGTCCGTGTCAGTAGCAATGCCAGAATTGTGAACACGTAAATAAAATCCTGCACATCACTGCACTGTCTCGTCACTCTTAGATACTAGATTGTATATACACAGAAAACATAATAGTACTACATAAACATAGAAAATTCACTTCCATAGAAAGTGGCTCATCAATCATGAATCATGTCATATTCAGTTCAAGCTAATTTGTAATTTGGAACAGCATAGCACATTTCTAGCAACTAGTTAAAGTTCACAAAACTTACCATAAAGACGTCATGCATGTTGCTGATCTGTTCAATGAACTTGATCATGGCTTCCTTGACCTTAGGCCAGCCTCGCAAGTACGCCTCGTGAAGGTAGAAGCCGAAGGGCGCGCGGTTGCCCATGTAGTGCCTCTCGAAGTTCTGCAGGATGAAATTGTACCAAGCGTCGGCATCTTCTCGGTCAGGGCTGTAAGGAAAGAATGCGTTTACTTCAAAATACCAAATTTTAGCGACGATGACACGCCACAGCGGTGGTTATACTATATGGTGGTAATACCGCATATTTGACGCCACAAACTAGGGTTGATTCTAATTTCAACAATGACTTGAGGTATATTTCGTACAATATTTCGAAACGAATGGCGTATTGGTAGAATAAGCATGGTTCTTGGACCTGTGTCGTCAACAATGGCAATGGCAATGTATTATTGAACTAAAACTCGTACTTCTGGGTTAACGGTCTGGGTAACTTATCTGAACTCAACTGATGATGAGGTACTTACACAAAGAGACAAGCATCAGCCATGGAGCAAGGGAAGTTCTGCTGATCAAACCATACCACCATAGGCTGGACCCATACGCCAGGCAGGGAAGCAGAGGGGCACGGAGGGATCGGACAGTCTTGGATGGAGGCGTAGTCCAGGGTGTAGGGCCAGAGACCAGGGTTGGTGTAGGTGATAGTGGGCCAAGAGCAGTCGTAGCCGAGGTCAAAGTCCTTAATGACTTGGAAAGTGTTGTTGCCGCTAAGTTGGAGGAAGGGAAGGCGGACACCTAGAAAATTAAATTAATTATTTGGACAATGAATCAATTTCAAAAAACTGCAGAAATTACACTCAATAATATTATTAATATGCCACTACGACAAAGTAACGGATTTATTAGTGTGGCTGGTAAACTGACAAGTACAAACTAAGTTTTGCGATAACAACCAGGAACATTATTTTCTTGATATTCATCGTGTACATTTTAAACCTATATAATATAGTTTTTATTTCTGATTTGCTTGTTTTATCCGCCCGATTTCAAAGCTATCCAGAAACTACTATACAAAATGAAACAGATGTGTATCTAAAAGCTTATATTTACTTACCTTCAACAGCAGATTCAGGAATATTAGCGAAACGAGCAATCTGTTGTCTCTGATCCGCAATTTCCAGCCTGATGTCTTCATAACTAGCTTCCACCCAATAAGTCTGCGGAGTGCGATGGCTGATAGAGTGCAGGGCTATTTCGAAGCCATTGTTGTAGAGCTCATTGACTGCGGAGTAGTCGGTCCATTCGTGGCTGACATAGAAAGTGGCGCCAGCGGGGCAGTTGTTGGAGTTGCGTCGGTTGAAGAGAACTTCTCTGTAGTTGGGCATTGCAGCAGCGGTGACGGCATCGTCAAAAGTTATGGTGACGAACTAGAAATTTAAAAAACCATTGTTACTTTTACGGCTGTGGGAAGAAAAGTAGATTGTTTATTGGTAACACGATTGCTCACATTCATAATTTTGGTTAACACAACATTTTGATTCGGAAGAAGAGCTTATGCTTTAGAAAGGACATTTTACAAATTATAAATAATTTTCAATTGTATTTCTTGTTTGCCCCGAAATCGTTGGGCAACGACTTTGACGCGTTTTATCCAACGAAACACGTCTTTTCCGCGTTTTGGAACAAGCCTCACCTGGCAATGAATCATGACAAATGGAAGGAAACGGACCATAGCCCAACAGTAGTACAGCGAAAAACCTGCATGAGCTTTAAATTTGGACTGATGTTCAGCAAGATAAATAAAATTGAAGGAAAGCACAAATATTTGACAAGACGCTACAGACAACGTAAAACAAAATAACACTATGTACCAAACTCTCAGCCTGTGGATATAGACCTGCCCTCAGTACCCTCAAAGGGCGATTGGACCATACCTAACACGCAGTTGCGGGTTTGTGGGATTCACATTCCGTCATTTAGTCATTTAATTTTTTCTTCGGATGTATGCAGGTTTCTTACAATGTTAAAAGCCAGTGGAAGGAAATTCGTACATAAAATCCAAAGAGCTCATTAGTACGGGCTCCGGATTTTGACCCGCAATTTTACGATACCAAATCTATAGTAACTTTTCCATTAGGCTACCACGGCTCTTGCATTCATGATTTTCTTTTATTTCCATGGTTTCATAGATACCTGCGGAGTATCTCTAGGTGCCAATCCCCCAGGAATGTTGGTAGACGAGCATCTGCAGTCAGGAAGCTGGCACGCTTCTTCATCACAAGGTTCAGCCAGTGACAACTCATCAGCAGCATAAGCCACTGCTCCAAGCAGAACCAAGAACAAAAGAGTCTTCATTTTTACCACACCAAACTTTTCAACAGACTGATTCGTTTTCACGTTTCATTAATTTATATTAAGTCTTATCTTACCATCTTCGTGATCGGTGTTATCGCAGCGCTTCTGCTTTGAACTCGTCGATTTAGAATTGTAGGAAAGTACTTAGTAATTTCATTATTGGGTTGCAGGAATTGATTAAGTAGTTTATCTCAAACTAAACAGAAGCACATTTGGATCTGATTAGTTATTAAATAATCATTATATTTTTGGAAGTGTATTGTTTTAAATAATGATAACGGGGACTAGTATTATTACCATCATGAGATGGCGATGGCAATCCATGGCGTTTTGGTTATGACGTATTTTTTTTTCTGAGCCTTACTATTGCGTTCTCTTGGCTGATATACCCAACTTTAGCTAGAAACGTGTAAGGAAAAGATAATAATAATCCTATACTATGTGTAAGGACATCAATGGACAAATTTACTACGACTTGTTTTGTAAATGGTCTCTTTTTAGATCAAGATTGCGACTCCGCTGTTTTTCAAAAGATTTTTGTTTGTACTTACTGCAAGCCTTACTTACCTAACTAATATTTACTCAATCGGGTTATCCTACATCGCCTAAGTGTGGTCTTTACTCTAATCGGGCTTTCGAATCTGCAACAGATGATGATGATCATCATCGTCGTTCCGGAGACGTCTACTGCTGAACCTAAGACCGCCACATTGTACGAAAACCTGCCATTTACAACCGCCGGTTTCCCGCGATTTTCACAATGTCGTTGATCCACTCAGTGGATCAACGGCTTGCTTACGCTGCGCCTTCCAGTTCGTGGTCTCCACTCAAGAACCTTTGTTCCCTATCGGTTATCAGTTTTTCGAGCGATGTGGCCCTTCCATTGCCACTTCAACTTGCAAACTATGTCGGTAATTTTGGTTCTTTGACGAATATCTTCGTTCCGGATTTTATAGCACAAACTCCGAGCATAGCTGTATCCATTGCCCGTTGTCCCTGAGTTTCTCTAAAAGACCAGTCAGTTAAAGACCACTGCAGATATGACCAGCTTAATGTCTCTTCAGCTTGCCGTGATAATACCAATACCAAGCTTCTTTCCTTATCTTGACTGCCCTGAGGATCAGATCACAAAAACTTAATGATTATCAGCCCATCAAGTTTGGTATTTACACAAAAACAGCAAAACTGAGTATACAAAAACAGCATAACTATTTAATCGCAGAAATTGTCTGGTTTTAAACAGGTCATGATAATTATGAAAAAAACCTTGCATTTGTTTTTTTGTATCTAGGTATGACGTATTTTATAAATTTGATTTATTATTTCCTATGACATACTCCAGATTGGGTTTTAGATTATTATCAGAAGATGTTTATCTCAACCCCCAAAATTAGCTCTACATCGTTTTTAATTATAATATTTTTATTATTGTTGATTAGCCTACGGAAAATCCCGATTTTATGTGGAATTTGTTACTTACGTGCTTCAAAATTATAATTGATTAGCTAGCATGCATTGCAGGCTTTTAGGTAGACAAGATAATAGGTACGTGTCATTATTTTTTTTAAAAATAACTGCAATATAAAAGTCTGCATATTGAGACAGATGAATTAACTGATGAATTGCTGAGCAATAAATATCTGAATCTGAATCTGAATCTGATGCTTGAAAATATTTTTGTTGAATGTTTTCACTATTTTTCGTTGAATGGAACTAGGCATATCCTAAAACTGCATCAACCACTGCAAGACGGGTAGCAGCGTCCGCTCGGTTAAAGGTAGAGAGCATTCTGCGATTCTCAAGCCACGCCTGCTAACCTACTGTGTATTATGGCAACCCCTACCTATTAAGGGGAGGCCTCCGTCCAGTAGTGAACGACTTTTTACTGATGATGCGAATGCTTTGCAACGTGTCCTAATTGTCCTAAGTACTGACACATAGTCATCGTCGTCATCCAAAAAACGTCCACTGCTGGACGAAGCCCTCCCCCTTAAGAGGATGAGTACACTCAAATTGGCTTCATTCGGGTTAATGTTTTGCCAAATGTACAACTTCGACAGCCTGAAAAAAAAAATGTTAATGTAGATCATATTTCCTAGTTGGCTATTGTTTCGAAAACAAGTTTGCGAATAATTTTCTTGATAGAAAAAAAATCGTAAAAACACCTCTAAAACGAATTTCAAAGTCAATTTTTCTTTGTATTTTTGTATGAAGACAAATTAGCAAACGTTACGAGTAATACTTTAATCTATCTTACTATTGAACTAGTTTTTTTTCTTACGCAATAATTTTATTGCAATTAATAATTTTCCAACAAAATTACTGTACGAAACGGGGCGCAAGCGCGGCGCCGGCTTCTCTTTTGTAATTAGACAGAGACCACAGAAGCGCTATTGTCAGCGTCTTAATAGAGGGGTGTTGCCATAATCCCCACGCTTGGCAGGCGGTTTGGGGATCGCAGAATGCTCATTACCGTTAGCCAAGAGGACACTGCTGCCCGTCCTCCGGTGGGTCTGGTTGTAGTTTAAGGACATACCCAGGTAACATAGTCATCACACCTAGTGTCCTATAGTGATGACTACGTTACCTGGGTACAATTCCTCTCAGTGAGTTCTAGTTAGTATCAAATAGATAAATATAATAATAACTAGTTTTTGCTCAGTGATTGAAAAAGACTGACTCTTGAAACCTTTCATAAGACTGGTAATATTATGCCTACAAATTCATTGAAAAAATAACGTAAATCCATTATTTTCAGTACCACACCTATTTAGATTACGTTTCGTAGAATCTGTTGATTACCAATTGATCTTAATCAGTAGGTATTTGATTACTCGTATTTGTCTAATCATTTAATTGGTAAGTACAGTTTTTTTCTTTTGATCTTTGCGCTACTTGGTAATCAGGTATACGGTAGTTTTAATTTTCTATAGTGAGTAGGTACCTACATAATTTTGATAGTGTTATGGAAAGTAGGAACTATACTTTGAGTACAAAACATTGCAGTAATTTTGAATGTTATCGAAGTTTATGTTACGATATCTATTTAAGTTAGCCCTTGACATCTTTAACCTCTGTGCATTTAGCCCAAGATTTTGTGGTAGGTACGGGCGGATCCAGGTATTTTTTTTTTGGGCTATAGGCCAAGTTCCCCATAGCATTATTTGGCATGGCATAATCTTTGAGATCAATTCTTTTAAAATGACATTCAAGAATAACTGTAATATTATATATATTGTTATATACTATATTGTTTTTGTTTTTATTTATACGGGAATACTCAAGTTTAATTAAATCGGATACTCCGACTATAGTTTCGATCTCATTCGGTGACCTTTTTCAAAGAGTGAAAACAGAGCCCGACTCGCGTGCAGCTGCGTCCTACTTAGGTCATCGGATGTGATCGAAACTATAGTCGAAGTATCCGATTTAATTAAGCGTGAGTATTCCCGTATAAATAAAACAAAAATGTTTCAAAACGACGTCAGTTTTCATAATAATATTATATTGTTATTATATTTAAACAGGTTTGAGGGGTGGGGGGCTGTATCCGCCATTGACTATTAATAAAAATGAAAAAACTTAGGAAGTAGAGCTGACTGAACAAAAGGAAAAAATCTAATTAAACTGAATTCAGTTTATAATTAAAATAACCAAAACGATATATAATAATATTATGAGGTTTTCCATATTAATTATCTATTTCTTTCTAATACCTAAAACGAATACCTGTGGTAAGTATTAGTTTATTTTATTAACGTAAACTATCGTTTCTTTGTTTTTTTTTTTCTTCTTTCCTGTTCGGCGTATGGCATCACACTCTGTGCATTTGCCAGTGTCAAGTATTTAAAATATATCAAGTCGTCGTCGTCTTCAGCCATAAAACGTCCACTGCTGGACGAAGGCCTCCACCTTTATAGAGGGGTGTTGCCATAATACCCACGCTTGGCAGTCGGCTTGGGGATCGTAGAATGGTTACCACCGTTAACCAAGAGGACGCTGCTGCCCGTCCTCCGGTGGGTCTGGTTGCAGTTTAAAGACATACCCAGGTCTAGGAAATATATCAAGTAAGTATTTGATGAATTTCAGGTCGAATGAGTCTTAGTCACAGTCAAAGTCACACTTAGTAAGTCACAGTCAAGTCCAGTCATGCCCTAGTAAAGTCGTGGCAACTTTACTACAAGCTTCTTCGGAGTTTTGGAAACAACACGAAAAGACATGTTTTACTACATTACATCCAATTACATCACTTGCCCACACTCGTGCGTGTAAATCAGCACTTAATGATTAAAATGCCACCATTTTTATCGAAAAAGCACAAGTTTTGGAAGATAATACAAAGCAAAGACAAGATTTTTTCGTTATCCCGCCAAAACCTCTTTTTTCTAAGTTTTTTTTCTTAGTTATTAGCATCGCACGTTGGGCATTCTGCCAGTGTCAAGTTTATTAATTTTCAAGTTTTTTTTAATTAAAATCAAGTCAAATATGTCATGAGACACAGTCAGTCACACGAAATTAGTTATAGTCGAGTCCAAGTCATGCCCTAGTAAAGTTGTGGCGACTTTACTATGACCTTCTACGGAGTTTTGAAAACAACACGAAAAGTCATGTGTTTCACCACAATATTATATCACTTGCCCACACTCGTGCATGTAATTCAACACTTAATGAATAAAACACCACCATTTTTAATATTAATTCGCGAAAAAACACTAGTTTAAGAAAATAATAGAATGCAACGACATGATTTTTCCGTGTTCCCGCCAAAACTCCCACCTCTTTAACATTAATATTAAAACAATTCTCCAAAAAATGACGATACTATGCCATCTAGTGTTACTATTGTGAACTAAGCGTTGAAACGTGTTGTGATAGAATGTAGGTAGAGTAGCAAGAAAGCATCAACCATGCTGGTTGATTCCGAAGTTCCACGTACTGCTCACAGATGTCGCCACAAGAAATTCATTGTTTTTTCAATCTGAGCCCAGTGAAAATATGCCCAGTGGGTATAGGTATTTTGGTGTTTTGAGAACCGGTCCTTAGCAAATAAACTTATTAAATAATAAATAAATATCGCAGGACATTTTTTCACACAGCGCCTTCTAGCCCCAAACTAAGCAAAGCTTGTAATATGGAAACCAGATAGCTGATAGAATACTTATATACATTTTTTTTTGTAAATACATACTTATAATACATACTACACCCAGACACAGAACAAACATTTATGTTCGTCACATAAATGTTTGCCCTTGGTGGGGATCGAACCCACGCCCTACAGCTCTGAAGGCAGACACGCTACCGCTGAGCTATATGGCAGTCAATTATATAATCATACTAATTATAATTAGTAAGTTCCTAATGTTTGTATTGGAGTGGTCAGTCTTAGCTTTATTATTGTTTTATTTATAAGGGATTACTCACGTCACCACCACGTCAGTTTCATCAATTCAATAGTACAATAGTAAAGTCTTACGAGGTTACTCGGTACGGTACGGTGGTACTAATTTAGAAATAAGTCTTTTTATGCCATGAAAAATGATGAATGATGAATGATGATGTGATGTTTTTTTTGTAGTGACGAGACGAGCGTGACGTTTGCCTGGTGGTAAGCATCACGCGTGCCCCTAAGTAGCAGTGCCAGAATTGTAAATAGGTACAATCTTACGCCGCACTACTGCCCTGGGCGCGGCTGTGGCCCGTTCTCCGTGCTAATTTGAGCATGACCAGCTGGTAGATGTGCTCGCACGGTAACGGAACTATGCGGAGTCTTCTCAAGAAGTCTAAGCACGAAACGTCATCAGAGACCCCGAATATGGCTCGCAGGGCGCGCTTCTGCACTACGTTTTATTTTATTTTTTATTCTATCAAGTGACTAGACTAGCAAGGCGTTCGCCTGGCACTAACAGTAGCAGTGCGAGAATTGTGAACTTGCGAACACAATCCTGCGCCGCACTGCACTGCGCTCGTCACCCTGAGATATTAGATGTTAAATCTCTTCATACCCAGTAATTTATCTGGTAACATTGCCCTTCAAACCGTAACACAGTAATGCTAGCACGCTACTGCTTGGCGGTTGAATAACTGGCAAAGGTGTGGTACTTCCCCAGGCGGACTCTGCAGTAGAGTCCTACCACTACAGAAACTCGAATGCTCTATTATAGTCTGCAGCGCGGTCTCACGGCTCCAACCCGTACGTGAGATTACTGTGGACGGTCCCGAAGTAGCAGGAGCGCACGACATTGCGGGTGGTGGCGCTCGCGAGCTGCCGGATGCGAATCACGAGCTACCCAGCTAATAGGGAGGACTTTTCATAATCCCCACGCTTGGCAGGCGGCTGGGGGATCGCATTAAAAGAAGTCACTGCTGACTGTCCGTGTCGTGGTCGACTCATTGAAAAATTATTTTATTAATATTAGTTTGACTAAATAAATACTTACGATAAAAATCTTGTAATATTATGATATAACACTAGCCGAATATACAAAGTAGGTACGATGCCAAAACAGAAAAAGAAAACTGACATTATACTTACAGCTTTTGTTATTAGTTTTATTTCAAATACCTACAGACAAGCAATTTTTAATTTTTTTTTCTTAGTTATTGTTATCGCTCGTTGTGCATTCTGCCAGTGTCAGGTGTATGAATTTTCAAGTTTTAATAGTATAATCAAGTCAAATATGTCATGAAAATCACAGTTAGTCACACGAAATTAGTCATAGTCGAGTCCAAGTCATGAGTTTTGAAAACAACACGAAAAGACATGTTTCACCACATTATATCACTTGCCCACACTCGTCCATGTAATTCAACACTCAATGAATAAAACACCACCATTTTTAATCATTAATTCACGAAAAAACACTTGTATAAGAAAATAATAGAATGCAACTACGTGATTTTTCCGTGTTCCCGGCAAAACTCACACAATCTCTTTAATTTTGATAAATTGTATGTCTAGATAGACTGATGGATCCTAAACGCGTCGAAAAAAAATAGCGGTTAACAGTTAGTCTCTAATGCACGCACACTATAACAACGACAATGGTGCAACGCCAGTGTAAGACATAGCTGTCACTCACACTAGTATAATAATGTTGGCCTGTCATTTTTCGTTCATAAACTGTACGAGACTCTATCTAGACATATTAAATATCAAAGCAAAGTAGGTACGATGCCAAAAACAGAAAAAGAAAACTGACGTTATACTTGCAGCTTTTGTTATTAGTTTTATTTCAAATATAGACAAGCAATCTCTTTAATACCTTCCCCAGAATTCCTGTAGATATCTCAGATATCTACCTATTTTGGTGGTCGTTCCGGGAAAACCGCGGAATCTCTGCAATCCTACTATTCCCGCGGGTCCGGGACTTTTGCCCGCCGTCCCAGGTGTAAACCCTTGCCCGCAATACTGTTAGGGCTACGGTCCACTACTCGTGAAGTTATAGTTGTTACTCGTGATTTAACGGTAACAGGGTTTCCGGGAATAAAAGTTTTCGTGTTTTGAGTAGTTTCGTATTAAGTTTAACTCATTAATGTTTATGGCGATATCGCACGTTTTTTTACGTGGTCTTAAGATGTAGTCCGAGCAAACTTTTGGCGAAACAGCAATATCGTTAGTGAAACTCTTAGATTTTTGGGCTTTTTTCACATTACTCGTAAAGTCTTAAATAATTAACGGGCTTCAATTTCGATTAACTGCATGACATCTTTTTTTTTCATTTATTTTGATTTTAAAAAACAAACTACTAAACTAATTTCGGTAAAATTTCATATTGGACTACCTTTGTAGTATGAATTACCAAACAAAAAAGGAATCTCTACTAATATTATAAACGCTAAAGAATGTATGTATGGATGTTTGTTACTCTTTCACGCTGAAACGACTGAACGGATTTAGATGAAATTTGGAATAGATGTAGCTTATACCTTGGAATAAAACATAGGCTACTTTATATCCCAAGAATCGCGGGTGAAACCGCGGGGCGCAGCTAGTAAATTCATAATTGGCGGAGTAATCGCACATATTGGCTTACACATTGCTACAAAATTTGCATCTTTGATAAAAAAAACTGTATCGAGCCGACTATTTCAAATTAAGTTTTTTATTTTCCGATGCACTGGCATAAAACATATTGACAAACTTATGAATAAAGTTAAATGCATACGATATGTAGCAAAATCCAAACCACACACACCGTTTTTTTGTGAGCAATAAAAAATGTTTAATTTTTTTTTTATTATTATATTACTCAACAGACAGCTTACATTTTTAAACAGAGATCATACAGTAGCTATTCTATATCTTCTTCTTCTGTCCACATAACGTATGTGATCTAGTGGATATTTACCTTTAGACCAAAATGCCAGCGAGGCGTATAAGCCGGCAAAATTATTGATGTTCCTTTCTGTCGTACATTACGTACGAACTACGCATCCTATTTAACCTAGTTTTGTTCTAGCCGTATTGTAACATGTCTGCAAGATGAGAACATGTATGTCCCGATCCGACCACTCCTAGCAACAGGAAGTATTCCGTTTTTGGTATAGGCGCCGGTTACCAGAGGCACACAAACACGCACCGACCTCGCCGGCGAGGTCGAGGACTCCCCAGATCTGTCAGAAGATCGGTTAGATTCTCTCCAAATAGTCAACCAGATCAACCTACTAGGGCACCAGGGCATACCCCTTCTGTGGTGCCAGGGCAAGTCTGACCCCACTCCCGGCGACGGCCAAGCCGAGGTTCGTACCGTCTGAGGTGCCCTTGAGCTAGTCGCCTTTAACCTAAACTAAGTAGGCCGAGCGCCATTTGCGCTTGCCTATGTATTTCTATACTTTATTAGGGTGACAACATCAGAAATAATAACAGTACCTACGACCCATACGTATTTATAGAAGATGTAGGTACTCCCAGAGCAAACGAGTCTTATAGTTGAACTACAATATCATCACTAGCCAGAAGACGTCCACTGCTGGAGGCAGGCCTCCCCCTTAATAGGGAGGGTTTGCCATAATCCCCACGCTTGGCAGGCGTCTTGGGGCTCGCAGAATGCTCACCACCGTTAACCGAGAGGACGATACCCTAAAGGGTTAGGAGATACCCTAAAACTGCATCCAGACGTGTTCCGGCTGTTGATGTACCTATATATTATACACAGAGAGTTCAAACTAAATATGACATGATTGTAGTCGTAAATACATATACAATACAACATAGCTATACAATAGGTATATCTACATCTTCTATCTTCTATCCTCTATATTACTATAAAAGGCTCTGTCCTGACTGATTGACTGACTGGCAGACAACGCACAGCCTAAACCACTGGTCGTACAGACTTGAAGTTTGGAGGGTGTATTCGTCTTGTTGCGTAGGTACTAAGAAACTAAGACTAAGAAAGGATTCTTCGAAATTCGACCCCTAAAGGGTATTACAAAATATATAATTGTAAAATATCAAGTTTTCTGTAGAGGTATCAGATACATGTTTGTTTTATTTATACGGGAATACTCACGTTTAATTAAATCGGATACTCTGACTATAGTTTCGACCACATCCGGTGACCTTTTTCAAATAGTGAAAACTGAGCCCGACGCGCGTGCGCGCGCTTTAGTCGGAGTATCCGATTTAATTAAACGTGAGTATTCCCGTATAAATAATACAAAAATGTGTCGAAACCACGTCAGTTTTAGGTATCAGATATTTTGCCGCTAAACAGTGATAATATTTCTGTCACTTTCGCGCGGGACGAGCGAGGTAACCACGCATAGCACATTTCTAAGCAAACTTCCAAAGAAAAAGATATCTGTTTGTATGAACTCACACTAAACTCAAATATTAAACCTTCTTGCAAAGAATATTCCTAAAAACGGCGTAAACATCTACGGCGGCAAAACACACCCATTCATAAAGGCGCAAAATTGAGAACAACAAGAATTCTCGTACAAACGGCTTAGAGGCAAGGGTTGACAAAAAGGCTGTGTTCATACAAACTATGTTTTTGTCTCGTCCGTCATCCGTGTGACAAGGGTAACGGATAACTCCGCTGTGCGGCCCTTTAATTATTCCCGGACTTTTTGCACGAGTGAGTTCGAATATGGAACGGATGAAGCGCGAAGGAAGGTTGCTAACTTTTTCTTTACCGGGTACTGATTGGCATAGCTGCGAAAAGAGGTTGTTTCTGTCGGAGAATAATGCACCTTCTTTGAGGTTCATTTTCTTTTTAAGATGGTTTTGATGAACTTCATGCACGAATCAGTTTGATATTGGAACATGGGTTTTCTGGCAATGTTTTTTTTTGTTTCACTGTCATAAATCTGATTAGGCACCCTATCAGTGATTGGCATTTGGAGTTTAAAAAGCAAATAAGTGTTCTAAGCAGATACATTTTAACAAAATAGTAAATTGTTTACCAACAGGCAAACAACTATGTTTTAAGTCGAAAGTGTTTCTCTGAATCCAGAGCGTAGCGAAGGATTTAAAGTACTCGAGCTTAAAATAGTGTTGATCCCGAGGTGGGCACTCTACTTTTTATCACCATCTATGAGAAAATAAGTAAGTGCAACTTATGAATAAGAATAGGACCACAGAATAAATAATAGTACTGCGTACAGAAAGTTCACTCCGCAAAGGAATTGAAATAAATAAGTACTCTATCTGCTAGGCAATAAAGTAGCAATTCAACTCGCACAGCGCTGGATACCGCTCGCTATATTCACCTAGATATACCGCTCTCTTTCTATCACGTATGTTTAGTTACATGCAACGAGGCTAGCATGCGGGCGGCCACTGATTTCAGCCTTGCAATGTCCTCGCGGCGCGAAGCGCCGGCCGAACAGACCTAAACTGCGGAGTGACACCCCCCTGATAGTACCTACGTTTATTTCATTCTCACTACTCACACTCACTTCTCATTTCTTATTGAGGTATATACTCAGTTAAAATAAAACTGAGTAAAATCCGAATTTGATTAAACAATTACAAACGAAGGCGGAATGCATTTCGCCGTATCGCGCGTTTTTGTTTTTTTCACCATCTTTATCATACAGCCTGTTACTAGTTCATACAATGTCCGAGGTTGATCTCTTTGGTCATCCACCAAAGAGATTAGAAAAGCTAACAAAATCCACATTCCAAATTCAAATCACGTTTCATCTGTAAGGCAAAAAGAGCTCATTTTTGCCCTGTATGCGAGGAACAAAGTAGCTCTTTTTGAATAGATGTTATAAAAATATAATAATTAATACTTCATTCAAGACAGAACTGGCAAGCAATAAACAAAAAAAAAGTTTGTCCGGCTTAACTAGATTTTTTGACCGGACACAGAAAACCGGTTTACCCAGACATCTGGCAACCCAAACTGGCAAAGTTCTATGTATTTACAAATGTCAAATTTTATAATTTAGCATTTAGAGACCGCACTAGCATTAAAAGTATATTAAATCTAATGTTCACTCCCTTATCATCTGACTTTTTAAACATTTTCTTGACTTTTACTTTTCTAGCCTAGAATTTACTTAAACTTACAATATTTTCATATATTTTTATATTTCTGGGAAATGACGGTGCCAAACAAGTGCTTGTAACGTGCCGACCTGAATGATTGATGGTCTTATCGCGTGAAGAAACATGAATTTTTACCAGTTCTACCTAATCAAATACAGATTATTCAGTAGGTAAAAACTGCATCGAAATCTTGTTTTATTTGAATTTTTTTTTGGAAGTTATAACATCCAATTAGGAGTATTAACGAAGGGAAAAGTAAAGCAATCGTGAATCTAAAATTTGGATAAAACATAGAATAATGTTTAAAAAATGTTACTTCGATTTTTTTGTATAACGGAGCTTTAAATTGTCTAAATCTTGGCTGCGTTGGGAGCGTCAACATCAAGGTAACCAAATCGTACCCGACTTAAAAAGAAAAGATGTCTGGTACTAGATAAAATCAATGGCTAGATTTTCGCTAAAAAGGATGAATATATCTCCCTCCAACAAAACTCGAATCTTGAGTCGCAGAATTCATATAGTAACTCATAAAGTTGTTTTCGTCGACCCAAACTATTCCTACTAACTACCGATATTTTCATAGTTTCACACCCTTATACAATTACCGAGTTTTCGCACTAAACCTTTGCGAAAAACAATAAAAATACATCACGTTTCCCATCACCCATTACCCATCTCCCATTACGCCTAACATAATAAAATAACCTGTTAAAATTGTTTATGGATACTAAGTTCGGACTGGTCATTACTGAGTATATTAGTTTTCTAATAGCCGGGGGCAGCGTGGTATTGTAATGGAGTTGGAATTTAACACTAAACACCAACTTTATAAATGTAGAGATCCCATGGTAGAACAGTAAAACCATGAAGACTTCCAAAATCTCTAAATTTCTAAAAAATATTTTTCTGTGGTTAGGACTCTATGCAGAGTCCGCCTAAATTGGGAATTACCTTGGAATTGGAATTACCTTTATTGGGAATCGCCAAGCTATAGTGTGCAAGCATTACTGTATGCCGGTTTGAAGGGCAATGTTACCAGATAAATTACTGGGTATTTAGAGATTTAACATCTAATATCTCAGGGTGACGAGCGCAGTGAAGTGCGGCGCACGATAGTGCTCGCAAGTTCACAATTCACTGCTACTGTTAGTGGTAGGCGTGACGCTTACCACCAGGCGAACGTCTTGCTTGTCTCGTCACTTGATTGTATAATTAAAAAACATACAGAGCATAGATCAACCTGACAGAGTTGGCGTCAACTTATCCGAGTAGGTAGGGTCGGCACAGTATATTTCATTTCGCCACTTCACTCTATTCGTCATCTCTGCATTCACTCCCGCTGTACGCGTATTTATCATCGTTTATGCCGGCTGTACAATGTAGATTCTTGCCGAAACAACCCAAGACCCTACGACCCTATGACCCGGCCAATTTACGAAGACGCGGGCTCCTAAATGATTTTTATAAGTGCGTGTATCCGTAAATTGCCATGCGCAAAGATTAACAAAGAAAATTGTTTTTGCCACATTTGGACCGCCGCTGGCGCCATCTGCGTAAAGTTTTGCCTGTTGTTATGACAATGCTGAAAAATAAAATACATTTATAAATCTTCTCCATGGATTTATAAGTCTAAAACATTGTTTAAAACATCAGTCTATGGCCCCGGGCTGCGTAGTTTTAAACTGTTCGCGAACTCACAAATTGAGGTCTCTATTCACCTAATGTACTTCAGATAACTACCGCACCGGTGCGACAGCACTACCGACTGTTCTGTGGCACTAGATACCCACGGCTCTAGTTAGAGCACAGAAGACATAAAGAGTACTAAGCAATTCACTCCCATACACTCAATACACAAGTGAATCAATGGAGAATTTAGCGCCTCTCTCTCTACTCAAAGTTTACCACGACATACTAAAATTGGGTATTTCTGTAATAATAATATAAGAATCATAAACAATAATAATAATATAATATCAGTGGATATTTTTCACACAGCGCCATCTAGCCCCAAACAAAGCAAAGCTTGTAATATGGAAACTTAAGAGTAGACAAGTTGGTCACTCCTCCATAGAAACGCGGTAGTATTACTACTCACTATGTAATTTTTTAGGTACAAGACTAAGTATTATATCGATTAATCTCTTCATTATCTAGGATTGTAAATTATTACGAAAGTAAAAAGTTAATAAACATGAAAGTTATGAGCCAGGAAACATCTTGTATTTTAGCTCAATTTTAACGCCACATTGGACGTAAATAAATAACATAAGGTCTAAAATAATTTATTAAGCGGCATAGTTTAGTCCATAAACATTTCAAATAACTTAAGTTGGAATAAATTAACTCAGAGTTTATTCAACCATATTACTGCAGCCAAAGGTCGACAAAATAAATTTGCGCGCTCATTTATCTTTCTTTCTCCCTTTCTCACAGTTTGTTTGATGAAGAGAGCATGCTTTTTAGCCGCACCCACCAATGAGTTCGAGCCGTCAACTTGTCGATCCTTAATAGCTGATACAATACTTATATACTTTTTTTTGTAAATACTTGCTTATAATACATACTACACCCAAACAGGACAAGCATCTATGTTCATCATATAATTTTGCCCTGGCTGGGGATCGAACCCACGCCCTACAGCTCTGAAGGCAATCATGCTACCAACTGAGCTTTAAGGCAGTCATTTATTAATGTCTCTGTCTCTGTCGTGGTCATTTAATGAGTCAGCTATTGATTGACTAAAATTTGATTTATTATTAATGCGTACACAGTATGGACCCGGGTGTGTCCTTAAACTGCAACCAGACCACCGGAGGACGAGCAGCAGCGTCCTTTTGGTTAACGGTGGTGAGCATTCTGCGATTTCCAAGCCGCCTGCCAAGCGTGGGGATTATGGCAACACCCCTCTATTGGGAGGCCTTCGTCCAGCAGTGGACGCCTGGCCGACGACGACGACGACACAGTATGAAAAATTAAGACACCTCTGTGCCTAAGACTCGTTTGGTTGGAATTCATCAAAGGCTTAAAATTTAAAAATACTTGATTGACACTGGAAAATGCACAAAGTGCGACGCCACAATCCTCTTCGTACAGGGTTTGTATTTTGAATACTTGTCAAGTTTACCTTGTTTATTATATAGCTATCTATTTATAGTATAGTATAGGCTATCTCAGTACTATGTTATCTGCTTGCGTCTTTATCGCTAAAAGTGAAAAAAACTCTTCTAGGCAGGATATTACTGTGCGTATTTTGGCCATTGATAAGAATTATCTGATTTAATGCAAGTCTTTGTATTTTTGGAAAGTAGGCACATTATCGTCATAATCACAGTAGTAATATTGTATTATCTACAAGATAGTCACAAAGTGACGATAAAACTGCATTTATGTTTTCATTTCAAACAAAACCTATTTACATTTGGAATAGTTCGTAAACGTAACTTCGTACTTCGTAACTTCGTACTTGTAGCGCTCGTGGCGTAGCTTGTCTAGGTGATTCTAAACGATCACCGATGCACCGATGCGATGATTAAGCAACGGACGGTCCGGTCAGTCTTCGGATGGGTGGCCGTGACTGGCATTTATTTCATTTGGCATGGCATCACATGGCATTTATTTCTGAGCGCTACCGTGGATCGGATGACACGTTAAATTATTGGTCCCGGTTGTTTGTTCTAGTTTCTGTAACAACAACCGTCAGCCATGTCAGAGGCCTTCGGGCGGCACATTAACTCTGACACTAGGGCTGGCCACTCAGCCTATACGAACTTACTTACTTACTTACTTCGTACTACCATATTTTTTCCTTTACCACCCACCCTTTTGTAGTGGTAAAACTCTATTGCAGAGACCGCCTGGAGAAGTACCACACCTTTGCGTTTTATTCAACCGGCAAGCAATAGTGTGCAAGCATTCCTGTGTTAAGGTTTTAAGGGCAATGTTACCAGAAACATTACTTTGAAGAGATTTGACGTCTAGCTTCAAGGTGACGAGCGCAGTACAGTACAGTGCAGGATTTTGTTCGCAAGTTCACAATTCTGACTGAAAGTGAAAGTATCGCTCGTTTCCTAAAAAAAACAACAAAATGTGCTGAAGCGAAATAAACAATAAAAATGTCATGCATCATCTTGCTATTCAGAGAAACTTAGAGAAAGAGGCAAATCCTTCCTCCGAGTTGCTATTACAACGGTGCTGTAGTAAACTTCATGCACTGCCGATAAAGGGCAGTCATCAACAGCCGGAAGATGTCCACTGCAGGACGAAAGTCTCCCCCTTATTAGGAGGGGTTGCCATAATCCCCACGCTCGACAGGCGGCGATCCCCATCGCAGAATTCTTACCACCGTTAACTAAGAGGACGCTGCTGCCTGTCCTCCGGCGGTTCTGGATGCAGTTTTAAGACATACCCAGGTCCAAATAAATAAAGATAGGATTAGGATAAAGGGCAGTGATAACAGTATATTAAGGAGGGCTTACTCATTTTGGGCGACCCGGACGACCCTATCGCCGTCAACACCTCGGTGGCGCTGGGCTCGCCCGATCCGACCACTCCTAGCAACAGGAAGTATTCCGGTTTTGGTATAGGCGCCGGTTAGCAAAGGCACACATCACACACCAACCTCGCCGGCGAGGTCGAGAACTTCACATATCTGTTAGAAGATCGGTTAGATTCTCTTCAAATAATCAATCAGATCAACCTACTAGGGGTGTGAACACCACTGAAAAGCGAAAGCCTTACTTCTTAAGTAGAACGGCTGTCAAAACAATGTCGCATGGAAACTACGACGAAAAAATTCCAATCAATGGTCGCGCATTTGTAGTAAAACGCTCGAAATGCTATTTTGCAACAGATTTAAATTTATTTAATTACGATGCAATGTGGTTTGGTTTCCTACGCGTCTATTTAAATTATCTTTTTAAGTATTCTCAGTTTGAAAACATGTATATTGGTAGAATTGTCATTAAGCGCATTTACACTTAATGCTGGCTAGCGCGGCCCGTAACATTTCCGTTCTATTCTGTGGGTATGCCCCCCAGGGCACACCCCTATTAGGTTGATCTGATCTGATTCTGGGGTGCCAGGGCAAGTCGGACCCCACTCCCAGCGATGGCCAAGCCGAGGTATTTACCGTCTGAAGTGCCCTTGAGGTAGTTGCCCATAAACTAAACTAGGTCTAGCGCCGTCTGCGCTTGCCTAAAGTCCAGTGACGCTGTAAAGGCCGCCGTCTGAGGTCGAAAGTATAAGTCATAAAAAAAGATAGCTAAACTCATTCCCGGCCGAGCTCTTGAGGAGTCAACACATCCTGAGGATATGCCTTTGTCTATATAGAGGTGTTACTGCACAATTAGATTTATGCCCAGCTACACTGATTAAAAATAAACAGATAACCAAATGAAAAAGAAAATTTCGTGGCATTTACTGGCTTTGGACATTTTCCTATGCATTTGGTCAATTGGTACAAATTATTCATACACCCTTGTATCAATTAGACTACAATATCTTATGTTGCTTTGCTCTACACTGCGTTTTCTATGAGGGAATCTACCATGATTTTTTTAATGGTTTGAGTGAAGAGACGAGCGAGACGTCCGCCTGGTAAGCGTCTTGCCTGGTCATAACAGATAGCAGTGCCAAAAAAAGTGCCAGAATTGTGAACTTGCGAACAAAACCCTGCGCTGCACTGCACTGCGCTCGTTACCACTCCCCGCTCCCCGCTGGTACCGCTCGGGTAACATTGTCCTACAAACCGAAACACAGTAATGCTTGCACACCTCTTCTTGGCGATTGAATAACTGGAAAAGGTGTGCTACTTCCCCAGGCGGACTCTGGAATACAGTCGTAGTCGGTCAGGGTTATGAAAATGAAAAGATTCGTAATTATGAAAACGGAAAAAATAGTCTTGTTTTATAACTAGGTTATGAAACAGCGAAGAAACTTTCTGTTTTAGTAGCTAGTTATGAACTTTTAGTTACGAATGTGGATGAAGCCACAAAACACCAACTGCTGGACGAAGTCTTCCCCCTTAATAGAGGGGTGTAGCCATAATCCCCACGCTTGGCAGGCGGCTTGGGGATCGCAGAATACTCACCACCGTTAACCAAGAGAATGCTGCTGCCCGCCTTCCGGTGGTCTTGGTTGCAGTTTAATGACATACCCAGGTCCCAGGCCCCAGGGAAGCTATCACTACATTTTTTTTTTGTAGTGGTAAGACTCTACTGCAGAGTCCGCCAGGGGAAGTACCACACCTTTGCCAGTTATTCAACCGTCAAGCAGTAGTGTGCAAGCATTACTGTGTTCCGGTTTGAAGGGCAATGTTACAAGAGATTACTGGGTATGAAGAGATTTAACATCTGATATCTCAGGGTGACGAGCGCAGTGCAGTGCGGCGCAGGACTATGTTCGCAAGTTCACAATTATGGCACTGCTACTACTGCTAGTAGCAGGCGTGACGCTTACCACCAGGCAAACATATTGCTCGTCTCGTCACTGACGTGAACGTATATAAAAAAAAAATTAAACACGATATCAATATAATATCAGGTTACTTGTTGCTAAGTGTTTCGTAGAGTAGTATCTGCAGCTCTCTAGTCTGCGAGAGACGTTTGAGTTATTTTTCTGAATCAACCACCGCACCCGAGGGCTCGACCATTTCTCATTTCGGCCGAAGTGTACAAATTACCAGTAGTTACCGCGCACTAACGGGCCAAGTTTGGGGGCTACTGTTGGTACAATTCTCACTAGTTCTCACTGTTCCAATCTCGAAGGTAGTGCGAAATAGCATTAACCCAGAAAAGCAAAGTTACTAGCTGCTGGAAAACAAAGCATTAATTTCTATTATATATATTTTATAATGATCTCTGCAAAAACAAAACAAAAAAAAACAATACTTATGAGATTGACAGTTGACTATGGCCGCATCGAAGATGCGCTACCTAGCGGAAAAAAGTCCAGTGGACCCTCATTGCGCGGTGCGCTGAAATATCGGGAGCTCGTTTCACAACATAATCACGGTAAATATCCCGTAAAAATAATAAAGCTATAATGAATACCCGTCATAGTTTTAACAGTATTTTAAGGAGCATTTCATCATTTTATGAACAGCCGGAAGACGCCCACTACTGGATGAAAGCCTCCCCCTTAATAGGGAGGGGTTGCCATAATCCTCACGCTTGGCAGGCGGCTTGGGGATCGCAGAATGCTCACCACTGTTAGCTAAGAGGACGCTGCTGCCCGTCCTCCGGTGGTTCTGGATGCAGTTTTAGGACATATCCAGGTCCAAGGTACCCAGGTAAAGGAGCATTTACTTGTTAAGAATTTGTTTAATCAGATACTATTAACGATAATAAAAATAATAAAAAATTAAAACCGGTGGACATTTTGACACAGCGCCATCTAGCCCCAAACTTGGCAAGGCTTGTACTACGGGCACCAGATAGCTGATAGAATATTTATATACTTTATTTGTAAATACATACTTATAATACATACAACATCAAAACACAGAACGAACATCTATGTTCACACATACATTTTATCCTGGATTGGAATCGATCCCACATCCTATGGCTCACAAGGCAGACATACTACCAGTACCAACTGAGCTATAAGGCAGTAATTATTATTTTAAGATTATGATATTGAGGAACTTAATTTTTCATAAAATATTTTTTAGTTGAAGATGATTTTGATACTTTTTTTTGCAAATTTTGTCACATTCGTTTGTCTGCGTCTACAAAGTAAAACTTGTGATTTTATTTATCTTAACTTACTTAACTTGTTTTCGTAACTTAAGAGTAAAATTGTTGTTGTTTTTAATATTAAATCACTTAAAATTAATCAGTCATACTCTCGCTTAAATCTGTGACACTGTGTCTAAACTTCAACAAGTTCAAAAGTTTCAGTCTAGTGCGTGTTACGCAAATTATTTGGATAATTTTATTTCTTAAGGTTTAGTGAGATTATGAGACTGGATTCTTGTTGGTAAATTAAACGTAACTTAAAAAAAACCTTTTGGAAAAAATAAGAGGGGGGGGGGGGGTTTGGTAAAGAAATCCTCTGTAAAGTGGATTTTAAGACTTTAGAGTAATTATCTTGATATTAAAAACTAGAGGTCGCCCGCGACTTCGTCCGCGTACGGAAGAAATTCGGCCCGCTCCCAAAATTCACCACTTTAAATCATCCCGAGCATTTTTTTGCCGCGCCTGAGGCTTGACGTCATAGCTCAGTATAGCGCGCTCTCTGTCTAGCTTGAAATTAAAATACTTAGAACTTATTAATTTGTGAATTATTAGAAATTTTGTTTTCGTTGATAGGCTCTATTAGTGATCAGCTTTTTTATGAGGTAATAAAAAAATTGTAGTCGTCATGCCTATTATGGGACGCCCAGACAAACGCGATCTAAATGCAATTTTTATTTATTGTATTGGATTGTCTGTAGACTTTTGACAGACAATTATTTTGTACATTTTTGTTTTATTTATACGGGAATACTCACGGTTAATTAAATCGGATACTCCGACTATAGTTTCGATCACATCCGGTGACCTTTTTCAAAGAGTGAAAACAGAACCCGACGCGCGTGCAGCTGCGTCCTGAAACTATAGTCGGAGTATCCGATTTAATTAAACGTGAGTATTCCCGTATAAATAAAACAAAAATGTGTCAAAACCACGTCAGTTTTCATAATAAAATTATTTTGTATTTGTAGGATAATAAGTAGATTACCAAGAAAAGAAACGACCTGATTATGTCCTAGACCAGGGTATATCCTGGACCTGGGTATGTCCTTAAACTGCAACTAAACCCATCGGAGGACGGGCAGCAGCGTTCTTTTGGTCCATAACGGTGGTGAGCATTCTGCGATCCCCAAGCCGCCTGCCAAGCGTGGGGATTATGGCAACACCCCTCTATTAAGGGGGAGGCCTTGGTCCAGCAGTGGACGTTTTATGGCTGATGACGAAGTAGATTCGATTGTTTTGTTATCCGCCTGCCAAGCGTGGGGATTATGGCAACACCCCTCTATTAAGGGGGAGGCCTTGGTCCAGCAGTGGACGTTTTATGGCTGATGACGAAGTAGATTCGATTGTTTTGTTATCCGCCTGCCAAGCGTGGGGATTATGGCAACACCCCTCTATTAAGGGGGAGGCCTTCGTCCAGCAGTGGACGTTTTATGGCTGATGACGAAGTAGATTCGATTGTTTTGTTATTAATAAAATAACCTTTGAACGTAATGTAAAATCTCGAGTAGGCATAGAAGAATTAAAAAGTGAATAACGCGTGACTTATACGTGACTTAAAAATACTTCTTAGTATCCCCCAGTAATGTCGAATAATTTTCGCCGGCTTCAGTCATTACTCGGGCCTAAACGAGATTGTTGAGTCGATGACCGTTGTTAATGTTTGTTTGTAAGAATCCATTGCTGAGGGTTGAGAGTTGCAGCTAGGCTTTTTGGTTAATTAATTAGGGGGAAATGTCAAAGTTTATTGCTGCACATTAATTGCTGTCCTCGAAAGGTGATTGGGCTATATCCTCCACGTATGTCCAGTTGCGGGTTGGTGGATTCGCATCCTCATCAGCCCGGAGACCTCCACTGCTGAACGAAGGCATCCCCCCTTAAACCGCCACACTGTACGATAACCTGCCATTTGTATCCACCAGTTGCCCGCGACTTTCACAATGTCGTCGGTCCACCTAGTGGGAGGCCTTCCTACGCTGCGTCTTTCGCGGTCAACTCAAGAACCTTTCTTCCTCATCGGTTATCAGTTCTTCGAGCGATGTGGCCTGCCCACTGCCACTTCAACTTGCAAACCCTGCGAGCTATGTCGGTGACTTTGGTTCTTTTGCCGATATCCTCATTCCAGATTTTATCGCGCTAAGTTACTCCGAGCATAGTTCTCTCCATTGCCCATTGAGTGAGTCTGAGTTTCTCCAAAAGGCAACCAGCTAAAGACCACGTTTCAGTTCCATATGTCATCCCTGGCAACACACACTGGTTAAAACCCCTTAAAAACCCTAAATTCTCATAAGTACGTCATTGAATTTCTTTTCCAGACGAATGCAGGTTGCACGATGTTTTCCACCGAAATGCCATTGGTATAAAAATCTGAACATAAACTCCAAAGAGCCGGGCCCGGGATTTGAACCATCGATGTTCTGAGTCTAGATCTCCCATTAGGCTACCACGGCTTTTACGGCGTAAATAGCTTAACTAATTTTTGGAAAAGATACCAAAAATTTGGTAAAAAAATACAGTTTGAACATTACGAGAACCAATATACAATAGGTAATAGGTACCCGTGAACATGGTGCATGCAACTACGCCAAAACATCGGGAGCTAATTTCACAACATAATCATGGTAAATATCCAGTAAGTTGACTGCTTGAAAGATTGATGGTAGCATGTCTCTGCCTTCAGAGAGGGCATGGATTCGATCCCTACCCAGGGCAAACATAACATAGGTGTTTATTTTGCGTCTATGTATAAGCTTTAATTAAGATAAATGCTAGAGGAAGAGCGAAATACTCCAAGCTTTGCTTAGTTTTTGGCTAGATGGCGTTGTGTGTAATGTCCATCTTTTTATTATTATTTATAAATTAATCATAGAACTAGAAAACTTACCGTCCTATGCATAAAGCACTAAAAAGTTGTTCAACCCTATTTTTGCTAAAAAGTGTTTTGACTTCTTTTTTCAAACTCAAATCGTAATTCGAAAAAAAGACAATTTACCCTAATAAACGAAAAAAAAAACTTTTTAAAACTAAAATATGTTTGAAGTACGTTTTAGCGTTTTATGCATAATTATGACGGTTAGTTAGTGTACCGAAATGGAGAATCTGTGGCAAAACAACAGGGCAGCAGGGTGTGGTTGCACATAAAATCTCTGGGATAAACATGATATGAGAACCAGATACGAAGTGTAGCTGTGGACTAACGTTGAAAGCTTCGTCGGGAATTGCCGTGACAACCCTAATCCAGCAGGAAAAATGTAAAATATCTCGTAGACGGATTTAGAAGACATGCAATATGACAATGTAGAGATGGGCACGCCATCCGACAAAGACTGACTGTTTCCGGCGTAAATAACTGACAAGAATCACCAACGAAGGATTAGTAAAAAAGTTAAAAGAGCCTAATATTTTTAGTAATAATAAGACATTTTCTCTATTAGATCCAAATTTTTATCATGTATGCACGCTGATTACTTAGACATTTGTTAACCAACAAAAAAAATTGAATACTCTCTCGATATGTTCTATGTACGAATCGTGTCTCGTATGTTACTAAACATTGTACAGTCTTTTTTAACTTGTCCACTGTCCAGTAACATGCATTTTTTTTTGCAAACGCATACTGATTACTATTGCTAGTACTTAATTATAGATAATATTTTTCAGCCAGAGATTGATACACACTCAACTGCAAGTAAAATTAAATTGGCCGGTTGACTGTTATGGATATACTTACTATATTTTTAGAAGTTTGTTAGTGTGTACTCGTATCATTCCTTTGACAAAATTTTGTAACGTTTTCACAGATATTAATAAACATTGGTGTGCTTTAACATGAATAAACTCTTTTTATTCCGGCAAAAATTTCAGGCGTTTAGCAATATTGGCAGCTAATGCGAGCAAACTAGATTATAAAAAAATGGTTTCAGCAACACACTATGAAGGAACAAGTAAAACTTAAAAACGCAAACGCTCTATTCTAATGTCTTGTGTCTAATGTAATTATTTAATGCTAGGGCTTCACCTGCATGTAATGCCATTATTTAGCGCCGTATTTGATACAGTACGCAGCTATGACCGGGTGTTAGCACGCTAATGGGCTAGTGGCATTATTCATGTCGTTAGACGTTAGGCGATATTCAAATTCAAATGATAGTATGGCCGCCCATGTAGCGCATTGTTTAAAGCTTCATTTATTGCACGCTAATTATTCCAATAACTGGACGTAAAACGTCACGCAGGTGAAGCCCTAGCATTACAGTAGAACATTACCGATACATTTTTAGATCCAGCATTTTCGTGGGTAATTTCATCGGCATTCATCGGCAAAGCTGATACTGTCCACATCACTATTATACCTACAATGTATGATACGATACGATAACATTTCGTGTACTCGGGTGTAATGTCGTCTCGGATATTCTTAGAGGTTGAGTGTTGTTGGACATCAACAAGAAAAATTGTGGATTTTATCTACGTGATGTAGGACTAATGGACAAGACAAACAGTTTTGTTCTTAGGAGTAAGTACTTGTTCTATGTCTCGTCTAATGTAATAACTTTTTCTGAATTTAGAACAACTGCATATTTCAGTATTTATCTATCATAAATTGTTGTTGGCTTTAAAACTAATAATTAATGCAAAATATATATATTTGTATTAAACGAACTGAAGAAAAATACAACCTATTATATATCCTGTCTGTCTACATCGAAAACATTATAAAAAAAACATTTTTGTAAAATTCTATTAATCTACGAGGCTATGCGGAACGGCAGTTCTAATAAGCGGAAAGGAGTTCATCATTGTGAACAACTTATGCTATGCATTTTTCAGACCTTGATATCGCGAAATTTCTCTTCATGTCGTTCTAGCCGGGAGAAAAAACTAGGTACCAAACCTTTGTTCAGAAATACTCAAATAAATATGTATAGACAAAATATGATTGAAAAACAGACTCAAAACAAGACAACAGTAAACAAATTAAAGATTGTAAAAATATCGCAAGGTTTGAAGGAAAATGCAGTTCGTAAGTCCAATTCGACCACAGCCTCTAAATCAGCAGCATGGTAATTCGCCAGATACCGACTTAGCTCAGCGCATTAGTAAGCTAAAGTAGCAGTGGGCAGGGGCCGTACCGTAAACCTCTTAAAGCGGGACCGAATAGGTTCAGCTGCCGACACTGCGCGACCGCGACCTTTATTGCTAGGCGATATAGTTCACAGTCGTGCAGCGTTCGCAGCTGAGCATATTCGGTCCCGGAATACGCGTTCATGGTACCCATGGGTTCCCTGGTCTTTTATATCTGCCGCAGAACCGATAACCGCTGGGGTAGGCCTGTTTTAGACTGAAGACTAGTAACCCATCTGACCACGTCCAGTCAAACTACGGACACTGGAATTTAAACAGTGTAACCAAGGACACAAAAAGTGGCCGTGGTCAGATCAATCTAACAAACAGATCTGACAACCGATACCTAACGGCAAACGTAGCGTAGGAAGCCCTTAGACTTGATGGAGTGATAAGGAACAGCTGGCCTGGTGGTTGGAAGCGGATAGCTGAAGACTGAGTGGCGTGCCTTGATATGAGTGAGGCCTATGTCCAGCAGTGAACTAAGCTGACTACTATAGGCTGATTATAATGAATAAATAAATACTCTCATAGGTTTGCAAGTTGAAATGGCATAGGCAGGCCACATCGCTCGAAGAACTGGTAACCAATGGGGAAGAAAGGTTCTTGAGTGGCGACCGCGAGCCGGAAGACGCAACGTAGGTAGGCCTCCCACTAGATGGACTGACGACATTGTGAAAGTCGCAGGGACCGGTGGAGGCAAATGGTAGGTTGTCGTATGGCGGTCTAAGAGGGAGGCCTTCGTTCAGCAGCGGACGTCTCCGGCTGATGATGATGAAATACTCTCATTCTAGATTCGCTAAATAAAAATGTGACTCAAAGTTTACAAAGACATGCCATTTTTAAAGCTATAAAACCCACAAGGCCCATACAATTGGCTAGCCGTCGTTTGTTCTCCATTACTGACTCAGTATATCAACCTTTCGGCTATTCCAGTTTATTTATTGCTTCAAAAGACTAGAAGTGCATGTCTACCGTAAAATTGAGTTCCGTTCCAAAGGAATGCAGCCGACATTGTGACAGGTTTAATCATAAAACTCAACCTTGCGGGGCCAAGATAGGTCTCATTTTCCAATAGTTCGTGAAACGCGAGTGATTGGCGTAAAGACCAATTTTAAAAGAGCTGTAGGGGATATCGGATGCCCTATGTCTAGTATTCGTTGACGGTGGCAATTTGTGGAACTACGTTTGATGCAATTTAGAGCTCAACATAATTTGTGACTTTGTGACAAAAACTCTATCACGATTTTCGTGAGACGCTACGAATGCCTCAAAAATAATATCCGAACAAGGGAAAGTAGTACGAAAATATTATGACAGAAAAAAATATTGAAATTTCAGGATCGACTGTAAGTTATACTTAATTGTGTACGGGACCTGAGTATGTCCTAAAACTGCCACCAGAACCACCGGAGGACGCGAAGCAGCGTCCTCTCGGTTAACGGTGGTGAGTGCATCATAGGGTTTATAGATAATAATATAACGTTTATTTGAACAGTTTACAAGGTTGGAGTAAGTACAAGTGAATCTTATGAAACTAACAAGTATATATTTTAATTCTTAGAGGGTAGGTACTTGTACATACTACGCGGTGGTGAACCCTGAATCTCACACTAGGTGAGTCCTGTGCTGTGAGATTCAGTGCCTTCCTTGTGCTTATTGTAATTAAATTTTATCTAAAAAGTTAAGTAATACAAAACCAACAGGAATAAAAGAAAAAGAAAACATAGCATTATAAGATAATTAGTTTGATAAAATTTTGGTGAGGTCCGAATACATTAAAAACAATAGGAAAAACTACAGTTTTAGAATAGTAGTTTGGAATCTCTTAGATTATTTTGGAATCTCTTAGATTATTTTGGAATCTCTTAGATTATATAACTATTGTTAAGTTTAAGTTAAATTAAAAATAAGCTAATAAAAAGAGGGTTGCTACAGCGACATAATATGGTTCCTAAGGCACGAGCTTAGCACACCCGCGAGCGTGTAGAAACAAGGTGCGAGGCTGATTGTGTGCGTGAGGCAACTTCACGGCACAACGTATAAGCTAAGAGCGAGTTGTTCGAGATTGTACATGCAGTTGCTCGGGGAGATGCCTTAGGGTGAGTAGGTAATTCTTGTGCGTGAGTGTTTGTATATGTGAGGTATAGTTGTGATATGTGTATATAATTATAGGAATGTAAAATATTCATTATAGGTGTATATTGCATAACAGGTATGTATAATATTATATAATAGGTATGTATGATATAATAGGTAAGTGTATTGTGTTTAATAGGTATTATATATAGTAGTAAATCTGCACACTATTTCTCCTTGAGAGTTTAACTGGGAAAAGAGATAATTAAGTAGCAAAGGTTCAGTATGTATATGTGTGTGTTTGTATGGTTAAATCTTACTATCCTACCAAAATTATGAATGTCAAAGTTTATAGTTTTTGTTTAGATATTTTAGAGGTTTATTAGTCAATCACGGAAAAATGGCTGAACAGATCTGGACGAATTCTGGTACAGCTAACATAGCTTAATTGGGTACCTCTATATTAAATTAAACACAGATTTGTAAGGTGGGGTATATATTATGTTTCATTTAAGATATCACTTTTTTTTCTTGCGGGGCCTGCCGGGCATTACAGTACTATAGGAACTAGATTTAATTAGACAAACGGGCAGGCCCCTTAATATTATTTAACAATTTCGAGTAGCTTCTCCGTCTCAAAGTATCCTAGTGTAAGCAACCAATTTACCACTGTTCGCTTACAGACATATCGTGAGGTATGTAGAAAGTTAAGAGAACAGTCAAGTTGCTGGTATATGAACGGTCCCTTGAAATAAAAGGAACGTTGAAAAAAAGTAGTTCTTGAAGGAGGAAGCGTCCAGACATTTCGGCGAGCAGATCGAGTAGGGCGTGCGATTGTACTTAGTGCTGACTTATGAAATCGCAATGTCACTCCCAGAATATATAGCTGCCGAACGGTGAGGAGCTGAGTTTCCTCATAAAGTTGGTTTGTGGGATACAACAATGGTTTTTTGAAAGCAATTTTGAGAATGAATCGTTGTGCGCGTTCTATTCTTTGAAACAAAGTTTTGGCTGCAGATCCCCAACAAACTACGCAATAGCTAAGAACAGATTCGCAAAGCGCTTGGTAAACGATTCTAAGTGTTTTCCGGTCTGCTACTATACCAATCCTTTTAAAAATGTGTGTCATTTTTCGTAAGCGAGTACAGAGGTTAGTAATTTGACATACCCAATTCAACTGCTGATCAATTGTGATACCCAAGTATTTAATGTTACTAACACGCTCTAATGCGGGGCAGGCACAATGCTCATACAATTTACGGTCACATGAATGAAGTTTAATGTTAGTCGAACTAGGATAGGTACGCTTCGTAATACTAAAAGTCATATACTTAGTTTTAGAAGTGTTTAGGGTCATCAAATTTGTTTGGAGCCATGCTGCTACCTTTGATAACCCCTGCTCAGCTATCACTGTAGCCTCGGCCCAACTTTTACCTTGGAAGATAAGAGCTGTGTCGTCGGCAAAAGTGAAAAGTCTAGCGTGATTAAGTTTAAGCTGGCAGAGGTCATTAATATAGACCAAAAAGAGGGTAGGTCCAAGGACGCTGCCCTGTGGGACACCAAAACATACAGACTTATAGGCGCTATAGAAATTTGACAGCCGAACTCTTTGTTTTCGATCAACCAGATATGACCGAAACCAGTCCAATGTTATACCACGTACTCCAAGAAGTTCGAGCTTTCGGAGTAACATTGGCCAAGACACCGTGTCGAATGCCTTGGCCAAATCTAGGAATACTCCTACACACTTTTGGTTCTGATCAAGACACTCGGCCACATGATCAACCAGAGCCACTACTGCGTCCTCTGTAGATTTACTAGATCGAAAGCCGTATTGGTTAGGAGACAGAATACAATTTTTCTCTAGGAAATCCAGAAGACGTTTATTAACGACCTTTTCTAAAACCTTGGACAGGGACGGTAGTAAAGAGATAGGGCGGTAATTGGAAACATTAGATTTGCAACCTGACTTGAACACCGGACAGACGTCTGCAGTTTTAAAGCAGTTTGGGACTGTTCCTTGAGCCATGCTTAAGTTGCATATGTGAGCGATTGGATATGCAAGAATATGGCAAGCACGCTTAAGTAAGTCATTACTGATATGGTCACTGCCTGGAGCCGATCCAGATTTTAGTCCAGAGATTATCTTGCTAATTTCAATTGCATCTGTGGGTGCTAAGAAGAGTGAATTTTTAGGTGAACTATCAATAACTATAGAATTTGTTAGTTGTAACTCTGTCTTATTAAGTTGCGAAAGGGTATTCTCAGCCAATTCTGACCCAACTGTGGTAAAGAAGTCATTTACAGAATTTAGAGAGTCTACGGGCTTTGGTTGAATCTGAAGAAGAGCATTTGAATCAGACTGGGAACTTTTTATTTTGCAAATATTCTTAACAGTACTCCACAGTTTTTTGCTGTTACTTTTGCTGGCAGCTATTAGATCGGAGTCGTATTTATCTTTTTCAGTTTTTAATAATAAATTACAGTGGTTGCGAAACTTCTTGTATTTGTCCTGTAATGCCTGATCGTTTGGATATTTTTTAGCTTTGAGATGTAAGGTATCTCTTCTCCTAGTACAGTTAATGAGTTTGGGAGTCATCCAAGGCTTATTTATAACTTCTGCGCATGTAAGTTTTTTACAGATTGTGTTATTTTTGAGAGATAGTTCGATGTTATCGATCAAAAATTTAGAAGCAATCGTTACATCTTTTTCTCTCAAAAAGCTTTCCCAATTGATGCTCTCAAGACAGGCAATAACTCCATCATAGTCAGTTTTTGTTATTAGTTTAGGTTTAGAGACACCTTTCGTCGTATGATTTTGTATGCCGATTAGGACAGAGTCATGGTCCGTGATACCAGAGTTGCACACTACAACATATGCAGATTTATTGGATCGAATTAGAGCATGATCTAAGCAATTATTATACCGCGTCGGTAGAACATGGCCTGGTATGAATCCAAAATGGGTAGTAAGTTCAATGTAGTCAGGTGCCTTAGAGTCACTGTTATTAGGTTTTATGTCTATGTTTAGGTCACCTGTTATTATACACGAATCCGTAGAAATGGTAGATAAAGTACTTTCAAGCGATATTAGAAAGTTGGTTATGTTGTTTTTAGAAGGAGAACGATATATTGCTACCAAAGTTAATTCAGAACATACTTTAATTACTAAACAACTAGCGTCATTGAATGGGGGTTCTTGGATCTCGACGGTGAGGCCGGTTTTATAGTAAACCATCAAGCCATCGTTTTGGTTTCTGAAAACGGTAGATGAATGACATTCGTAATTTGGCAGGATAAATGATTGGGTAACATCACGGCCCCAGCATTCAGTAAAGATTATGATTTTAGGAAGAAATTTCAGTCTTGATAAAAATACAATAAATTTGTCAAAATTTTGTCGAACACTCCTAATATTTTGCGTTAATACTATAGTCTGGTCTAAATAATCACCTAACTTCAGCCTACATTCCTCGGCAGAGTTCACACTTAAATTGTCTATCAGCGTGGTGTCATCGATGCAATCAATCAGATCTTTATTATTACTCATAGTAGCCTAAGTAATATAATTTGATTACAACACAGGAATCCCTGTGTGTATTTATGTAGAAGAGCGATTGATAATGGCAGCGATAACACTTAGCTAACAGACGATTGACTAGCAGAACACTGCTTTTTAGGTGGATTATGTCATTTATAGACTTGCAGGACACGTAGGTGCGAGACCTCAGATGTATATGAAGTGCGTTAAGAGTAGGTGGGTACATAGTCCGAGGTGGAAATAAAATTACCGTTATATTAGATATTATAAAAAGGAAATCTCCATATACGAAAAGTCTTTTAACGCGCACGCTTGTGCCTTGGAGTGTTTCTAATAGGTAGAGAGGTACCATCGTAAGGTTGAATGATAGGTAGGTATGCATTATAATTGTTTCGATAAGGTTGCAAATAATGAAAACAATAGTTCGGAATGACAAATTATTAAAGGTATTAATTTCCATATGTAAAGTGAATGGAGCAGCTATTAATAAATTGCCTATTGTTATTAGGCAGGTCGGATGCAAGTGGTTATACTTTTTATAGTACGTGAGTTTTGTGAGACAAAGTAGTGTAGGGAGACAGTAATGTCGTGTAAACTGTTTAAAATAAGGGATCTTGCTAGTGAAGCAGTGGAAAACGCAGATATATAAGCATGATATATTGGATATAACTTGTGTGTGTGTTGTGTTGTTGTGTATGAGGTGTGTAAATATAAATAGAGAATAGAGAAAGAGTGCTGTGCATACAAATGGATGATATTCGAGAATCAGGTTGGTGTCAACCTTGTAGTTACATAAAATAATTATTACATTAATTATCAAACTAGAAAGGTAAATAATCATATTTATCGATAACAGAAGGTAGCTTAAGATAATATTGTTTCTGCAGCATAAAAGTCTAGCATTATAATGGCATTGCAAGCTAGTCTCGATATGTCTGTATACGTCTAGTCACTGGTCTTTTAAGTCATCGAGGTCAGCTTCACAGGACAAGCGGATTTGAGGTGTACCTTCGGCTTTACGTAGAAATATACGTCCAAAAGAAGTCCAGCAATATCTAAAGTTATAACTCTTCGCAAATTGCCGAGCCAGATAGTACAACTTTCGCTCAGTTGGAGTGAGATTTTCAGAAATATACAAAGGCTGGCTTATACCCCCAATTACAAATTGGGACGTATTTAATTTCTCTTGTTTATGGCATTTGTTATACTTTTTGTATGATATCAGAAAATTGTCTTTCAAGGCCACAGTTGAAAAATCAGCTATAATAGGCTTTACGGCGCCTTTGGTATTTATGCGATATATATCCTTAATGTCCGATGGCTGCATGGGAATGTCAAAAATATTAGCTATTTTGGAAATGTACGTCTTAAGGTTGTCCTTTGATTCGTTTTGGCTTTGAGGAATATTTCTCAGCTCAACACTAGTCCCGCGGACGTAGTGCTGTAACATTTCTACCTCTTTTTGTAATTGCTGGATTTGGGTATTTTGCACTTTTCTCTCTTCTTCCAGAATGTTTATTTTAGTTAGCGCTTCCTCATACTTTGACGACATGAGATTGACTGAAGTTTTGACCTCATTTATGGAGCACAGGACAATGTCAAACTTTTCGTCCTGGCGTTTCTGCAAAGCAGTGAACATGTCCAACATTTCAGACTTGGTGATGTCTTCACGCTTACGCTTAGATCGGGAAGTTATATTGCTAAGAGACGAAGCAGCACTTGCTCCAGCCTCCTCACCGACTTCAGATATATTAGAGTCTGAAGGATAACTCTGTAAGATTTGCAAGGGAGTCGCAAATACGGTCGGCATCGGTGACATTGGCGGGGTGCGTTGGAGCGACATGGTTCAGTGCAGCGTGAGCGAGACAACAGTACCACGGTCGTCCTACGTATCGATACCAGGCACTCAGCAGTAAGAGAGCCGTATAGATAACCGGTTCTAACTCTGTAGGCAATAGCCTAGCACCACACAAAAGATGTTAAAAGAGAAACTCGGATTCAGATTTGGATTCTTTATTTCCTTTCCGTACATGGTCAGCGACGGTGATAAATTTATCACCAACGCTTTACATGATATGGACCTTCAAAATAAGCCGGTACTAAACATTCGTTGAGTACTAAACGAATGTTTACTTGTTACACCCCAAGCGGTACGTACACCCTAAACGGGACGTACACCCCAAGCGGGACGTCAGTGCAGAACTTATCGCCCCCACATCGAATAAGAACGAATGTTTAGTTGCAACTTTGACGATCTGTTCAACGTTGAAATGGCGAATGATAGAGTCAAGTGGAGAAAGGAAACATGCTGTGCCAAGTAGGATAAAGGCCGGAAGATAATAATGATAGCTTTTTACTCGGTAATTCACAAGTTCGGAACTGATACTATCTATTGATTTATTTTTATTTTGTTCCTGGTTAAGTCCTAAAATAGCATCCAAAACCATCGGAGCACGGGCAGCAGCACCCTCTCGATTAAGGGTAGTGAGCATTCTGCGATCTCCAAGCCGCCTGCCAACCGTGGGGATTATGGCAACACCTTCCTATTAAGGGGGAGGCCTTCGTCGAGCATAGGACGTGGTAGGTTAAGGTAAGGAAGAACATTTTGTCAACTAAAATGATGTATTAGCCCTTCGACCTCACTTATATTTTCGTTAGAGCAATTTGCGGTCATTTCATAGCTTTGAACTTTAGTACTTAATGATAATTAGTTTGGTGAAAGTAACTGTAATAGTACATTATGATACGAGTGTGCTATGTTGGTCATTACACTAGAGGCGGTATTATGCGATAAGGAAGCCGAGAGCGTAATGACTAATAGCACAAGAGTTCCATACGACTGTTTTCGTCACACTTGCGAGGAAAAAACATTTTTTTTTGATAATAATCAACCACACAGCGAAAACGTCAACAAACATTTGCGGAAAATGGCGCCCAAATCAGTAATGCGCGCGCAGGTTGACATTTACTTCAGCGGCATAAGAACTCTTTGTTGGTATTACAAAAACACTGTAAGTATTACCCGGCTATATTAAGAGTGCTTCGTAAACGTACGTCTAATTGCAGTCACGTACAAACTTGACTTTACCGGGTTATACCTATTATAGTACAAGTGCCGTAATGTAAAGTAAAAAGCACGCGTGTGTAATAGCTTGGATTATGAGCCTAAAAGCGATGTAATAAGATCTACTTTACGAGCAAGTGTGATGAAAAATAACTTAACTTATTAAACTGTTAAACGTAAATACTCGTCACCATCGTTCACTCCATCGTTCACTCTCTACCAGAAGACAGCCAGAATCCCTTTTTTGTATCACCTGTCGATCCACATCTATCGAAAATATCGAATTTAATGACTGGTGTGAAAAAGTTTTGTAAAAATAAAACTTAAAAAAACTTAAAAAACTTTTTTTTAGTAACTATACTTTTTTTTTGTTAAATGTTAGTTTATTTGGAACAAACGAATAAAACTTATATTATTGCCTAAGAGTAAAGTCGGGTTAGGTACCTAGAGAGTAACGTTACTAACGTCGGTGTGAAATGTAGGAATAGACTTGGAGGTTCATGTTAGGATGGTCGATTGTATTGCACAAACGTTTTATAGACACGTGTTTGACACTCCAGCGATGTCAGGATATTACTTGCAGGTTATCTTGTTGGACTTGACATATAAAGGAAGCCAGAAGTAAAGTAGGAAGTCGGTGAATTTTGAGAAAGTCGATCCAGCTTGCTTGCACTTTCTTGTTGAAACAAAGATTACGAAGGATGCGCTATCGCGTAATAAAACAACGTTTGAAAATGACCCCCGTGCCATCATGTTTACGAGTTGCGCTGGAGTGCGAAAGAAGATAGCACATTTATTACAGCAAAAGGGATAGCGCGCGTCACGCTTAGTGAGCGCAGACAGGCGAGACAGTCCTTAGGGCCATTTTAGGGCGCGATATGACATATCTCACTCCTTATATCTCACTCTCACTCCGTATATAATATCATTGTGTTGAAACTTTTATGTGGTGCAATTTTTGCTAATATACAAACCTCTAACCGTCTTCTGCATAAAAACCTAAAAAGTTTTTATTTTTTAATACAATCATGTGACGAGACCACTAACATAGTAGCAGTGCCAGAAATGTGAACTTGCGAACACAATCCTGCGCCGCACTGACCTGCGCTCGTCACTCTGAGATATTAGATGTTAAATCTCTTCATACCCAGTAATTTCTCTTCCAGGCCACATTGCTCGAAGAACTGAAATCCGATGGGGAAGAAAGGTTCTTGAGCGGTGACCACGTACCGAAAGACGAAGCGTAGGAAGGCCTCCCTCTAGGTATTGTGAAGGTCGCGGGCCACCGGTGCATACGTCTCGGGGTTGATGGTGATTATGATGATACTAGTTCTTAGCATGTTACAAAATGTAAGTCACGGCTATTATTTTTTTCTCGATTTTTAGCTGTCTATCAGACGGTGAATACTTAACTACAATGACCCCTTTTCAAGGTTCGCACTTAACGACAATGACATTCAATAGGTTTAGTTTGACACAAGAAAGCTAAAGATACAAAGCTTTTAAAATAATACGAATATCTTTAGAAGATTCACAATAACTTTAAGTTTTCATCTGTCAACTGCAAACTTGTTGATACAAAAAAATATTTTTGTTCGTTGTCAATGACACTGGATTGTTCCAAGAATACAAAATGAGGCTTATCAACCTTTTAAATTGAAGGAGATTGCTTGCAGACACACAAGTTACATAAATGTTTTATACACATTTATTATATTTTAACAAAAAGCTTCCTCTTTTTATGCTCACACAAAACATCTGCAACTCCTGAAAAACTTTCATAAATTGTTGAAGTTATAAAGGCGCTTTCACATTAGCGTTAAGCCGTGCAGCGACGCGTGGTGCTTAGTCTCACGACTATGATGACTTTAATTTATGAAATCCAAAGTTTTCTTAACATAAGTCAGAAGATTTAGTTGTGAGTAACTAAATCTTCGATCACGATCATGGAGGACATTATTACTATAGTTATTTATTATTTATTTATTTCCAGTTGTTTTTGTGATACACAACTAACAAAAAAAATATTAAGTATGTACTTTTTATTTAAAAATGGGAACCACTATAGTTTTTATGTTATAATACATTTTAGTACATAATGTTTTTTTATTGAACTCTATAACGTCAGAATGGTTTACTTAGGGGTAAATATAATTATTATATGGCTTTTTAGCCCTGAACTCTATAAAAACAGTCTTTTATCCCGGAAAAGCTGACGCTTTCACTATAGAAAGCGTCAGTTTTTCCTATGAAAGCGGTAAAAATGCAGGTTTGACTGTGTAAGCACAATAATTTTGGTTTTGAGTTAAATACGCAGCCGTTTTTGTAACGGTGTTACAGGTAGCGCAAGCAAAGCATTACAGCGTTGTCGCTTTGAAACACAGTAATGTTGCAACTTACCACGTAAGTATATAAATATAAAGAGAGCTAACTCCTCCAAGTAAGAACCAGACTGATGTTAAATCATATTCAGAATTTGTTACGCTTTCTAACGGATAAAAACGGGAGAAAAACAACTTTTCCGAGGCGCGTGTTTCGGTTTGAAGGGCAATTTGTTCACAAGTTCACAATTCTGGCACTGCTACTGTTAGGAGCAGGCAAGATGCTTACCACCAGGCAAACATCCCAGTTGTCTTGTCACTCCAATGCTTTAAAAAAACGTGTTAGGCTTTGATTATATACGAGAGAGAGAGCTAGTTCCTCCGAGGTGTTAGGCCTGCCCGCCCACGGTCTTTTGTCGCGCGACCAAGTCGTCGAATGTAAAAGTGCTCTAAGTCACATCTAAGTACATGAACATATTTTTCTCTCCATTTAGAATGATGTGAATGTTTAATAATTTCGGTAGGTAAGTGACTTATTTCGGTACATTTTCGGTACAATTCTACAGCAATTGAAGCACTCGCAGTGGTTGAGTTAGCTAAATGACGGTACACATTATTTATTTTGTGCGTTGATAAATACACTGCTTGCCGTAAAAAGAGCAAATTGGTTTTTAAGTGTTGTTAAGGGTTGCTACATTTTTTGTTAGAGCTTTTAACGACACCGATGTCTGTCTGTCTGTCCGGGTCTTTTTTTAAATTACCTGCATTTGGACCTTTTTAGATTTGTTTACAGAACATGTTATAAACACGCCGATAGACATGTCCTAAAGCAGACTTCGTAATAATTTTGCAATTAAGTGTAAGTTTTGTGCAAGAAATGTATTTTTTGTTTATTTGCTTTACTTATCGTAAAGAATATTGTCAAATTATTTCAATTATAGCGAAATTGTACAATTAAGAACGTAATGCTAGTCAGGCTTTATTTATGCGATTGAGTGACGAGACGAGCTATATATGTCCGCCTGGTTGTAAGTATCACACCTGTCCATAACAGTAGCAGTGCCTGAATTATGAACTTGCGAACAAAGCTATATAACAGTGCATAGATAGTTGATTGTTTACCAAGGGAGCAAACAACAATTTTTAAGGCGAGAGTGTCAATAGGCTAGATGACTGGTTTTTTTTTATTGTCCTATTAAAATGTGGCCCGTAAATATAGCTGATTAATGAAAAAAAAAAGAACATCTGATCAAAAATAAGCAACTTATAAGCATTTTAATAACGCGCTAGACAGAGAGGCGAAACAGCAAATCGTGACGTCCCTTTTCTGTACGCCATATAAATTCTATACTGACAAGTAAGGCGTGACGTAATTTTTTGTTTTGTGGGAAAGGGACAAAGTTATCTCTAACAAAAACTTTAAAAGCTCATATTGAACATTATTAACCGATTTAAATTATTTTTTCAATAAACATACTATATCGACTTAAATTCTTCATCAAAGATATTGGTTCAACGATATACACATCAGTCATCTAGCCTATTCTAGAGTAGAATCCCTAGCGTAGCAACGAATTCTAAAGTAGAATCCTAAGCGTTGTGAGGGATTCAAAGTACGCCACTCGGGCTTAAAATAGTGTTTATCGCGAGGCGGACAGTCTAGTTTTTATCACCCTGTATGAGAAAATAAGTAAGTGCAACTCATGAATAAGAATAGTACCTACGATTATTTCAATCTCAGTACTTGAGGAAGATACACCCAGTTAAAGTAAAAAAAACCGAATTTTAGTAAACAATTACGAACGAAAGTGGAATGCATGTGGCGCTTTTTTGAATTTATGCGCTTCTATTCACTGTTTTCAGTGAATAAAATAAGGTTTTTAAAGGGGGACTGGTATAAAGAATAAGATTTTGTCTGCCTACATGTCGCGCTCAATGTCTGTAGATCTGATCGAAGCTCTATAATAATAATATAACTATAATTATCTAATGATTAGGTACGATGGAAAAGTACCTAATTTTTTACATTGGTTTGTTAATATCTGTAATATACGTCTTGACACAAGACCCAAAGTGCTTTAAGCATTGTTCCCTGACTGGTCAATCTAATGACCCGGAATTAATCAATAGCCCAGTTTAAGCAAACAGTCTGGCAGGGGACGGCTACCGTTTAACAGCCAATCGATCTCCAACGTCGAAGGCACTTACACTAACGATCAAGTCTAATTAGAACTTGGGTTCTAGGTTCTAGACTCTTGGTTGACAACGAGGAAGACGAGGTCAAAGGTTACTCTTCGTTTCAAGCACGTAGTCTATCATCGGTTTTATGATGTAGTAAATAGGTTATGTTGTGAAATGAGCTCCCGATATTTCGGCGCAGTTGCATGCACCATGTTCAGGAGTAGATCCAATAATAATAATCTAACGCATAAGCATTGCCATCCAGCGTGGCAATGCCGCCAGCATGCTGGGTACGCTGCCGACTGGTAGTGGGTTTGAGCATTTGGATTGTCTCTAGACTTTCATCGGTCTGGATACAATCCTTTTGTTTTTTGTTGTGTAGTAGGCTAAGTAGTCATTGTAGTTTGTTGTAGTTAATAAAGGCTTATGCCTATTAAAATAATAATAATAATATAACTTTAGTAAACAACCGTGATAGTTTAAAACAGTGTTTTGTAGTAAATAGGGTCGCATTTCAAATAAAATCATTTCTGTCTACAATTAGCAAAGATAATTTTTATGCAGTTACGCAATTTGTACACGACTGTCTATAAAAGGAAATTAATGTTTTCAGGGTTCATGTATGTTTGTATGTACCTATGTAAGTTTTTCATTCCACCAACTTCTAAATGCCTGAACAGATTTCGATATATTGGGTATTGTTAGAACCCTTACATCATCCCTAAAAGCCAGTAGGCAGGGCAGTCGTGTTCTAAAATTTTTTCAGTTAGATATCTTGTTGCATGAATGAATTTGCATACACAAACACAGGTGAATATGTAGTAAACTTTGCATGTAGAGTAAAAGTTTTGGAACCTGAATATTAGATATTGTATCACACAGTGTGCCTTATTATGACTACATAGGATATAAATTTACCTTTAGAACATTTTGCATTAGTTAGATGCAATATAATGGGTATAACAATAGAAAAAAATTACCCAGAACTGTAAAGTCTAGATAAACAAATTACTTTCCAAGAACTTATTCCATTTAATTTGAATAAACACTTTCCAAGCTCCATTTCCGGGGCCGTCCCGTGAACCTCTTATAGCGGGACCGAATCGGTTTAGCCGCCGACACTGCACGACCGTGAACTACTGCCACTAACAGTAGCAGTGCTAGAATCGTGAACTTACGAATACAATCCCGCGACGCACTGCACTGCGCTCGTCACCCTGAGATATTAGATATTAAATATCTTCATACCCAGTAATTTCTCTGGTAACATTGCCCTTCAAACCAGAACACAGTAATGCTTGCACACTACTGCTTGGCGGTTGAATAACTGGAAAAGGTGTGGTACTTCCCCAGGTAGACTCTGCAGTAAGTCCTACCACTACAAAAAGCAACATTTGGCTACCACAGTTCATAGGCTGCGGCCTACAATTATGTTCGTGTCTTGGGCGTACCCAAGACACGCCAGTAATTCTTAGTTACTCAACAGCTCACTGAGTCTGTCTACCCTACGCTTGGGGTCAAAAAATAATAATTATTTCACGTCTCTGTGCGCCATACTTGTCAGAATAGAATTTATATGGCGTACAGAGAAGTGACGTCATAATATCCTCTCTGTCTAGCATGATATTAAAATGCTTATAAGTTGCTTATTTTTTCTCAGATTTTCATTTTGTTTTCATTAATCAGCGATATTTATGGGCTACATTTTAATAGGACAATAAAAAAACAGTCATCCTGCCTATTGTATATTACTCCCGTGTTGTGTATACGATATTACGTGCCGCTGCGGGGAGGAAGTGTTTTTTTCGCTCCGCGTAGCTTTGTTAAAGTAGCCACTGTAGCCCCACAGGCACGTAAAAAGATTTCCTTAAAAAAACCTATAATTAAAATCAAAAAAAATCCACCGGCTACGTTATAAACTTCAAATATATCAAAAGTACATAGTGTCTTCATGGCCGGCAGTGTATGAAAGCGTCGACTCACAGAGGTATGAGCTGTCTGACAAATATGCACCGGGGAGCAGACTCGCGAATACCGTAAATATTCCGTAAATATGCCCGGAATACCGGCGACGGAGAAACTTGTCCCGTAGACACGTACAAAGCAAACACTTTCAGTTATCACATTAGCGCAAATGACACAGATACGTATATTTTCTGAGTGGATTTTCTCGGATATTCCAAATGAATTGGATGTAATATCGAAGTATTATTGTTTCATAATGAGCTCTAATTGCAGTTTTAAATTGACAGACATGATATAACATAATTGAACTGATAATAAAAGTCATTATCGTGTAATGGACATAGACATGGTTATAATTATAATAATAGCATACTAATTGCTCGACTTCAAGCATATGTTTTGATATGCTGACATGTTTGGGCTACGACACGTCAATTAAAGGCTCTTCCACGTAGCATCGACACCATTTTAATGGAATTTTGGCTTCAATTCGCTTTCAGATTACAACAAAAAAGTCGGATCAAGACAACCACAACGAACACTAATTTATACAACAAATAAAACAATCACATCATCAATCATCAGCCGGAAGACGTCCACTGCTGGACGAAGGCCTCCCCCTTATTAGGGAGGGATTGCCATAATCCCCACGCTTGGCAGGCGGTTTAGGGATCGCAGAGTGTTACCACCGTTAAGGGGGGCGACTAAAGCCAAAAGTAAGTAAAAGGTGTATTTTTAAACACATAGTTTAATAATAAAGAACGTAAATACTCAGATTAAAAAAAAACTACAGGTAGGGGAAAAACCTAAAGAAGCCGAGTAACCGAATAGAATTTTGGAAAATAATATGGTATATTAAAAAAAAAAAAAAAAACCAACAAAAAACTGTTTTAATTAAAATGCTCTAAATTATCAGCGACAGCACCACATATTTTTTTACGAATTACATAGCCAAACTAATGTTTTGGCACAATAGCCGTTAATTTTTTTTATATCATGCCTACATTTTGAATAGTTTAATAAAACCCCACCAAAATAATAATAATATTTTAATAATATACGCTATATATATAAAAACGCGCGGGTGAAATATGTTATTTTTCTGGCATTACTCGCACTCTTAACTAAGAGGACGCTGCTGCTCATCCTCGGGTGGTTCTGGATGCAGTTTTAGGACATACCCAGGTCCAAATAAAACAATAGTAATATTTAGTTTAATAAAAAAAAAATATGGTACGATTATACTATTTTCTTAATCAAAATGATGATTTATTCTGACACCGATGTCAGTTCTGAGTCGTGACGTTGAGCGGACCAATCACCGTTCAGAATTCCTCGTAGACGCATCTCAGCTGCCTGAGTTCTTTGCAGTGTGAATTTCGGTGTGATGTCTGTAAGATGAGGAGTCGTTGGACTCCGTACACCGATGTGTGCGAGACAAATCTCCCCACAGCTTAGGCTTAAATACGCCAGTTTATCACACAATGTACACCTTGTTTTTGGTGAAGATAAAAATTGGGTAGTCCACATTTTATTGCCGTCAATTGATATCGTGCTGTTGATAGGTACGTGTCAATTGATGCAACCAAATACTTTCTCTTCTTAGCACCAACATCCCTATTTCATTTATTATTAACTTTATCTAAATATTAGAGGGTGTTCTGGAAGTTATGGCCCTTAGCAATAAACAACTTTTTCCTCTCTGTACTCTATTCTCCCTGTAATGTTTATTTTTTTGGTGTAAATAAAGTGTTATAAAATTGTTTTGCCAACATATAGATTTAAACTCGTTATTGCTCGCACAAAATAAAATCTAATACGGATTAAATTTCTAAAACACAAGTTTAAATTGTTAAAAGTAACAAAAAGGTGCTATCGCTATAAGTTATCTCTACCAGGCAACCTTAAAAGGTCTATTCCCTAGTTATATTGGTTGTTTCATTGATAGAACTAATGGAGAAAAATTACGATCACTAAGAGATGGGGTGTAAATTATAAAGGGGTACAGTAGAGTAACCGGACCTGGGTATGTCCTTAAACTGCAACCAGACCCACCGGAGGACGGGCAGCAGCGTCCTTTTGGTTAACGGTGGTGAGCATTCTGCGATCCCCAAGCCGCCTGCTAAGCGTGGGGATTATGGCAACACCCCTCTATTGGGAGGCCTTCGTCCAGCAGAGGACGTCTTATGGCTGACGACGACAGTAGAGTAAACCCTGTGAGTAAACCATTGAATAGATCTAAACGTATTGATTTCGCTTTCCTGTGTAATAAAACCAGTTATGCCATACCCTTACAGGGTAGTTATAAATAATATGTGTTATCTAAGACCTGCTGTAACATTAATAACTTTAGAACTGCAATAAACAAATTGATTATTGAGTATTGAGTATGTACTTTAATAGACAAAGAGAGAGGCTTGTATTCATATTTATTAAGTAGAATAAAAAAGTTGAAGCTGGCCTGGGTGGGTAAGTCCTAAAACTGCATCCAATACCACCGAAGGACGGGCAGCAGCGTGCTCTTGGTTAACGGTGGTTTTCAGGATGCTCACCAAGGGATAATGGCAACCCCTCCCTATAAAGGTTAATGAAATGATGTTGATTGCTGGAATAAAACTTTAAATTTTGTAGTGGTAGGACTCTACTGCAGAGTCCGCCTGGGGAAGTACCACACCTTTGCCAGTAATTCAACCGCCAAGCAGTAGTGTGCAAGCATTACTGTGTTTCGGTTTGAAGGGCATTGTTACCAGAGAAATTACTAAGTTAACAGTTACAGATTTAATATCTAATATATCAGGGTGAAGAGCACAGTGCAGTGCGGCGCAGCATTGTATTCGCAAGTTCACAATTCTGGCACTGCTATACTGTTATAGGCAGGCGTGACGTTTACCACCAAGCGAGCGTCCTCGCAAGTCTCGACACTCGCATAAAAAAAAAGATAATCTCTGTTGATTATTAGACTAAAATGTATTAGTAAATTAACAATTACCTACTTGATAAGTTGAACTTGAAGGATTTAGCTCTCGGCTGGGTACTTAATCACTGGTCAATGGTCATGTAGAAGGCTTTTGAACGTGATAGGCAATCTGGCAATAAGGTCAGTTTACCCATAGAAACCTTTCTATTAATTACTGCAGCATTTCGTTCTATTCACACATAAATATTTTCGTCTGAAGTAATTGCGATTCTTCGCAATCTGGCAAAACATTCGCGTAACACCTAGTTACCTAATTACTTACCTGCCTAGTTCGTTATACAGGGTGTTTTTAAAATTAGGTTCACGTATTTAAAATAAGGTTCACGTATTTAAAATAAGGTTCACGTTTTTAAAATTAGGTTCACGAACTTAAAATTAGGTTCACGAATTTAAAATTAGGTTCACGTATTAGCAAGAACCTAAATTATTCAAGTTTTACTGTTATCTTTACTCTGGAATGCTGAACTATTGCTCTGGAATGATGATTAGTGCCAGTGGAAAGATCGTCGTATACTGCAAGCTGCACATGTCCTATGCTTTCAGATATAAAAACAAACCACTGTTAGCAAAAAATAATCGAACCGTTATTTATAATAGTAAAGTTAGAATATAAACTTTAGTATACAGTTTTTTTGTTTAGTAATACTCATTTGAGTTACTTTAAGTATAGGTACTTTAAGACTACAGTGAGTTAGTTTTAATACTTGAGACCTTGAAGTCAAGATGTAAAAACTTAATCGGTTATCTTATAAAGTATTATTAGTATAAATAATTATAGAAACTGTTATATTCTAAACTACTGATCAAATACGATACGAGGACCTAACTAAATTGAATCAACTTCGAATCACTCTGTATAGCAGGTCCATTCAAGTTGAACGTTTAGTACAAGGCTCTGACTCAAGGCCGAGACGAGGTGATTAATGTCGCTAATGAACTGAGACGGACCACGGGCGAGAGTTATGAATGGGGTAGAAAGGAGCCTTCAAGGGTAGGACTTGTGCCTGTTCACTGCGACGGGAAACTCATAAATCTATAGCGAAGCAGGCTACAAGCTTTGTTGCAAGCACTACGCTCCGTACTTTAAAAACTATATGCGTAAGATATACTAGCTATATATATGAGCTATACTTCACGCACTACGCCACTTAGGCTACGTGCTATGCTTATGCTAAAACCTACGTTGCGAGTGCTCCGTAAGTTACAAGCTGTGCTGCACACACTACGCCACGTACGCTACAAGCTGTGCTTAACCTACAAGCTACGCTGCAAGAGCTACGCCACGTCCGCTACGCACTGAGCGTAACCTACAAGCTACGCGGCGACCGCTACAGCACGTACGCCACGTAACCTACAAGACACGCTACGAGCGCTAAGCCACGTACACTAGTTACAAGCTATATTAATGCTACTAGTAAGTACTTCACCACCTACACTAGAAGCTAAGACTATAACGAAACACCAAGATCCCTAAAACAAAGCGTTTATTGCCACGATAAAAGTGTTCTAACTTTACTCAAATGTGCAACGAGCTGGACAGCGAGCACAATAATTCACAACATTTCTGCTTTGCTACGCAAAGAGTGCTAAATTTAACATACGTTACAAGCATTACGTTACTCTACTTGCAGCAAACTACACTATAGTTACGCTACACGCTGACGACTCCTGGCAACTTCGTGGTTTTATTCATACTAGGAATGAATACTTCTGTAATATCAATTATCAATCAAAAAAATAAATGATTAGTAATTGGCGGCATAATCGCGTAACATACATACAAAAAAAATACTCTAAATGAGAACCTCCTTTTTTGAAGTTGGTTGAAAATAGACCAAAGGAGACATAAATGCGGCTTACGATATTACTCTGTCGATTTTGTTAATCGCTTGTTAAGAATACCGATTTAGGACGAGTTAAGATAATAAAAAAAAAAGGATGAGTTCACCAAGTATCAGTAAGGAATAAGACACAACTTTGTAAAGCGTCTAGCAAATTACATCCCATAGAAATAAATACGTTTGGTCCAATATTACCTCTTCACAATGTTACATAACCACAATTGACATAACCTTGTCAGGAGGTAATGCTAGATCAAACGATTTATTTTTATATTTTTTATAGACTCACTTTACAAAACACAATATTTGTATGTTTAATTCACTTTGACGATATCTACAGATCTGTTTCAAGGATTACCTCAGTAAATTCTGCTTGTATGCACTAAGCTGCTCTATTCCGTTCTTAGCTCGAATCCTCTGACTAGTGAAGATCCTCGTTTAGCTCCCCAAGCTTACATTTGGATAGTTAAGTCGAAATTAGTTACGGTTTTGGTTTCATTACCTATGTTTATAAATAATATACGGGGTTAAATGTTCGCCATTTTGCTTAAGCAAGTTTTTGGCTGTGTAGTTACATAAGTTATTCGATATGTATTTTAATTAGGTTACTAAGCATTGCCTTTCTTCGTGACGACGCCACTAGCATAATTGCTGTCTCTTGACTACTGGTTATGGGCTTGAAAATTTGGATTTTTAGGCTTTGATCTCTCTATAGTATACGATGGATTTTAAGTAGTAGGCTAAGCTAGTGATACGAGTAAGCTTAACAACTGGAAGAATTTAAAGTTTCCTATTTTAAAAAACTGTTTGCTTAAAGAAAAAAACATTGTTTTAAATTTAAACTATCACGGTTGCTAATTACATTTCTACGATTATTTACGGGATATAAATTATATATTTATTTCCCGTTATATTATGTTATATATATTTTGTTTTTATCCGTTTTATTATTTCATATCGGGAGCTTGTTTCACAACATAATCACGGTAAATATCCTGTAAATAAGGGGTATTCTCGTCTGAGCACAATTTTTTTAGCACGCATTAGCACCTAGCATATTCCCAAAATAGCACACCAATCAAAATTTGGCTTGGTGTTAATAAGGGAACAAAAAATTAATATGATTTATTTCCCCTTTGAGCACCTACGTCAGCTTCTAGTGATGGAATAGGATCATAGATAGCAGATTGTTTAACATTATTATTATTCATTATAAAATGTTGAATCATAAAAATGTAATAAAGAAAAAAGTTTTTTAAATACAGAATCAAATTTCTGTCAAAAAATCTATTTTCAAACCGAAATTGGAAGATAAAAAAAGTTTAACAAAATCAAAAGAACAAACAACATAAAACAATTATTTTGATTATTACTTAACCTCGAACGAAACAAATTATTGTCACCAATTTCGTCTCCAGTTTCGAGTAAAAATTTGCCAAAACCTTCCTCCTGTACCGGCTCCCTTCATTACTTAAAACAATTGTCCATTTTACCAGCTATTCGGCTACAAGTTAATGCAATAAAAATATCTCTCCCACTGTTTTCCTTATCTCTTTTCAGTCTGGGAGAGTTTTGAAGCAGTACTCAAGTTCAGTACATTTATTTAAGTTTTTTAAATATTTTTTCTCTTTTTCACATGTAAAAAAAGGTCATGCCCCGTCCACCCACCGCCTTCACCCACTAGTGGGCGCACGGGTAATTCGCATTTCCCTTTCAACCTACTGCATTGGAGTTGGAAACGAAGAGTTGGAAACGAAGAGTTGGAAACGAATAAATACATGAAAAAGTATCTATCTAAATTCCACTATACGGTTAGATGGTACCAATTTTATCAAAGACAATAAAACCTATTACCTATAATATACTCTGCTTACGCCAAACATACCTTAGCTAGTTATTCAGCCGCCAAGCAAAAGTGTGCAAGAATTACTGTGTTTCGGTTTGAGGGGCAATGTTACTCGTACCAGAGAAATTACTGGGTATGAAGAGATTTGGACCTGGGTATGTCCTAAAACTGCATCCAGAACCACCGGAAGACGGGTGGAAGCGTCCTCTCAGTTAACGGTGGTAACCATTCTGCGATCCCCAAGCCGCCTGCCAAACGTGGGGATTATGGCAAACCCTCCCTATTAAGGGGGAGGCCTGCCTCCAGCAGTGGACGTCTTCTGGCTTGTGATGATATTGTAGTTCAACTACTTTAGGACGCGTTTGCTCTGGGAGTACCTACATCTTCTATAAGTACGTAGGTGTCGTAGGTACTGTTATTATTTCTGTGTTGTCACTATAATAAATTATAGAAATACATAGGCAAGCGCAAATGGCGCTCGGCCTAGTTTAGGTTAAAGGCGACTAGCTCAAGGGCACCTCAGACGGTACGAACCTCGGCTTGGCCGTCGTCGGGAGTGGGGTCAGGCTTGCCCTGGCACCCAGAAGGGGTATGCCCTGGTGCCCTAGTAGGTTGATCTGGATGACTATATGGAGAGAATCTAACCGATCTTCTGACAGATCTGGGGAGTCCTCGAACTCGCCGGCGAGGTCGGTGCGTGTCTGTGTGCCTCTGGTAACCGGCGCCTATACCAAAAACGGAATACTTCCTGTTGCTAGGAGTGGTCTGCCAAGTGTGGGGATTATGGCAACATCTCCCTTTAAGGGGGAGCCTTCGTCCAGCAGTGGACGTCTTCCGGCTGTTGATGATGATGAAGAGATTTCATATCTAATATCTCAGTGTGACGAGCGCAGTGTGGTGCGGCGCAGGATTTTATTCGCAAGTTCACAATCGTGGCGCTGTTACTATTATGGCAGTCGTCATGCTTACCACCAGGCGAACGACTTGCTCGTCTTGTTAATCCATCGTATACATTTTCAACCAACTTCAAAAAAGGAGGTTCTCAATTTCACAGTATGTTTTTTTGTTGTTTTTTTTTGTGTGTATTTTATACGATTACTCCGCCAATTATGAACTGATTTCGATGATTGTTTTTTGTTTGGTAGGTAAAACTTTAGAGGTGGTCCCATATCAATTTTATCGAAATCGGTTCGGTAGTTTTGTTTTTATATCAAAATTACTAGAAAATACGAAGATGTCATCCAGGTATACGAAGTTGAAGACGGTTGTATTTTTTTTTAAAGCATATTATTCCATTTTATTGTACTGAAGGTATACCTTGTCAGTTTCCATTTCCATTATTTTCTCCTCTAGGCAATTAGCTGGTCATCTTCTTCTGGTGCCTATCCAGGTGGATATCAGATGGAGTTTGGCCGTTAGCTCAGCAAACATCTTTCTTTCTGGTGCCAAGCGAGAAGATATTCAAATAACAGGAGAAGATATTTTAAGGCGTATGTGAATCCGCCTAACCGCTCCTCCCATCATATTGCCCGGTCGCTCTTCAAGGCCTATGTAGTGTCTATGTTTCATAAGAAAACAGACACGTAGCTATGACAACGTTGATTCATGCTTTGTCAACACTTATAGGCATTATTAAAGGTCAACACTTAGCCTTTATTAATAGGCTATATGACTGATGTTTATATCGTTGAAACCAATATCATTGATGAAGAATTTAAGTAAATATAGTAGGTTTCTTGAAAAAATAATTTAAATCGGTTAATAATGTTCTGATATATGAGCGCTTAAAGTTTTTTTTAGAGACAACTCTGTCCCTTTTTAATTTTTGATCAGATTTTCATTTTCTTTTCATTAATCAGCTATATTTATGGACCACATTTTAATAGGACAATAAAAAAAACCAGTCATCTAGCCTATTATGTATGTATGTAAACACGTTACAAATAATACGAATTTCCGAAACCTTACGTACTGTGAAAACAATCTTGCGCAAAGGCTCAAAGGGTCTAATGTTAGGGTCGTTTACGTCCTACATAAATAGTACTTAAGCACTGCGCAACTGTAAAAAAATATCTGCGCAGATGTGACGAGCCCTCAAACATGTTGGAACGTTTGAAATGAGACGACCAAATGCGGTACAAATGACGAATTTAATGTGGCCGCAGAATTTCAGGCTCGGAGGAAATGAAAAAGGAAATTCTCTAAGTTTGTTGTTTGCGGGGTTAAAACGTTTTAAAAAAACCTGTCCTAGTGTGTCAAATTGTATTACACAGCAGTAATGTTTTATGTTTGCAAGTTGAAGTGGCAATGGGCAGGCCACATCGCTCGAAGAACTGACAACCGCTGGGGAAGAAAGGTTCTTGAGTGGCGACCGCGAACCGGAAGACGCAGCGTAGGAAGGCCTCCCACTAGGTGGACCGACGACATTGTGAAAGTCGCGGGCAACTGGTAGATGCAAATGGCAGATTGTCGTACAGTGTGGCGGTCTAAGGGGGAGGCTTTCGTTCAGCAGTGGACGTTTCCGGGCTGATGATGATGATGATGAATGTTTTATGAACAAAATCTAAGATCTTTAAAATGCACGGCAGTCGCGGCTTGGTATAAAACGAGTGCCGAATTAAGTGTAGTGTCGTCGTCATGCACGACACCATTTGTGTGTGAGCTAGTTCATATGTTTCCGCAACCGCTATGTCGTGATGGTAGGGCTTCACGTGCGTGTAATGCCATTATTTAAAGCGCGGTAAAACTCATTCGACTTGAAATTCATCAAAAACTTGATATATTATAAATACTTGACACTGGCAAATGCACAGAGTGCGACGCCATAATCCTCTTAAGAGGAAATAAAAACAAATTAACGTTTCTTTCTTTCTTTCATCAAGCCGACGTAGTAGACTATCGCCTAATCTCACTTCGAGTAATGCCCAGTATTTTTCAAGGCATATTACATAGAGCAGGGAGTGAGGGGAGAGAGGGAGTTACATAGAGCTAATGCCTTATGTAACATTCTCTATGCTTTATCTATAACTAGCTTCTCTCTAACGCTAGGGCTTCACTTGCGTGTAATGCCATTATTTAGCGCGGTATTTGATACAGTACGCAGATATGGCCGGGTGTTAGCACGCTAATAGGTTAGTGGCATGATTAACGTCGTTAGACGTTAGGCGATATTCAAAGTCAAATGATAGTGTGGCATCCATGTAGCGCATTGCGCAATGCATCATTTATTGCACGTTAATTATTTCGATAACTGGACGTAAAGCGTCACGCAGGTGAAGTCCTAGCATGACAGTAAAAATAACGTCAAATTCAACTACACCGAATATATAGCCGAAAATCGACCATAAAACGTGTGTCGTGCTGTGTCGTATCGTTCTGTGAGAAAACGGTGTATATGATTGCTATGATGATATGCTTCACCGTAATAGGCTAGATGACTGGTTTTTTTAATTGTCCTATTAAAATGTAGCCCATAAATATAGCTGATTAATGAAAAGACAATTGATCAAAAATAAGCAACTTATAAGCATTTTAATATCATGCTAGACAGAGGCGAAACAGCAAATCGTGACGTCACTTCTCTGTACGCCATATAAATTCTATTCTGTCAAGTAAGGCGTGACGTTATTTTTTGTTTTGTGGGAAAGGGACAGAGTTGTCTCTAACAAAAACTTTAAACGCTCATATATCAGAACATTATTACCCGTTTTAAATATTTTTTTCAATTAATATACTATTAAATATTTACTTAAATTCTTCATCAAAGCTATTGGTTTCAACGATATAAACATCAGTCATCTACCCTATTATCGTGTGTTTTCTTGTGGAAAAACGCAATAATACTTCACTCATCCTACATAAACTTGCGTATTTTCAACTGACTTCAAAAAAGGAGGTTCTCAATTCGACTGTATTTTTTTGTATGTATGATTACTCCGCCAATTATGAATAGATTAAGATGATTCTTTTTTGTTTGGTAGGTGATACTTCAGAGGTGGTTCCATATAGATTTTATCGAAATCGGTTCAGTAGTTGTAATTGGTTTTAAAATATAAATTACTGGAATAAATCATGTCGTCATTATCATGGTACTGGTTTTTTTATTTTATTTGTATTTTCATAAATAAAACAAATTTTGGTAACAATGGACTTCCGCAAAGTAACGCCTGAATCAATCACATAAATTGTGTTTTATTTATAATCAAAAATTTCAATAGACGCACAAACATCTTTGTGTGTTTCCGTAAAAAAAACTGTATCAGAAACACAAAGACGACAAAAAGTCCGCAGTATCAACATTTTGATCGCGAACCGTAGTGAAACGTTGCATAATTTCTTTTCAGTAAGACATTAACGAGTTTTTAGGCGACGTTTCAGTACTAGAGACAGTGAGCTTGCTTGTTAGCCCCGTTATGAGACCCTCAGGCTGCTCTCAAGTGTCCTACTATCTCACACTCGAGCGTGGCCAAGAAAAATTAAAAAACTGTCTTACGTTGACGTTGATTTTGAGATTGTTTTTTGTTTCCTCTAATCTGCCGTTGTTTATACCTATTCTAGAACATACGATAATACATGGGTTTCTGTTCCCGTTGCTCTTATGTCGACCTAAATGGGAGTGACAGGTGACAGAAACAGTATCGCAGGTTCTGAAATAGACTTGCCGTGAGTAAAGTTTGACCTTGATGTATAAAATAGTTTTGTGCTTTTAAAATGACAAAACAAAATTATCGTTTACTAAACTAATCCAACTAAAACAAACTACAAAGGCTACTTAGCCTACTACAAAACAAAAAATATAAGGATTGTATCCAGACCGATGACAGTCTAGAGACAATCCAAATGCTCAAACCCACTACCAGTCGGCAGCGTACCCAGCATGCTGGCGGCATTGCCACGTTGGATGGCAATGCTTATGCGTTGGGCCAAATAAACGCCAGCATTTTGATCACGCGTCGCGTCAACCAGGCGCTCGGATATGTTATTGAAAAGATGATGAGCTCCCGGTCCCCACGGACCCAATGTCTCAACACCAAACGGCTCAAATATGTAACCTCGAGGTTAGCGTATTTGCGCCGCTTGTGCTGCTCCGCCGAATTTGCCGCCGCACCAGCCCTACTCTGTGTCTCAGGAAGATGTGACGGTGTTTGTGCTTATTTTGTTCCTTGAACCCTAACATATAATAGTTTAGTTTTAGAACATAGTTTTGTTGCTTGACTGTTGTTGTGGTAGTTCTGGTCTAGTCACAGTTCTGGCACCACTACTACTGATAGTGGCAGGCGTGAGGTTTACCACCAGGTAACGTCTTGCTCGTCTAGTCACTTGAACGTATAAAAAAAACTTATTTAGTTCTTTTTTGTTTTATTTATACGGGAATAAGTACTCACTTTAATTAAATCGGATACTCCGACTATAGTTTCGATCATATCCGGTGACCTATTTCAAAGAGTGAAAACAGAGCCCGACGTGCGTGCAGCTGCGTCCTGCTTAGCTAAGCAAAAATGTGTCAAAACCACGTCAGTTTTCACTTTAGTTCTTATTGGCTGTGTGTGGACTCCTAATTTGTCTGAGGCGAAAAAGAGGAAAACATTTAAAATCGTGCCCACATTTACTAAATCTTTCATAAAATACCGATAAGACAATATCACTTATTTACCCATAGTAAAAGACCCCAGATCAACACGTAGGTATGTAAGTTTGTACTGAAATAAATTCAAAACTGAAACTGAATCAGCTTAGTGAAAAGTATTGCCTTGAAGATACGTAACTTACATACTTATTGTTCACATTCAGTGTATATTCGAATCCTATATTGCTATAGTCAGTATCACTACTTCACTACGTTTTTGAAATCCAAATGTTGTAGTTATTTATTAGCCGCAAGTCTGTGGTTACAACTGCGTCTATAAAAGACCTGCGCAGCATATATGAGCTCTACAAAACTTGATTCGTACCTAAGTGAAGGTTTTAGGTTCTAAGGGTATATAACATCAGCGTAACTATGCGTCACAGTATATATATGCACTACTTTAAAAAATTGCGCCTTTTGTTCAGATCTCCACCTGAAGTGGACTAGCTGCTTTGGCCGTCCTAGACCACGTAGTAACAGCGCCCCCTTTATTGAGTCATTATTTATCAAGATAAAATGAATGAGCGGAATAGCTGAACACAACACCAACCAACATATATAGTAGCCATTTATATGAAAACTAGGTTTTTTTTCTTCAAAATAACACTGGAGCCTGTAAAACATACAGGTAAACTCTGGTTTGTTAATAGCATCTTTAGCTCATAGGGGCCGTCCATTAATCACGTGATGTATTTTTTAGCATTTTTTAACCCGTCCGTTTAACGGGTCCTCCCTCTTGGTGATACGTGGTGAGGTTTAAAACTAACCCGGTAACTAACTGCATACGGTACTTATGCAGTTGTAACCTCGGACCAAAGAAACAAATTATTCGCACCATATTCTCCCCGTTCGCATCCCAAATGCGCGAAAATGCTGTTTATATGCAGTTCGGCAACTTTTGGCTGTCGTTCGCGTAGTGACGAACTATAAATTACCTTGTATTTTTAGCCTTATCCGCATAGCTTAGAGTTGGTAATTTCTTTGAGCAGCTAAAGTAGACCACTATTTTCACATTGTGCGCCTAATCTTTCCAATATCGATTCCTTCTTAGGTTAATTTATCTCTTGAGTGGTTTGATTCGGTACATCTGTACTAAATCGATGGATGTAGCTATCTATGTGAACACCAAAAGAAGTAAGTACTATAAGATACTATTCTTGATAACATTATCTTCCTGGCATAAAAGTAAAGCTTTCATTGATCGTTCACTGTTATACTGAACCTGATCGTGCTATTTCTAACTTCTAACTTCGACGCTGGTAGTTTGAATACGATTTCAATTCTAAGCGGATTCGTGTTGTTTGATTTTATTTGATACTTTATTCTGGTCTAAAGACGTTGGTTTCTAGGGTACGGTCTAGGTATTCCACTGAATGTTTATGCATGTTACGAAAGATAAAGTCAATTAGCCGAAGAAGAGATTCGAGCTTTTGACTATGATGTTTTATACGTATTATTGTTTTGCAAAGGTTGTAATTATGTATTATAGCTTGGCAACGTCGTGCATGACCCTCCTGCGGGGCAACAGACGTTGGAGGAAGCAAGGTAGCACGTCATTATAGAATAGATCATAGTACGTCTGACGTCATGGTGCGGCACGGCTAAACGCGTAGTGAAAATACTTAAGTTGTATCTTGGGATAAATTGTGCCTCCTGTGACGTATCATAACGATAACAACGCCAAAACTTTTGGTTGCGAATGCATTTAAGTTCCTATTTTTATTTCAGACCATCAATGTTAACAAAGATGTGATGATGATGATGATTGATGTTTGTTTGTCATGGGATCGTTCTGTATTTTCAACATGGTAGTGTATTATGCAATTTCTGTGATCTGTTGTAAGTGCCTAATAAATAAATAAATAGAAAACAAAAATGGATATTTTCAACGATCTCAGTTTATTTTAGGCAAATATAAGCTGAGTAATTATAAGTGTATTTGTACTAAAATTAATTTTAATACAATTCCAAAATAGAAAAGCAAATTACTGAATAGAGTATGAGACGTATGATAGGAAAAAACATAGATTGCAAAAGAATCTCACTTTTCTAAATAACGTACATCTAATTTTTTTTAGTTATTTGTTAAAAAAACTGCATCAAAAGAAATAGATTGGCATAGCAGTTTCGGTTTGTCTACTTTACATTATATATTTTTATTATATTTTCAATTCCCAGTGCGACGCCAATAATTAAGAAAAAAAAGGTGCTTCTGTACACAGAAAAGCGAATACCCTACTCTTAGCTTCTGTACCTCTCTGTCAGTAATTTTTTTTTTATACCAACACAGATTAAAAGACTCGGCATTCTTCATCAGTTGATGGCAACTAAGTAGGTGGAGGTTTGGCGGGAACACGGAAAATCATGTCGTTGCATTTTATTATTTTCTTACACATGTGTTTATTCGTGAATGTTTAAAAATGGTGGTGTTTTATTCATTGAGTGTTGAATTACATGCACGAGTTACAGGCAAGTGATATAATGTGGTGAAGCGCGTCTTTTCGTGTTGTTTTCAAAACTCCGTAGAAGCTCATAGTAAAGTCGCCACAACTTTACTAGGGCATGACTTAGACTCGACTATGACTAATTTCGTGTGACTGACTGTGACTCGTGACATATTTGACTCGATTTTACACAAAAAAATTGAAAATTAATAAACTTGACACTGGCAGAATGCACAACGTGCGATGCCAATAAATAAGAAAAAAAAACAAAGTAGGTGTCATATTCGTGTAGTTTAGGCCCGTTCTTTAGTCACTCCTTTTGCTGCTTTTTATTCTACAGCTCACTTTAAGGTGGTGTGTATGATAACATTTTGTAATCGCTTGCGACGCTTGAAAGTGCTAAATTCTTCAAGCTCGTGACAATGCCAATTAGTTACGGCTACATACAAAAATAATAAAAATGCTTGCTACTGAAACACGGCTAATTCATAAAAATTATCATCAGAACTTACTAGTACTAGAGTAAATTTCTGGAATGAAAGACGCGTCCGTGATTGCGAGCACCGAAGACCCACCATGTCGACCCTATATACCTTACTCCCAAAAAATCAACTTGCTAAACTGTTCACATTCAGACATTTCCATTCATTCCTTGCTCGTAGCCTTTTTACAAGCTATCCCGACCCAGCACTCCTTAATAGTAATTCCTAGCAATTTTCAAGCGCCTTTCAAAAAGGTTATAGAAATGTGAGGAAGTTCCGGCAATTGTAACGTGTCCGGCTATTTTGCGACGTGCGACTTTCTTTTGTCCGGCAAGTATTAATTCATATTAGGTTTTTTTTACATTATTGTACGTATTTTATATTCTGGTCCAGTTTCTACAAAAAAAAGATCAGTTGTGTCATGCTCATTGTAACTGACTCCTAAGAAATATCTGACAGAACGAAATAGAGTCACACATTGTCAGTATCAGTCACAGTCAGTCAGTGTAGGAAACTCAATTTTGACCATCGGAACTTGCATTGAATTTTTGACGTCATTGACGAGTTGTGATTATTTTGCATAGCAAAAAAATTTGAAGTGATTGATAAGTTAAATAAGGAAATATTAGTTAAGTTAACATAAAACAAATAGGACGAGCACATAAAAAATAAATATGTATATAAGAAAATAACGGGTTCACATTTTTTTGGTAACGTGTAATGTTGCGAGCGCCTTTGTTTTCGTGCTAAATATTATTATTATTTCTATATATGTGGCCACGTGGTCCAACCGCGTGGCCACAGATAAATATATAAAAAATAATCGGACTGTGTGAACTTTTTTATCAAAATTTTCGCCTATTCCTGCTAAAATATGAATCGGCAACAACTCTAACCGTTTGCATCGTATAAAGTCAGGTTCATCGGAGCGTGGCCTTATCTGTCTGGGTACTCTTTCTATTGGCATTTGACAGAACAATGTCGACGTCTAAACTTCTTTCCTTCATGTTACATGCAGCGCCACAGACATAACTGTTGAAGCGGATAAAATTGGAACTATTTTACTGGTTTTTTGGTGCTGCTACTGTGGGAAACTGCAGTAAATATGGAAGCGCTAATTTAAAAACCAAAGGCAAAATGATAATGGTTGATGATAGACTAAAACAGTGCTTCGACACAAAGAATAGCGTTCGTAGATGTTTCTTAAATATCACGGAAGTGAAGGTGTGAAGGAAGTGATCTGGCGCCGTACCATGAACTCTAAAAACAAGGATTGTTACGTGCAGCTGCGCGACCGTGTATTTTATCGCCCCGCAATAGGGTTCGTGGTCGCGCAGCGTCACCTGCTGGACCTAATGATAATGGATTTAACATGTCAGTCCGTTCATCAGTTCAGTACCTGGTCAGTCTGCGGTTCGATCTTTGACAGTGGTATATTATTAAGTGATTTGGGATGGCATTTGTAAGTGAGTTCCATAGTTTTGAAGATACTAAAATCTGTGTGTTATTAATTATTGATAGTTTCTTCTATAAAAAGATCAAGTCATAAATTATAAACAGAGCATCATAATTTTGACAATGAGATTGCAATGGAATTGGCATTTCAACGACGTAAAATTATTACCTTAAGGTACAGAAAAAATAAAGAGATAAATATAGAAGAACATAGTAAGTAAGTAAGTAAGTTCGTATAGGCTGAGTGGCCAGCCCTAGTATCAGAGTTGATGTGCCGCCCGGAGGCCTCTGACATGGCTGACGCTTGTTATAGAAACTAGAACAAACAACCGGGACCAACAATTTAACGTGTCATCCGACCCACGGTAGCGCTCAGAAATAAATGCCACTCACGGTCACCCACCCAAAGACTGACCGGACCGTCCGTTGCTTAACATCGGTGATTGTTTAGAATCACCTAGATAACCTATGCCACGAGCGCTACAAGAACATAGTTAATTCCTTTTAACGCACCCTAAAATCTTTATCATAATACTAAATCATAATTATTTTTTTGTACTTTTTACCAACACTTACAAAACGCAACAATTAATATTTAGCTAGAAATGGATATTATACCTAACTGAAATTTGGCAATAGTATGAAAACGTTTCAAAATATATTCGAAGACAGAATTTTCGTATTGACAATTTCTAGAAACTAGTTCTGTTGAAATTGAATTGAAATTAATAGAACTAGCTCTCGGATATAACTTTCAATTACTATTTACCGCTTGTTTTATCGTGTTGTGGTAAATGTAAGGGGCTTTTTACAATACTTCGTTTTGGTTAATTTTATCAATTTTCAATACAATCAGATTTTCTCATCATATAATTTAGCATCAGAGGACTACTTACTGCTAAACAATGTGATTTTTACCAATCTAAAAGTATAAATATCATATCAATTAAAAATTTAAGAATGTTCCATAACGGTTTATAAAATGACGGAGTTCCAAAGTAAGAAAATAAACAAGTAACTTTGAAAAAAACATTCAACCGACTCCAAATTAATATGGGACCACCTCAAGAGTACCTTTTAAATAAAAAAATAATTTTCAAAATCGGTTCACAATTGACGGAGAAATCGATGAACATACAAAAAAATTAAAAACACATACATACAGTCGAAACCTCTTCCTTTTTTGAAGCCGGTAAAAAAATTAAGATGGAGATAAATGTTTTGTAGTGGATTGATGTTGGTCAGTGTGAACTAGTCTCTAAATTTATGGATTCTATTTCAGGCTGTTGTTATGCAGATAGCTTCGTTTGATTCGTTTGTATGAACTTGTTCAGATTAACATTTTAGGGTGCGGGTTTTCGGTAGCCTTTAGAATTATCTTGTTTACGGTTTTGGAAGATTGATTATTCAAGTTGAGGATGAGATATGGTAATGTTTAAAGAAAGTATTGTTGGTTTTACCACTGACATCTGCAAAATGTACAAAGCTAAACAGACCTGTTTTTATGTAAGGCAGTGACGAGATAGGAGACAAGCGACACGTTTGCTTGGTGGTAAGCATCTTGTTTGCCAATAACAGTAGCAGTGCTAGAATTGTGAACTTGCGAACAAAACCCTACGCCGTACGTACTGCACTGCGTAACCCTGAGATATTAGATGTCAAATCTCTTCATGCCCATAAATTTCTCTGGTAACATTGCCCTTCAAACCGAAACACAGTAATGCTTGCACACTATTGCATGGTGGTTGTCTTTCTGGCAAAGGTGGGGTTTCCCCAGGTATTCTCTGCAATAGAGTCCCACCACTATAAAAACGACTACTTACTCTCACTTGTACAGAATAAACATAATTTTATTCGTGGGCAATACAAGGCTTTTACATTTATTGTATGAGAATAGCTAATAACTTTTCGTCACAGGCTTGGAAAGATTCTGTTTATCATTCGAAATCTGAGTGCAAAAGTGCATTTTATCCACTAGCAAGAAAAAAAGTTTTTTAAAATTCGATCCTTCTATTCAATAATTTTCTATACCGCCAGTCCTCTGAGAATGCATAAGTAATACTTATTTCATGTCATTGCGCCATTTTGAGAATAATCGCACTGGCCAGCAAGAAAACTGAATTATAAAAAATAATAAAAAAACTGCATTTTCTTCGTATATAGTGAGGTGAAAAGTTGTGTTTCACTCGGCAGCAAAGTTGTGTCGTACCTTTGAAACCCTCACGCCAAAAAACAACTTTGTATTCTTGCATAACAAATACCTAACTACTTGCTAGTTAGTAAATTTTGCGTGTGGTTACCATTATGCTTCTTATTTTTTTTTGATTGACTGATGCTGTTGGCTCAGATGGCCTCTACAGCGTCACCGGACTTTAGGCAAGCGCAAATGGCGCTCGGCCTAGTTTAGGTTAAAGGCAACTAGCTCAAGGGCACCTCAGACGGTACGAACCTCGGCTTGGCCGTCGGGAGTGGGGTCAGACTTGCCCTGGCACCCCAGAAGGGGTGTGCCCTGGGGCCTTAGTAGTTGATCTGGTTGACTATTTGGAGAGAATCTAACCGATCTTCTGACAGATCTGGGGAGTCCTCGACCTCGCCGGCGAGGTCGGTGCGTGTTAGTGTGCCTCTGGTAACCGGCGCTTATACCAAAAACGGAATACTTCCTGTTGCAAGGAGTGGTCGGATCGGGCGAACCCAGCGCCGCCGATGTGATGACGGCGATGGGGTCGTCCGGTTACCACTTTACCCCCGAGGTATTTTGATCACCACTTTAAACCACACCTCTAACCTCTAACTTCTTACCTGTAAGACATTAACAGCCACAGCCTAAATAATTATATTCCAGTACTTTAACAAAATACACAGAGCAGAAAAGTAGTATGATACATTTTCACAATCTGTAACTGGTCAACTATTGAGTCGCACAGACTAAAAAAATTCAAGCTGGTTTTTTCAGTGGTAAGAACACAAACTATTTGCTTAGCAAGAGTTTAGGCTGTGCACATTTTAATTACGGTTGTTTTGCTATATTATAAAACAAAGGGCGAAGATAATTTCCTCTCCTGAACAAAATGACTGTAATGAAAGGCGAAAAGCTATCTTTGCTAAGAATGGAGGTGAGTCGGGTTTTGTTAAGGCTGATAGAGATTTCAGAGATAATGTTTATAGGTAATTTGGTTTAGACAATGATTTGAAATAAAGTTGAGAAAAGCTACAGGCTGTTCAAGGTAAGTTTTATTAAATTTTAAAGTTCTTATTTTGAATCATGTTGTAGTGGCAAGTGACCCTGCCTCAGGTACCTATGTTTTTTTTTGGGTTCTGCGAACGCAAACACTCAAAGCGTCGCTATGAAGTCTCTTCGTCGTCGTTCTCTCACACGTGTTATCTCAATGGAAAGTTTAGAAATCACAAACTTTGAATAGATAAGCAAAACTGACCGCATTCTTATATCCATAAAGCTCAAAGTTGACAGAGCTCTGGCACATATAATATATGTCGTTTTAAAGCAGGATTTCTACCAATATTTAGAACAAAGAGCGTTTATGGCTCGGAAGAAGAGTTTTGCTGCACGTTCTTGGAAATCGTTAAATGCTACCAGATGTCTATTTCGGGCTGTGAGAATGGAATGTATCTGTCCGAGTTATCATATGATTGCACTGACTGTGATTATTTTAGTCATGTAAATAATCACGGTTAGTAATAATTCATGATTAGACATGATGAGACATGGTTACTGTCACGTTTGTACCTTGACAACGGAAGTTAACGGAAAGCTGAATACTCAGACTACTTAACAACAGTACATTTATTACAGGAGGCTTAGTCACAAATTGTTCTAGGAGATAACTGTATATTTCTCATGTTCCATGGTAACGCATCGGAGGTGCCATCGTCCATCTCGCTCTGGCTGTCGGCTGAGACCTATTGCCGTTTCACTAGACCAACGCGGGGGTGGCTTTGCGCAAGCGACGCCGTTTTTCCAGCCAATCAGGAGCTTCCACGAGCTTCCCTTAACCGAAGGAAAAGGCGTGGTTTCATCATCAAGAAAGAGGGGCTCGTTTAGCATTTTTGCGTCCCTAAGCTTCACTCAAGTTTTCAGGATTATAAAGGATGGTCGTGGACCACTTTGGTGGCTAAAAAGTCTGTACTCAGACTATTCATTGTGATTGTGTCATGAAGTCACTCAGATCAAAATGTTAAATCAATTGTGCAAAACAGTTTAAAATCATGGAAGTGCACACTGAGGGTTCCAGGTCACTGTATAAACAGCTAAGTACACTGTATCGTTCAAAACGATTGATCCAATTGCAACTGTGAATAGTCATAACTTTGATCATTATAAAGGGTATCTCATCACTGATTATAAATCGTGTTAATATCAATTAACACTTTGCTATCCTGACCTGTAAGGTCTGGATCTTATCAACAAATGTGGATAAAGCATTATCAGTGTGACTTTTGGATCAATCGAAGGAATAGTATTTTCTATAAATGTACATAATCCATCTATGCAAAAGTTATTGTCTATTTAATGTCAATCTGCCAAAACTACTGTATCTCCTGAGCGCGAATACATAACAGACTATTCATTGTGATTGTGTCATGAAGTCACTCAGATCAAAATGTTAAATCAATTGTGCAAAACAGTTTAAAATCATGGAAGTGCACACTGAGGGTTCCAGGTCACTGTATAAACAGCTAAGTACACTGTATCGTCCAAAACGATTGATCCAATTGCAACTGTGAATAAACATAACTTTGATCATTATAAAGAGTATCTCACCACTGATTATAAATCATGTTAATATCAATTAACACTTTGCTATCCTGACCTGTAAGGTCTGGATCTTATCGACAAATGTGGATAAAGTATTATCAGTGTGATTTTTGGATCAATCGAAGGAATTGTATTTTCTATAAATGTACCTATCCATCTATGCAAAAGTTATTGTCTATTTAAGTCAATCTGCCAAAACTACTGTATCTCCTGAGCGCGAATACATAAGTATATTGTGTATGCATAGATAGTACTGTCACGGTTATCCGTGCCGTTCAATTCATTCGCAACTGAACTAGTATCATTTATTATTCCCTTAACAAGGAATTAATGTGTATAAAATGACATAAATGATTATCATTAATAATAAAAGTAATTGAATAAATGCCGATCAAACTTCTCAGGATACAGTGACAAATATAATTAATCTTGTGATTAAATAATGAATAAAATTTATAAGGGCAATCACGAGTAATGTAAGCTTCTACGTTTACTACTTTATCTAGGCGCCTTCTCAGTTTTCGCTTTGTACTTTTCGCTTTCTGAGAAGCACGTGCGCTAGTAGACGAAAGGTACTTACTTACTTAATTACTGTATTTTCACGTTTCACATCTGAAGCGAAATACATAAACTTATACCTACTGATTTAGATCTGATCAAGTGCGTCCAAGCACACTTATGTAATTACTCGTTGATTATTGATCTTTGGGAAATATAATTTATTTTCTTGCCCTAAAACCTATTGTTTGATTTTATCTTCTGTTATCTATAAGCCTCGATCCCAGATAGGTAGGCTATGTACTAGGGATGTGATTATATTACTCATTCCACCTTTTAACAGAACTATTTCTGATAATTCAATTCATTCGAATTTGAGCTATATATTTACATAGTAAATATGTATACACATATGTACAAACATGAGTGTGTACATATATATGTAAATGTGTATTGTAAATTAGACAGGCTAATGAAGACGTAGCTTAGATGCTGTGTCAGGCTATTGAGCGTATTACTTGTTGAAGTAGTGTATTGACGTGGATTCGATTGTGGTGATCAACTGGAATATACACTATATTCCAAGAACACATCAAGTTATTTTATGTCTCTAGTTAATACACCTTTAGGTTGGGAATACCGACTCGCCAGTATAAATCACCCGTGCCTGACACTCTGCTGTGGCTCTGGTTGCATTCACATGCCCTCCCCTTTGATGTAATGCAGAGCAATACATCGCGGACACCAGCCACCGTCAGCGGCCGCTGATCTTTGAATAAATCCATGGTTCGTATTCATACGAAAAGCCCGCACCCTAAGGTGCGCTGCTGTTTTAATGCGTTCTCACGCAGGCCAGCTGTCCGCCAAAGCAGTACTAGGTACTCTCCTTTTTAAAGGATCTTAGGTCTCGCAACAGAGTGAGTCAAGTGAATGTCAGTTGCCGATTGTGTAAGTTACCACAAATCAGTCACTTGTACCAAACCTTAAAATCTCCTCATTGCTCATCTCAACGAGCTCCCTGCTCTGACCATTACTCTATTCTTTAATATTGTTCTATGGTCTACAAGCCTGAATGTATAACTTCACAATTGAGCATAAGCCGCGGTGTTCTATCACTATAGGTGTACTATTAATTATCAATGTCAGTAGACATGCAGATCCTTACGAAGGAACCACCATCTTAACCGCATCCGTGTCAATACAATACAATAAGCCTACTCTGAGAGCAGACGATCACTTTAAATGAATTTACTAGACTATACTTTCACATATAAACTAGACGATCACTTTATAAGAAATAGATTCTGGCTAAGATTTGCTAACTCCCCGTAACTCGGTGGAAATTGGAAAATCACTAGAATCGGTATAGACGAATAACGTTTACCACTACAATGTTCAGGATATATTTACATGAAATTGGATTTAGTGATTGGGGCCTATTAATTTTTTCTATGGAACAGCTGTTTTTTTGCCAATTCAGGGTTTATTTGGCGTCATAGTAAAAGTTTTAAAAATGATTATTATATCGACTTTCTTTTAGCTTAATAAAAGCATTACGCGTAACTTAGGTACAACACCTACTTATACTACGCCACAGGCTTTTAATTTCAACACTAGTAATAGTTCGTATAGGCTTAGTGGCCAGCCCTAGTGTCAGAGTTAATGTGCCACGCGAAGGCCTCTAGCATGGCTTGGTGGTTATTGTTAAAGAATTGTAACAAACAACCGGGACCAACAATTTAACGTGCCATCCGACCCACGGTAGCGCTCAGACGTAAATTCTACTCACGGTCTCCCATCCGTAGACTGACTGGAACGTAATCAAGGTACGCCACGAGAGCTACATATTTTAACACTGAAACGTAGATTTGAGTCCAGGAAATCTCTAAAAAATTGCCAGTTCTCAACGAAAATAAAAACACCTCAAAGCCGCCTCATCAAACTAAGCCTTGACTTGGCTGACTGATTCCCGCCCACCCTTCCCAAAAGACACTGTCATTCATAAACTGTCTCAGCATACGACGTACTAATGTGCTAAAGAAAAAAGGGGTTTCCTTCAAATGATAAATGGAAGCCGACATAATCACAGAATAAGGATAAATAGATGTACAACTATTGAATATTTATACGAAGAGTTTCCACACTTTGGTTATTTCTACGTTTTGTATGCATAGAAAATATGAAAAATTAAGACTTCAGGCAGAACATTTGTGTTACAAAAATTTACAGATGGCGCCATCAACGCTTTAGTTGATTAGCATTAAACAGTTTGAGAATTATGACGGGCAAGGCAGAGGCAGTTAGGACGGAAACCCAGAGATTGATCGGATGCAGGTTCAAGTCCTGCCAAAGGTAATAATTTTTATTTTTTCTGCTTTTCTTTTTCTTCTTTTATGCATTAAAAAAACATAGATGTCCAACATTAGGACAATAACGAAATTAGCCAAGCTTCTGATTCAATCTTAAGTATTATAAACAATAACTAGATAGTACCGAAACTGGCCATGATCTTGTGCACAGATCGCTTGCTCTACGCTATCTTACAAAGATTACATGATCGTTACTGAAAAAAAAAAATTCGTTTATAATTGGTGACACGTAGTGTCACACAAAAATTCTGGTTTTGCCTTAAGTTTACCGCCAATCGATTGAGGGGGGGGGGGGGTTTAGAACCCCCCCTCGGAGTTTTTTTTTTAAATTCTTACCTAACTATCCCAATAACTTCAATTATATCGACAATAAAATTGGAGGGGGGAGGGGGGAACGACTTTAGTTTACCGCCAATCGATTGAGGGCGGGGGGTAGAACCCCCCCTCGGAGATATGGTTTTTTATTCTTAACTAACTTTCCCAAATACTTCATTTTTATCGACAATAAAATTGGAGGGGTGAGGGGGAGGGTAGAAACATAACACGATATTTGATTTAACTTAAATCAGGATGCTCCGAGTCGAATCTGTCACTCATTTCGAACCTAACCAACTGGAGTCGGGGTGCTATGTGTTTTGTTTATGTAAAAAAAACCTTTTTTTATGTAAATAATGGAGTTTTAGTGTATAAACATCTAAAATTAACCAAAATAGTAGCTTATTTTAACTTTTTACGATTTACGACATTTGCTCAGTTTAGTAGAGAGTAAAACGAAACGTTAAAGTGGTACAAAGCTGTCAAAACTTGTGGTGATTTTCGCATTTTTAAAAAAAATATTTTACAAAAAGTATTCGTTTCCGCAACTTGAAAATTTGCTAAAAGCATTCATATAATAAGACCTTTCTGTAAAAAAAAATTACCTCCAATTCGATTGGCGGTAAACCGAAGTTAAGCCACATAATTGCTCCAGAGGCATTATCTGGGAAGAAAATAGGGGAATACGTTTGTATGGAGAATCGCTCACCGGATTCCCTTAATTAACCGGGTATTTGACACACTACAAGAAAATATCAGTTGATGCTATTGCTTAATGAGCGAACTTCATTCATTGACCCGGTATTATGCTAGGCTGATTATGATGATGATAAGTAACATTACTTTTATGTTTAGTTTTCAGAGCTCTGATTATCTTGACAAAGAGCTGACTGCTCTAAATATTTAGAGTTGCCTATCTGTCTATTTTTAGTGACAGAACCGCTTCGAGAGCGGAAGCCGACAAAGCCTTTGTAAACAATAAAAATCTTGGAACATTACGTTGTTTTGTTGTGATTTTTTCCGCGAAATACGGAGGTCTTACGTTCTGAGTTATGAGTAGTTGTGATAAGGAATAATAGCGCTAAAGAATATCCTCGTAACGTGAGACATATTTCACCACAATCTCGAAATTTAATGCTAGCACCAGCTGTCGAGAATATACTTTGGTATCTAGCTACCAATATCTTCATCATCATCGTCAACCCGGAGACGTCCACTGCTGAACGAAGGCCTCCCCTTTAGACCGCCACATTGTATGACAACCTGCCATTTGCATCCACCGGTTGCCTGAGACTTTTACAATGTCGTCGGTCCACCTAGTGGAAGGCCTTCCTACGCTGCGTCTTCCGGTTCGCGGTCGCCACTTAAGAAACTTTCGTCCCCATCGGTTGTCAGTTCTTCGAGCAATGTGGCCTGCCCATTGCCACGTCAACTTGCAAACACTGCGAGCTATGTCGGTGACTTTGGTTCTTTGCCGAATATCTTCGTTCCGGATTTTATCGCGCAAAGTAACTCCGAGCATAGCTCTTTCCATTGCCTGTTGCGTGACTCTGAGTTTCTCCAAATGTTCCATTATATCATCACTGGCAACACATACTGGTTAAATACCCTTGTCTTCAGACACTGCGGGATTTTGGACGAGAAGATATTACGCAATTTCCCGAACGCTGCCCATCCGAGTTGGATTCTTCGAGCGACCTCTTTGTTGGGGCTTGACCTACCTAACTGAATTACCTGTCCAAGGTATTAATATCTTAAGACGTGGCTATTCCAGTTTTAGTTACATTAGTGCACCAATTCAGCTAATAAAATAGACTTTTAAAAACAAAAAGATTGAACATTATATTCAAGGGCATCGGTAAAGCAAAAACGTAATTTAGGAACATCGACCCTATAGAAAATGTAATCAAAGATGACAATGAAAAATGTGTTATTCGTCGCCTGCTAAGTGATTCTATAATAATAAAACTTTCAAACGTCACAACAATACCTATCGTATGTAAGTATTTTTATTTTTTATTTAATCAGTTTTTTTATACAATGTGTAACAAAAAGGTTCAGCAATGCAGGGGCATTATTATGAACAAATTTAACTATAGAGCCAACTTTGAGATCGCGAAAAAAACAGCTACTGTTTCATACATTTTGTCCAAGATCAATGAACTTTTAGTATGGAAAAGCTGAATAATTTAGCGCGATTTCAAGGTTAGCCCCATAGTAAAACTTGTTCATAATGATGAGCACCCTTCAGTATTGTTGAAACTTTTTGTTACACATTGTATACTTAAAAACAAATTAAAACTACTATTTTAAAATGAATAATTGGGGATCGTTAAACGTATCTACATATAGTAATGTATAATGTATAGGCAACAACCAACAAGCACCTATAGATTGTTAAAGAGATCAATTAATTAATTTGATTGTTCAAGTAGCTATTATTCGGAGACATTTAAGGTATATTCTGCTACCTTACCGGGTCACCGGTGTGGTGAACGGCTAGCTCGAGGGGTAGTGGGTTCTGTGTGCGCTCTGCGGGCCTGCCTCTGGCGGGTGAGATGGGGTTAGACCTACCTATCCGAGATAACTAATTCTAACAAGGGCGCCACCAGCACGATAATGCTGGGAAATGAGACAAGGAATTAGCGTCCAAATCTTATGTATTGTAAAATATGTTCTTCAATTTCTTACCATTGTACATCAATGACGGTTCTGTTAGTTATAGGTACATTCTTTAAGATATTTCTATTATGTTAGTACATTTGTTAAACAATGTAAAATCAAGTACTTAGGTACTAGGTTAAGTATAGATAAGTTAAACCTTTAATATTGTAGTTCTAAGTTTTAAAGTTACACCAAAGGATTGAGACAGAAGGGCCAGTTCTGCTCGTTGAAGTTAAATTTACAATTCTTGATCACATAATTTCTAGTTAAAGTCCAAAAACATTCTAGGTTCTTTCTTCGTTGTAGACACTTGACTGACGTGAGAAAATTAAGAGAAAATTGACATACCAAATGCGCGTGGCATTAATATTGATTAATTGAGCTTCACCAAGACATATTTCTGCTTCTAAATGTTATTGCGACGTATTCACGTCGAAATCAAAATGGTAGGCTACGAGTCATTTCGCAGACATGGACGCTTTACAAGCACAAACACTAAACCAAAACAAAAGAGCGGCGGAATCTGCAACAATGAAACAACGACGTTACTTCTAATTCTACTATAATTTAGGTACGTGGATTTGGGAACAAGACGAGATGGGTTTCTTACCAATCCACCGCTTTGGACCTCATGGAATTGTTGGCCGCCATGCGATCATCATCTGCACGGCAATCATCCCAAGTACTGTGGAAATCAGTGAAAATGATAATCCTCGCTTCAATCTCCAGCGGGCAACGAATCAGGTTGAAAACCAAGTAAAATAACTTACTATTCTGCGGTGTGGTATTTAATTCACAGGAGCGGATTATTCGCCCGCTTACTCCATCAAAAACCAAAGTTAAAAAGGATGTTGCCAGGACTTGCCGGCGTAAAAACAAACAAAACTTTTCTTTCTGAATCGATAAATCAATAAAGGGCTGTTTACACGCTGTCCGCGTTGGCAACGTGTGGAAAGACACTAATGAATTCTGTTCTCAATGAAAAAATTACAGGAATCTACGAAATGTCAATGTCAACATTATTACGTTACTTACTCTATGGTCAACATCTTAAACGTCATACTGTCAAGCGATATGTAAACAAAATCATAAAGGATTCTAAAACGAAGGTTTTATAAAAAGATGTGTAAAATATTGTGATATCCCACACAAAATGATAAGCCACATCATATTTAACAAGTTATTATGTTCCACCGGCGTTCTTCAGTGAGGAAGGACCCCTGAAGATACGAAGCAAATGACAACAAAAATGTTTCTAGATTCTCTTACTTCTTTGCCTGAAGAACCCCTTCGACTGATGGGAGAAAACCCACAGGATACGTCTGAGCGTCGAAGAACACAAAACAAAGGTTTGCAACAAAAAACATGATAAGGTTTTTGCAATGCAACAATTCTTATAAGCGTGGAAGATCTGACCACCTGACGCTACCTAAGCAGAGCAACACAAAAAAAAACCAAACAAACTCAAGTAACAACTAAAACGGAAAATGCAGACGAGGAAGACCACATACCTGTGTTGAAGGAGACTGTTTATTCATCTTCTGTATATATAAAATTCAAAGTCCTGACTGAGCTATCAACGCACAGCCTAAACCGCTGGTCCTAGAGACATGAAATTTGGAGGGTGTGTTCTTTGTGAATCATAGGTATCCACTAAGAAAGGATTTTTGGAAATTTCACCCCTAAAAGGGTAAAATAGGGGATGAAAATTTATATGAAAGTCCGTCAATTTCAAACTTAGGATCTTCAAATTTTGTGTTTAGAATGACGGTTTAAAATTAGTATAAAATTGATTCCGCGTTTTGGAAAATTCCACCCCCGAAGAGGTGAAAAAAGGGATGAAGTTGTGCATGGAAAATCCTTCATTTTCAAAGTAAAAATCACAATATTTATTATTTAGGCAAACTAACGCAACTTTTATCGTTGTTTTTTTAATTTCAAGCCTTTAGAGGGTGAAACGGGAGATGAAATTTTGAATTTGAATTGTTTATTTCATAATATTGTATTCAAGTACAAATAATGAGCACGTGTATCGGGGGTAAAAAACGTGGTGAATTTTTGGAGCGGGCTGTATTTCTTCAGTACGCGGACGAAGTCGCGGGCGACCTCTAGTCTACTATAAGTGTAATAGTATAGAAGCTGTTTCTGTTCCTATTCACTATTGTCATAAAAATAAAAATATACGAAAACTGCAGTCTGCAGCTCGGTGGCGGCGTTTTGTGTCAGTGGCACGTGTTGACGTCCCATGTCCAGCTAGCCTAACAAAATTTTCGTATGCCTGATATTTTGCCAGGACACGAGTAACTCGAGTACTAAACTGACGACAAGGCCTAGAATAAAGAAGAAGAAGCGAAATCTATTCCATTTCCAATAACTTTTATATTTCGTATAAATTCAGAATATTTTTAGCAAACATTAAATTATTTTGTTGAAGTGTCGGTGTCGGATTTAAGTGCAAACTATTTGCGACGACGACGTCTGGTGACGATGCGGGATATTGCACGGGACCCCGGGGACTACACACTGCTCTATAGGTTGGGAAACAAAGCAAAATGGTAAAAATATTGGTAAGGCAATAGGAGATTTTCTGACAGGCAATAAAAATATAAAAAGAAGCTTATTGCAGATGGCTCAGACTTTGGGCCTCTGAATTAGGAAACTATATAAGCGCACCTTCAAACCTCCTTGTTATGCGCAGAAAAGACGTGGCTGTCATTTTTTGACTGGCACATTATCAGTCTGCGCTATCTATCGAGTTGAAGAAAACTACTTTTATTTAATAGAGTTTGGAAAATTGCTCATTTGATGGAAGCAAGAGTCAAGCTAGGGTATATTCCGTGTGGAAGTTTAGCGCTGTAATGAGGTCAGTTTAAAAAAATACGTTGGTGGCGCTCATCTGCAAAGACTTGATCTAATTATATATTAAGATAATACTTGACACGTCATGCTTGGCACTGGCAAATGTACAAAGTGCGACGCCATAATCCTTCTAGGAGGAAAGAAACAAAATGAAAAAGATAAAGTCACAGATAAATGTTAGAGAAAGAGGAAATTCCTCCAAGTAAAGACATGTGTCATTTTGGCCTAATTCATAGAATGAGGTGTGGGAAAGTACCTACTACTAGGCCACGTATGAGTTAAAGCCTTCAGTTGGAATATTACCTGATTGAAATATAAACTAGGTGCTCGCTGTTTCTGCATCCGGTGGTACTCGTCCTGAAATATTCAGCATCGCCCAAAGGGATTTCCCGTTGACACTACGTCTGCTTTCACTACAGTCTACTTCTAATAAAATTCAAAATCAATTTAATAAAACAACGTAACTAGGTAGTTACAATCATCTGACCCATTGTTCGGAGGGGTTCCTTGCGCGATAAAATCCACAACCAAATTCACCGATGTGTGGTCATGGAACAAGTTGAATACAATAGACAGGCCATATATCTCGAAGAACTAACCTATAGGGAAGAGGGTTCTTAAGTGGAGACCACAAACCGGAAGACGCAGCGTAGACGGAGGCGTAGGTAAGTAGCTCCCACTAAGTAAACTGACGACATTGTGAAAGTCGCGGGTAACCGGTGGATGCAAATGGCAGGTTGCCGTACAGTGTGACGGTCTAAGGGGAATCAGAATCACAATCAGAAATAATTTATTGTATAACTGTGTACATAAAAGATGGTAAGGTTTATAATGGTGTCAACAGTCTGCCCTTGGGGAGGACTTGTTCAGCAGTGGACGTCTCCGGGCTAAAGATGATGATGTCCGAAGAAGATATACAATGGCTTAAGTAAAAGGTACACCAACTCGCGTCAATTTATAAGCTGAGTCGATGCCATTTTTGTGATATCACTTCAGGATTGTTGGTTGATCATTTATAATATTATTACAAGTACTAATGTTACAATACTGCCTTATAGCTCAGTTGGTAGCACGTCTGCCTTTAGAGCTGTAGGGCGTGGGTTCGATCCCCACCCAGGGCAAACATTTAAGTGACGAAGTGTTAGTTCTGTGTCTGGGTGTAGTATGTATTATAAGTATGTATTTACAAAAAAATAATATATAAGTAAGTATTCTATCGGCTATCTAGTTTCCATATTACAAGCTTTGCTTAGTTTGGGCTAGATGGCGCTGTGTGAATAATGTCCGCCGATATTTATTTATTTATAATAGTAGATTTCTGCACCGAGCGCAAAGTGAGTTATTAATGCACGAGTGTTATGATGGTGCCTGAGCGCATGCGACGTCACTAAATTAACGCGAGTGCATTAATTACTCACTTTAGCAAGATGCGTAATCTACTTTTCTTTCAACTACTACTTCTACTACTTCTTCTTCTTCTTTCTATTTTCTTTCTTTTTCATTTTCTTTATTTCTTTCTTTTTTTTTCTTTACCTACCGTGATAAAATATACCTACTCAAAATAACAACTCAAGTTAACGAAAACAAACCTTTATTCATCTTCTCCTCATATTTAAAACTTACAATTATTTTCACCTAGTTTTAGTTTTATTCTGCCGATTTTTACTTTCAATCAGTATATTTTTGATCTAATCCATACATTTTATACTAACCTTAACGAGAGAAAAAAAACTGGTAAATATATATCTAAATAAAAATAAAAACATAATTTATGAAAAACTGTGTAACGAGTTTTGGCGGGAACGCGAAAAATCATGTCGTTGCATTGTATTATTTTTCAAAACTTGTGTTTTTTCGAGTGTTAATGCATAAAAATAGTGGCGTTTTATTCATTATGGTGCTGATTTACGGCGCACGACTGTGGGCAAGTGATTTAATGTAGTAAAACATGTCTTTTCGTGTTGTTTCCAAAACTCCAAAGAAGCTTGTACCTACCTAGTAAAGTTGCGACGACTTTACTAGTGCATGACTGGACTTGACTGTGACTTACTAAGTGTGACTAAGACTCATTCGACTTGAAATTCATCAAAAACTTGATATATTATAAATACTTGACACTGGCAAATGCACAGAGTGCGACGCTATAATCCTCTTAGGAGGAAAGAAAAACAAATTAACGTTTCTTTCTTTCTTTCATCAAGCCAACGTAGTGGACTATCGTTTAATCGCCCTTCGAGTAATGCCCTGTAATTTTAAAGGCTAATGCTCTGTAACATTCTCTATGCTTTATCTTTAACTGGCTTCTCTCTAATGCTTAAGCTTCACCTGCGTGTAATGGCATTATTTAAAGCGGTATTTGATACAGTACGCAGATATGGCCGGGTGTTAGCACGCTAATGGGCTAGTGGAATTATTAATGTCGTTAGACGTTAGGCGATATTCAAAGTCGAATGATAGTGTGGCCGCCCATGTAGCGCATTGTTTAATGCATCTTTTATTGCACGTTAATTATTCCGATAACTGGACGTAAAGCGTTACGCAGGTGAAGCCCTAGCATAATAGTATATAACATATTTAAAACAATGTTTTTTTATGTATAGTTGACCAGATCAACCTACTAGGGCCCCAGGGCACACCCCTTCTGGGGTCCCAGGGCAAGTCTGACCCCACTCCCGGTGACGGCCAAGCCGAGGTTCGTACCGTCTGAGGTGGGCTTGAGCTAGTCGCCTTTAACCTAAACTAGGCCCAGCGCCATTTGCGCTTGCCTAAAGTCCGGTGACGCTGTAGAGGCCATCTGCAACAGCAGAGGACAACAGCAAGTCATTAAAAAATAAAATGCTTTTTTATGTGGTACACAGATAAATAAACAATAGGTACAAAAACAAATGAAATAATAAAAACATTCAAGAGACGTTTTGTTTTCTTTTTTGTGCACATAAATTGAAATTAATGTTTCGAATGGGAAATGAAGGGAGAAAACAGGAAAAAAATCAAAAGAAGAAAATTAATTACGTTTTGGTAAATGTAAATTTTGTTTACTGAGAGCAAATAAATGTTTATCGAATTATGATACAGCCATAATTTAATTAACATTCAATGGTCGTTAAATTACTTTAAAATTGAATTTAAAGAGCGAAAGAACGAAAGTAACCGATATAGCTCTCAGAGTTTGCAAGTTGAAGTGGCAATAGGCAGACCACAATGCTCGGAGAACTGATAACCGATGAGGAAGAAAGTTTCTTGAGTTGCGACCACGAACGAAAGACGCAGCGTAGTAAAGCTTCAACTTGGTGAACAAACGACATTGTAAAAGTCGCGAGCAACCGGAGGATGCAAATGGCAGGCTGTCGTACAGTGTGGCGGTCTAAGGGGGAGGCGTTCGTTCAGCAGTGGACGTCTCCGTGCTGATGGTGATAGTGCAAATATTGCACAAACCACAAAAATATATTTGATTACTAGTTTTTAAGTATTTTTTGTTAATTTTAAAATGTTAGTTTTAGCTTTAAATTAAATTCACCATAAACGGTGCTCTGTTTTATCAATAAAACTAACTAAGTAACTTAACGTAGCCAATTTTCTGAGGGTCAAACTCAACTCCTTTTTTGATTTTTTAACTTTCAAAAGCTTACACCCAGAATTACTGAGTAAAAACTGAAACTTCAATCATTTAAGACTTTCGAAAGGCTCGAGAAAGTACTCAAGTTTAAAAACTTATTTTTAAGACTCAGTCAGACGTTCCAATAAATATTACAGTGATTTTCACACATTTAATGCTCAATCGACTGTTATAACTGAAGTTTTGTGAAATTTCCAAGCAGTTTTCACTATTGATTTGTTTTCAGAAAACTAGTTGGTGCCCCTTGCTTGGTTTTGCGATCAAAATTGAAGTATTTTGTATAAATGAAGAAAAGTGTTTGCTTTTTCATTAAACAAATGCGAATAAAAGAGAATCGTCTCGTCAGCGACATCTATCTTTGCCTGTAGAACTCTACGATCCGTAAGGCTCCGTCGCAGAATGTCCCTTTCCTAAAAAAATTCTACTGCACGCAAAACCTCCCTTTCATACAATGTCCCTTGCGCAAAATCTTAATTCATCATCATCAGCCCGGAGACGTCCACTGCTGAACGAAGGCCTCCCCCTGAGACCGCCACACTGTACGACAACCTGCCATTTGCATCCACCGGTTGCCCGCGACTTTTACAATGCCGTCGGTCCACCTAGTGGGAGGCCTTCCTACGCTGAGTCTTCCGGTTCGCGGTTGCCATTCAAGAAACTTTCGTCCCCATCGGTTGTCAGTTCTTCGAGCGATGTGGCCTGCCCATTGCCACTTCAACTTGCAAACCTTGCGAGCTATGTCGGTTACTTTGGTTCTTTGGCGAATATCCTCGTTCCGGATTCTATTGCGCAAAGTAACTCCGAGCATAGCTCTCTCCATTGCCCGTTGCGTGACTCTGAGTTTCTCCAAAAGACCAGCAGTTAAAGACCACGTTTCAGTTCCATATGTCATCACTGGCAACACACACTGGTCGTAGACCCTTGTCTTCAGACACCGAAGGATTTTGGACGAGAAGATAATAATCGATAACCTTAATTGCATAAGAAAAATTAAGAAAAAAGTGATTAAAATAAAATTTGCAAAAAATAATAATATTCTGATTAATATTGAAGTAGGTATAGCTGTACCAGAAAGAGTAGAAAAAAATGGGGGCGCTACTTTCTATGCAAACTCTTCAAAATGACGTGTAACTTGGCAACACTGAATAATATTTTGTATTGAAAACTTTTAGTTCCATTTTATTTAATTTCTTGTCTTTCTGGTACATACAGCTATAAGTATCTAAATTATTTTGTAGTATGTCCATACTACTCGACTAACCTCAGTAGCTTCATAGAAAGAATAAATCAAGACAAAATTGGTGTTAAAAGTGTATTAATAAACAACCAAATTTCACTTAGGAATTTAAACAAATGATCCGAAATATTTCAGCGTCCCAAAACAGTATCCAAGTTGCGCCGTAAATGTTTACGTAAACTCTTAACTAGAGCGAAGACTAGACATTTTCGCACAGAAATCTAGACATTTTTGCGGGTAACGCAAATGATGTAGCATCGTCATTTATCAGCTCTGCCTGGCGGTAAACAGGGAGGATCGTTTGTAAAGATTTGAATGCCCAATGAGAAGAAACCTACTTTATGATAGCACTAGGGAAATCTAGGATGGATGACTGGAATCTCTTAACGCGAGGCGTGTATTCAAATTAGTTTAAATTGGGTAGTTACCAATTTTTAACTGTATAGTGGTCAATTCTGAAGGGTTAAGTTGACAGAACTAAACTAACTAAAGTATTGATGTCCTTAGCTAACATGCCTAGTAAAAAAGTGACAGCAATATTTGAATTAGTTTAGAACTGTCAACTAAAACCGTCAGAATATAGACCACATTGTATGCGTTTTTTTAAGTTATTGGCATCTCACGTTGTGCATTCTGCCAGTGTCAAGTTTCTTAATTTCCAAGTTTTTTTTAATTCAAATCAAGTCTAATATGTCTTGAATCACAGTCAGTCACACAAATTAGTCATAGTCGAGTCCAAGTCATGCCCTAGTAAAATTGTGGCGACTTTACTATGAGCTTCTACGGAGTTTTGAAAACAACACGAAAAGACGCGTTTCACCACATTATATCACTTGCACACACCCGTGCATGTAATTCAACACTCAATGAATAAAACACCACTATTTTTAATCATTATTTCGCGTAAGAACACAACTTTAAGAAAATAATAGAATGCAGCGACATGATTTTTCCGTGTTCCCGCCAAAACTCCCAACTAAAGTAATGCTGTCCTTAGCTAACATGCTTAGAAAAAAGTGACAGCAATATTTTAAATAGTTTAGAACTATCAACAATTCAACAGTCAATAATCTCAAAATTGACAACAGTGTGGTCAATAAATTTGAACAAAAATTTTATCATTCGGGGGCGAAATTCAAAAAAGATCTGACCTGCAACTTTATCGTGTACGAGTATGGTACGAGTATGTACAAGAAAAGTGTAATTTTTTCGATTTCTCCTGATTCTAAAAACAGCAGTACCTGCTTACTTACAGTAATACATTCATGGGCGTCGCCAGGGGGGTTCATAGAAGGGCAACTGAGAGAGATTAAAAAGAGGTTTTAAATTTAAATCTCCACTTACTTGACTTGCTTGACCGACAATCCCCGTACTTCGAAACTTAAGTGAATTCACTAATTCCTACCAAGTTTAGTATTTCTTCTGTAGTCTATTAGCTCTTTGCAATACAGACATTTCCCATCCTTCATTTTATTTGCCCTCCCACCCACCCGGGTCACTGGCTGACGACGCTCTTGAATACATATTTTTATACATCCACTTTCGCCTGGAAGACTCACTTTAATATCAAAATTCATGCAATAGGTACTTACATCGCCAAATTACACCATTCCCTTTAACGTTAGCTATTATAACTATTTGATAAAGGCGCTACACAGATGTTAAGTCTATAAAGACACTTTGTAACGTGACTTGATAGTAGAAATAATCGTAAATACGATTTAATACCTCTTAAACTCTATGTGAACTATCTGAAGACAAGACACGTACGCCAAATGTAGTGAACATAGTTTTATGCCGAACTCAGCTATTGAGAATTATGAGCGAGCTTACCGTTTAGTGTTTTGATTTGTTTTTTTCTTAGTTATTAGCATCGCACGTTGTGCATTCTGCCAGTGTCTAGTGTATGAATTTGATTGAATGAATTACATTAAAAAAGCATGTTGAACGTAATTTCTTTAATTTTGAAATAACCTTTTTAAGGCACGGCATCTTTTTAAAACTTAACAAATAGGTCTAGAAACAGTTAAATCATGGGTGCCGACAAACAACTCGCTTTGCCCGTTTATCTGAATGTTGACCTCCCGTTGTGCAGACTTTTTGGCGTCACTCCTCGTTACGTCATCCGAGGTGGTACTCCGAGCTTGTTTGTTCGATGCTTTATGAGGTTTCCTAAACTTGAATTTACTGTTTTACTCATAGAGTTTATATGCCAACAAAGAAAGTGAAACCATTCAAAAATTTTTACACTTTAGTTTTGAAAACTTTCGCAACGCTTACTATGAACCAGAAGTTTTATTAAAAGATATTCATCATCATCATCAGCCAGAAGACGTCCACTGCTGGTCGAAGGCCTCCCCTTAATAGAGATGGTGTGCCAATCCCCACGCTTGGCAGGCAACATGGAGATCGTAGAACTCTCACCACCGTTAACCTAGAGGACGCTACTGCCCGTGCTCCGGTGGTTCTGGATGCTATTTTAGGACTTAACCAAGACCAAAATAAAAATAAATCAATAGATAGTATCAGTTTTGTGAATTACTGAGTAAAAAGCTATCATTATTATCTTCCGGCCTTAATCCTACTTGGCACAGCATGTTTCCTTTCTCCACTTGACTCTACCATTAGCCATTCCAACGTTGAACAGATCGCCATGTGTTGCAACTAAACATTCGTTTTTGTTTTATTTATACGGGAATACTCACGTTTAATTAAATCGGATACTCCGACTATAGTCCCCCACATATTACCCATTTTTTTAGTCGTATTGGAGACCCTGTCTTCATGGGGCCCGCGAGAGTGGACTCGTATCTGAAGGCGACGTAGTGAGCTCCGCGTGCTGGAATATTCCGGACACCGCACGAGACGATTCCAGTGATGAAGAGCTCCAGAGAGCGCCGGCGCAGCACGACACTCTACCCGCCCCCACACCCTCGCCCGCAGAGCAACCGCTGTTATCACGCGACGCGCAGCGGCCCGCAGTGCTAAGCAGGACGCAACTGCACGCGCGTCGGGCTCTGTTTTCACTCTTTGAAAAAGGTCACCGGATGTGATCGAAACTATAGTCGGAGTATCCGATTTAATTAAACGTGAGCATTCCCGTATAAATAAAACAAAAATGTGTCAAAACCACGTCAGTTTTCATAATAAACATTCGTTCTTAATCTTATTCGATGGGGGGCGATAAGTCCCGTACTGACGTCCCGCTTGGGATGTACGACCCCCTTGGGGTGTACGTCCCGCTTGGGCTAAACATTCGTTTAGTACTCAACGAATGTTTAGTACCGGCTTATTTTTGAAGGTCCATGTCATGTAAAGCAACGGTGATAAATTTATCACCGTCGCTGACCATGTACGGAAAGGAAATGAAGAATCGAAATCTGAATCCCAGTTTCTCTTTTAACATCTATTTAACCCTATGATGCCATTCACCCTACGTTTTGTGGCCAGCGAGACGTTAGCTTGGTGGTTCGCCTTGAATTTGTACAAAATGTTGTATTCTATAAAATTGTACTTATAATTATTTTTTTGCGCGAGTGTGCACTAAAAAGTACCTTGTTAGTCGATGATATACCAATAAAAAATTGCAATTTTGCCGTTTTTTCCAAGATGGCGGAGGAAGCACAGGGATTGACAAAAAAATGGATTTTTCCTTCTCTCTACAACATAATTATAACAAATTCAGAACTACAGCATCTTTTGTAAGCCAACTTATTTGGACTCTATTTACTAGTTCATATAACGTATATGTTATGGAAAACGAATGCTTAATAGCTAATGAAGAATCTGAATCTGGATAGAGAGTGAAAGCTTGGCTCGATAGCAATTTAAAATACCGCAAACACAAGGAAATCCGTAGTTCCGTAGTACCCCCTAAAGCAGTGGATACAAACTACGTCGACGACGTCTAAATGTACGTCGTAAATACATCACAGCTCGCATCGGAAGCGGGATTAGTTCTGCGAAATGTTCTATTCTCCCTTTGTTATCGTAATAAACTTAAGTTGCATATGAAAGTAAGGTGAAAAACGAAACTGGCATAATAAGCTATACTAAAAACACGCTAAAGAGGATACATTTGTAGAGATGAGCTGAAGGAAAATGGTAAGTCATGATGAAATAGAAAAAGAGGCATATGCGCTTGAAAGAAGTTAGGGCAGCGACGGTGATAATGGAATGCACGGGCCCAGCGCTTGCACATCGTTCAAAATTAACAAGTCAACACAATCAAGCATAAGTACCTTGCTAAACTGGCATAATAAGCTATACTGAGAACACGCTAAAAGGATACATTTGTATAGACTGAGCTGAAGGAAAATGGTAAGACATGCTGAAATAGAAAAAGATGCACATGCGCTTGAAAGAAGTTAGGACAACGACGGTGATAATGGAATGAACGGGCCCAGCGCTTGCACAATGCACATCGATCAAAATTAACAAGTCAACACAATCAAGCATAAGTACCTTGCAAAAAGTATGCATATTACATTTGTCGGAAAAATAGATAGCTAATCTAATTACTGCATGACAAAAAGAGAACACATGCATTTGTATATTGCTCTCGAATCTCGACCATTCACGAGCATTGACGAGGATTCTCGAAGTATCTCTGTCTCGTAACATTACGGTCGCCTCAAAATGGCGATTACCTTAGAATATTTATTGAAATTAATTGCAGTTGGGACAAAAAACAGTGATTAATGTGTATTTACTTATGGAATGTGATCCCCAAATGTTTATTGCGAATATTGGTAGTGTTGTTACACTTAGGGAATGCACAGCACATGAAGTCTAATTTGGATTTATTTGTTTTGTTGTATCGTACGACTCGCATGTCGAAATGCGACGCAAGTATGACTGGCGCAAGTGGAGATCTGGCGCTCAATATAATTAAAGTCATCAAATTCCGTGCGCTTATTTCTCGTCAATTCATTTTATCATCTTCGCTGGATTAGAGTATATAACTACCTATTTTAATAAATAACACATCCAAATCACCTCAATCTTACGCTAATGTAAAGATGATAGGTACAAGGAAAACATGAATAGGTACTTCGTAAGCAAGCATGCTCCATCTTCCATAACACCAGCGGTTACCATCAGGCGAGGTTATGTTCAAACGCAGGCATGCTTAGTTAATAAAAAAATAAGCAAATCGTTAATTATGCCCATTTCATACAAGGTGTCAATGATAAAGTTTAAAACAGTTACCAGTGAAATATTTTAGCTCAAGAAACTAATATTGTAGAGAAAATATTCACCTGTTGCATCAGGACTGTGGTTAAATCATCATCATCATCAGCCCAGAGACATCCACTGCTGAACGAAGGCCTCCCCCTTAGACCGCCATACTGTACGACAACCTGCCATTTGCATACACCGGTTGCCCGCGACTTTTACAATGTCGTCGGTCCACTTAGTGGGAGGCCTTCCTACGCTGCATCTTCCGGTTCGCGGTCGCCACTCAGGAACCTTTCTTCCCCATCGGTAGTCAGATCGAGCGATGTGGCCTGCCCATTGCTACTTCAACTTGCAAACCCTGCGAGCTATGTCGGTGACTTTGGTTCTTTGGCGAATATCCTCGTTCCGGATTTTATCGCGCAAAGTAACTCCGAGCATAGCTTTCTCCATTGCCCGTTGCGTGACTCTGAGTTTCTCCAAAAGGCCAACAGTTAAAGACCACGTTTCAGTTCCATATGTCATCACTGGCAACATACACTGGTTAAAGACCCTTGTCTTCAGACACTGCGGGATTTTGGACGAGAAGATATTACGCAATTTCCCGAACGCTGCCCATGAGTTGGATTCTTCGGGCGACCTATTGGACCTACCTAACTGACCTACCTGTTCAAGGTAGTTGTAGTGGTAATTTAAGAAAATGTTATTTTATTAACTATCCATCAAAAAACTAGGTACTAACCCCAACCAAATGAACATTAGACGCAGACTGCGCGAAAATAGTTGTTAATTAAATTTAACGCTCATTATCATGGCTTTAGCTTTTAAGTGACCATCGCAATTCGAACTAATATCGAGCGATAATTGCGGTCACGGTGATTTTGCCTGATTATAGTGGTTTTGTGGTTATTTAAACAATTTTTCCGATACTCGTTACTATTAAAAGACAGAGAGTTCTTAGACTCCGGTATCTTCCCCGCACATTTGCACGAGGATTTTGGAAACAGTTTGATCGTTACTAAGAAATAGTTACAGTCCTATGATGTTTTAATTTATTTTATTTATACTACTCACTTTCGTCATTTTAGCTAAGTTGGATACCCCGACTATAGTTTCGGTCGCATCTGGTGACCTTATCGGCACGCGTGTCCATCTCTATTAACATAACATGGCTTACCGGGTGTGGCCGCAACCATAGTCGCAATATCCCACTATAGTAAATAAAACAAAAATGTGTCAAAGCTACGTCAGTTTTCATAGTAAAATTATTTAAGAGTAAGCAAGCCGGTCACTTCTCCATAGAATCGGGGAAGTCATATTACTCCACTATGACTATAATGTTGCAGGTCCAAGACTAAGTATTACATCGATTTGTCTCTTCATTGTCTAGGATTGCAAATTAATAAGAAAGTAAAAAGTTATGAGCCAGGAAACATCTCGTATTTAGCTCAATTTTAACGCCACTTTGGACGTAAATAAATAACATAAGGAGTACGAAAATTTTGAAATAATGTATCAAGCGGCATAGTTTACTCAATCAAAATTTCAAATAGCTTTAATTGGAATAAATTAGTTCAGTAGTTTATTCATCACAATGCTGCAGATAAAGATCGAAATGAAAAAAATTGTGCGCTCATTTCTCGTTCTTTCTCCCTTTCTCACACTTTGTTTGATGAAGAGAGCATGCTTTTTAGCCATGCTCACCGATGAGTTCGAGCTTGCCCGACAGCTGCATCCTTAAATTAAATATTCACCGTGCTTAGTTATGTTGTGATTCGAACTCCTGATACTTATTTCGGTATGCACCATGTTCACGGACAGACGGAAGAACTGATTAATTGAATTTATTATTTTGAGAACCACCCGGTTGTCAGTAAAAAGCCCGAAAACCATCAAAGACATTCTTAACCAAGAAGGAAATCCTTCCTCCGTGTTCTTAACTAATAATGATGTGATTAGATGAATAATACGTCATGTTTCATAATAAAAGAAATGAGAGAAAGAGGAGCTAAATTCTCCAAGAAAGAAAAAGATTAATGACGTTTTTCTAAGGAAAATCTATTATTTTGCGAATTCAGAGTTAGCCCCATAGTAAAATTTGTTCTCAATGATGTGTAAAATGACCTCCTTTCAGCTTTGTAATACTGTTTCACGTACCCTTATCTTAATCATTTTAAATATTTAAAAAAGAAAGGCCCATAACGCAGGATTTAAATATTTAGTGCGTGTTCTAAGAGTTGAAAAGAAAAATAAACGCGTTTGTGACTTCCCGTACATTTTGGATGGAAGCCTATATTTTCCGCGACTAAGACCTTCATAATCGTAAATATTTGCATAAACTGTCTTTCAGTACTGTTCCGAGGTCTAAGGACCCCACTGTGGGTATTAGTGAAGGAAAAAGTAATTAATTAGAAATCTTAATTAGACTTAACGCATTTTGTCTGAATTAACTTAATGTACAGTCGGAGACAAAAGTGACTGATTAGGTGTTTATAAATTGACTAGTAGCGCCTCATGGTTTCATAGGGTAAACACGTCGATCAGTTGCTTTTTTGCTGCGTAAGAGGAACAAAGAAACCAACAAATACTTCCCTAGTCATGGTATTAGTAAGGATATCGTTAGAAAGGTAGGAAAGTCGATTTTATTAGGTACAAACTAAAGTGTGACGGAATCAATCGGGATTCAAACTTAATGGCGGTTGTGAACTTAGGCGCGAGATGCTGCGCAGTAGCAAAAATTAGGCGTGCGGTATGCGTACAATCGCAAAGTCTCGCTTGCAGCGCACTTCACAGCCGCCATTAAGTTTGAATCAGTCTATACCTATGATATTTCCACTTGTAACCATGTAAAATATAACATAAATAATTAAAGTGCTACACAATTCTTTAAAAGTAAGACGGGTCAAAAAAAAAATGTCGATCCCAGATAGTGTCGGTGGGAAGGTTTTTATGCCAAGTTCATGTTAAGTGTTAATTAATTTTTGTGGACGATTATACCATATCAACGGTCGAATTTAAAAGTCAGATTCGGATAATCTTATTAGAATTTTAGATTGGCATATTTGCAACGCGATATAGTGATGCCTTTGAAAATTCAGACTAAGTGTTCATAATCTAGTGAATAGCTTCTTTTATTCTCTGACAATACTTGAAAGCGTGTAAAATTCCTTTGTAATATTAAACTTTAGAATCTACAAGAAAACCGTCACAAATATTGTGTAACGAGTTTGAACTTTAGTAATACCATTGTAGGTTAGGTATACAGGGTTAGTTCTTATCAGTTAGCATCCTTTTCAAGGCATATTCTGTACATCAAAACAATAAACTTTTACTATGGGGTCAACATTGAAATCGCAAAAAATATATCATACATTTTGCCCAAGGTCGATGAACTTTTTGTATGGAACAGCTGATATTTTTAATACACCCTTAAAAGGATGCTAACTGATTAGAACTAACCCTGTATATATAGGTTATGGCATAATTCTCACGCTTAGCAGGCAGCTTGAGGATCGCAGAACGCTCAGAGGTTCCTGCAGCTGCTCGTCCTCCCGTGTTTCTAGACGCAGTTTTAGGACATACCTACAGGTCATTTTTCAACAAGAGACATAATATATAAAAACAACACTAAAAATATGGTTGAGTTTTGGCGGGAACACGGAAAAACCATGTCGCTGCATTCTATTATTTTCTTAAACGTGTCTTTTCCATGAGTCGTTTTTTAGGGAATTAATTACCTAAAGTTATGGTGTTTATTTATTCGTCGAGTGTTGAGTTACATGCACGAGTGTGGGAAAGTAATAATTTAATATTTCGGTGTTTTCTAAACTTTGTAAAAGCTTATAGTAAAACCGCCCCAATTTTACTAGGGCATGACCTAGAGTCTACTGTGACTAATTTCGTGTGACTAACTGTGATTTTAAGACATATTTGACTTTATTTGATTTGATACTTTATAAACTTGAAAATGCATAATGTTATATACTTGACACTGGCAGAATGCACAAAGTGCGATGCCAAAAACAAAGAAAAATAAAACATCATCATCAGCCAGAAGACGTGAACTGCTGGACGAAGGCCTCCCCCCTTAATAGGGGAAGGTGGTTGCCATAATCACCACGCTTGGCAGGCGGCTTGGGGATCCCAGAATGTAAAATAAAACATGGCTAAGGTTACTCTCGATCAAGCCACCTTTCAAAATCAGTTCATCAGCTTCGGAGCTAAGATACCACAAACAGATACACAGATTAAATCTTGCAACACCTTTTTTACGTCGGAGGTTAATAAAATATTAATATTCGGCCCCAAAACGAGCCAATAATTTCTTCAACTTTTTCCTCGATCAATGCAATCATGCAATCATGTTGTTAATATTGGTATGTCACGCAACTCTGTAGTCGCGTAGTGGTTTCTTGGTATCCAAGTCTGCTGGGCCAAGCAGTAAGGCCACTCCATGCAGGATCATAAGCAGCCATTTAACAGTCCATTGCTGGGCATAAGCCTACCCTCGAAGGGCGATTGGACCATATCCACCAGGCAAGCCAGCTTGCGAGTTGATTCCCATCATCATTAGCCAGCAGATGTCCACTGCTGGACGAAGGCCTCCCCTTTAATAGGGAGGGCCTGCCATAATCCCCAGGCTTGGCAGGCAGCTTTGAGGTCGCAGAATGTTCTCCACCGTTAACGGAGACGACGCTGCTGCCCGCCCTCCAGTAGTTCTCCGTTTTAGGACATAGGTCCAGGAATTCCCTGTATATAGGTTTCTTCATGACCTTAACTGGACCAGCGTGATAGATAGATCAATCGCCCTACTAGGGCAGGCCTAGGTCCAGCCGTAGACTATTAACTGGTTCATTATGGTATCGTCGTCGTCGTCAGCCATAAGACGTCTACTGCTGGACGTATGCCTCCCAATAGAGGGGTGTTGCCATAATCCCCACGCTTGGCAGCTTGGGATCGCAGAATGCTCACCACCTAACGGTGGACCAAGAGGACGCTGCTGCCCGCCCTTCGGAGGGTCTGGTTGCACATTATGGTATACTGTATAATATTAAATGTAAATTATACAGATCATCGACGTGACGAAGGAGAATGACACAGCGTTTCACGGTATCTTACAAAGCCGACGTTTTTTTTCCGTTGTCTGTTTGCGTCAAAAAAACAGCTAGTCTAAGTACAAATCCAATAAATTGCCTGTTTTCGTCCGTGAGTGGTAATGAGTGTACTTCTCATTCAGCTCGCGACAGTCCCGCTCGTGTCTACGTTGGGCCAGTAAAGTAGCTGATAAATACACGCAGTAGTGTAACAGTAATAGTACCAGAGCAGATTCGCTCAATGAGACGACACACGACACCGTACATGGGAGATTTTCTGATAGGCAATAAAAAAAAGCAAGTTGTAGATGGCTCTGACTTTGCGCAGACACGTTTTTTTGGAGGATTTTCGGCTATATCGTTGGTGTTGTTGATTGTGACGTTTTTTTACTGTCTGTTTCCGTATATGAGCATAAACATGAACTTGCTCACGGTGTCGTGCACGACGACGACATGATACTTCATTCGGCACCAACCGCGACTGCCGTGTAGTGATGTTATGTCGTCTCTTGAGAAAACGTATCACGAAACGTCGTTTTTACCGTGTCGTGTGTCATGTGTCGTGACGTGTGACCGTAAAACGTGTCGTGCGCTTAAGGCAATTTTTTTTCTACATGGACAAATAAAAAATATTTTAAGTAGGTCTCTAACCAGGAATAAATATTATAGTACAGAAAAAAATTACTAAATTATGAATAAATCGTCTAAAACAAACAAATTTATGTTCATAACGATTGCTGGTTTCATAGCCCGCTCGTTACGGATGCAAGCGAAAAAAGCAGCAATACACAAGCAAGGCATCGCGCGTGACCTGATGCCGCGATTTCGACTAACGACATTGTAATGTTTCTTCCTTCGCACTCTTTTGTAGAACACTGGCCCTACGAATTGTTGTAGATATCTATATTTACATATATATAATATAAGAATGACAGGTGACAGTTCTGTCTCCTGCTCTGTGGTAGTGTGTGACTGTGTGTGTCGTTGGCAAATAAACAACGTACAAAAAGTAATCCGGTGTATTAATTATTTACATTTAGGATATTAGGAAGCTATAACATTTGGCGACGAGTTGAACTAAAACGTGTGCTCAAACAAAATATATAAAAAATACGCAATCAAGAAATAAAATAAAGTCAAGTTTCGATTTTGGAACGAAACATAACCTCAAAGAAGAAAACGTGTACTTTATTTTTCCGGTGAGGTTTCTCTGAAAGATTGTTACCTGTTTGTTGTTATTTCATAGTTAATGGAAGAAGCTATAGAAAACATTAGAAAAGGTAAAAAGGCGTGGATACAAACGTTGAAGAAAGAAGAACTTGTAGAAATTGGGAACAAATTGATTGGGAGTACCAGATTTACAAGCGCAAACCCAATAGATGAAATTCGTCAATTTTTGAGAAAATTTATAGATGATAATAACACACAAACCGACTGTATTGTCAAAATGAATCCAATATCGAGCTTGGAAGTATTTTCGGGAGATAATTGGAATGCCTACGAACAACAACTTGAGTGTTTTATTCTCTTAAATGACATTACGAAAGAAAAAAAAGTGCCGTTATTAATCACAAAACTTACAACAAAAGTCTACGATCTACTCATTACATTATGTACGCCAGTATCACCGATGAAAGAAACCTATGAAAATATCTGCGATAAGCTAAGAAAATATTACCATCCTACCAAAAATGCTGCACTACATCAGGCGGAGTTTAGACGACGGTGCCAGAAACCAGAAGAAACCATTCAGCAGTTCATCATAGATTTAAAGAAATTATCAAAAAACTGCAATTTCAAAAGTTTAAATGACGAATTAAAAGAAAGATTGTTGAATGGTACTTTTCAAGATGCGGTACGATTCGAGTTATTGAAAAAAGCAGACCAGTCGTTAGAAGATCTCATTTCAACAGGGAAAACCGCCGAAGAAGCTTACAATTTAGCATTCAAACAGGAGAAACAGCAAGAACAACCCCAGATGTTTAAATTACAAGAAAAAAACAATTTTAGAAACAAGAAGAACATAAAACCAAACTCATCAATTAAACAAAACATTACCTGTTATTGTTGTGGTAAAAACAACCATATGAAAGCAGAGTGCACACTGCGTGATAAATTTTGTAGTGAATGTGGGGTTAAAGGCCATATTTATAAAGTTTGCAATAAAAATAAGCAAGTAAGAATGAAAAATGTCAATACGGTACAAAGTGATGATGTAGATAATAGCGACACAAATGATCAGGACAAGAACTCAAGTAAAGACTGTGAAGTTTATGATATTTTCTATTTTAGTGAAAAACAAAAAGTTCCCCCTGCCATTTTGAAAGTGTCTGTAAATGGACAGGTGCTGGAGTTCGAAGTTGACACAGGAGCTGATGTAAGTACCATCACTCTTTCTGAAAAACTAGCCTGTTTCCCAGAGTCAGAAATTAAACAAAAAAATATTATTTTTACAAACTTTGATCAGTCAACTTCAACTCCTCTGGGTGTAATAGAAAATTTAAATGTAAGCTATAAATCAGTAAGTAAAAACAATCAACAATTGTTTGTTGTTAAAGATGGTTTCCCTAAAATCATTGGTAAGGATTGGCTCACCGTACTCCAACTATGGCCTCCAAAATTTGAACAAAAAAAATGTGATGCTAAGCCAAAAGAAACACTTGTGAAACAAATTAAAGAAGAATTTAATGTCATTTTTGAGCCGGGTATGGGAGTTTTCAAAGGAGAACCAATCCACTTATCAATGAAACCTGGCGCCAAACCAATTTTTATGCCTGCCAGAACAGTACCATTTGCTTTGAAAGATAAAGTCAAAGAAGAAATTAAAAGATTAATAGATAACAAACGTATTGAACCAGTAGAGTATGCTGAATGGGGTACACCAGCAGTTCCTGTGCCAAAGACCGATGGAACAGTTCGCTTATGTGGTGATTATCGCATAACAATTAACAAATACTTACAAATTGATCACTACCCGTTACCAACAATTGACAACATAATGATGAAATTGCAAGGTAATAGCTATTTTTGTGAATTAGACTTACAGGAGGCTTATCTACAAGCCCCTTTAGATAAGGAGTCTCAAAATCTAGTAACTATTGTAACTGAGGAAGGTATGTTCAAATACTTATATCTTCCATTTGGTGTTAGCACTGGACCTGGTTCATTCCAGCGATTAATAACACAGAAGTTGAATGGACTGGACTTAATTGTTTATATTGATAATATTTATGTTTGTGGAAAAACACTTACAGAAACCTATGATAAATGTAAACTGGTACTGCAAAGATTACAAGAGTCTGGCTTAAAATTAAAAGCCAGTAAATGTAATTTTTTTGAAGATAAGCTGACTGTTTTTGGATTTGAAGTAAACCAAACTGGTGTAAAAGTTATTAAAAGTAAAATTGAACCACTACTATCATTACCACGACCAGAAAACAATGAAATGCTAAAATCATTTTTAGGAAAAGTAAACTACTACAATAGATTTCTTCAAAACATGTCAATAATATTGAAACCACTATATGACTGTTTAAAAAATAAAAAACTAGAATGGACAGAAGAGTGTGAGAGCTCATTTAAACAAATAAAAAATGCCTTGGCTCACACCTCCTCACTGTCACATTTTGATAAAAACTCCCAAATAATATTAACATGCGACTCAGCTGATACTGGTGTAGCCGCTATATTATCGATCAGAGACAGTAACAATGTGATAAAGCCAGTTGCATATGCAAGTAAAAAATTAAATGAAACCCAAATAAAATATCCAATATTAGAAAAAGAAGCTTATGCAATAATTTTTGGAGTCACAAAATTTTATGAATATTTGTATGGAAGGAAATTCATCTTACAGACAGATAATGAGGCATTAGCTAAAATTCTTGGCCCAAAATTTGGAATACCAAAAATGGCAGCAAAGCGATTACAATATTGGTCAATATTTTTGAGTGGATTTAATTATGAAATTCAACATCTCAAATCCGAAAACAATCCAGCTGACTATTTGTCACGAATAGTCACTAATAGTGATGACTATGACCTTAAAAATGGTGATATGATTAAAAAATCATTCGAATTAAATACTGTGAATTATATAAACAAGTCAAATTTTGAGACATTAAATTGGCAAACTATACAAAATGAAACAAAAAAAGAAAAAGTATTATGTGATGTTTTAAGATTCTGTAGAGATGGCTGGCCAGAAAAAACTTGTTTGGGTGAAGAGTATAACCCATATTTTTCAAGACAAAATGAAATTACAATAGAGAAAGAATGCTTATTGTGGGGTTATAGAATCATAATACCACAAACCATTAGAGAAAAGGTTTTGCATGAATTACATGCCAGTCATTTAGGTATCACAAGAATGAAAGAAATCTCAAGGTCTTATTTCTGGTGGCCAAATATAGTAGATAAACAAATAGAAGAAATAACAATAAATTGCATAATTTGTTTACAAAATCATAAAAATCCAGAAAAAACAAAATTAACTGTTTGGCCACAGCCACCAGCAGTGTGGCATAGATTACATGCAGATTTTTTAGGACCCTTACATAAAAAAATGTACTTGATCATAGTGGATTCATTCTCAAAATGGCCAGAAGCATTTGTAATGAATAACATCACAGCCGAAAAAACAATTCAAATATTTAAAAGTATCTTTATCCGTTTTGGATACCCGTTACATTTAGTAACTGACAATGGCCCCACCTGGACTAGTAATGAGTTTAAAAGCTATTGTAAGGCAGTAGGAATAAAACAGAGTTTCACACCACAATACTATGCATCGACAAATGGATTAGCGGAACGATTTGTTGACTCGTTCAAATCGCACATCAAAAAAATCATACAAAGTGGCCACACAGTTGAATATGCTTGTAATTTATTCCTATTTGATTACAGAAGTACTGCACACAAAACTACTGGACAGAGTCCAGCCAAATTAATGTTGGGTAGAGAGTTGAGGTGTCGTTTCTCTTTATTAAGACCAAATCCAGTAACCAATAAAATTGATAATGAACATATAAAACAAAAATGTTATAGCTTCCTAATATCCTAAATGTAAATAATTAATACACCGGATTACTTTTTGTACGTTGTTTATTTGCCAACGACACACACAGTCACACACTACCACAGAGCAGGAGACAGAACTGTCACCTGTCATTCTTATATTATATATATGTAAATATAGATACAACACTCTTCCCCGCTTAAAAATATTTTACTTAGTATTTTACTAAATTTGGTTTTCTTATTTAGAACTTAAATTTAATATCCAAACAATAACACAATTAAAATAGGTAGTAGGTACTTATTCTAATGTCTGACCACACTTTAGTAGTTGATTGGAGTGTCGTTTCCAAAGTAGGCCGTCCACCTCTACAGTAAATGTTACACCTGGTACCAAAATTTCTTTTATTTCACCTAATGTGAAATTATTTTTATTTTTTCTGTGATCTTTAACCATTACTTTTTCACCCATTTCAAAAGATTTGAATACATTCTTGCTATTTATTATTTGTTTTATATGTTCATTATCAATTTTATTGGTTACTGGATTTGGTCTTAATAAAGAGAAACGACACCTCAACTCTCTACCCAACATTAATTTGGCTGGACTCTGTCCAGTAGTTTTGTGTGCAGTACTTCTGTAATCAAATAGGAATAAATTACAAGCATATTCAACTGTGTGGCCACTTTGTATGATTTTTTTGATGTGCGATTTGAACGAGTCAACAAATCGTTCCGCTAATCCATTTGTCGATGCATAGTATTGTGGTGTGAAACTCTGTTTTATTCCTACTGCCTTACAATAGCTTTTAAACTCATTACTAGTCCAGGTGGGGCCATTGTCAGTTACTAAATGTAACGGGTATCCAAAACGGATAAAGATACTTTTAAATATTTGAATTGTTTTTTCGGCTGTGATGTTATTCATTACAAATGCTTCTGGCCATTTTGAGAATGAATCCACTATGATCAAGTACATTTTTTTATGTAAGGGTCCTAAAAAATCTGCATGTAATCTATGCCACACTGCTGGTGGCTGTGGCCAAACAGTTAATTTTGTTTTTTCTGGATTTTTATGATTTTGTAAACAAATTATGCAATTTATTGTTATTTCTTCTATTTGTTTATCTATATTTGGCCACCAGAAATAAGACCTTGAGATTTCTTTCATTCTTGTGATACCTAAATGACTGGCATGTAATTCATGCAAAACCTTTTCTCTAATGGTTTGTGGTATTATGATTCTATAACCCCACAATAAGCATTCTTTCTCTATTGTAATTTCATTTTGTCTTGAAAAATATGGGTTATACTCTTCACCCAAACAAGTTTTTTCTGGCCAGCCATCTCTACAGAATCTTAAAACATCACATAATACTTTTTCTTTTTTTGTTTCATTTTGTATAGTTTGCCAATTTAATGTCTCAAAATTTGACTTGTTTATATAATTCACAGTATTTAATTCGAATGATTTTTTAATCATATCACCATTTTTAAGGTCATAGTCATCACTATTAGTGACTATTCGTGACAAATAGTCAGCTGGATTGTTTTCGGATTTGAGATGTTGAATTTCATAATTAAATCCACTCAAAAATATTGACCAATATTGTAATCGCTTTGCTGCCATTTTTGATATTCCAAATTTTGGGCCAAGAATTTTAGCTAATGCCTCATTATCTGTCTGTAAGATGAATTTCCTTCCATACAAATATTCATAAAATTTTGTGACTCCAAAAATTATTGCATAAGCTTCTTTTTCTAATATTGGATATTTTATTTGGGTTACTTTTGGCCTACTACTCTGGTACTAATGTACCAGACGAAACGACGTAAGTACCTCTCTACAAGTATTGTTTTGCTAAATATATAAAAAACAAAATTTGGTTACAAAATTACATTTAGCACAAAACGAATATCGGGTTATAAGCATGGGTGTACTAAGTCGAAACAGGTTCATACAGGTTCATTTTACTTATCATTGTGAACAACTTTTACTACGAGACCAACCTGAAAGCGTAAAAAAAAACACAGCAGTTCCATCCAAAAAAATCATTGACCTTGAACAAAATTTAGGGATTTGGGATTTTTCATGGTTGACCCCATTGTAAAAGTTGTTCTTAATGATGATTACATAAATAACAGCACTGCGGAACAGGTACCATCCTTACGTACTATTAAAAATAATAATTACGCAGTGACCCATAGTAGGTCTTGGCCTCCGATACTAAGAGGCCACTTCATTCTGTCCTGAGCCGTCTCTCGCCACTGGGTAGCCTGGAGCTCTGACAAGTCCTCCTCTCAGACAGTCCTCCTCTACCTGATCCTTCCAAAGAAATTTGGAACGCCCGACCGGTCATCGATACATACATACATTACCTTTCAGTATTGTCGAACCTTTTATTACACGTATATTCGCTAAGTTTGTCAATTTGTGGTCTCCATTCTGGAACACGTCTACCCACAAGCGGTTACCAGTACTTTACCGGTTATAAAGCTACCAGGTTTTTTTGTAATGGAGCGATGAGACGAGCGATACGTTCGCCTGGTGGTAAGGATATCAGGTCTGCCCACAACAGTAGCAGTGTTGAATTGTGAACTTGCGACCAAAATCCTGCGCCGCACTGCGCTTGTCACCTTATATTAGATGCCAAATCTGATCCCGAAAAACGAAACGAAACGGTAAATTGATAGATTGATCGGATCAATCAATTTACCGTTTCGTTTCGTATTCCGTAATTTCTCTGGTAACATTGTCCATCAAACTGAAACACAGTAATGCTTGCATAGTACTGCTTGGCGGATAAACAACTGGCAAAGGTGGCACTTCTCCAGGCGGACTCTGCAACAGAGTCCTACCCAAAGATTATTTATAAATCATGTTTACTGCTCGTCCTACTTCCCCTCATATGAAAATTAGTACTTTAAAAACCACTGCTAGCCACTGCGAGTACGTCAGAAACTCATTGTATTTCATAACTCAGATTGCGTCATCCCAGTGATTGGCCAATCACAAGCATAGAGCGTTACCTCGCCCCCGCCCGCAACGGTCAGTAGTGTTTGTACGAGAAATTATAGTCACGAGCCATCAACAAACAGGCTATATTATCTGTGGCCGTAGGGCCACTACAACTGTTGCTAAAGAACAAAAAATAAAAATAAAAGTAAGCCAAATAATAACTTACCTACTGCAGCGAAAATCAGCCTAATATTTTTTGCAGAGGTGCACGACACAGAGAATCACTTTTTAAATTCCAGCCTAAAATCATTATGTATACAGGTAACGAGCAAACCATAAAAATCCAGAAGCAAAACATTAAAATTAGGCTACAAGCTCACATGGGAAACATTTCGTAATAAAAATCCATTAAATTACCATAAAAGAAAACCTTCAAAACACAGGTAGAAAAATAAAGGACATTTTAAAAGTAATATTTATTTAACTCTGTACATTGCATGCCTAAAATGGGTTGCGGTGAGAGTATCAGCGGATTTTGTAGCGATGAAATAGCTTCGTGGTTAGCGCGTTCGATTTGCAGAGCGTGGGTTCAAATCTCAACTAGACTATCGGCCGTTCTCAATAACTAACTTACACATAACCACCAGTTAAAACCCTTACTGATGGTAGCCTTTTGCATTGCTATAAACACAGATAGATAGAGAAAGCTACCCGTGACATCTATCTATCTGTCGGAGGGTTAATCGTTGACAATAGATAAACAGACCCATAGAAAAAAAACAAAAGGCTTTTCAGAGTCACAGGGTCGCTTACTGCCAGTAGGTAGAATGACAGATGGTTATAGTTTTTGTCTATCTCTGAAATTCGGAAGATAAATTGACGGATAAGAAAGTAGTGTTGTGTTTAATTAGCAAAATTTAAGTTTAAAAATATCTAAAAGATGGATTTATTCAGTGACGAAAGTGATAACGATATGTACGAAGCCGGCGTATTCGATTCTCACCCAGGTGTTGAAATGGAGCTTGAAAATCGCCGTGTTAACGCTCGGATTAATTATGAAAATGAATTGTCTGAAACAGAATTCGTCTATAGATTTCGACTGGACAAAACCACGGTGAACCACATATTGTTGGAAATAACCCCCTCCTTGAGAGTGACCTCCTCCCGGTGAGTTTTTAAAGTACTTTTATACGTATGTTAGGGTTGTATGTATTCTGACTTATTTTAGCACAATGTTAAATTATAGAAACCTAAATAAATGTTCGTAACTTGTCTGTTTCAGAAACCATGGAATATCTCCACTACACCAGTTGTTGTTAACTTTGAGATTCTATGCACTAGGGACAATGCTGGTGTCTGTGGCAGACTTCATTGGAGTGTCTATATCTTCGGCCAGTCGGATTGTACGCGATGTTTCACGAGCAATAGCTGGCCTATATCCTCAATATGTGAGAGTTCTAGAGAACACACAATCTGAATTTCATGCTATCGCAGGATTCCCAAGGGTTCTTGGTGCAGTTGATTGCACACATGTTCCCATACAATCACCAAGTAAGTACCAACCTACAAAGGCACCTAAAATTGAATCCATATAGATTAGTTTAAACTTCTTCATCCGCTTTCAAAACATTCATAACAAGTTACGAAAAATTAATTATCTTCGCTGTTTCACTCAAGTAAATCTTACATTAGCAGTGTACCCACTTAGTTATGTTTTTTTAATGAAATTGATATGAGCACAGGGCTCTCAATCTTTTCATGCTTAGTAATTTCTCTGGAAACATTGTATTGTCCTTCAATACGGAACACAGTATACAGTAATGTTTGCACACTACTGCTTGGAGGTTGAATAAAGGCAAAGATGTGGTGTGCCCCTACTCTGCCCCTGACTCTGCGAAGGGTCCTACTACGTTGGTACATCGTGGTACGAGCCATAGTGAAAAAAAGGATACTATAATGTAATAATGATGATGTTAATATTTTCAGATTCAAATATTGGAGAAGAATTCAGAAATAGAAAAGGCATCTTTTCTATAAATGTCCAAGGAGTGTGCAATGCAGACTTGCTCTTAATGAATGTTGTTGCTCGCTGGCCTGGGTCTGCACATGATGCCACTATTTTCAACAACTCTTTGCTGAAAGGTAGACTTTTGGTGTTTGGAAAAGGCGTTTCCCTGTATTGTCCCTAAAAATACGTCTAGCACTGGACACAACTCAGACAATAATAATAGCAACATCAGTATTGCACAATATCTGTATGTTGCACAGAGTCGTTGAGGTGGATCCAGAGGTAGATGTGTCTGCTAACTCTGGATTGTCCAATCACAATGTCGATGAAGGATATGACCCCGAGGGTGCAAGTCGGCATAATTCCTCAGAACGACAAAATTTAATTAGCACTTATTCATTTAATATTTAACTGTATCTATTTAATAAAATTGTTAAAGTACCAATACAGATTATTTATTTTATGGCGTTAAATTCTCCAAACAAAAATAATTATTATTCTGATAAGATACTAGATATTTAGATATATTATGAAAAATTATGTGGTTCCTACACATTTTTGGTTTATTTACATGGGAATACTCACTTTTTTTAAATCGAAGTATTCGATTTATTAAAACGTGAGTATTCCCGTATAAATAAAACAAAATTACTAGATATATATTTTTCAAATGTTATGCTTATATAGTATATCACATAGTTTTGTCATAAATAGATATGAACTGATGATAAGTCAATTCCAACTATCTGTGTATATTTTAGTGATTTATAGGCCTCAATTCATCGATTGATTATTGCAGAGGAGCCAATCTCTAACTTTATTGGGTTGGTAATTAAAACACAAACTTGAAAAAACTACTGTAAGTATATTCAAATAAAATCATGATAAAAGTACAATGAGTATTATACCAGCTATCTGGTTATTACAAGCTTTGCTCAGGTTGGGGCTAGATTCTACTAATATTAACTTATTCTAAATTCTTTTTTAATGTTTCTATTTCATATTTAAATTTTATATTTTCGAGCTCTAACTTTTCAGTTTTAGCTCGAAAATATGCTGCCAAAGCCAGCTCTTTTTCTATCTGAGCTTTGTGGAGCTCCTCAGTCAGCTTCCGTCGCTTGTTCACTGTAACATAGAACCTAGTTTACTCCACCACCCACCACCACCACCACAACCATCATACCAAAACCACCACACGTCTCCGCACAACATACATGTCATACAATAGAATATATTATGTAACTAAGTACATTCTGTACCTCTGTTGCCCATCAATATATATTCATAATCACAGCTTTATCATGGTGAACCTCATTATTAATTCTCATGGTCGTCGCTCCAGGTTCGGCATGAATGCAAAGAACTACATGGTTTTTATGAGTTAAAGAAACACTCGCACAAAGCAACTAAGCATATTAATAGTTGATATAAATGTGAAACTCTGTGCATATAATTATTTGTTACTTCTCTACTTCAGATTAACAATTAATCTAAATTTTATCATCATTGAGCAAATGTCAATCCAGCCATTCTAATGTAGACTTACTAACAACCCGACACAAGATAAAGTTCATAGTTGGTATATAAATAAGAGAAACATACATGAGCTTTTTGGAGTATTGAACAAAAATGTCTTCGGAGAATAAATGGGCTTTTCTGTTCGACAATCACTTGGATACATCCCATTTATGATCCCTGATGACGCACTCAATTGAGCAGCATCTTTATTAGATGGTAATGGAAGGGTAATTATATTTGCTTCTTCCGGCAGGGGTTGAGCATCTGGCCAAGCAATTTGCATAGGCTCTTCTGATTGTAGCTCCTTTGCATCACCACCATACTCGACAGTAAAGCCGCTACATGTGGCACCTAATAAAGATGCTACACGATCAAGCACTTCATCGGGAATGATGTATGATTTACCTCCCCCTGTCTGTAAAATAAAATATACCTGTTGTTAGGTACAACAAATTTAAAGTATAATTGAAGTAAGAAAAATTATGACCTCTGACAGGAGCCTGCATACGAGCAATCTCTGGGTATCCGTCCCAACTGCTTTGCCAATAAGGCTACAGAAGTCTCAAACTGTCTATGCTATCAACTAAAGCGTTGTTGAGTGGTCATAATTTTTCTTTTAATCCATGAATGATTAAAAACATAGAAATGCCCTAACTATGGAAACACTTCATATACAAATATTCAATAGTAGTAGCTATATCCTACAATCCCGAAATATTTTCTTAAAAGATAATCACTCAAGTTTCATTAATCACTTGCCTTGATATATGATTAAACACAATTTCATATGATAATGAGTATTAAGTACCTTTAAATTGTTCTGCCGTATGGCTGCGGAACGTTTCCTGGCAGCTTTTTTTAAGTTTTCCCATTTCAGGCGTAGTTGCTCAGGACGTCGGTTTTCTCCCAACTGTGCGCTATACTCCTGAGCAATTACCTTCCACGCTTCTTCTTTTAATCTATTATTTGTAGCATTTGTGGCCTTCGATGTTATTTTGGTATTTTTGGATATGAAATCTAAAAGCACCATGACCTCGTCTTTGCCCAAAGGCCTTGCTTTCATCTGAAAACAAATAAGTTTAATTATGTTAATATTTGGCGCCAATCGCGCCAATTTAGCGCGAGGTTTATTTTATACTATTGAGGCGTAAGATAAATTGTAATTTGCAGACTGCTATACTTACGGTGGGACATTGCTGGGCCATTCTTTCACACAATACAAAACAGTATTTTTTCCTTAGGTAAAATCCAGGCAAATGTCGTAAATTATGCGCGACGCTTAGGATAACAATAACACAAACAAAACAGGGCTTGAAGCTTGAACTGTCTGTCAGTGTCACTTTCATCGTCATCACATTAAAATCGCGTCGTTGCGTTTCGTTTTTGTAATATTCCTAGGGCATCGACTGTTATTTTAAAACTAAAATCAAATCTTAATTACGTAAATATCATATAGTTAAGTGTTTTCCATGTAAAATTTGTGGTTTAAATTCTCCAGAAATGTAAATTGTATTTATTATGATCCCATAAAATATTTTTCCTTTTATTTAAATCCATGATGTCAATAATCCGAAACGCAAAAACAAAACTCTTCGGAGGTCTGCTCTATCTTTGGTAGCCATGCTATCTACCGTTTGACCCAGATAAGCGGGCGTCTATTTTGTTATAGAAACAGCAGTAACGGTTAGAGCTACTTTTACTGTTTGTCCGGGATAGCAACCTCTGGTTAAAAGTTAGTAAGTTATTGAGAACGGCCGTATATGGATGAACTTACTTTTCGGGTACCAAGATAAGACATTTATAGGGGTAATTATTGCGAGCTGTGGTTGCACGCGTGATGACAAAAAGTCTATAGGCTATTATTCTGAGTTTCATCCATATCCGTTTAGCCGTTTTGGCGTGGAAGTGGACGTACCCGACAAACTTTTTATAATATTTGTGTGATTACTGTGACAGGAACTAAAACTGATTGGTAAAATTATAGAAAATACAAATAATAAATCGTAATATTTTTAATTCAGAACTGAGAGATGGGTGACAATTTTTACTTAGCAGAACTTATGTAACTTTTTATGTAATACATTAATTTTTGTTGAGTTACTTATACACACGTTCAAATCCGAACAATAAGCTTGAGAAACGTCGTGAGGAAACCATAGGACGACCAAGGTAAATGTCGTACCTAAGTACTATCAGATAAGTCTATAATAGTTATGGTATTTTTTAGATGTGATCAAATACCTACGTAGAATAATATAAGTAGTGTTTTATGATTATCATGGATTCACTCGAGTTATTAATTTTTTAGTTACGGCTTGAAAATAAGGTTTTTTTTAAGAATAAGAAGAATAAGAATAAGAATATATTTATTGCCAAAAACACGAAGAAAACACTAAAAATAAAACATAACAGTCGTTGTTCGGCAATAGGGGTACGCTCAGCGCTGTGCTGCGTGCTCCCGGAGGTTCACGCAGGGCTGGTTTTCAGCGTACTCCTATGCTCAGATAAAAGGTGTAAGGTGAGCATTATAAGCGGTGGCGGGTATTCCCTACAATACCAAATGGTTGCAAAAAATTCAATAAAAATTACTATTTATATAAACTAATGTGTGTGAGTATGAATGTGTGTGCGTGTAAACGTGTGCGAGTGAGCAAGTGCCAGAGAGTGTGTGTGTTAGTGTGTGTGAGCAAGTGAGTGTGAGTGAGTATATGTGCGTGTGTGAGCAAGTGAGTGTGTGTAATATGAGTGTGGTGTTACACCGGTGTCTTATATAATTTTAAAAGTTGCTTCAAAGTTCTTTTTTTGAAGGTCATATAATAAACTTTTGTATTTTAGCTTAAAATTATTAGAACAAATTTTTTTTCTCAACTGGGGAGGCAGGTTATTCCAAATTTTTGACGCACTGTACTTGAAGCTTCCTTTAAATCGGGTGGTCTTGTGCTTAGGGCAGGATAAAGCATTCAGGGATTTGGAGCGAGTATTACATAAATGAATATCCTTCAGCCAAGTCAATTTTTCAAATAAATATTCTGGTTCCTTGGACCATATAACTTTCTGAGTCACGCAAGCAAGATGGAGGGCTCTTCTATCTTTCATATTCATAATTTTATTTTTAACGAGAAAAGGAGTGACATGCTCTCTCCTTGGAACGTTGAAACAGAATCTCACGCACGCATTCTGTACTCTTTGTATAGATTTTTCGGTTTTGACATGTATCAACGGCCCATAAACTGCGCTGCAATAGTTAAAAGGAGACAATACTAGGAGATCACATAATAATACTCTCACTTCTTCCGAGAGATGCTTCCTTAGACCATAAAGGTTTTTTAATTTATAAAAAGCTGTTCTAATTTTTTGCTAATATGATCCTCAAATCTCATTTTACTATCAAGGATGAGACCTAAGTTTCTAGCTTCTGACTCAACTGAAATATCTACTCCATTAATTGACACTTTAGGATTATGACATAAGACTTTATTAATTTGAGATTTGGTACCCAATATAAGCAATTTGCTTTTTGATGGATTTAGAATAAGTGAGTTACGTTGAGACCATTTGTAAATTTCATTTAAATCATTATTCGTTGAAGACATTGCTTCTAAAGTAGCTTCTGGATTGAAGGAGTAGTATATTTGGGTGTCATCTGCATACAGATGGTACTTACAGGTTTTCACGCGCTGTAATGGACCAAGCCCTACTGGACGGACGCATTTTAACCGCCCCTAAAGGAATATAAATTTCAATTTTAAAATCTCCATACTGGCGCGCTGTGTCGCGGGTCCCGCAATAATTTGTAAAAGAAAATGTATATACCTACACTACTATTTTTATTAATGTGAAATACTTTGGCGGCATTCTCACATCATTAAAAAAATATAAAAAAATGGAGCAAACCCAAAAATCGCAAAAGAAAATTACCTACCTATTGTCAATACTACAGTATTGATATGAATAATAATGTAATGATATAATTTTGCCACAATTTTCATTGTTGGTCTCTAACTTTATAGTAAATATGAGATTTTTTACCAAGGGAACAAAAAACCGATTTTTAAGGATTCTACAGTAGAATCCCGATCGTAGCGCAGTACAGTGCGGCGCAGGATTCTGTTCGCAAGTTCACAATTCTAGCACTGCTACTGTTATGGGCACGCGTGAGATGTTTACCGCAAGGCATACGCCTTGCTCATCTTGTCACTCCATTGCATATAAATAGGTTACTTGTGATGGAAGTACTAATCCGAAAAGAGTACTCATTAAACAAATTTTACTATAGGATCAACGCTGGATTCGTTCGTGATTCGTGAAACAAAATCGGCTGTCCCAAAAATTTGCGTTCCAGCGTTGGACCTAGGTATGTCTTCAAACTACATACAGAACCAACAAAGAACGGGCAGCAGCGTCCTCTCGGTCAACGGTGGTGGGCATTCAGCGATCCCCATGCCGTCTTTCAAGCGTGGGGACTATGGCAACACCCAATTAAAGGGAAGGCCTTCGATCTGCAGTGGATGTCTTCTGACTGATGATGGATCTTGAATGTTGTATGTATTAAAGAACAATTGTACGTATTTTTATTTTTACCTTAGTCCATCGACACTATAGATCTCGATAAAGTAAGTATTCTCTTAGTTCCAAATGTATTTGTTCACCATGGCTATCCTAAACAAATAAACAGACGTATCCAATCGAAGGGCAAAAACTACGTATTATACAACACTGTTTAGGGATGACCAGAGACGATGATTTAGATATTTACTAATCGATTAGTTGTGTAATTGTTTTTCGTTTTTTTTAACATAAATAATGATATTTTTAAATTAAATATGGCTTGGCTAAAAAGAGTAGATATTAATAGGGCGCCACAATTGCAAATACTTATATGAGGAATTTGTTCTATTTAGAATAGTATTAATTTTTTTCTACAAGCTACCTTGTAGTAGTACTGAGCCTTCTTTAGAAAGTTGATTGGATGGATTATATCAACAGAGGTGATCAACCACAGAGTTATCAGGAGCTAAAAAAGTGTCCATTGCAAGTTTTTTTTGCCGAGCTACCTGTAGAAATGAGCTCAAAGTTTTAGATTAACATCTTTTAAACGATCGATTGTATTTTCTTAGCATACATTTGAAAAGGCAAATTTTTTTTATCCAAGTAGTATTAAGTAGTAGCATATTATTTATTCTGTGGTAGTAGTATCTATGTAGACAAGATTTTGTTTTGCGGAAGCTAAACCTTTTAAAGGGAGCCACATAATGCTAAATTTGATATTATTCTACCACATCGTCAGAAGAACTGGTTGACAAATACGAACGTATACGTAGGTATAAAAGTTGCTGAGTATTAGCTTCATGGTTTTTTCAGTCTCAACTCACCTTAAGTCTGATTTTATCTCTAACTTTTAAGATAGTTACAGCATTTTCTACTATCATTTTATTTTAACTTAAAATTCGAATAATATCGACAAATACATCAGAATAAAATAAAATAAAATATCGTTCTAATTTATCGTTTCTTGTTTTTAGCTTTTGTCTAAGCACATCCCTACTTTCAATTAAAGTCCATTGAGTGACAGACCCACCCTTATCCTTGATGCTAGGGTTTTTATTTTGAGGACAAATAGAAGGGATAAAAGGATACTGTAGTGGTGACATAAGACATGGGGGATATAGAAGAAACACGCCATAAAACTGTGTGCTATGTTTTCTTGTATTCACAAGAAAATCATATTTTCTAGTTCTAGAAAATATGTTCATGAAAATTAGTTAAGCAAGTCAATTATTGTTGTTGCGTATGAAATACATTTCTTATGTTTTTAAATAAATTAAACGTTTATTAATACAATTTCTTTTTTTGATAAAATAAAATATATATTAAGTGAAATTACATGTATTTTTATTACGCGACTGAAATAATTTTATTAAATTAAATTGTATGAGTACAGATGGATACACAGTTATCGTATTTAACTTGCCTCAGGTATTATCGACAGTGTAGGTACCTATTCGAAAACCTAGTCCACGTAGGCTTAAAATCGCGACAGCTTACTACGCAAGAGGTCGCCTTATCGACCTCAGAGATAAACCTTTAAAGCAGCAAAGTTCTAGAGCATTAGTTAGAAGCACAAACTTATAGGCATCCTTATCTTTCACCCTGACCTTAGCCACAGAATAATTCGTACGCAGTAAGATTAATCGGCGTGACAAAATTTTGTTCAAAACCTAAGATTTCAGCCGAAAAAAATAAATTTACGATCGGAACATTCTCTTAGAGATTCAAAATGTTTAACCCACCAGATTGCTTCTCCAGTTTTAAGCATTAATTATTCTCAACAAATTATGCCATGCAACAAACTCCACAAGTAAAATTGGCAGATATTTGCAGGAATAAACAAGTACAAAGTATTTTAAAGCATCAAACTTTAAAAATAATTAAGGTTTATCAATGAATTCGTAATTGGTCTTAGTACATTTTATATCACAAACAAATTAATAGATTTAAATAAATTAATAAATAAATATTGGGGGGACATTTTTATTACACACAGCGCCATCTAACCAAATATGGCGTGTATAAGCAAAGCTTGTATTATGGAAACCAGATAGCTGATAGAATACTTATATACAATTTTTTCCCGTAAATACATACTACACCCAGACACAGAACAAACATCAGATTCAGATTCAGAATTATTTATTGAATAACTGATTACAAATTGTTAATGCTAGGTCTACATGCAAAATAGTGACATCAGTTTACCCATATCGGGCATTCAATATATTTAGAATAAATTATAATGTACACATATTTCGATCGATGTACGTCACAAACATTTTTATCCTGGGTATGGATCGAACCCACGCCTTACAGCTCTGAAGGAAGACATGCTACCAACTGAGGCTGTCAAATGCAAAAAAAAACAAATTTAAAAATCGGAAAAATATCAAAGTAAAAAAAAGTTCAAGATTTTGATTTGTTATTCATTGAATACATACTTCAATACCCTTTAGTAAACATAATTGGTGATCCTTGGGCAGAAAATGCAAATCTCTTTCCTTTAAAATTAAAATGTTTGTTTGTAAAGTTAATTAAGAAATATTATAATAAGGTAGATGATGACTGATGTTTGTATCGTTGAAACCAATAGCTTTGATGAAGAATTTAAGTAAATATAGTATGTTTATTGAAAAAATAATTTAAATCGGTTAATAATGTTCTGATATATGAGTGTTTAAAGTTTTTGTTAAAGACAACACTGTCCCTTTCCCACAAAACAAAAAATTACGTCACGCCTTACTTATCAGAATAGAATGTATATGGCGTACAGAGAAGTGACGTCACGATTTGCTGTTTCGTTTCTCTGTCTAGCATGATATTAAAATGCTTATAAGTTGCTTATTATTGATCAAATTTTCATATTTTTTTCATTAATCAGCTATATTTATGGGCCACATTTTAATAGAATAATAAAATAAAAACAGTAATCTAGCCTATTATAATGAAAAATCAAAACTATAAGCAAAGTACTGCAAACTACTACAAACTAATGCAAATTTCATCCATTGTGTTTCGTCAGCTCATTTAACTTTAAGAACATTGTATTTAATTGCGCCTGGTCGACACGAGTCGACACGTCTAGAAAAGTCCATAGTAACTAAAGAGTTTGCAATAGCAAAGTTATCCTTCTCTTCGTTTTCTTCTACAACGTCTATAGATTAGGTCTTAGTAACAACCGGCCGTAATGCTAGAAGTTGGTCGGATAGCATCGGCAAGATCTCTAAATCTGTTAATTGATCTAAACAGGTAAGTTTATATTAAGTTTACTCGTAATGAATCATTTGGTAATATCAAGATACCGTAACAATATATCACTTCCATTATCTATACTAAGTTTGTGTGTAAAACTTCAACGTGGAAATGAAATGATTTTTGCAGTAGATCCACGATTTGTGCACAACATTAGAGTTATGTTTCGATTTGAAGGGTTTGGTTCCGGTCTGCTAACTAGTTAAATTACTGGGCATAAAGAGAATTGACATGTATTATCTCAGGGTGACGAGCGCAGTGCAGTGAGCCGCGGGATATTGTTTGCAAGTTCACGATTCTGGCACTGCTGCTGTTATTGGCAGGTGTGATGCTTACACTAGGCGAACGTATCACTCGCCTTGTCACTCATTGCATACAAAAAGACTCAGCGCTTGAGTAATGTTTGCAAATTCAGAAGCGCAAGTTAAAACAAAATCATTGTTGCCTAGAAAAAAATATTCATCAACTTAGAGAAAAAATAAAATATCCAGTGTTTACCCAGATCTGAACTTACCCCAACTTACTATGTCCCACCATAACAAACTTTGTAATGAATTTAATTTCAATTAAGGTTGACGTTGTTTGCTTTAAAGTTTTTGATCTCTGAAACTCGCAATAAACTCTATAGGTTAAACAAGCAATTAGCAACGAATATTAACCAAACTTTAAACTTAATTTTAACGAGGAAATTAGGATAATACCATAATATAGTTCTGCAATTACTGAATAGCAGCAAATTACTTTCAACTTTATTCATAATTTTGGAAAGCAATTAGGTAAAATGTTATTGTTCTAGTGTTTAATTCTTTCAGTCTTGTGAATATTTAATTAATCTAGTATGGAATTGTGAGTCTAATTAGACTAGCATAGTAACGTAGACATTTAGACAATGGTGCTAATTCTTGCATGCACTAAATTTAGTTTGATCAAACTTAATTTCTGCAAATGTCATTTAAATCTTGTTTTTTTCTCAACAAGGTCTCCTTGGCGCTAGCATCTATAATATTCTTCGGCATCATTGACAATATCTGACACGACACTAAAACCTGTCAGCGTAATATCAACTTTTCACACCACCTGCTCGACAATGTCCAATTACATATCATGCAATCTCACCGTAAAGTAAAGCATTATCTCTTAATTTTATCTCTCTCTTATAAAGTTGTATGAAACTCCCTAAGGAATAAAGTGATTTGAATTTGGAACGTCAAATTCGTGTGGAAACTCGTGGAAAACTCTAAGCAAAAAAATTCCATATGGCATTGTAAAGAAGTTTGAAAATCGAACTGTCCACCATAAGCAGAACTAAAAAAAAAGTGCGTTTACGAAGAATGTGAAAAAAAAAGACGGTATTTGGTCCTGTGATTGTCAGGGAATTTTAATTTATGGTTTTTATTGTCTCGCAGAAGGTGTGAAAAGTAGAGTATGCTCCTCTGGAATAAAGCTTGTCTTCGTCTTGGGCAGCTTGAACCTCTCGCTTCACTAAGGACTCTATATATAACTGTAGATTCCCTCTCGTTACTCTCAGGGTTCAATATGCCACCCGCGACGTAAGACACTGGTTTATTGCCGTAAGCAATAATCTACTACTGTTGCCCTTATCTAGACTCCCTCCCCACTTATCCAAATGCCACCTGTTGTCATTTAAACGAATAGACTTTCGTAACGTGGTAATAAATTTAATTTTAGGCTTTCGACGATAAGTGTAAAAAAAAAAGTAAAAAAAATGACAACTGTTGTCTTCTTTTATTCATTTATATTATATTATAAAAGCCCTTGTTTCAAATGCTTTTGAAGAAAATTAAGTTTGGTCAAACTAAATTTAGTTTATACAAGAATTAGCACCACTGTCTGTTATCTTGCTTGGCAGCTTAATATTTCTTGACACTAAAAAGCTATATCATATCATTTTTTATTCAAATAAACGATACTGATAATTATCGCCTGTTTAACTGACTAAGTACGCAATGAGGAGGCTAATGAGTTTGAATTTTTCTTTCTTATTGTAATTATCGCTATTATAATTCGCTAGCTATTCGAATAATTAAATAATCCTGCCCAGATTGCTAATCTGTCCGAACCATTAGATCGACGCGCGCGTACCGCGCTACGTTTTTTTTATACAGTCAAGTTACGAGACGAGCAAGACGTTCGCTTGGTGGTAAGCGTCACGCCTGCCACTAACAGTAGCAGTGCTAGAATTGTGAACTTGCGAACACAATCCTGCGCCGCACCGCACTGCGCTCGTCACCCTGAGATATTAGATGTTAAATCTCTTCTTACCCAGTAATTTCTCTGGTAACATTGCCCTTCAAACCGTATCACAGTAATGCTTGCACACTACTGCTTGGCGGTTGAATAACTGGCAAAGGTGTGGTACTTCCCCAGGCGGACTCTGCAATAGAGTCCTACCACTACAAAAACGTTCACTCCTTGAAAAAGATCATGGATGTGATTGAAACTAGCTTTAAAAGTACTCAAATTAATTAAATATGAGAGTATCCTCTAAATAAAAATACAGGGTTACGCAAAACGGTATTAATAAGCCAAAAAGAGGTCATTGTGTTCTGTTAACAAGTTTTACTATGGGGCCAAGCCTAAATTCGTGAAAAAAAGCCAGCTGTTCTATGTGTAAAGCTGATCCTAGCCTTGTTAAAGTTGTTCATAATGTTAAGCATAACTACCTCCTTTCAGCTTTGTTATACCGTTACGCGTAACTTTGTTTATGTGTAGTCAATTTTCAAAGCAACGTATCAAAAAGATTTAGGTATCTACTCAAAATATTGTAGATTAGAGGTCCCTCGCGACTTCGTCCGCGTAGAAATTTGCCCGCTCCCAAAATTCAACACTTTATTTTCAAATTCAAATAATTTATTTTCAGACTTAGTCCATAGTAAGATTCACATTAAAACACATCACTAAATACAAGAAAAAAAAACAAATTTAATAATAATAATATCGGTACAAAGACATGTCTTTCGGAGTGCCACAGGGAAGTATCCTTGGACCCACGCTTTTCACTGTGTATATCAACGATATTGCAGATCTGATGACAATACATGATGATACTCAGGTCGTGTGCTATGCTGATGATACAGCGATTCTGTTCAAGGGAAAGACCTGGGACAGTGTTTTTAGGCAAGCAGAGGCAGGTTTGTCATATGTAGCAACATGGCTTGATTCAAACCTTTTGACTCTGAATGAGGACAAAACTAAATACTTGTGCTTTCAGAAAACCAGTATTTCGAAACCTCCAATGACCTATGAGATTAGAATTCACAAGGGTTTAAACTCAAACCTTTGTCAAACACAATCATGTTCTTGCCCTAAGATTGATCGTGTTACCGTAATCAAATACCTCGGAGTAACTCTTGATGAAATGCTCTCGTTTAAGCCTCATATCGTAGCTCTCGCGGGTCGTGTTAGAAAAATTATCAATATAATGAAACTAATTCGAGATGGTGCAGATAAAGAACTTCTCATGATGGTCTATACAGCCCTCTGTCAATCCATTTTAAATTACTGTATTCTCTCTTGGGGTAGCGCTGCGAAAACCTTCATGATTAAAGTTGAAAGAGCTCAAAGAGCAGTTCTTAAAGTCATGTTACGTAAACCTTATAGATATCCAACTAAGAGTCTGTTTGAAGAAGCCCAAACACTGTCAGTCCGACAACTATACATTCATAAAGCTATACTCACATATCATAGAACCTTTAGACAAATTTCAGATGACCATAATTCCTCGGAAAAAAAACGTAGAATGAACGTAAAGATTCCAGCTGTCAAGTCCTCCTTTGCTAAACGATTTAGCTATTATGCACTTCCATTTTTATACCAGCGTGTGTTTAAGTTCTGTAATCTCAGTGACCGCTCCATTTACAGTGCTAAAGAAAGAGTGAGGAAATGGCTCCTCACACTTGATTACGATGCTACGGAGTCTTTGTTTATCATTCAATCATAAAGTCATTCATTTGATAACTACTACACTGTGAAATCAATCTAGAACACACACTCGCTATCATGGCTATATTTGCAACCCTTCACGCCCCATACACTCACTCACACACAACAACCACACACACTCACACAATCACAATATAATAATATAGGTATTTACAAAATGCCTTTTTTTTGGCCTAAAATATTAATAGTACTAAGTTCTCTTTAAATCACAGTAGTTTGTAATCGGTCACAGTCTCCCGCGATACAGGCTAGCCCTAGTGCGGGGACTATTAGCAAACTGTTATGTTACATTATATTTTAAGGTAAATAAAGATATTTGTATTTGTATAAATATCAGAGTCAAAATAATAATAATCATCAGCAGAGCATGTCTGGAATAAATTTTGATTTTGGGTATATTTTTTTAATTTTTTATTTTACCCTCCCCCAAACTTTCAACCCAGAAATCGAAAAATCCTTTCGATCGATCGAAATCGAAAAGGAGTCTCTTATCACCCATTTTTACCCTCTTAGGGGTTGAATTAAAAAAAAACCTTTCTTAGTAGACCCCTTGAAGACAAATGCCTCCAAATTTCAAGTCTGTACGACCAGCGGTTCGGGCTGTGCTTTGTCTGTCAGTCAATCAGTGAGGACAGAGCCTTTTATAGTAATAGATACTCCATAGTTCCTTAATTCCTATTTCAGAGCTCTATCTTAAAAGCATATTCCTTTCAAAGTATCATCAAAGCACAAATATTTGGTATCGCTAATGGGTGCTTCCTTCGGTTAACCAGTTAATCGATCTTTGTTTACTTGGCCCGCAGTATTTGAAGCATTTTGAACTTAAAGTGTAAGGACGGTATTATGATATTCTTTTGCAGAGTTACAATGTATATGCTAGGATTAAAATTTGATAACACTACAGCATTTTAAGATTTCTAAGCATTATAGACAGGATGAAACTCTTTCTTTAACTTACTTTTAACAAACAAAGAAAACATTTTAGTGAAGAACTTTGTGGCTAAAGCTGACTCCTCCAATAGGAGATTTTCCAAACATGTTTATAGGAAATAAAGTAGTTCTCATCAACTCGATAGATGGCGCTGACTATACTTGCCATTCAAAAACAGCATAGTCATATTTTTGGCAAGCTAAAGCCATGGCCATGGCCATAGCCATGGCGAAAATAGTTAGCTGTCGGAGCCAAAAACCATAATTTCCTGCTACAATATTTTGAATATTAATTTATATAATCGTTATTTTGCTTAATTTATATGAAAATAAAACCTAATCTAAGGATAAAAAACCCAAATCAAATCTTAGGATATTTTGTAAAAAGATACTTGCTTGTAACATTATATAGGGCTAAAATTTCTGATTTTATCCAATTCAAGAGGTTGCCTCAGCTGCAACCTTAAGGATGCACTGTGCAACGGCTCGAACTCATCGGTGAGTGTGGCTAAAAAGCATACTCTCTTCATCAAACAAATTGTGGGAAAGGAAGAAAGTAAGAGAAATGAGTGCGCAGTTTTTTTAATGTCGACCATTGGCTGTTTGTAAAAACTACTGTATGAATTTATTTCAACTAAAATTATTTGAAATTATGATGAACTAAACTATGCCGCTAAATAAATTATTTTCGAGTTTTCATACTCCTTATGTTATTAATTTACGTCCAAAGTAGCGTTATAATTTAGATTAAATACAAGATGTTTCCTGGCTCATAACTATCAAGTTTAGTAAGTTTTTACTATCTTATCAATTAACAACCCTAAATAATGAAGAGAAAAAAACGCTTTAATACTTAGTCTCGGACCTACAGCATTGCATCATCCTCATCTTCAGCCCAGAGGCGTCTACTGCTGAACGAAGGCCCTTATACCGCTAAACTGTACACAACCTGCCATTACAACATTACATTAGTGGCGTAATATCACTGCCCCGTTTCTATGGAGAAGTGTCCGGCTAGTTTACTCTTAAATTCTACAAAGTTATCTCTACACAAACGCAGACTTTAGTCAATAACTGGCCGTCTTAAAGTTCTAGCGTTAAACCTTTAAATAAACAAAACGTACGCATACGATTACGAAACTCATGAGCGTAGGTACTGAAAATTTCCAAAGTAGGTCAAACAAAGTTGTTCGTCGGTATTCCAAGCGAGGGTGAAATCAAACTCTTCGGTGTTGCTCAGAAGACAATTTAATCAACCAACACTAAAACCATATATATTTTGCCGCGAACGAAGCAATACCGCGAGCTAAATCGACGCACATGCCATCTAGCTTAAGCTTACGGAACTAAGTAACGAATCAGTGATGTATTAAGGTTCATATAAAAGTCTTTGGGTTGTAAGTTGATGACACAGTCTGAACATATCGCCCGCCAAGGACGAATAGTCCTTCTTTATACAAATTAAACGGTATTACACAACTTAGTGGGAAATAACTTTGGAAAATAATGGTTTACTAGCAGTATAAACCATAAAAAGAAACAAATACTAGAGATTACACAACTTAAAAATTACAAATTTAATTAAGGTTAACAGGCAAAGGACACAATTTAGAAATTGGACGTCGGATCTGAGAGCCTTTGTAGCGTAGGGTGACGACTCGCGTGATATTGTCCCTTCCGGGGTGTACGTCCATTACTCGACCATAGAGCCACTTTGCCGGAGGCAAGTTGTCCTCTTTCACCAAAACCACGTCGTCTATCTTCAAGTCAGGGGTTCTGGATTTCCATTTATAACGTTGGAAGAAATGGGTTAAATACTCTTGCGACCAGCGCTTCCAGAAGTGTTGCAACATCCGCTGGGTAAGGTGCCACCGACGTAAAGGGCTAGTTGGCAACTGATCGTAATCATGATCAGGAGCTAGAACCAGAGGTTCGCCTACCAAAAAATGACCTGGCGTCAAGGGCACAGGGTCATTCACGTCACTACTTAAGGCAGAAAGGGGTCGAGAATTGAGACACGCCTCTACTTGAGCCAAGACCGTGGCCATTTCTTCATACGTCAGAGTAGAATCTCCGATTATCCGACGGAGATGGTGTTTCGTGCTCTTGATTCCTGCTTCCCATAGTCCCCCGAAGTGGGGAGCATGAGGAGGAATAAAGTGCCATTCGGTCCCGTTACTAGCTAACGAAGAAGCAACTTCATTTGGAAATGAAGACCGTTCGCTAGATAGCAAAACCTTTAATTCTCTCGAGGCACCGACAAAGTTTGTACCATTGTCGCTCCACAGGTGGGAGCAACGCCCTCTTCTGGCTACAAAGCGTTTGAACGCTGACAGAAATCCTCCTGTTGTGAGGTCAGAAACAGCCTCAATATGCACCGCTTTTGTTGCCATACAAATAAAGAGACAAATATACCCTTTATAAGAGCGATGACCTCGTCCTTTCGATGTTCTTATATTGATTGGGCCTGCGTAGTCCACGCCCGAAACAAGGAAGGGCTTGTTCGGCGTTACTCGACAAGAAGGCAATTGACCCATCAATTGAGTTTTGGTTTTGGCTGCATTACGAATACACGGGATGCAATCGTGTATGTGTGACCGAACCAAATTCTTGAGCTTAGTAATCCAGTATTTACTGCGAATGTAGTTACAGGTAAGCAGCTGACCACCATGTAGCGTCCGTTCGTGCGCATCTGCAACCATCAGTTTGGCGAAATGCGATTCACCGCGAACCATAATCGGATGTTTGCTGTACTCAGGTAAGTCAGAGTTTTCGACCCGACCTCCTACCCTTAATATTCCGTCGCAATCTTGAAATGGATTCAAAATCGATAACTTATTCGTGTTACTAATATTTTTCTTTTTCAGGAGACTGGCGATCTCTTCTGGGAACGAGAGCGCTTGATGCAGTCGAAGACAACAGGTGAGGGAGTCCTTGAGTTCCAGTGCGGTGAGGTAAGGCATTATTTGTAAGTTCTCTTTTAGTTTTAAAAACCTTCTACAGTACGCTGTAACCCGTACCATTTTCCTAAAGGAAGAAAACCTGGCACAAAATTCCTCGTCTTGGTAGCGTTTCGTAGAGGCGGCGGCGTGGACTTTAATGTTCTTGCTTTCCAGATCCGTTTTGGTACATATAGAATGTGGCTTCCCGTATGGAATACTTTCGTCGCGTAGCCAACAGGGACCGTACTTCCACAGCATATTCTCTAGCAACTCAGCAGGTGGGATCCCGCGAGACGCACTGTCTGCAGGATTATCAGTGGACTGTACAAACGACCACTGAGTTGCATCTAACAACGTAAGAATTTCAGAAGTTCGGTTAGCGACGAAGGTCTTCCATCTGCTCGGGTGGTCACTCAGCCAGGCCAAAACGATGGTTGAATCGGTCCAGGCATGCAAATTTACCTTCTTCACATTCAATATTTCTGCCGCATCACGAAGCAATTTTGCGACTAACACCGCTCCGCACAACTCCAGTCGGGGAATGGAAACCTGCTTGATCGGAGAAACCTTTGTCTTGGCCGTCACCAGGTGAGTTGAAATTCTACCATCATTAGACACGCATCTGGTATACACGACAGCCGCGTAAGCAGCGTTAGAGGCGTCACTAAAGCCGTGTAACTCAAGACAAGCATCACTATTCGTGGTTTGTACCCACCGTGGTATGTGAAAGTTTGCTAGGTTATTCATTTCTTCCCGATAATTTTTCCATTCTCCTACCAGTTGATCGGGCAATTTGTCGTCCCAGTCATATCCAGTTATCCAAAGCTTTTGGATCAAAATCTTTGAGGTTATAATGCAAGGAGCGATCCATCCAAGCGGGTCATACAACCGACAGATTTCAGAAATAATTCCTCTCTTTGTTTCAGGTACAAAATCATTAGATGACCATTTTACGGTATAATCGAATTCATCAGTCCGGCGGTTCCATGAGAGACCTACCACTTTAGTTACGTCATCTTCTTTTATTTCTCTATTTAATCCTGTATTTTCTTCTAACTTATCTAGCAATTCCATTCGATTACTCGTCCATTTCTGCAAAATAAACCCTCCTTTCTTCAGCAATTCATTCATTTGTCTATACATTATAACTGTTTCTGTTTCAGATTGACAGCCAGTGAGCAGATCATCGACGTAGAAGTCAGTCATAACTCTTTTCGCCGCTACGGGATAGTTATGACCTTCGTCAATGGCAACCTGCTGTAGAGCTTTTACGGCTAAGTATGGGGCACTTGAAGTTCCAAAAGTAACCGTTGTAAGTCGGTAATCTTGAACTTCATCCTGGTGAGATTCTTCTCTCCATACTATTCTTTGGAAGTTTGTATGTTCTTCCGAAATTTTGACCTGTCTATACATCTTAACGATGTCAGCAGTGAGACAAATCGGGTGTAGACGCCAGCGCATGACGGTGTTCCTTAACTCCGGCTGTAATTTTGGTCCTACCATCAACGTATCATTCAACGATGGTCTATTGACACTGCACTTACTGGACGCGTTGAAGACGACTCTAGTTTTTGTCGTGATTTTGTCACTGCGGACCACAGCGTGATGCGGCAAATATACAATTCCATCAACTGACTTGGGACTGATTTTGGAAGAGACTTTCTCCATATGCCCTAGAGTTAAGTATTCATTTAGTACCTGAGCGTAATCTTTTTTGTGGTCTGGAGTCTTGTCTAATCTTTTTTCTAAGCTTGTCAGACGTTTTACCGCTACTGCTCGAGTATCCCCATAATTGCGGTCGGCATTTGGACGGAACGGAAGCTCAACAATGTAGCGCCCGTTGGGGTCTCTTCGAGTCGTTGCCGCAAACTGCTGTTCACACGCTTCTTCTTCGGAGGTCAGAATCTTTGATTGCAAGGAGCTTGGCTCCGACTCAAGCTCCCAAAACTTTTTTAGTAAATCATTTCCCTCTAAATTTACATGTAGGTTCACCACTACATTATGACAAACCTGTGGTTTGTCATCGTCACTACTCACCTGACCCGACAACACCCATCCAAGGTAAGTGTCCTGTGCAATAGTAGAACCCGTAGGGCTTCTCATCAAACCTTTTTTCAGAACACGACAGTAAACCTCGGAGCCTAATAAAATATCAATTTTATTAGGGAAATTGTATTGCGGATCTGCCAGTTTTATATGACCTAATGCGGTCCAATTCGGAAGAATTACTTTCTTTCCTGGCAGCATCGATGTGACGGTACTTAGTACATGGGCTTGTACTTGCAATTGAAAGGTCGGATCGTAGAGTGACTGAATTGTAACCATAACCACATACTTTGAGGTTAAGTCACTCTGGCCGCCACCTAAACATGAAATGCTACTTTTTGCTTCTACCTTTTTCAGCCGTAGGAGCTGTACGGCTGCTTCAGATATAAAAGAGGCCTCTGAGCCTTGATCGAGCAGAGCTCTTAATATCTGAGGATAACCATTGCTTGACTCAGCTTTGATCAAGGCTGTGGCTAATAAAGTTTGGCTGCGAACCTGTCCTGCCACGAAATGGTTGGCGATTGCAGTGGTCTCGTTTTTATCGGACGAAGTTTCCATTTGTCTACTCCCAACGTCTGGCATTTCAGTCGCTACCGCCACGGTGAGTGAAGACGCCCTTCCATGGATCAGTGTGTGGTGCTTCCCTTTACATAGACGGCATCTCGATGTTACACGACAAAACCGTCCGCTGTGGCCATTGCCAAGACAGTTAAAACAAAGTCTAAGTGACTTTGTAATTTCTTGCCGCTTAGCAACATCTTCCTTGGCAAACTGACTACACGAGTATAAATTATGAGTTTCCTGGCAAAGAGGACAAGACGTGGCATTGGTGTTTGAAGTGACGTGCATAACTTTTGCGTTGGACTTACTGGTATTAGACTTAGGGGGATTTTTGTTGGGCTCTACCAATTCTAATGCGCGGAATCGAGACTCTAAAAACTCTTTGAACTGCTGGAACGAAGGCAATTCTTCACAAGCTTGGGTTACGTGAAGTTCCCATTGCTTTCGTGTCTCGACGTCTAATTTCAAGCTCACAATGTATATAATAATCACATCCCATGATTGGACACCTACCCCTAGGTTCCCTAATTCGTGAATACAATCAGAAGTGGTATCTAACAGATCTTTTAATGCGTGAGAGGACTCACAAGTCATCGTACGTTGAGCAAATAGACGCTTTAGAATGCAATTGGACATAAACCTCTTATTATTATATCTATCTTGTAACATGTCCCAGCATTTTGTATAATTACTCTGTGTAATTGGAATGTGTTTAAGCAATTGTTCTGCTTCGCCACTCACTTGAGTCTTCAAATAATGCAGACGTTGAACGTCATCAAGTGTCGCGTTATTATGAACTAAAGAAACAAAGATATCCTTAAATGACGTCCATTCGGAATATAAACCACTGAAAACCGGTATCGAAATCTTTGGCAGACGAACTACAGACTCTTTTTTTGAATGATGCGAATCAGAATCATTGCTTCGGGACGGTTTAAATGGTTGAAGCGATGTCTTCAACTCTCCCTTATACGTCAAATACATTTCATACGTCATGTTGAAAACGTCATTTTTCATGTAAGCGCTAGCCTGTAGTTCTTCTTTACTGTACGACGATATCAATGCTTCATGTTTTGCAGAAAATTTATTTAACAGCTCTTCTAACCCTTCTAATCTCGCCACAATATACGCTTCTGTAATCCGTTCTCTTGGAGATTTTTTAAAATTAGATCTTCCTTTTTCAATTTGGCTTTTCAAGTCCTCTATTACTCGTAGATCCTTTTCCATATTGATAATAATGAATCACCAACTCTCATTAAACTATTCTTGAAGAATTGAGTAGATTTTTTCTAAGTCCAAACTCGACGAAATTTTTCTAAGTGTTTGAGAAATCGAGACTCGCTTAAAAATCGGGCATAGGTTCCCCGTCTCGTCGCTTTAAGCGAAATTATTCTAAGTCTCGAATTCTACTTTTTGCAAATTTTACTCAAGTCCATGCTTTTATTTTTAATTTTAAATATTGGCCAAGTTCATGCTTTTTGAATTTACCACTACACAAATTATCACGAAATTGTACTCACGGTTTTATCGCACTATTTACCCAACTTTTCACTTCTTGGGTCCAAAGTCCAACTTCGGTTACGGTCCGGATCCGGGTCCTCGGTGCGGTCACCTTACTTCCCTAGCTTCCTCAGCAGCTCCTCTTGACTGCCGCGACGATCAGTGGCGCTGGTCACTGCTTCGAAGAACCGGTGGTTCTTCTAAACTTCATCCGTCTCGTAGGACCTTGTTCGTCGGTATTCCAAGCGAGGGTGAAATCAAACTCTTCGGTGTTGCTCAGAAGACAATTTAATCAACCAACACTAAAACCATATATATTTTGCCGCGAACGAAGCAATACCGCGAGCTAAATCGACGCACATGCCATCTAGCTTAAGCTTACGGAACTAAGTAACGAATCAGTGATGTATTAAGGTTCATATAAAAGTCTTTGGGTTGTAAGTTGATGACACAGTCTGAACAAAGTAAATAATATAGGTGCCTGCTGAAACAATTCTCAACGTTTGTTTCCACACAATAACACCTGATACTGTTGTGATATACTATAAGACTGACAGTATACAGCGACGGTGAAAATGGAATGGACGGGCCCAGCGCTTGCAAATCGATCAAAATTAACAAGACAACACGATCAAGCTTACCTTGCTAAAAGTATGCATATTACATTTGCCGGAAAATAGAGATAGCTAATCTAATTACTGCATGACAAAAAGAGAACACATGTACATGTATTAGAAGTTTGTACTGTCGTGTCGTACGGCTCGCATGTCGCAAAGGCAGTGTATGACTGAAGCGAGTCGAGAGCCGGCGCTTAACATACTCGTATAGTCTACAAAATCCGTGCGCTTATTTCCCGTTCATTCATCTTATCATTGTCGCTGACAGTATACACCATAACTCTATTCAAGGTGGTTTTAATGTTTATGGTGCTGATAGACTTGATTATTCTCTTGAATGTTTCTGTTTAAAGATGCAGATATACCTACGTGATCATAACTTGTCAAAACGACTTTGACGAAGCAATGAGCGATTTACCAAACATGAATTTAAAAAAAAATAGTTTCCTTCAACTCGACAGATAGTTTCTTTTTTTTATTGCCTGTGAGAAAATCGCCCATTAACGTTACAGTTGACACCGAGTTTTCGAACTGAGAACGAATAGAGCCAAACGTCACGAACATTACATAGAATCAGAGCATAGAATTTATAGCTGCGCTCCTTATAGTTTCATCTCCGTGAGGATGAAAAACAGTGGTGATGATGATGATAAAAACTAGCCTATATGTTATTCCGGGAAATAAGCTAACTCCGTTCCGAGTTTCATCCAAATCTATTCGGTAACATACACACACAAACATAACCGACAATTTTTCTAAATTTTCCATTTTTTTTTCTTTTTTTTTTCAACCGACTTTTAAGCGCAGCAGCGTACTGGAAGCGCTAAATAAAATAGGAAGTATGAAACGCAATTACTAGGTAGGCTAGGTTAGAACTGCGACAACACAACGCGCGAGCCCAGCGAGCGAAGCGAGCGTGCCGCGAGAGCAGCCAGCGAAGCGCTAAAAAGTGTGTAACGTAAGTTCACTAGGTTAGGTTAATCAATGCTCGGATGCGAGAGATCGTGGGAGGCGGCGATCCAGAAGGAAACGGTGGAGCGTGAACGGGAGATCACATCACTACAGATCTCCCGATGCGCCGCCGGAGAGCCGGGCAAGGATCTTCCACGTCCTCCTCCAACCCCCATAATAGGGGCTTTGGGGGGGCGGTGTCCGACGCCCGACAAGTGTAGCCCCTGAGGTGGCGCGCGCGGTGTTTCCGCGCGCCTCTCAAGGATAGAAGGGGCGGAAGGCTTCCAGCTCCCCCTTAGGGAAGGGTCCCAGGGGACCAGCGCTGCCGGGGCCGCGGACGAGTGCGAAAGCGTACCCGTAGCCCCGGTACCTGGGCGCTAGGTAGAAACACCCCAGGGTTTTTAGTTTTTTTAGTTTTAGTAGGCCGCCACCCGTACCCACATAACCGCCTGTTCCCCCCCCGGAGCCGGTGGTATCCATAAAGGATTTCCCTGGGAAAAAAAAAAGTTTAGAATTGGGCAACACAAGAATTGAACCATTGATATTGTGTAAATAACACTGTATAGCTTGGAACTAGGATTTTTGCTTACATCCAATACAAACTTTACTCTAGCAGTACGCAAGTCATGTATGTTTCGTAATAAATAAAAAATAAAATAAAAAAATAAAAAGGATTTATTGCAGGCATGACCGCCCATAGATTAAAAAAAAAAACACAGTGTAGTAGAATACATGTAGAATATAAAGCAGCACACCTGTATAGGGGGTATGTCAAAAATATTAATAATAGAAAATTAAAATAGAATGCAGCACAATTCACAATGTAATCCTACAATGTGAATTAAAGCATGATAATTATAATATAAAAGCCTTGTAAATATACGCCGTCTCGTTAAAGGTTTAAAGCAAATGTTTGGGCTAAGATTTTTTTGTTTGTTTGTTGTCTTCTTTCAGAAGTCCTGAAGTATTATTTTTAATAACTTTGCTATTTTAAGTCTGAAATGAGATGAGAACTTAACGTGATTACTTTTTATGACTACATAAGTAAGTAGTTATTTATATTTACTTTCACTTAATAGCATGCTACTTTTTTATTAAAAATCTTTCAGAGCCATTACATACCTACTACGAGTAAGATACAGACTACTAATTTATTTGTAATACCTAGCTAATTAATTGTTTGCTACAATAATTAAACAATTTCTGGGACAAGTATTAATTAACTTCATTATAATTATTAACAGATACAGTAAATTCTTCAAGTAAATATTGTCCAATTAGAAGTCCATTATAAATACTTGAAATATCTGATACGTACGAGTTAATCAAAATTTACGCGAAGGAAGCAAAGTAACAGATATAATGAGGCAAGTTATATTATTCTAGAATTGTCAAAAGCAAACATTAAAGACCGCGTGTCCCGTAATGGCGTTTTGCCATTGCGCGTTCGTGCGTACTCCCCCTTATAATAATATCTTGACATTTAATATACGAGGTACAAGTCAGGACTAAGATTGGGAAACGGTAGGTTTAAACAGCAGTATGGGTAGTGAAACTGGACGATCGGAAAAGTCAAAGACTATAGACCCTGATATAATATGTCACTATAATCTGTGGGAAAAGCAGACGTTTGTAGCAAGACGTTTCATAGGTTGGGTTGGTTGGACTCAAGACATGGATCACTTGTATATAATATCTAATACTGGCTAATTTAGTTGAATGTATAAAGAATAATCAGCTTATTAAAATTTCTCTGCTGGATACAGACCTACCCTCGAAGAGAGATTGGGCCACGTGCACCATGTTGACCCGGTTGCGGGTTGGTGAATTCACCTAAGCCATTGAATTTCTTCTCCAGACGTATGCAAGTTTCCTCATAAGGTTTTCCTTCACCGAAAAGCCAGTGGAACGAAATCCATACATAAACTACAAAGAGCTCATTGGTACGGCCCGGGGATTTAAACCGACAACCTCACAATTCCAAGTCTAGCGGTCGTCCACGGAAGCTACCTCGGCTAAGCAGTCTTTTTATAAGACTACCACGGGTCGGTATAAATATGAGACGTATAAAACTGATTTACTACGGGGATAAATACTTTTTGTCTAGAGGTGCATAAGATTCTATTGAAGGTTTAATTCAAGTTAATTTCAGCATTAGATAGAGTGTTGCATTGCAAAAACCTTATCATGTTTTTTGTTGCAAACCTTTGTTTTGTGTTCTTCGACGCTCAGACGTATCCTGTGGGTTTTCTCCCATCAGTCGAAGGGGTTCTTCAGGCAAAGAAGTAAGAGAATCTACAAACATTTTTGTTGTCATTTGCTTCGTATCTTCAGGAGTCCTTCCTCACTGAAGAACGCCGGTGGAACATAATAACTTGTTAAATATGATGTGGCTTATCATTTTGTGTGGGATATCACAATATTTTACACATCTTTTTATAAAACTTTCGTTTTAGAATCCTTTATGATTTTGTTTACATATCGCTTGACAGTATGACGTTTGAGACGTTGACATTGACATTTCGTAGATTCCTGTAATTTTTTCATTGAGAACAGAATTCATTAGGTCTTTCCACACGTTGCCAACGCGGACAGCGTGTAAACAGCCCTTTATTGATTTATCGATTCAGAAAGAAAAGTTTTGTTTGTTTTTACGCCGGCAAGTCCTGGCAACATCCTTTTTAACTTTGGTTTTTGATGGAGTAAGCGGGCGAATAATCCGCTCCTGTGAATTAAATACCACACCGCAGAATAGTAAGTTATTTTACTTGGTTTTCAACCTGATTCGTTGCCCGCTGGAGATTGAAGCGAGGATTATCATTTTCACTGATTTCCACAGTACTTGGGATGTTTATCGGGCAGAGGATGATAGCATGGCGACCAACAATTCCATGAGGTCCAAAGCGGTGGATTGGTAAGAAACCCATCTCGTCTTGTTTCCAAATCCACGTACCTAAATTATAGTAGAATTAGAAGTAACGCCGTTGTCGCAATAACATTTAGAAGCAGAAATATGTCTTGGTGAAGCTCAATTAATCAATATTAATGCCACGCGCATTTGGTATGTCAATTTTCTCTTAATTTTCTCACGTCAGTCAAGTGTCTACAACGAAGAAAGAACCTAGAATGTTTTTGAACTTTAACTAGAAATTATGTGATCAAGAATTGTAAATTTAACTTCAACGAGCAGAACTGGCCCTTCTGTCTCTATCCTTTGGTGTAACTTTAAAACTTAGAACTACAATGTTAAAGGTTTAACTTATCTATACTTAACCTAGTACCTAAGTACTTAATTTTACATTGTTTAACAAATGTACTAACATAATGGAAATATCTTAAAGAATGTACCTATAACTAACAGAACCGTCATTGATGTACAATGGTAAGAAATTGAAGAACATATTTTACAATACATAAGATTTGGACGCTAATTCCTTGTCTCATTTCCCAGCATTATCGTGCTGGTGGCGCCCCTGTTAGAATTAGTTATCTCAGATAGGTAGCTCTAACCCCATCTCACCCGCCAGAGGCAGGCCCGCAGAGCGCACACAGAACCCACTACCCCTCGAGCTAGCCGTTCACCACACCGGTGACCCGGTAAGGTAGCAAGAGCCATCGGTTAATTTTGCGCAAGGGTCGCATTACTTACGGTAAAGTAAAGTTTAAAATAAAGCCATATCAAGCCTAGATAGGTACTTATAGCTCTTGAAAACCCAACAATGATGTGTTATTTGTAAGTATGTTTTTTACGAAAAAATTCTCATATAAATGATTTTTTTGTCAAAATAGGTTGCTTGTGACCATAATGATGTTAAGCTCCTTCTAGATAAGTACGCTTATCTAGAATGAGGTTATTTACTCTGGATTTGAAGACCCCCATGTTGTATTTTACGGGGAAAGCACACTTTGGCAGAGTATTACGTCCTCGTAATGCGAAATGTTTCAGTGTCATAATATTAAATACGGAAAATACTCAATATATAGCGTTGAAGTATTAATTAATAATAATTATTTTCGACGTTACCAGCCTTCACATTTAATAAACATGTACCTACAATAAATTTAAAACAATTACCTTAAAAGAATTACAACCCTTGTGGCCTTACGATTTATTATCATTGCTCTAAGCAATTTGACGATCATTAAAAATACATACATTCATACATTCAGTTTTTAATCTCCGATGCAAACCTATAACACCTGTTCGTTTAACGTAATATGTAAGTATCTAATGTAGATTTATATTTAGATTCCGAGTTTTATTGCTCCAAACTAACTAAAACTGTATAAAGAACTAAAACTGTTTTATTACGAAAACTGACGTGGTTTTGACACATTTTTGTTTTATTTATACGGGAATACTCACGTTTAACCCGCCCCTACCCCCTCGCCCGCAGAGCAACCGCTGTAATCGCGCGCGCGACGCGCAGCGGCCCGCAGCGCTAAGCAGGACGCAGCTGCACGCGAGTCGGGCTCTGTTTTCACTCTTTGAAAAAGGTCACCGGATGTGATCGAAACTATAGTCGGAGTATCCGATTTAATTAAACGTGAGTATTCCCGTATAAATAAAACAAAAACTAAAACTGTAACCGTAACTGTGTGTGTGTGTGTGTGTGTGCGTGCGTGTGTGTGTGTGTGTGTGTGTGTGTGTGTGTGTGGTTAACTGTATAAAGGTGGTATCTAACTTCTCACCCTAAAAGCATACCTCCATACCTTCTCCGTTCTTTCATGGGCAAAATACTTCAAAGATTATGACAAAGATTTGTAATGTTATGTAAAAAAATAATTCCGGACTGGATTTTAAGTACAGAAAAATTATAAGGGACTTCGGCCCATACTGGGGTTCCAAATCTATATTGAGTCAAAGCAAAGATTGGGGAGAGAGTCTTTGAAGTCTTTGCCTTGTGTCTTCCATTAATTTAGCTAAACGACTTTGTACCCTATTATTTGTGTAATAAAGCCAATTTTAATGCTAGGAGGTGTGGAAAGCCTAGCAATTCGTAACAGTTGAGTTGCTACGAAATAATCTGGTTTCTGTGGTGTGTGGGTAAAGAAAAGAATATGAAGATCTAACATGATCTGTGAAATTAGCAACGTGATTATTTAAACCATGCTTTTTTAATTACTGACAGATATTTTACAGAGTTATACGTGAAATGGAGGTTTATTCCGAACCTAACCCGAAAACCTAACCCGGTAGCTGGTTAGGTTAGGAAAAACAAAATGATGAATCTGGACGTCTAGACCGCTCGATGGTGTGGCCACGCATGAGACAGCTACATTACTGGAAATAAATCTTATACACAACATCTCACCATCATCAACTTTAATAGACAAACGTTTGCTAAAACTGCACTGCACTGCCCTGCACTTTTAAAACAATTTTCATCATCATAATTATCATCATCAGCCTGGAGACGTCCACAGCTGAACAAAGGCCTCCCCCTTAGACCGCTACACTGTACGACAACCTGCCATTTGCATCCACTGGTTGCCCGCGACTTTTACAATGTCGTCGGTCCACCTAGTGGAAGGTCTTCCTACGCTGCGTCTTCCGGTTCGCGGTCGCCATTCAAGAACCTTTCTTCCCCATCGGTTGTCAGTTCTTCGAGCGATGTGGCCTGCCCATTGCCACTTCAACTTGCATACCCTGCGAGCTATGTCGGTGACTCTGGTTCTTTGGCGAATATCCTCTTTCCGGATTAGCACCTAATAAAAATATGTATATATTTCTTGAAAATGGTCCGATCGCCTTGTGACAAAATGTCGTCAAACGGCCTACAAATGAAACTTGACAACCGTCACGTCAGGAGGGACAAAGTAGAAGTACTCATCAATGTTAACACAACCTATTAGTAGTACGGGGCCAACACTGAAATCGTAAATTAACTTAAAGGTAGATAACTATTGGTGGACATTTCAGTGCTATCTAGCCCCAAATTATACAAAGCTCAACGCTTTGATCAACGCCCTGTTTGCTCACCAACCAGATTTACACATAGGTACCTAATTTGCCGTTAAAGATAAATTATTCGTGGATATCGAGTGGCTATCGCTTTTGTAAGTTTAAATATCACAAACTTACTTAAATTTTATACGTATTTTAATTTACCTGGGAGCTCAAGTCTACCGCAAAAACGCATGGCCAATATTTAGTTTTTTAAATATGCGCACTAAAACACTGTTTTAAGCTAACACGGTAGTTTATTACAGTTCTATAATTATTTTCGGGATATATAACCCTAACTAAACCCAAGTCAATAGACTTAATTCAAATCAGACGTCACATAGCAATTCAAAATTCAAATTAAAAAAAAAACAATTAAATTTTTTCAAATTTTTTTTTTTGCATTACAATTGTGTGTATGGTACTTATTAATGTGACTGCTAAATTGATGATTTATAATATGAGTCTATGATACTTGAAATAAATGATTATTTAATTTTATAGCAGTTTTAAGCTGAAGCGACCATTGTTAAATCGACAGAGTTCTCTACAGTTTATTATGAGCCCAATGGCCGCCACAAATCGGCTGAAGTACAGCATTAAATTATGTAACAGGCCACAAACGCAGCCAAGAAGGTGAAATTGCGGTCACTGCGCCATCTTCAGGCAGTCTTACGAATTATTCAATGATGCGAGACTTTATGGTAAAGGTGCGTTCAAATAGACAATCTACGTTAACAACGGTTCAAGGGGCTTTTGAATTGGAAACTTCTATAAGTGCGAAAGTAAGTAGCTCTGCGAATTTGTCTCTTTCTGATCTTTACGAAATGCGAATGTGAAAGTGACATGACGATAAATAACGCTGGATTTACTTTACTTTCTTCGTTTTCTTAATTGGCATTTTGCATTTGGCATAGCACTTTATACATTCCGCCAGTTTCAATTATAGGCATTTTCAAGTTTTCAATAGCATGAGATCAATTAAAGTCTTGGAATCATAGTCACTTACACAAAATGAGTCGCAGTCAAGACAAAGTCACATGCAAGAAAAATTGTGGATGCATTACTAAAAGGGTGGATAAAAAAAATACACACACAAAATTAATATAATTATTTAGTAAAATGCTTTAAGTAATCGGTGTTCTATCACATATTATTATAATAATAAAATTATAATACATTTATAAAGCTGTTATTAAGCGTCTACTAGGTAAAACAGCTCCCAATATAAAACCTTTTCAGCTACATTCCCATTCTAGACTGTTCCCAATTTAACCCTTAACAAGACGAATGTACCTATTCGAAAGGTTTAGTGGCCGATAGACGTACAGTTTGGGTGTAAAACACAGCTTTTATTGACTCCTTAAATCTTTAGGAATATCCGAGGCCCGCAGGTGAGTGGGTTAATGTATAGACTACTTTGCCAAGGTCTCGCTTTCGACCCGATAAAGCTGAAATAAGATCTCGTTCTGAGGTCAGGGTCAGTTTTTATTTCTACTCGATAAAACATAGATAGAAATTCTTTATTGTATATCAGAAATAACAAGTAACTTAAAAAAAAAACAACCAACTTCATATTTATATGGGATCACCTCGGGAGTATACCCTTTCAAATAAAAAAATAATTTTCAAAATCGGTCCACAAATGACGGAAAATCGGTGTATGTATGTTACATTTAAAAAAAACATACATACTGTCGACTACTTTTACTGCTTTATGACTTAGACCTTGATTTTGACTTATTTTGTGAGACTGTGATCGACCAGTTACTATCGAAAACTTGAAAAAGTGCATTATATTCTGGCAAAACGCAAAAGGTGCAATGCCAAAAATAAAAAAAAAACTCGCTCGCTTTCACGAACACTAGGCGTCATTGCTGTAACCACCTGAACAAGATTGGCTCCGGAAGTCGGAGAAACCAACGGTCTACGTTGGCACTTCTTAAGGATCGACAAGTTGACGGCTCGAACTCATCAGTGGGCGCGGCTAAAAAGCATGCTCTCTTCATCAAACTAACTGTGGGAAAGGGAGAAAGAAAGATAAATGAGCCCGCAAATTTTTTTTGTCGACCTTTGGCTGCAGTAATGTGGTAGAATAAACTCTGAGTTAATTTATTCCAACTTAAGTTATTTGAAATGTTTATGGACTAAACTATGCCGTTTAATAAATTATTTTAGAGTTTTCGTATTCCTTATGTTATTTATTTACGTCCAATGTGGCGTTAAAATTGAGCTAAAATACAAGATGTTTCCTGGCTCATAACTTTCATGTTTATTAACTTTTTACTTTCGTAATAATTTACAATCCTAGATAATGAAGAGATTAATCGATATAATACTTAGTCTTGGACCTACAAAATCACATAGTGGAGTAGTAATACTACCGCGTTTCTATGGAGAAGTGACCAACTTGTCTACTCTTAAGAGGGAATCCGGTGAGCGATTCTACATACAAACATATTCCCCTATTTTCATCATGGATAATGCCACTAGAGCAATCATATTTTTTTATAAATTCTAGGTCTACCTGTGTATTTGTCATTTCCTTTTTTTTCAGCAAATAATTGCTACCCTTTAAATATTTTCATAGTAATCTTTAGAGGGTTATATTTTCTATAGCAATTAGTTTGGTTCGGTAACAAAAAGGTTCAACAACACTGAAGGGTATGTATGTACTCTTCATTATGAACAACTTTTACTATGGAGCTAAACCTGAAATCACGAAAAAAACACAGATGATCCATAAAAAAAGTTAATTGACCCTGGACTACAAATGTATGGAACAGCTGTTTTTTTACGCGATTTCAGGGCTGGTCGCATATTAAAAGTTGTTCATAATGATGAGTACATACATACTCTTCCGTGTTGTTGAACCTTTTTGTTACAAGAATATTAACCCTACTATTTTGCGAACCTAAGTAACAAATAGAGTTTGAATTTGATTCCGATGCAATCCATTGCTATAGAATTATATGCTTGGGGTGTACCAAGTCCCCCTTTCGACTTCATTGTACTCATCATTGTGAACAACTTTATTATGAAAACTGACGTGGTTTTGACACGTGAGTATTCCCGTATAAATAATACATAAATTGTGAACAACTTTTACTACGGGAACAACTCCGAAATTGTAAGTAAATCAGCTGTTCCATACATTTTCTATGAATACAGATAATAAAACGCCTCTAAATAATACAACAAATTGCAGCGATACCAGCAAGAAGCTAGTATACTATATGGTCTGGAAGAGTACGGAGAAAACGAAAATGATCTTTATGACCGGGTCGTAATGATTTTCCGAGATATAATGAGAGTAGATTTGACAGGATATATCAAAGAGCTAGCTCGAATTGGGAAAAGAGGAAATAGAAGGCCACTTATGCTGGAATTAATAAGCAAGAGAATGAACAACTTTCTTCTGAAGAATAGCCAATATTTTAAAAATTCAGGCTTAGCAGTCACAGAATATTTAAACGAAATAGATATCAGGAATAGGAAGAAGCTAAGAGATGTACTACTTAATGAAAGAAAAAATGGAAACTATGCTGTGATTCGAAACAATAAACTCTACATAAATGGAAAAGTGTACATAGAAAACGAAGAAAACGACGACTATGAAAAATTTAATGCAAAAATCCCTCAACCGCACGAAGTACAAGCAATACAGAGTAATGACACTCCATCACATACTGTACTATATGAAAATACAAACAGTGCTTATAACACTACCTACCTGACCCCACAAGAAAATGTGCAACCAGATACAAATAATTCATCCTTCATAACACAAACGCCAAGAAAGCCAAAAAATCAGCACACAAAAAAGCCATTTCGTGGAAGATTTTGAATTAATATACCAAAACGCACAGTGTATAAAAAACAAAACACACTTATTGGAAAATGTTCTTGACGAGAATAACTCTATACAAGCCGTTTGTTTAACAGAAACGTGGATCACCCAACAACAAAAAAGTCTGATACAGATACATGATTTCACTTTCGCTACAGGATACTACAGAAAAGAACGTAAACACGGTGGCGTTGCTATTTTACTGCGAAATAATATCAAATTTAAAGAAAGACTCGATGTAATGAATTTATCCGTTGAATTTACTGTCGAATCTTGTGCTGTTGAAATACCAGAAGAAAACCTTTTACTGATTACAATATATCGTAACGATCGTGAGATTGAAACATTTTATTACTTTTTGAATAAACTACTAACAAAATTAAAATTAGAAGCAAAAAAACACATTATTATAGGCGGAGACTTTAATTTAGATAGAAATAAAAGATCAAGTGACTATTTACGATTGCAAAATATTATGCTTGAAAATAATTTCTACCAAAAAATTACTCTTCCAACTAGAGAAACCGTCAATACGGCCACATATTTAGACCTGCTATTTACAAACCATTATCAAAATTCTAATACTAATTCTAATACTGTGGTTAAAGACTATGGTCTTTCCGACCATAAAGCACTAAATTGCAAATTTAAATCAATAATAGCAAACAAAAACGATAATAACAGAAATGAATTTATAAGAAAAAGAGTTTTCACTACATCGAACGTTAATAAATTCAAAAATGCGCTAACACAAGTAGATTGGAATAACATAATAAATAAAGACTATCATAAAAATAAAAATTACAACAATTTCGACGATAAAATAAGAGAATTATTAAACACTTACATACCTTACAAAATAATACCCTTGAAACCGAAATTAAAACAAGATTGGCTCACAGTAGGAATAAAAAAGGCATGTAAACAAAAGAGAGTCCTAAAAACCCTAATTAATGAATCAAACGACAAAATTTAAAAAAAGTATCACACACTATTTAAAAAAATATTAAAAAATAGCGTTAAGATTTCAAAAAAAAATTGCTTTACAAAAAGAATGGAAAAAGCCAAGAATAAAACCAAAACAATGTGGAAAATAATTAATGAGATCACAAATAAACAATCTGTCAGAAAAAAACCAGACATAACACTTAAAATTAATGACTCTACCATAAGTGATCCAGTTACTGTTGCGGACCATTTCAATGAATATTTTGCTTCAATTGGCAAAACAAGCTCTACAAATTTAAACGCTAGCAGTTTAAACGCTAGCAGTTTAAACGCTAGCAGTTTAAACGCTAGCAGTTTAAATAATAATCAAAATAATGTAACTAACTCTATGTATTTGGCTCCAGTCACAGAAAATGAAGTTACCAAAACTATAAAAAAACTTGCAAACAAACATAGTAGTGGCATAGATGACATTCCCTCCTCACTTATAAAAACATGCATAACTGAACTGACACCTCCTTTAACTAAACTAATCAACCAATCAATAGAACAAGAATGTTTCCCAGAAAAAATTAAAATAGCAAAAGTGAGACCTGTTTTAAAAAAGTCTGGAAAAGCAACTGATATGTATAGCTACAGACCCATTGCGTTACTACCCTCTATTTCAAAAGTATTCGAAAGTATAATGTCCAATCGAATATACGCCTTTTTAGAAAAACATAAACTACTAAATGAAAATCAATTTGGCTTTAGGAAAAGATCCTCTACCAGTCTCGCAATTTATAAATACGTCTTAAACATCTTAAACTATATCAAGGATAAGCATCATGCGGTCGGCCTTCTGCTGGATATGAAAAAAGCGTACGATAAAGTGTCACATAACATATTATTATCAAAACTAAGTGATATAGGAATAAGAGGAAAACCTCTGAACTGGTTAAGGTCCTATCTATCGAACAGAAAACAACTCGTAGAAATAGATTTTTCTTCTCAAGAAAATTCCATGAAGCAAAATGTACTTTCAGAATTACTTACATTAAACTGTTCAATTCCACAAGGTAGTGTACTAGGATGCGTTTTGTTCCTAATTTATATAAACAGTCTGCCAAAACTATTTGATAACCCCTGTGTGCTATTCGCTGTTGACGTATCCTTACTCTTCAAATGCTCACCTGACACAAATACATTACACCAAATTAAGGACACATTTACACACGTCTAATCATGGTTAGAAGCACACAACCTAGAGATGAATACAAATAAATCAAAGATAATACAATTCCACCCATATCAGAAAACTCCCCTAAACCTTGCCGCCATCTCTAAGTCAATAAATATCGATGAAATATATAGTTACACTCTCTTGGGTGTTGATATCGATTCGTTTCTCAACTTTAAAACCCATATCGAAAAAAAAAAATCAAAATTGTCACAGTTTGTCTACGCTTTATCGGTTTTAAAAGCGAATACTAATATAAATACAGCTATGACCACTTACTATGCATATGCCTTTGCCTGGTTAAGATATGGTATTATTATATGGGGTAATAGTACAGACGCCAAGGACCTCTATATCATGCAAAAAAAATGTATCCGTATACTGGTTAATATCCGGCAATGCGATAGCTGTAAATCTCACTTTTTAAAACAAAAAATTCTGTCTTTACCATGTATATATATCCTAGAAGCAGCTCTGTTCGTAAAAAAACACCCAAGCCTATTTACTTTCAATAAAAATCCCCGAAGACAAAACCAACTCGCAGCACCGGAACCGAAATTAGAAATAGTCAGGAAGGGACCAGAGTATATGCTAATCAAAATATATAATGCACTTCCAAATAACATAAAAAATGAGCCTAATGAAAAAAAAAACCAAAGTAAACTTAAAAAATTACTTATAAATAAATGTTACTACAGTATAGATGAGTTTTTAGAGGATAACAAATATGTTTCAAACTCACGACACTAATCTTCGTCCTGATGTGTAATATTAATGCGACGCCCTTACAGGGTATGTACTTAGTATAGTCCTACTTTTGTGTTTACATTATGTAGATTTTAATGCTTTGTACATGTGCATTTAAATAAATAAATAAATAAATAGCCAATTAGTTGATACATTTTTCGTGATTTCATGGTCGGCCCCATAGTAGAAATTGTTCACGTGAGTACAACAGCCCCCTTTCAGCTTGGTACACCCTAACTTTTTACATACTAGAGGTCTCCCGCGTACACGAAGAAATTCGGACCGCTCCCAAAATTCATCACGTTTTTTTACCCAATATAGATTAAGATATTACAAGTTATCACTAGTTACAATTCATTTGCTGAAATGCCGCACGTAAATACAATTCCGAAAGTAATCAGCATCAGTGCGAGCGAAAATTCTAGAACAATTCCAAAATGCTTTCACATTCACATATTTCTTTCTCTAAGTTGAAGCTTAATCAGATTCTCTCGTCTGTCAATGAGCCCTGAAATGTAATCAAAGTTGACCTTACCAAATCCATCTTATCAGCTGAAATTGAGAAACTTTTTAAACATTTTTTTGTTTAAAAAATGCTGTTTGCTATTCTCTTAATTGCCTACCAAGATTCTTGTTTTATTTTCCAATAAAAAATATTTTTCATTATTAGTTTTTATTATGTTTAGGAAAAGTTTTATGAGATTTTGATGCTTAAAAGTTGTATCATTATAAAAATATTTAGCAAGTTAAAGTAAATTAATCAGCAAAATATTGTATGAATAAGATATAGTACAATGTGTAACAAAAAGGTTCAACAATACTGAAGGCTTCATCGCAAAAAAAAACTTCAATCTCATACTTTTTGTATGGAACAGCAGATTTTTACGCGATTTCAAGGTTGGCGTCATAGTAAACTGTGTTCATAATGATGAGTATATACATACCCTTCAGTATTGTTGCACCTTTTCGTAACATATTGTACAGATAGATATTTATTGAAATTATATTATAATTTATTAAGTTAAGTTTTCTATCCCGGCTAACGCTCTGATTTCCCGGAGTTAACATTAAAGTATTCATGATTCTTTTGTTAAAAGATATTATCCCTGTCGCCATAAAATAATACATGAAAGCACATAATAACGTTCGTTATTTATCAGCCTGATAGGTATACAATGTGTAACAAAAAGGTTCAACAATACTGAATGGTATGTATCTAAACCAATATTATAAAAGTTATAAATTAGAAAAAAGAGAGTGTTTTTTTTTAAAAAAGAGTTTTGAGTTATAAATTGAGCTATGTAATTAATTCTCTAAGACAAAATAAACAAAAAAAAAAAGAGGAAAGATTTGTAATTTTGTATGTTTGTAACGGATAAACTCAAAAACTACTGGACCGATTACAAAAATTATTTCACCATTAGAGTGCTATATTACCCTTGATTATATTATTAAGCTATATTTATTTCTAGAAAAAATATAGGATCTCTAGTAAAACTTCAATAATGTATCCCAAGGTGTATTTTTATTGCCATAAAAATGTCTTTCATCGCATGCGCTGCGGAAACTATTGAAGATAGAACAAAAAATGTTGTACAGTATTAAAGAACACATCAATATCTATAAAAAAAATTGCAATACCATATTTCCAACTGTTGTAATTATGTTACTATATCGACTTTTTTACATCTTAAAAGTTGATAGTAATGCCGACCAAAATCAGACCACCTTATATGAACCCTTATCCAAATAAATCATTTAGTATTCAAGACTGTTTATCTTCGAAAACAGATCTAATGAGAAAATTAAATTTCACTAGATCCATCGTGGATCTGGCCCCTGTATCTACTGAGATTGATCCCTGTTTCAATACCTGTATATTACTTTTTGAATTATTCAAATCAAACATTCCATACAAATGATATTACGAATTTAACAATGTCAATCTAAACAAAATACTAATAGAAAAGTAAACGCTTCCGCGCCGCGCGCTTCTGTGTCTGTGCCTTGGCCGTTTACACCACAGAATAATTTGTAGTTACACCCAGTGCAGCAGGCAACGCGGCGAGGGAGAGGGCAGCGAGGTGCGGGAGAAGGGCATGCACATCTAATTCGAGAACACTGCGCGCGAGAATGACGTAAATCCTCCAACCTGCGCGCGGTCGGCTCCCAAAGCAGCGGACGCAACCGACATTGAATATTTTGACTTTTTTCATAGCACATTTTTTCCAGTTTAAAAGTCATTTTCAGAACCAATACATTAATTAATTAATAATAATTAATGAAATAAAATAAATAATTTAAGTTTGCATGTGGTCTGCTGTTAAGACGTAGATGCTCACTAAGAATTTATTTTGTCAAATTCCTCCTAAGGGGGTAAAATAGAGTGTGCAAATGTGTGTGGGATAAAACTTTTTTCGATTTTAGTGCGATAAATTTTCGTACACATATTTTAGGCAGGGTCACACAACAGGCAATGGAGAGAGCTATGTTCGGAGTTACTTTGCGCGATAGAATCCGGAACGAGGATATTCGCCAGAGAACCAAGGTTACCGACATAGCTCGCAAGGTTTGCAAGTTGAAGTGGCAATGGGCAGGCCACATCACTCAAAGAACTGACAACCGATGGGGAAGAAAGGTTCTTGAGTGGCGACCGCGAACCGAAAGACGCAGCGTAGGAAGGCCTCCCACTAGGTGGACCGATGATATTGTAAAAGTCGCGGGCAACCGGTGGATGCAAATTACAGTTTGTCGTACAGTGTGGCGGTCTAAGGGGGACTTTTCGAACTTACATAACCATAGAAATCCTTCTTCACGGATCCTCGAACCATGTTTTTTTACTGAAATGTACCAATTTTACAAAATCCAGAAAGAAAATCAAACAGTACCTACAATTCACATTCAGTCTCCCTTGCATAGGTAATATTTAACTCCCAAAACTTGATGACGTCACTGCCTAATTGCGTAGCCAAATGACGTCATCAGAAAACTGGCCACAACATAGTTAAACATATCCCAAACAAACTAAACATTGAGCCCGCACAAATTGTTAGTTATATCAACATTTAATATAAAGACAGTAACTAATATTAACTGAAAATAATATTTTGAAACTGCGTATGGAAAGTTCTTTGATCTAAAATTATCTGCTCGGGATGATTTAAAGTGGTGAATATGGAGAGGGAAATAATTAGTAATTAACCCAGAGGTATGAAAGATACGAGAATTTTGGAGCGGAATTTCTTCCGCACTCGGACGAAGTCACGAGGGAAGTTTTATCATAATTTAAGCACAGATAATATAAATATTTCAGTAAATTTTACTACTAAATAATGAATACTAAATTAAGAACCGAAGCTTTTCACTATAATAATAATAGCTATTCATAATATTTTAATTGTTCAGATCGTTTGGGCGCCATAATGTAAAATTTTATATTGGCGCCCAAAATGGGACAATTTTAAAATAAAACCAATACAATATAGTATTGCTTTTTCTACAAAACCGTAATAATTACCTTTGTAGTGTAAGTATAAACTGTGGGAATTATCATGAATAGTTAGATGTTCAATTCAAATTGAGACTTTATATGATCTCAACTTCCCACAAAATTATCTCAAAAACAATGAACTGACGTGGTTTTGATACATTTTTGTTTTGTGTATACGGGATTGATTATTATTGATTATTATACTCACATAATTAAGGTAAAATTGCTCGGGGTGATTTAAAGTGGTGAATTTTGAAAGCGAGCCTAATTTCTTCCTTACGCGGACACGTACAATTTTCCGACATAGAACCGTACTCGCGCTGAATTGTTAATTTATATTATGAGAAATCTTTGTTCGTGATCTTGTTAATACGCCATGTTACCATTTATTTTCCGTGAGTGAGAATCTTAGCAACTGTCTAAAAGTCTAGCGTAGTAATATGCTAAAACCCAAACTATTCTGTAGGTACGTCTAAATATCAGCCCCGGGGAAACTACACGTCTAATCAGAAGATAAATTTGTTAGACAAGTACCGTCGGAGGCAGAAATCACCACCGATGGTGGTTTTTGGTAAGTACTAGTAAAGTTTGTGTTTATAATTTTAAGTAAATTAATATTCTACGCTAGCTTTCGTACTAGGTAATCTGATACCCTTTAGAGCCTACTTTTATGATTAGATTTTGAAGGGAGTTTACAATATGCCTATTTATAAGATACTTATATCTATTACTATACCCAGCTTAAATAAAAATAAAAGCATTTAATTTTGCTAAAATATAGGTTTATTCCACTTTGTTCACCTGGGTGAATAAGTCTTCATTTCACCTCGGACTCATTGCACCTAGGTGATATCACCTGGGTGATATGTTTCGACATTATTGGTGTCCTTTGTTCACCTTGGAATTAAAGCACCCAGGTGAACAGGGGCGACTTTTTCTATTAATCTTGTGGAATTTAATCACCCACATACAACATGTATTAAAACTTTCAAATCAAATCCAACTTTACTTTTAAATCAAAACCAAAATATAAGCCGTGGTAGCCTAAAGATTACAAGTTAAGCGATCTAAACTCGTGACTATGGTAATTACATTCGTCTACTCGTTTGTAAAAACCAACTTACCGCACTAGTATCATAATAGTACATTATGGTACGAGTGTGCTATGTTGGTCATTACACTAGAGGCGGTATTATGCGCGCAAGCCGCAGGCGAGCGCGATAAGGAAGCCGAGAGCGTAATGATTAATAGCATAAGAGTTCCATACGACTGTTTTCATCACACTTGCGAGGAAAAAACAAACTATTTTTGATAATAATCATCAACCACACAGCGATAACGTCAACAAACATTTGCGGAAAATGGCGCCCAAACCAGCAATGCCCGCGCAGGTTGACATTTACTTCAGCGGCATAAGAACTCTTTCTTGGTATTACAAAAAAACTGTAAGTATTACCCGGCTATATTAAGAGTCCTTCGTACACGTACGTCTAATTGCAGTCACGTACAAACTTGACTTTACCGGGTTATACCTATTATAGTACAAGTGCCGTAATGTAAAGTAAAAAGCACGCGTGTGTAATAGCTTGGATTATGAGCCTAAAACCGATGCAATAAGATCCACTTTACGAGCAAGTGTGATGAAAATGACTATTTTAATTGCCTGTCAGAAAATCGCCCATTACTTTCGTACAAATATTATTTCTTATTATTCGTTTTGGCGCAAAATTCAACGTCATTAGGTAAGTCAGTATTTATCCTCACGTACAATTGATACGATACACATAATTATATTTATCCCATGTTATTCTGCACTATCACGCGGAAATGCCACGAACATGATACGGGTAACGGATGGCGTAGCAGATACAATTCTCGAATGTCAACAAGACAAAGGTATCATGCTCGTACTCTTAGCGTATATCACTGCATTGTGTATTTGAAGATAGAACTTACATTTGTACGGTATAAAATTCGAAAGATTTGAATCAAATTTGGTTTCGTAGCATCCCAGACATCGAACGTCTGGGATGCGATTGCATTCGAATCTTTATTGAATAACTACAATTACATTTTAAGCGTTATTAAAAACTTTCGATAAGTCTTTACATTCTAAAATTATTGATATTGGTTACGTTAAACGATGTAATAAGTCCAAAGGATCTCCCAAAGGATATGTCATCATTGTGATTGTGAAACACTTTTGTGGTCCCTTGGCTACAGAAATTAAAAAAAACCTTTTCATTCCCATAAATACCTTTTGTAATTGCGATAAAAGAAACGGCTATTCTAAAAAGTTAATTCTACGCAAGTGAAGCTGCGTGTTCACTGCGTCGGACCGATTCCGACGGAGTATCGGAATTTATAAAATGCCGATAGGGTGCGTCTACTGCATTCGGATTTTGCATCGGCATTATCGACATCCCAATGGCACGTTCGCTACGGATGATGTCATCGGCAGAAATACCGGTACCCGGCACGGATTTGCTGATCCAATGCACGCAGTCCCAAATAAATCAATACAATGCAATCAATCCGTCCGCTCCGTCCGCTTCGATGCCGACGCAATGGACACGCAGCTTTAAGTACACTTTCAATGGATCAGCTCGTTTTTCTTTGGCGACTTCAGCGTTGCTTTTCTCCTAGTATAATAATGAAAAGCATAAGTACAACAAATTACAAGACTACTTAAATGTATGACTACTTTAATTGTATGCAGACAGAAAAGCGAAAGCCCTACTTCTTAGGTAGAACGGCTGTCAAAACAATGTTGTAAAGCAATTGTATGGTAAAGCCCTACTTCTTAGGCAGAACGGCTGTCAAAACAATGTTGTAAAACAATTGTATGGAAAACCGCTGTCGCCAGTTTCACACGAAATTGCATAGAAACTACGACGAAAAAATGCCAATCATTGCTCGCGCATTTGAAATCAAACGTTCGAAATGCCATTTTGCAACAGATTAAAATTAATCTAATTTGATGCAATGTGGTTTGGTTTCATACGCGTCTATTTAAATTGTCTTTTTGAGTATTCTCATTTTAAAAACATGTATATTGGAAGAATTGTCATTAAGTCTAAATCAGAGAAATTTACTAGGTCTAAATAGACTTAATGCCGGCTAGTGCGGCCCGTTACATTTCCGTCCATGATCCAGACCGATGAAAGTCTAGAGACAATCCAAGTGCTCAAACCTACCAGTCGGCAGCGTACCCAGCATGCTGGCGGCATTGCCACGCTGAATGGCAATGCTTATGCGTTGAGCCAAATAAGCGCCAGCATTTATCTCCTAGTTAAAGTTATTAAATACATGAATACAATTAACTTCTTACAGTTTAGTAATATCATTCTGCGTCACTCCATATTGACGAACCCCTTTGTCTCTAGTAAAGCAACTCCCTATATCATAATTATGTGGTCCTTTAGTTCCTCTCACACTTTGAGCCCACCTATTTGATCATCCATATTCCAAATTAACTCACGTGTTAATTAATTAAGGCATCGGGTCAACACGGTGAAGATGCGAGAGGCCTGATACTGACGTAGTGTAAACTCATACGTTACACAGTACACACTCATCACACTTTAAAGGCGGAGACTGACTAACAACGTTGGCTTATAATGTATCGGGGTTTGGCACCACCGCGCACCGGCGTGGTACGCGCTGTGCTGTGCATAACTGCAGGTCAAAAACGTCATAATCAGCCTTTTTTTATTGGCCACTGCTGGACTTAGGCCTACCCTTAAAGGGCGAATGGGCCATATTCACCACGCTGGCCCAGTTGCAGGTTGGTGAATTTACATACGCCTTTGATTTACATACGTATGCAGGTTTTCTCACTATGTTTCATTCACTGAAAAGCCTGTAGCCTGAGTACATAAACTCCAAAGAGCTCATTGGTACGGGCCTGGGTTTGAACCCGCAACCTCACGATTACAAGTCTAGCGGTCTCCTGATTAGGCTACCACGGCTTCATTCTTTCGTCCAAAACGTTAGCTTACGAATATTCAAGGAGCCGGCTACGGTACTAGTGAAATGACGCGATAGCTGGAGACGTCAAGATCAAAATAATGGAGGAGTTCGTGGTTCGGCTGGCACGCGGTATGTAAGACCGCGCTGACAACGGGCCTCACCCCCACTTTTTTTGCCAATAGAAGGTGGTGGAAGACTAGATGATGTTGGTATCTAGTTTTAGTGTTACAGTTGATTAAAAATGTCAGTGCAGCAAGCTGAGCCACTCCGCCGCTAGTTACAATATACATAAGGATTATATGCTGTCTATTTTACATTACTAAGGCAAAGACTGGCTTGTATTGTTTGTTTGTAAAGTATGATTGGAAGCGAGCTTGTAACGGAACGCTTTGAGGACATGGCTGAAGCGCGCTCCATTTCTTGTCTTGTTATATGTATAACGGCGAAACTGTAACCTATAATCAAAAGTAGAGTAGAAAAACAATCCCTACTTAGCCGACCACATTACATATAATTATATAGAACAGAACAGTTTATTTCACAGCGCCATCTAGCCAAATATTTAGCAAAGCTCAGGCACTAAAGTAAGCTGTACTATAGGAACCAGTTATCTGTTAAAATTATTATTATATATTTTTTTGTAAATTCAACACTCAGATACAGAAAAAAACATCTATCTATGTTCATCACATAAATTTTGGTTCTGTGTAGGAATCGAAACCACTACACTGTCAGGCTTTTAGAATTCTGTAGCTAAGAAAAAACAGTTAGATGTTCCGGAAAATTCATCAAATTAACATTTTGTTTTATTTATACGGGAATACTCACGTTTAATTAAATAGGATACTCCGACTATAGTTTCGATCACATCCGGTTACCCCTTTCAAAGAGTGAAAACAGAGCCCGACGCGCGTGCGGCTGCGTCCTCCTTTGGCACAAAATGTGTCAAAACCACGTCAGTTTTCATAATTATTATCAGCCAGAGGACGTCAACTACTGGACGAAGGCCGCTCCCTTAATAGGGAAGGGTTGCGATAATCCCGACGCTTGACAGGCGGCTTGGGGATCGCATAGTGTTACCACTGTTAAGTAAGAGGACGCTGCTGCCCATCCTCCGGTGGTTTTGGATGCAGTTTTAGGACATACCTAGGTATCTGTACTGTATACCCAGTTTTCATAATAAAATCATCAAATTAACATTTTTAGAATTCCGTAGTTAAGAAACAATAGTCAGATTTTCCGGAAACTCATCAACTGACTATCTACTGCATGTTGTCAAGTAATAAGCTGTGTATACATTTTTAGGAATATAGTTTGGATCGAAATTGTATAAAGTAAATTTTCTAAATTTATTATTGACTGTATTCTGTTTTGTGTACCAATAAACTAAATAAATAAATAAATTCAAATATGGTTATAGTTATAAGTAAGTAACTACAACCATTTAAATAGATAATATACCTATCTTGAAGTTGAAATACTGTCTCTATATTAAACTGTCTCTCTTGCGGTCAAATGCCAAAACGGGCTGGCTTGTGTACCGTTATCGGTCGAAATTTTAGTGTAATCAATTTGAATGGATGGCGTTAATGAAATAGTTTGAGGTTTAACGCTACCTGCCATTGAATTGATCCCTTTAACTCGAGCGAGATAACGAATTGATAGTTAACCGATCACGAGACCTCAGAATTGAGGCCAGATCATGATTGGAAAGGATACGTGAGTGCCTAAGTCTAGTTAGCAAAGCTGCGTAAAGAAATTAAATTACTACAAAGGAAAGAACAAATAGACGTTGAACGTAACCACGATAAGTACCTACCTAATATAAAAATTAGTTACGCTGTGCTCTGCGATTAAACCAGTCATAAACTAAACCCAATACAAACGTAAACTACGAGTTATATTTCAGTCCTAACGTTAATCTTCTACGGGGCATTTTATGAGCAAAAAACCCAGCGTGTTTGGTTAAAATAATCCAGCTACTGGAAGCAGTAAATGGATTTGTAAGACTCAAGCGGCAGTTCTAAGAAATGTTTTAGAAATAACTCGTAGACATTGAACATAAGATTTTTAAAAGAATTTAGGTATATACAAAAAAAATAGTTCTATAGTTTAACTTATTAGATTAATTCGATTTGGCCAAATCTGCTAATGGCAATAGCCGTTTAAAAAAGTTGTAATTATGGTCCTAAAAAAGATTTATAACCTAACACATTCCGTTTAGTAACTGGTGTTTGGACAGCATTCAGTCAGGATAAGTTACGTGTTTACTTTTCGTGCGTGACTTGACATACACGATTAATTTTATCGGGAACAATTTGTGATTTTGAGAAAAGGTTTATTTTAAGAGTTAACTGGTCTGTGACTTTTATTTCTAGTTAAAATTTATCGTTGGCTGCCAAGAACAAGACAAGAGAGTTGTAAAGGGATAGACTGATTTATTTTCTGCTTCCTAGCATCTTCCTAATCATCAATATTACAGTCGCGTTACTGAGTTCATACGTTTAGTTTAGTCCAGTGACTTGTTCCACTAACTGGATTGATACAAATACGCATTGTCCGATACAGTCCAGTAATCCGTTCAATTGAAATATTTTACGCAGAAGTATTATCGGGAGGCAGTGTAAATTGAAATATCTCTTTTAACGGTATGTAGTCGTGTGATCAGTTTCTGACCGATGTTTTTAGAGGACCAATCATCGAATAGTGTATCAAACTATTTCAGTTTCTTTTGGATTCTAGTTTTATCGACAAAAATAAAATATGAGTTTATTGGATTTAGTAAAATAATAAAAATAGGTAGGTATTTGAATCATAAACTTGCGTATCATATACTAACGTACGATACGGTAGCGCTTCTGGGAACAACCTAATAAATGGTTACGCCGGTAGTATAAGCCCAAAGGAGCCCAAAGGAGGTCATTAGAAATAAGGAAGAAGATCAAGAAGGATAAGTCTTAGCTACTTACCAATGTGACTACCTCTTTGCTACGATAACACTATGTTTTTCCATACATTTCAAGGTTAATTAGATTATACAAGATTTATATCGTTGAAACCAATAGCTTTGATGAAGAACTAAGTAAATATAATATGTTTATTGAAAAAAATAATTTAAATCGGTTATTAATGTTCAGATAAATATAAGCGTTTAAAGTTTTTGGTAGAGAAAAACCTTTTCCCACAAAACAAAAAATTACATCACGCTTCTGTGCGCCATACTTGTCAGAATATAATTTATATGGCGTACAGAGAAGTGACGTCGTATTCTCCTCTCTGTCTAGCTTGATATTAAAATGCTTATAAGTTGCTTATTTTTGATCAGATTTTCATTTTGTTTTCATTAATCAGCTATGGGCTACATTCTAATAGGACAATAAAAAAACCAGTCATCTAGCCTATTATATTTTCTATGACATTTTATTTCGAGATTTTAGGGTTGGTCTCTTTGTAAAGTTGTCCACAATGTCGAGTATTATGACCTCCTTTCAGGTTAATGCTGTCGTTTTGTATAATACCGTATTATTAGTGTTAGCTTTAAAAATGTCCTTTTTTTATTTCCCTCGTTTTGTTTCAAAAGACAGATGAAATATACTTGAAATATTTCCACAAAGCGTTGGATAGTAAATGATTTTCGTCGGTCACTGCTATCAATCTGGATATTAAGTATAGGTTCCTAGATTATTCCAGCTCTTATTCGTAGCGGCTATTCGTAGCTCTTATTCGTATCGTTATATAGTTAAAAAATACCTTTTTTTTTAATTTTCCCCCGTTCTGTTTCAAAAGACAGATGAAATGTACTTGGAATATTTCCACAAAGCGTTGGATAGGAAATGATTTTCGTCGGTCACTACTATCAATCTGGATTTTAAGAATAGTGACCTAGATTATTCCAGCTCTTATTCGAAGCGGCTGCTAGATTGTGAGTCACCCAATGAAATAAAAAGCGAAGCTATTTTTCGGCAACAATGGTATTTTAAACTGAACTAATTTCAGGAAGTGAAAGTGAATAATATCTTTGTACGAAAATCGGCAATTATAAAAATACGTTGGTGCTGCCATCTGTGTAGGTTAGTGCGCTTTACGGTATAGTGTACTAGCTGACCCGCCCCGGCTTCGCCCGCAGAAACCAAATTTTGACCAAATAAAAAAAAAGGGAGGAACAATTCGACACTATTATGTCAAATTACTGGAATTGCAATATATTCACGTATGTTTGAACTAAAGATAGATAGACCTTAAATAGAGATGATAAAATTTATCATAATGTTTTTTGATTGGAGTAACAATTATAAATCTGCTTGTCGATAAGGCTTTCGCTTCTTTATATATATATGTCGCAATCGAGTCGTATCCGGGACGCCAGCGCCACCTGGTGGCACTCGATGGAGTCGGTGACGTGCGCGCCGTCGATCGGCGACTTCACTTTCCCTTGCCTGTGAAGATTATAATTAGAAGATTGATTGTACGAGCTTGTTTTATTCTCATCCGACACTACCCACCGACGACGCCCACTGCTACAAGGATCAAAGATGAGTGCTGATGATGATGGCGAAAGGACCGTCATATAGATATATATCTTGTGCATAGTCGTCCTTGATATATATATAGACTACATGAACGGGTATATTGCAGAGTTGGTTATATAGATATATTTAATGAAAATTCTAGTAAACCTTCCAAGATGTGAGTGAAATATAACGGAAAAACTGCTGCACGGCATTGAAGTCGGTCGCTTTTCGAGTTTTAAACTTTTTTAACTTAGTACAAAAATGGTATCATACCAATTTGCACCCTTTATTAAGGGGTGTAATTTTTTAATATCGTCTTATGTAGGACCTACGACATAAAAACAAACGAAGTGCAAAATATCCGAGTCGTAGCTTTGGCAGTTTCTGAGATTTCGTGTTGATAACTTTGCACCCCCATAAATCGATTCTACGGGTTGATATTTGAAAAAATATGACTTAAAAATCAATTTTTCCCCTTTCCTCATCATATGTATACGAAGTCGTATCGCGGTAGCATCGAAAAAAGATTTTTTCCATACAAATTTGCACGCTCCATTTGACCCCCTTTGGAGTGAAATTTCGATAAATCCGTTCTTAGTGAGCATCTAAGTACTAACAAAAGACCACATGCAAAATTGCAGAGTCGTAGCTTTGGTAGTTTTTGGGATTTCTTGTCCGAAAGGTATGCGCTTCTCTTTTATAAATATAGATTAATTTAAATATTTTTGTATGAAGTGATTCCACACTTATGGTATTTCTATGTTTTTAAAGCTTAAACAGGAAGAAAAATTATGACCTCCGGCAGGACTCGAACCTGCATACGAGCAGTCGCTATGGGTTTCCGTCCCAACTGCTTTGCCAATTAAGCTACAGAAGTCTCTGCCTTAGACGCCAAATTTCCGAACCTGTTATAAGCTACCAACTAAAGCGTTGGTGGCGCCATCTGTAAATTTTTGTAACACAAATATTTACCCAAGCCGAAACCGTTGCAGGTTCCAAGGCCTGACGAGAGAAGTCGCACTGGCTATACTATTTTGAATATTTTTGTATGAAGTGATTCCACACTTATGGTATTTCTATGTTTTTAAAGCTTAAACAGGAAGAAAAATTATGACCTCCGGCAGGACTCGAACCTGCATACGAGCAGTCGCTATGGGTTTCCGTCCCAACTGCTTTGCCAATTAAGCTACAGAAGTCTCTGCCTTAGACGCCAAATTTCCGAACCTGTTATAAGCTACCAACTAAAGCGTTGGTGGCGCCATCTGTAAATTTTTGTAACACAAATATTTACCCAAGCCGAAACCGTTGCAGGTTCCAAGGCCTGACGAGAGAAGTCGCACTGGCTATACTATTTTGAATATTTTTGTATGAAGTGATTCCACACTTATGGTATTTCTATGTTTTTAAAGCTTAAACAGGAAGAAAAATTATGACCTCCGGCAGGACTCGAACCTGCATACGAGCAGTCGCTATGGGTTTCCGTCCCAACTGCTTTGCCAATTAAGCTACAGAAATCTCTGCCTTAGACGCCAAATTTCCGAACCTGTTATAAGCTACCAACTAAAGCGTTGGTGGCGCCATCTGTAAATTTTTGTAACACAAATATTTACCCATACGACTACGGAATACGGAAACCCATAGCGACTGCTCGTATGCAGGTTCGAGTCTTGCCGGAGGTCATAATTTTTCTTCCTGTTTAAGCTTTAAAACCATAGAAATACCATAAGTGTGGAATCACTTCATACAAAAATATTCAAAATAGTATAGCCAGTGCGACTTCTCTCGTCAGGCCTTGGAACCTGCAACGGTTTCGGCTTGGGTAAATATTTGTGTTACAAAAATTTACAGATGGCGCCACCAACGCTTTAGTTGGTAGCTTATAACAGGTTCGGAAATTTGGCGTCTAAGGCAGAGACTTCTGTAGCTTAATTGGCAAAGCAGTTGGGACGGAAACCCATAGCGACTGCTCGTATGCAGGTTCCAGTCCTGCCGGAGGTCATAATTTTTCTTCCTGTTTAAGCTTTAAAAACATAGAAATACCATAAGTGTGGAATCACTTCATACAAAAATATTCAAAATAGTATAGCCAGTGCGACTTCTCTCGTCAGGCCTTGGAACCTGCAACGGTTTTGGCTTGGGTAAATATTTGTGTTACAAAAATTTACAGATGGTGCCACCAACGCTTTAGTTGGTAGCTTATAACAGGTTCGGAAATTTGGCGTCTAAGGCAGAGATTTCTGTAGCTTAATAGGCTAGATGACTGGTATTTTTTTATTGTCCTATTAAAATGTGGCCTATAAATATAGCTGATTCATGAAAAGAAAATGAAAATCTGATCAAAAATAAGCAACTTATAAGCATTTTAATATCATGCTAGACAGAGAGGCGAAACAGCAAATCGTGACGTCACTGCTCAGTACGCCATATAAATTATATTCTGACAAGTAAGGCGTGACGTCATTTTTTGTTTTGTGGGAAAGGGACAGAGTTGGCTCTTCCAAAAACTTTAAACGCTTATATATCAGGACATTAATAACCGATTTAATTATTTTTTTCTATAAACATACTATATTTACTTAAATTCTTCATCAAAGCTATTGGTTTCAACGATTTAAACATCTGTCATCTACCCTATTGGCAAAGCAGTTGGGACGGAAACCCATAGCGACTGCTCGTATGCAGGTTCGAGTCCTGCCGGAGGTCATAATTTTTCTTCCTGTTTAAGCTTTAAAAGCATAGAAATACCATAAGTGTGGAGTCACTTCATACAAAAATATTCAAAATAGTATAGCCAGTGCGACTTCTCTCGTCAGGCCTTGGAACCTGCAACGGTTTCGGCTTGGGTAAATATTTGTGTTACAAAAATTTACAGATGGCGCCACCAACGCTTTAGTTGGTAGCTTATAACAGGTTCGGAAATTTGGCGTCTAAGGCAGAGACTTCTGTAGCTTAATTGGCAAAGCAGTTGGGACGGAAACCCATAGCGACTGCTCGTATGCAGGTTCGAGTCCTGCCGGAGGTCATAATTTTTCTTCCTGTTTAAGCTTTAAAAACATAGAAATACCATAAGTGTGGAATCACTTCATACAAAAATATTCAAAATAGTATAGCCAGTGCGACTTCTCTCGTCAGGCCTTGGAACCTGCAACGGTTTCGGCTTGGGTAAATATTTGTGTTACAAAAATTTACAGATGGCGCCACCAACGCTTTAGTTGGTAGCTTATAACAGGTTCGGAAATTTGGCGTCTAAGGCAGAGACTTCTGTAGCTTAATTGGCAAAGCAGTTGGGACGGAAACCCATAGCGACTGCTCGTATGCAGGTTCGAGTCCTGCCGGAGGTCATAATTTTTCTTCCTGTTTAAGCTTTAAAAACATAGATTAATTTAGTAAAGGTTTATGTAATATTATATAATTTATAATTTATGACAGACAGAAAGACTATCGTAGCTCAGTGGGTGGAGCATTGGAAGTGTTTGAAGTGGTTGCAGGTTTGAATTTCGTCAGCTGGTGATTATTAAAATTTAATAATAGGTTTGCGTTGGATCGCCTTCTGAAAAAGCCCGTTCTCACGTATTTTCACAAGAGGAAACCGTTTACTAGCTCAGGAAAATTAGGGGTTAACCTAGAATAATATAAAAATTGCTTTTTGTTTTCTACGTATTGTAACATAACCTATCTCTCGTATAAAAAGTCTAAAATTAAGCAAAATGCGTTTTCGTAACAATCCAAAATAATATCTTTTGCGTATTTTTACGCTACACGCGCTACACGCTGTCCTTGTGCGGTTTACTACGAACCTTTACCTTCGAACGTGATTCACTTCTACTTCGTTTCAATATTCCAAAGTCATATTTGCTTAATTTAATCTTTTACTGATTGTCCGTCAGCAAATAAAGCCAATCATAGTTGAATATTTTTATTTTTTAATTCGCAAGCACCGGTATTCTAAGTCTCGTAGATTGACTGGGCTATACCAGCAGCTTAAAGACACACATATTATTTCTGCAAAGGGTTTAAGAAGACTTTTTGAATCTTTATATCTTGGTATATTGCTGGAACAACGGCTTTAAGCTCCACCAGTGATTTGTCAAAGGATCGGAGCACACCAGAGCACAGGTTGCAAATTGCAGTCTTTGAGGAGAAATATTAAGTGAAATGAGCGCAATGCTGATTAATCCACTGCTATAAGAGGATTAAAATATTATTTTGATAGTGCATTCTTTAAAGAGATGCTAAAAGAAGACCAGCGTAGGAAGGCCGACTAGGTGGACCGACGACATTGTTAAAGTCGCGGGCAACTGGTGCGGTGGATGCAAATGGCAGGTTGTCGTACAGTGTGTCGGAGGGGGAGGGGGCTTCTTTAGCAGTGGACGTCTCTGGGCTGATGAAGTCGATGACCCACCATTAGACAATAGACAATATTTTATTTGTAGAAAAAAACACATTTTGTACACAAGAAAATACAATAGAAACGCATAACAAATGTAAACAGTATAAAATAATTTATCGCCACAAACCGGTTCCAACTCCATTCGTTTTTGTTGTATGTAGTGTAATGTGTTGCAAAAAGTCTAGCGGGCCTCCTGATCATTAGAGGTCAGTGCCGCCTAGGTCAGCAGTGGTCTCTGGGCTGATGATGATAATGAAAATATGGAAAAAGAGTGAGAGCATTAGCCTTTTAATAAATCCAGTGCCGGATCTGGGCTTAGCCTTGAAAGACGATTGGGCGATTTGGCTTGTTTAATTAAATGTCTTGTTGTCTGTTTGTTACCTATTTCAGAGGACCAATCTTCATGGAACTTAGTGAGGTAGAATAGCATAGGTCATATAACCACGGAAAGGAGTAGGAGGGTATTTTTATTTATAAAAAAAAATACTTAACATCAAAGGCAAAAGTTTTGGATGTAGCGAGCATGTTACAAATCAATCTTGTGAAAAGTCTATTCTATGTATTTTTATCTTATTTTATAATATAGTTAAACAGAAAATAATAACATCTCAAGACGGAGTACCACCATCAGTTACTATTTACTCTGTCACGTTTCCTCAAAAGTAACATATTGTACGGAACCTAATAAGGGCTACTCATCCATTACAAAAAAAGCAAAGAAAACCTTTTAAAAGACCACACGTTTTTTTGCCAGACATTGATTGATGTAGTCCTTTTGTTTTGGAGCGGTAATGATAAGTAATATGATGAATGCTGCAGGAAAGCGGGTGGAAGAAGACAGCCGATGGATCTGGCAGTTTGTATTTAGTGAAAACATGACTTAAAAAAACAAAGTTTTTTATGGACTCGTTCTTGTGCCAGTTCACCATTACAGAAAAAAAAATTGTTTTCGATCGGGATGATTTAAGGGGTGAAATGGGGGGTGGAATGTTGCATGGAAAATTCTTTGTTTTTGAAGTTATGTTTTTTTTATAGTACATTGAATAAAAGAAAATTTCGGACAGGGAAGACTTAAGGGAGAGGGGGGGGGGGATTTGGGGGCTGAGCTCGGGATGATTTAAAGTGGTTAATATGGCGAGGAAAATGATTAGTAATTAACCCTGCGGTATGGAAGAACCGAGTATTTGGGAGCGGGGCGATTTTTTTTCGGACGAAGTCGCGGGGGACCTCTAGTCTCGTATATAAATTTACAATTTATGAAGATGACGTAAAAATCACAAATCTTATTTGTGATTTTTACATCCATGTAGCGCCATTTTTAATGCGATTATGAATCTTTTGTATTTCTCTCTCGGACCAAAAACAAATAAATGTGTTTCGTTCATTTTAATGAATACAAACGAAGTTCGATGAATTGTAAGGAAGGAAAATGACAGTTGTAAGTTATTGTCGACTTAATAACTTTATATTAATTAACTTGGCGTTTGAAACAGTGATAGAGAGAGCTGGATGCTCCAAGGTCTGAAATAAATTTAGTGTTTTCTGAGAAATTGAGGGAGAAATTATGAATCTGTCTAATTAATAAGAGTCGCGGTTTTTTAGATTGTTAAATATTAACAAATGAAACTAAAACCAATCAACCCTATCGGAGGCTTAAGTAACTAAAACCAATCAACCCTATCAGGGGCTTAAGTAACTATTTGTAGGTATAACATTATTATAATTAATAAATGTCATTTTGTCAGGAGTGCAAGGAGATATCAAGATGAAATTATTGTCAAATACGTAGGTATAGTTAAGTCTACGGTCACTTAGTCCCTTAGTAAAATTCGAGCTTCTAAGTGCACGTAATCAAAAAGAATACCACCATGTAGCCTCATATTTTGGCGAATTTATGCCCCTCGCAAGTTAATCAAAACCTATAGGTTTTTTCTTCGTTATTAGCTTCGCACTTCGTGCATTCTGCCAGTGTCAAGTATAATTATAGGTTTCAAGTTTTTATAGTATCAACTCTTATAGTCACAGTCAGACAAAAAACAAAATTAGTCACAGTCAAGTCCGAGTGATGCCCTAGTAAAGATGTGGCGCCTTTACTAGCTTTCACGGAGTTTTGAAAACAACACGGAAAGACATGTTTCACCACATTATATCACTTGCCGAATTGAATTTTACACTTAATGAAATGAATAAAACATCACCATTTAATCGCGAAAAACACTCGTTTTATAAAATGATACAATGCAGCGTGCATGATTTTTCCGGGTTCCCGCCAAAACTCCAACCTAGGTTACTTTTTTAGGTTCCAAAGAGTTTTTACCTCATTCTCACTTTATAATGAACGCCCTACGTACTTCAGTGGTGGTCACATATACATTTTATATTGGTTTAGTAATTTGGTTTTAAAATAAATCATACCGGTAAAATCGATATGGAAGTCGGTTGTATCTTTTTTTTAAGTACCTATTACTTATTTATCAATGTATTTGTGTTTTAAGCGAAGATGCGATGTACGATGGAGCACGTTGGCTCAAAATAAACCAATTCACTCGCGACTTGAAGATACCCAGATTTGTATCTACGCTCTCCTCCTACAGTGTAGTTATAGTATATTTAAAAAATCTAGACTCAAAATCAAAATCTGACCTGGGTATGTCCTAAAACTGCATCCAGAACCACCAGAGGACGGGCAGCAGCGTCCTCTTAGTTAACGGTGGTGAGTATTCTGCGATCCCCTAGCCACCTGCCAAGCGTGGGGATTATGGTAACCCCTCCCTATTAAGGGGGAGGCCTTCGTCCAGCAGTGGACGTTTTCCGGCTGTTGAAAACAAAAATCTAGGGTAAAACCAGGATAGTTGCCCCAGGGGTATAGTTTCCCCAGGGGTATAGTTGCCCCAGGGGTCTAGTTGCCCCAAGGGTATAGTTGCCCCAGGGGTATAGTTGCCCCAGGGTATAGTTGCTCCTATTGTAATTACTCTGGTATCCCGGATGACTATCCTACTATCACTAAGGCATGTCTCTGTGCCATTGCATTGGAAGGCAAAGTGCGATCAAAGTTTTTGCGAAATAGATTTCTTGTTTCTCGGTGGGGCATTTATCCCAAACGTAATGGATTAGGCAATTATCCTCTACATGGGATAGATGCCACAAAATGTAGAGATCCGCAAAAATCGCTAATACTCTGGAAATATCAAAGATAACGTTTTTTACTTTTCATAAAATAGTAGATAAAAAAACAAAGTACGTGCCATTTTTACAACTAAAACATTTTGCTTTAAGTACTGAGAGATATAAAGTGATTTCAAAAAGCGTGGCAACTATCAGGGTTTTATCCAAAAAAATAAATTTTTTATTTGTTATTGGCTTGCGTTTGACTGCCATCTCGTCTGATGATAAACGAAGATGCAGTCTACGATGGAGCACGCTTGCCTAGAAGAAACCGATTCACTCGCGACTTGAAGACACCCAGATTATAATTATCGGAAAACACCCACTCGGGCAGCGCATTCCACTGTTTAAATTGCATAGTAGAGCAATCGTTGAATTATTGTCCCTCTAGGGATCTATGCTTGTTTAATTTAACATTTCTATCTTCTACACTATAGTGAGATGCTAAAAATAGAGTCCAATTTTCCAGCGGCCGTCAACTGTCTCGTTATATAACTGAAGCCGCTTTTAGCACAATAGAATACAGTACGTTATCTCAGAGCATGAGTACACATTTAACTCTAAAACTGTGATAACCTTTACCTACTAGGTACGTGATCACTTCCAAAAAAAATATTTCTTCTTAATAATTTCATAGGCGTTGCCATTGTAAAAGTTGTTCATAACTATGAGTAGGTACTTTATATCTTAGAATATGTCCGTCGTTCACATGAACACTCTGTATATATATATATATATTGACATTGATATTTGTTTTTTTTTTTTTTTAAATATATATATATATATTTTTCTATCAGCTACCTGGTTTCCATAATACAAGCTTTGCTTAGTATGGGGCTAGATGGCGCTGTGTGTAATAAATGTCCGCCCCATTTTATTTTATTTTTTATTTCTGACTTTGACTTTTAGAGTTATAACGATGCATTAATTAAATTATATTTTATGACTTTATATTAGTAAAATACAGTATGCATTGTAATATGAATTTAAAATTTAATATGACTTGAAAAATTTGTCGAAATAAAAGGATTTCAATTTGAAGAGTGATGAAAACGAACATAGTTTTGCAAATAAATTAAAAACCTTGCTAATAAACAAATAATATATATATATATATATATATATATATATATATATATATATAGCATTTATGTATATATATAAATATTTTGTAAATACACACTTATAATACATACAATACCCAGACACAGAACAAAATTCTACGTTCAGCACATACATGTTTGTTTGTATTAACCTAAAAAATAATAGTTGTTTTGTCCTGAAAGTACTATATAGAACTACAGATTCGAAGAACTAAGTAATGTGACTGTTTTTTTGTAATGTAAAGTTTGTATGTATGGATGTTTGTTACTCTTTCACGCTGAAACGGCTGTGCGGATTTAGATAAAATTTGGTATAGAGGTAGCTTATAACTTAGAATATAACATGGAGTACTTTTCATGCCTAGAATCGGGGGTGAAATCGCGGGGCGCAGCCAGTTTAAAATAAATATTTATCCTCTAACTCTAACATGTTAGGGCACAATTTTTTTTTTTTTTTTTAATATTCTGTTCTGTTACAGTGCTATACTGTTCTAGGTTGGCGTTTACTTAGCTTTGACCTTAGAACATAAGAAGGGAATTAGAAATGCCAAGTTGTGTAGAAGCGCCGTGCGCCATTACGGTTATAGCGAGTGCAAACAGCCCTTTTAGTATCACTAGACGAGAAAAACGTTTTTTCATAAAATATTTTTGTTGTAATTATTAGGTGTGCCTTGTGATTTTACTTGTATTATCGAGTACCTACTTAGTTACAGACTGATTCAAACTTAACGGCGGCTGTGAAGTTAGCTGCAAGCGACACTTTGCGATTGTACGCACACCAGACACCTCATTTTTGCTACTGCGCAGCGTCTTGCGCCTAAGTTCACAGCTTTCATTAAGTTTGAATCATCCTGTACCGACTGAGAGACGGCTCTGCTGAATCCGACGGCTGAGAACCGCTGCGAGACTGTGAATTTTATCGCCCCGCAGTACGGTTCGCGGTCGCGCAGCGTTGGCAGCTGTCGGTCCCGCAATAAGCGTTCATGGTACGGCCCCTGCACCTGGATATGTCCTTAAACTGCAACCAGTACCACCGGAGGACGGGCAGCAGCGTCCTCTTGGTTAACGGTGGTGAGCATTCTGCAATCCCCAAGCCGCGTGCCAAGCGTGGGGATTATGGCAACAATGGCTATTAATGGCTATTTAATGGCTTTTTTTTAAATGGCTTTTGGAGAAACTTAGAGTCACGTAACGAGCAATGGAGAGAGCTATGCTCGGAGATACTTTGCGCGATAGAATCCGGAACGAGGATATTCGCCAAAGAACCAAAGTTACCGACATAGCTCGCAAGGTTTGCAAGTTGAAGTGGCAATGGGCAGGCTATATGGCTCGAAGAACTGACAACCGATGGGGAAGAAAGGTTCTTGAGTGGCGACCGCGAACCGGAAGACGCAGCGTAGGAAGGCCTCCCACTAGGTGGACCGACGACATTGTAAAAGTCGCGGGCAACCGGTGGATGCAAATGGCAGGTTGTCGTACAGTGTGGCGGTCTAAGGGAGGTCTTCGTTCAGCAGTGGACGTCTCCGGGATGATGATGATCATGGAAGGCCAAAGGCTACTGGACGAAGCAGTGGAAGTCTTATGGCTGAGGACGCCTTAGTTACCGGGAATTTTCGATCAGGAGGTAGGTATCCCATTCTTCGTGTCATGTGTACTACCGCTATGTTTTTTTAGTCAGATAGTTTCGCTGCCTACTACGTTAAATTTGCGTAATTGGTTAAGTAGATAGTTAGGATAGTTAGTTAGTTAGTTAGTTGGGTAGTTTTTAAAAAAAAAAACAACCGACTTCAAATTAATATGGGACCACCTCGGGAGTATACGAGTTTACAAATAAAAAAAAAACAAAATCGGTCCAAAATAAAAAAAAAACATACTATCCGTCGAACATAGAACCTCCTCCTTTTTTGAAGTCGGGTAAAAATAGACCATACATTCTATATTCCCGTCTTGATTTTTCATCCCAAATACGCATATTTAGCATTATATCTATTTAGTTTACGTGTTTTTATAAAATTCAACAGTTATTTATTTATAGTTCTCTTAGTATTTGTATTTTTCTTACTCTAAACTTGAATTGTAATTTGCTTTCATTACGGAAGCGATTCTTTGAATCCCTCGCTGCGCTCAGGATTCAAGGTACTCGAGCTTAAAAATTCACTCAATTTTTCAATTTTTGAAAAAAATATCTTTTCAAAACAAAAAAGTTTAGAAAAAGCTCTACAAATTCCTCAGTCTACGTTCCTAAAGGTTCTCACCCGTCCTGCCTTCATTTTGCATTAGCCAGGCACACATTTGTTTGCCAACCAAATGTTCGTAATGTTACGCAGGTGTAAAGTTACCCTTTTTACTATACCCACCCCTTTTTACCCCAAGTAAAAGCTTAAGGAAAATTAAATATACACAAATATACCTACATATGGCTGGGCCCGAAATCTCCTGTAAACCTTACATGCTATGCGTCACGTCGTATGTTATGTGTGTCCTTTTTTGTATTAGTGTAATGTGACGTCATTTCCGGGTCTGGTTCCGGACGGGGCTGCTTTTGTTGCCCGGATCTGAGTTCCGGGATGGGATAGAAAAGCTGTAGAGCTGGTAATGCTTGTGAATTAGGGTCTTTAGGACGTGAGAAGTTTCGTATAAGAGATTTAGCAATTTTGTAGCGCTCGTGGCATTGACTAGTGGTTCTGAAAACTCACCGATGCCAAGCAACGGTCAATCTTATCTGTTTTCGAATAGGTGACCGCGAGTGGCATTTATGAGCACTACCTTACATAAAAAAAATGTGAAAAAAAGAATAAAGACACTGTTTTAAACTATCACGGTTGTTTCATCATCATCATCATCATCAACCCGGAGACGTCCACTGCTGAACGAAGCACGGTTGTTTACTAAAGTTCTATCCCGCCCGTCGCCCGTTCGTTCGTCTGCCCGTGAACGTTTCTCTTTCTTTCTTTCTAGAACTTAAAAAAAAAAAGGTTGATAAATGAAATTTAATTTAATTTAAATTTAGGTCATGAGTAAACCCGCGACCTCACGATTGATTTGTAATCTTTGAATCTTCTTTATGTAATCTTTTTTGACGAGCTCTTTGGAGTTTATGTAGCAAAATCAGCGCTTTTAATTGTCCACTGCTGGACTATACCTACCCTCGAAGGGTGAATAATAATAATAAACCTATATAAGGAAACCTGTATACTTCCGGAGAACTTCAATGTCGTATGTGAATTCACCAACCCGCAATTGATCCAGCGTGCTGAATAAGTATGACCCATTCGCCCTTCGAGGGTAGGCCTAAGTCCAGCAGTGGACAATTAAAAAAGGTGATTACGCTACCTTAGGTAGGTTTAACACGTTAAATTGTTGGCCCCGATGGTTCTAAAGTTCTGTAACAACAACCACCTAGCCACGTCAGAAGCCTTCCGGCGCACATTAACCCTGACGCTGGCCACTCAGCCTATACGAACTTATTTGGGTGATTTTCTCATACACAGTTTTGGGCGGCGTGGCTGAAAATAGTACTTTTTTGTCTAGATGAGACCGAGTTTTTTTCCCAAGAAAATAGACACGCAGATGGTTGTATGGAGACAAGCATTTTTTTGATAAATCTACTTTAGAAATTAGAAAAAATATGTTTATACTTGATTTCTCTAAGCTAGGTGGCGCGTCTACAGCCCAATTGTTTAGACATTTGTATCGTTTAGGCGAACCTCCAAGACCTTATTTTTTTTTTAATTATAATGCATTAGTTTCCTTATCTAATAGTACTTTTATTTACTTATTTAGTTCAATAACTAAGCTGTAGTGACGAAGCGCCGTCCATGATAAACTTATAATTTTGGTGGGATTTACAAAACGTTGAACAAGATTGCATAAAACGATGCGAAAAGGACAACACTACTTTAATTTGCATCGATCAGTCGGGATCTCTCTGGCAGTGGTGAAAGAACCGAGCCATTTCTTCGCGATTTCACGCCAAAAATGTAAGTGTGTTGATTTTTGGACCTCGGACAAGAAATGTGCAATTTTAGTGCCCGTGTTTTATATGTTTTTCTTTTGATGATACAATGGTAACATTTATATATAATGTAGAAGACTGGTGTACTTAAATAATGATGAAACGTTATTTATTGTACTATCGATAGTTTTCAATTAATTTCGATTCTTAGACGCAGTTCTAAATTTGGTGGGTCAATTTTGGTGGTTTTGGTGGTGCTTTCGGAACACTAAAATTGAATAATGACTCCAAAGTTGTAATTTTAATCTGATATAGTTTATTGCGGTGGTTAGTAATTACCAATATAAATTATCAGTGTTAAACATACTATTTTCAGATCAATGGGTACTTTAAAGTTACTCAACGCAAGTTTAAAGCCCAATCTTATACACCGTGCAATTTAACCAGTTTAAAACCGGTCTGTTTTGATGATGACGATCACAGCACAACAACAACTACCCACAACTACAACTAACAACAACATATTTCTTCTAACAACTTTTAATCCACCACTATTGAAAAAAATCATGAAAAAAAACAGCTATTTGAAACTCAATTTTTTTAATTGATTTTTAAAGTCGTAGTCGTAGTCATACGTCATCTTCACAACGGTTTTTAGTAAAATTGATAACTAACTGATAAAATTGCAAATTGATTTGGTTTAGCATAGTCTTAATAAGTTGATTTACTAAATATTTTGATGTAGATACCTATATTTTATTCCAACTACTGTGTTTCTTCCCCTTGTTTTTTATTTTGGTACCTACTTTAGTTTTTTTTTTAGTTTTGGTGTAAAATTCAGTTTTGGTGTTTTACCAATTCAGGTGTCGTGAATATATCAAAAACTTATGTACTATATCAAATCCCTGTAACATTTTATGATTAATGATAAAATTACAACCAAAAATGTACACCAAAATTAGGTAAAAAAGACACCTTGTTGAAATTCACCCCTCATTTACTTTTTTAGCGGTTTTATTTTTCATTCTGTGACTTACGTCCTTTGTCACTACCATAAGTCGTTTCTGTATGTTTTCAAATTATAGAAGCGTACCTAGGTGTTGCCCACTGTCTTTGGTCGTTGGTCTTTTTATTTATATTTATTATTATTTTATATTTCCACTCTGGTTAAATGCAAATAAAAACTTATTATTATTATTATTATTTTCTTTCAGATTTGCAACTCGGTGGGTGAAGACTAAAGTCGAAATAACTGTTCCAATGCAGTTTCATGTTGATTATTATTAATAAACATGGAGCAGTTAAACCGTTTGGTCTTTATCTACCGAGCTACTAACGATTACAGCCACAGACTAGTTTTTTTTACAATCATGTGACAAGACGAGCAAGTCGTTCGCCTGGTAGTAAGAGTCACGCCTGCCACTAACAGTAGCAGTGCCAGAATGGTGAGAATGGCAAACACAATCCTGCGCCGCACTGCACTGCATTTATCACCCTGAGATATAGATGTTAAATCTCTTCATACCCAGTAATTTATCTGGTAACATTGCCCTTCAAACCAGAAGACAGTAATCCTTGCACACTACTGCTTGGCGGTAAAATAACTGGCAAAGGTGTGGAACTTCCCGAGGCGGAATCTGCAGTAGAGTCCTATCACTACAAAACTGTTTAAACGTCTCATGTTTTTTTTATTTCTTTTGGATTTGTAGCTCGGTAGTTAAAGGTCAAACAGATTAACTATTCTGAAGCTACTCCACGTTTATTAATAAGGCTCTATTATATTACGGCTCTATTATTATAAGAACTGATAACCGATGGGGAAGAAAGGTTCTTGAGTGGCGACCGCGAACCGGACTAGGTGGACAGACGACATTGTATAAGTCGCGGACAACCGGTGGATGCATATGGGAGGTTGTCGTACATTGTGGTGGTCTAAGGGGGAGGCCTTAGTTCAGCAGTGGACGTCCCCCGGCCTGATGATGATGATATTATACGGTATATTAACGTCGTCTCGGTTAATGGTGGTGTAATTTCTGCGATCCCTAAGCCGCCTGCCAAGCGTGGGCATTATGGGGAGGCCTTCGTTATGCATGTCTTCTGGTTGATAATGTTGGTATTATTACATTAAGCAATTATTTATACTCTCAATAACAACGCGACTTTACGCTTATGTCACGTTCAAAGCAAACTTCAGAAAAGAAAGGCTCGTTCAGATCTATACAGTCGAATGTTCGCCGAATAATTCGACTTTGTAACAAGTGCGCTTACGTAACAGTAGCTTGTTAAGGGTGTGTTAGGTTAAGCACTCTTAGATCCGTATTGCGCTCGGAGGATTTAGCTCACTCTCTCGTATTGCGTGATGTTTGAACGTTTTTCGATAGGTGGCTTTGCATTGACGATTTAGAATGAGCCGGAACTAATTTTAATAATGACCTTAAAAGTGATTGTTATGTTTCTATTTTTTATTATCCAAAAAACTGAGTTATAAGGGCTCCGTATAAGAAGGACTATCAGGGTAAATGATGATGTTTGCAGAACGTCGACTTGTTAAAACGTCTACATGGTGACAACATCTTGAGTGGAAAACGACTTACTAGTAAAACGTCCAATATGTGAAAACGTCCAATATGTGAAAACGTCCAATATGTGAAAACGTCCAATATGTGAAAACGTCCAATATGTGAAAACGTCTATTTTACAAAAGTTCAGGGACAGTCAGAAGGTCGATTGCCTTAAGGCATGAACGTTACTGGCATGTACGAGTAACTAGCACACTGTGGATACATTTGCAAGTAATACTGGCATGCAAGTCTGTTCACACGTGCCAGGTTAGCAGCACCCCGCGACCCCTCCCTCAACGGGCATGCAAGTAAATCAAATGTTGTGCTAGCTGCATGTATGCCAGTATGCCAGTATTACAGGCATGCCAGTTAGCGTATACACATGACATTAGCTGGCACTTGCAAGGAGCTGGTATGCTAGTGTGCAAGCTACGGGCATGTGTATCCCCAGCTTAAAGCTCTGTAGGTAGTATGTCTGCTTTCAGAGCTGTAGGGCGTGGGTTCGATCCCCCACCCAGGGCAAGTATTTTTGTGAAGAACATATACCTTTGTTTGTACTGTGTCTGCCTAGTTATATATATAACTAGCTGCACCCCGTGGTTTCACCCGCGATTCTTGAGATAAAAAGTAGCCTATGTTTTGTTACAAGGTATAAGCTATCTTTGTACCAAATTTCATCTAAATCCGTTCATCCGTTTTAGCGTGAAAGAGTAACAAAGATCCATACATCCATACATACAAAGTTTCGCGTTTATAATTATTAGGATAAGTATTGACAAAAAAAGTAAATAAGTATTCTATCAGCTAAGTATCTGGGTCCATAGCACAAGGTTTGCTTAGTTTGGGGCTTGATGGCGCTGTTTGAAATGACCAATCAATATTTATTTATTATTTATATTTATAAAAACCTAACGCATTAGAAAACAACATGAAACTTAGTGTTGTAGAAGATTTAAAGAATGACTAAAAGACGGGGTCTTCAAGAAAAGACAAATACCTAACTTAAAAAAAAATACGTCTTCAAATGAATATGGGGGCACGTCGAGAGTAAGTACGGTCAAAATCGGTCTACAATAGACGGAAAAATCGGTGAACATAGATAAAAAAAACATACATACAGTCGAATATAGAACCTCCTCCTTTTTTGAAGTCGGTTAAAAAGTATGTGAAATCATAAATATGGCGCAGCCACCCAAAATGGGGTTGCCTACGACACGAGAAAACTTCACTTATTCCGGTCCTACCCTCTTCCATTCCTTCCCGATCCAGCCATAAATATAAACCTCACAGGGAATATGATACAAGCAAAGGAGCTTCGTATAATTTTAATCGATAGTACGGCGCTTATAACCAACAGACTCTCCTGGGTTATAGAATTTCAAAGCCGAACTCATCATTTCATAATCAAAGCATTTGGGTCACACACCCATGGGAGAGTAGGGTCAAGCTAATATCGTCATTATTTTTAACGACTTAGAGATGTTTGGTAAAAATATCGATAGTTGATACTTAATCGAATGTCACAGGTCTTGGTGAACTAAGTAGTAAAATCAGGGTTGTTCGCTCAGTCTGAACAAACTTATTTGCTTTTTAATAGAATTTCGTAACTCTAATAAAGCATAGAGATATATTCGATAGTATTCGATACCAAATATCGATAAAACTTGCTATTATACCATTTTATAAAACAATAAAATAAACTTAGTAAAGTTTTATAATTTGTGAAATACAAAACGAATAGTACTTAATTAATAAGCGGTAGGTAATATGTTAAAATACATTTGAATTATATGTTAGCAGTAATTTTACTATCAATTGTTTTAATCAATCTATCTCATCATCATGATCAGCCTATTAGAATTATTTCATTGGTGAAAATAGGCCACGCCAAAGTACACCATTCAGCCCGATTTTCGGCTTTTCGCTTTCAGCATTTGCCGGCTTTCTAACGAATATCTACTCCCCATCGAGTCTTAGCCAATGGATCCGTCTTTACAAATTTTATTAACAAAAACAAAAAACAAAATAAAAATATAACACTTAAGTACCTACCTAATTCATTAATCGTCCATCCATCGAATAAAAAACATCGATAACGATATTTCGTTAACCGAATTAAAGACCGACCTTCCCTAGTAATTGTACTGGAAATTAACGACATTGTTTCCACTCTGTTATGTATGCTGTTGTACAACTGCCTATAAAAATTTACGGAAAGCATAACTCTACCGGAATTGAATCGCATTGAGCGCAGCACCATTTATTGTATGCTCTCGATACCAAAAAAGCTGTAAAACGGAAAAGGTAAATATAAAAATATTATTGTTACCTGACAAAGAAAAATGTTTTACGGCGACAAATCAGGTTGACGAAAATGTAAGTTACCTGGCCAGTGAGTTCAAAATGAAAATTCTTTGTTTCCGAGGATTATAAGGTTATTTTCAGGTTTATAAACTGTTACTGATTGATAATAAAATAGTAACACTTAATAATCCGTCACCGTCATCAGCCATAAAACGTCCTGCTGGACGAAGGCCTCCCCCTTAATAGAGGGGTGTTGCCATAATCCCCACGCTTGGCAGGCGGCTTGGGGATCGCAGAATGCTCGCCACCGTTAACCAAGAGGACGCTGCTGCCCGTCCTCCGGTGGTTCTCGTTGCAGTTTAAGGACATACCCAGGTCCGTACTTAATAATAACATGCTTTAAAAAAAACAACCAACTTCAACTTCGAATACCTGGATGACATCTTCATATTTTCTAGTAATTTTGATTTAAAAACCAAACTACTGAACCTATTTCGATAAAATTTATATGGGGCCACCTCTGAATAGGTAGGTACCTACGAAAAAAAAAACATCCAAATCAGTTCATAATATCAATCAGCTTATAACTTTTTTGAAGTCGGTTGAAAATAAATTTGTTAAACGTTAAGTCATAAGAACCAAATATCTGATACGTTTTCTGATTTTAAAATTTCAATTAATAAATGTGTCACAATAACAAACAGCAAGTTAAATAAAACCGTTTAAAAATCAAATAAATGATAAATAATACATAATTATTGTAGTGGTAGGACTCTATTGCAGAGTCCGCTTAGGGAAGCACCACACCTTTGCCAGTTATTCAACCGCCAAGCAGTAGTGTGCAAGCATTACTATATTCCAGTTTCAAGGGCAATGTTACCAGAGAAATTTCTGGGTATGAAGAGATTTAACATCTAATATCTCAGGGTGACGAGCGCAGTGCAGCGCAGCGCAGGATTGTGTTTGCAAGTTCACAATTCTGGCACTGCTACTGTTAGTGGCAGGGGTGCGATTACCACCAGGCGAACGTCTTGCTCGTCCCGTCACTTGATTGTATAAAAAAAACTAATCTGTATAATTTACTTTGCATACAATTTCATTGCACTCCAAAATTTGTAGTTTATTGAGTATATTATTCTTTAGAAGCCTGTTTTGATGACGTAGCGTGATTAAGACCCCTCGAAACAATATTTAATATTGTGTTCACCCATTCTCTTAACGGTTTTTCATTTATTTTATTTATCGAAAAAGGGTCTAACATTGAAACAAATAATGGGAACAACCGCGTGCTAACATTACTTTCACCACAAAACAATTTGTCGCACATTACTGGTTTAGGAGAGCAAAGGTTTTCCAGTATCAATATTTAAATCGGACACCAAACCCAAGACTGCAGATAGAACATTGAAGAGCCAATTCCTACATTACACATTTAAGACCGGCCTTTTCAAGAACTAACCATAGATGAATGAAAAAAAGATAGACGCCTCCCAAAGAATACGCAAACTGAGGTACAACAAGTAAATTTAAAAAAAAACAACCGTCTTCAAATTATTATGGGGCCACCTCGGATGTTTAACTTTACATCTAATAATAAAAAAAAACGGTTCCCAATTGACGGAGAAAACGGTGAAAATACTTTAAAAGAAAACATAAAAACATAACATACCGTCAAACATAAAACCTCCTCCTTTTTTGAAGTCGATTAAAAAGTACTCACTCACTCATCAGCCAGAAGACGTCCACTGTTGGACGTAGGCCTCCTCCTTAATAGGGAGGGTTTGCCATAATCCCCACGCTTGGCAGGCGGCTTGGGAATCTCAGAATGCTCACCACCGTTAACTAAGAGAAGGCTGCTGCCCGTCCTCCGGTGGTTCTGGATGCAGTTTTAGGACATAGGTACCCAGGTACCTAAAAAGTACTACTCATAGCCAGTTAAAACGTAGTAAAGATTCTGCTACACAGCAACAAGCGAGAGTTATCAGCATTATAATAAAGGAGACCTTTTAATTCTTACTCCGTGTGGTCAAGTTACCAAATGCCTGAATCCATGGAGATGTCCTCTGCTGAACGAAGGCCGCTTAGACCGCCACACTGTACGAAAACCTGCCATTTACGTCCACTGGTTGCCCGTGACTTTTACAATGTTGTCAATTCACCTAGTAGGAGGCCTTCCTACGCTGCGTCTTCCGCGCGATCGCAGTCGCGACTCAAGAACCTTTCTTCCCCATCGACTATCAGTTTTGCGAGCGATGTGCCCTGCCCATTGCCACTTCAACTTGAAAACCCTGCGAGCTATGTCGGTGTCTTTGGTTTTTTGACAAATATGCTAGTTCCGGATTTTGTCGCGCAAAGTAACTCAAGGCATAGCTATTTCTATTGCCCGTTGTGTGGCTCTGAGTTTCTCCAATGGGCCTGCAGTTAAAGACCACGTCTAAGACCCTGGTAAGTGATTTGTAAGGCCACATTGAATAAAGCGTTTTGTGTGTAGAAAGAGTAAACACATAAAGTATGCCTGAAACGATAAGTTCATCACCGCCTATCGACACCAGAAGCTATTGATGCGTTGGCAATACAAAGAGATGGCTCGAGGCGCTCTTTTTGAAACGGTCCATGTTTAAAAACTCTGTGAAATCACCTTTGCAGAAAGAACATTCAAAACCATGTGGTAGGCGTGGGATTTCTAGAGATGCAAAATATAAAAAGCCCATTCAACTACAAAATATATACATAACTAGAGGTCGCCCGCGGCTTCGTCCGCGTACGGAAGAAATTCGGGCGGCTCCCAAAATTCACCACCTTATATCATCCCGAGTAAATCATCCAAATCCAAATTTTCGTGACTAAAACTACAAAAACAAAGGACTTTCATACTAACTTTGATCCCCTATTTTACCCCCTTAGGGGTTGAAATTTCCAATAATCCTTTCTTAGTGGATACCTACACTTTTGAAAGAATACACTCTCCAAATTTCATATCTCTAGGTCCAGCGGTTTAGGCTGTGCGTTGATATATCAGTCAGTGAGTCAGTCAGGATTTTTTATATATAGAAGATGATCGTGACATCGGTAAGCGTAATATCTAAAGTCCAATAGTATTAGTTATGATACTATTAGTATCTGAACCTGGGTACCTATTAAAATTGTATCCGGAGAACGGGCAGCATCATCCTCTCGGTTAATGGTGGTGATTCATTCTGCGATCCCCAAGCCAAGCCCTTTTTAAGGGGGAGGCCTTCGTCCATCTGTGAACGTCTTCTGGCTGATGATGTCCAATAGTACGTGACATTCCGCTCACATGCTCTGCATTAATTTTGTTTTTTACAGACTTCAAAAAAAATTAGGTTCTATGTTCGACTGTATGTATGTTTTTTTAAATGTATGCACCGATTTCTCTGTCAATAGTGGACCGATTAAAAAAAAAACAGTTTTTTGATTGGTTGGTGATATGTCAGAGGTGGTCCCTTATAAATTTAATCGAAATCGGTTCCGTAGTTTGGTTTTTATATCAATTACTGGAATAATAACTGGAAAATATGAAGATGTCATCCAGGTAGTCGAAATTGAAGTCGGTTGTTTTTTTTAAAAGCGTATTATTATCCATTTTCAGTCTATGCCTAGAGCACATATTTTAGGGCTCTTATTTTTTCTCCGCAGTGTAAATTTTCTTCTCAGCTATAACTTCTTTTTTTATTTCGGGTTTGACGGAGGTCTGGGTATGAAGCTAATTCGATTCGAAGGGCTTATTGAAATGAAATGAAATTTACTTCTAAATTATGTTGGCGATTTTCTAGACTGTTTTCTGGATAGGCTTTCAGAAAAGTTTTCTAGACGGCTACTATTTATAGGGCGAATCAGATTTTTAGGGTCATCTGCTGGTATGAAAAATAATAGATGAAATAAAACAATTTTAGAGGCAATAAAGATTGCCTTATAGCTCAGTTGGTAGTATCTTGTAGCCTGTAGGGTGTGGGTTTGATTCCCGCCCAAGACAAAACATTATGACAAACATATTTCTGTATATAGATGTCTTAAATGTATGTATTTACAAAAAAATCTATAAGTATTCTGTCAGTTACCTGATCCCCATAGTACAAGCTTTACTTAGTTTAGGGCTAGGTGGCGCTGTCGCAGCTGCTGGAACGTAGTTACACAGCCGAAGGATAGATGGCGCTGACGAGACATGATTCTTTTTTTTTCGCATTTGTTTAATAAAAAAGCAAACACACTACTCATTACTAATCCGCAATTACTAATTTGTGTTTTTTAAAGTACCTTGTTTCTTCCTATTAGAGGATGACCTGATTTTTTATTGCTTGTTGCAAATGAAAAGATATTTAGTAATCAGTAAAGAGGAACGGTAATAGCCACGGTTAACCTTATGTCCTAAAATCCAACCATCGGATCTTCCCGTCCCTTTAGTATTCACAAGACCGAATCAATTTGTGAATTTCCCAGCCACCCTAATAAAATTCACTGTAAAGTGAACTCTCGAGTATAAAAGATCATTTTATGCCTGCCGCATACTCTGTGATTTTTGTTGCCATAATTAACGAGGTTAAATATATGTAACAAACAAAGATGTTATTATATAATCACTGGTAAACGTTGAAGAGAGAAGCTTTTTGTATATTTGTAGCTGCAGCCGGGATTTTTTAAACTATGAGATTCCTCAAACTAATATTTAATGCTATAGGTGCTATTTTTGCAGAGTTATAAAAATAAAAATGATAGCTATAAGTTTAGAGTGTTATTAATCTAATAATCGCCATCATCATAATGTATTTTGACAAACAATAGCAGGCCCTAAAACATAATTATACTAAATTATCAATACATGATTTAACCCACTTTTGTTTAATTGAAAATTAATGGCTTTTAACAGGATGTGGTCAAACGCAAGCTGATAGGCTTGCGTCACGAGTAAAAAAAAAGTATTGCTTTGTCTGACGCAAAAGATTATGAAATTGTGCAATGTTAATAGCAGGTTTTCTGACAGATGACGAAACGTAGTTATAAACGTAGCCAAAGAAAGATGGCATAACCAAACGTAGCCAAAGTTAGATGGAAGAAAGATTTTTTTGCATTTATTTAATTAATAAGCAAACATACTACGAATTGTTAAACCGCACTTACTAATTTGTGCTGTGGAAGACCTTGACCTCACTTCATTCAGTCGAAATCTTCAGAACCACAGACTAGATAGTGATACTGTTCAGACCCATGTCTCGTCACCGCCATCTAACGGATTTTTATGAACAATGTGTTTTATTGCCTATCAGAAAACCGCCCACTAAGTCACAAGTTCCACTTGCGTTTCATAGAAAGTGCATTGCCAGGCACCGAAAAGGTTTATCACCGTCATTGTCCCTGAAACCGCGGTAGCCTAATGTAGCGTCGTTCCAATGAGCTCGTTCCTGGCTCTCGAGCTTTTTGGTGAAGGAGAACATCGACAAGAAATTCAGTGGGGTGTATAAATCCACACAACCCGCAACAGTGCCAGCGTGGTGGAAATGGCCCAATTCCCTATTCGGATAGGCCTATGGCCAACATTGAACTATAAACCTCCAGAAAATATAACCCTCCAAAAATCACTATGAGTATTTTATTGGGTTATATTTTTTTAACAATTAGTTGCTGAAAAAAAGTAAATGACATAGATATGTGAACAGTAGACCTAGATTTTGTATAAAAAAGATTGGTCTAGTCTAGAGGCATTATCTTGGAAGAAAATAAGAGAATACATTTGTATGAAGAATCACAGACCAGATTCCCTCGTAGCAGCTTTATATCCGTAAAAAACCTTTTCCGAGCGCCATTTTTTTTCTTCTTTTAGTCTCGTCCACTGTTTTCCTGCCACATAAACAATATTGCCCAAGCAGTGAGCTGGTGTTAGGGAAAAGTAGCTTTCTAAAATTAGTATGTCTTCTATTTTTTGTATGACAAACTTTTAGAAAAGTTATTGCAAAGGCACCAAGCGTACGCAGCGCGTCACTCGTATCATATCGGAGGCAAATCTAATAATCCGATGTTGGAAAAGAATAATTTCCTTATCTTAAAGTGTACCTTCCCTAAAATTGCTCCTAGCACATTTCAGCTAAGTTCCAACCAGGAGATACGAATCTAAAGAGGCGTTATAATCAATGAGATTGAATTTAACGCAGTTAATTTTAAGGACTGGTGTAATTTGGGTTTAAATTTTAACGGTATTGAGGTTCCTTTTACAGTCACCAAGAGTATATTTATGGAATGCATTGACGAGAAGGCAAGTTATGCTCGCCTGGTGGTAAACGCCTGCCCATAACATAGCAGTGCCAGAATCCTGCGCTGATCTCGTCACCGTTTTCAAACCCAGTAATTTATCTGGTAACATTGCCTTTCAACAGTAAAGCTTGCACACTACTAATTAGCGGTTGAATATCTGGAAATTATACATAATATTTAGTATCATAATTATTATCAAAAACGTAACTCAGATTTATATTTTTGCTATGGTGACAAGCTAGGCATTTGACCACAGCTTACATTATATGCAGCGATGACGTGGTCAATAATTGTGTAAACTTTTTTGTTCTTGTATATTCCAGGCTTAGAGCCTGAAGCGACACATCATCAAAATTTTACTTCAATTATATTTAATTATGAAATTGTGGCTTAAGACGTACAGAAAAGAGAGCTATTCCAGAACATCAACAGCCAGGAGTCATCCACTGCTAGAAAAGGCCTCCTCATTAACAAGACCCCACGCTGGGCAGGCGGGTTGGGGACAATCCCAAAACCTACAAAAAAAAACAACTTGTAAAAATATCAGTAGCGACCTACACCTAGCCCAGGGGGGTCATGAACCCCATGACCTCCCCCCTGGATCCGCCCTTGCCGCAGCCACAGTAAATATACTAACTACTGCTTTAGTTAGTATATTTACTGTGGTTTTGTAGTTTGACTTCGTGTCCTTGAAATCATACCTATACTGTCGGTAGTATGAGGGCTAGGGTTGCTAAATTTGCATTACCCGCTGTGCCTCAGCAGTCATTTCATTTCTATACATAATTAGATAATGTGCGTTATGAGCTAGCTCATAAAAACTGCACTGTGTCTGATGATAAAGTTCTGTAATACGATGTACTCGTAAACAGTTCCCAACTCGACTCGTAAAGTAATGATGCGCTTTTAACTTTTACGATTTAATTTAAAATTCGACTGTGTTTTGTTTTCAAGTTTTTCCTTCGACAATTGTGTAACAAAAGAAAAATAATAAATAGAATCGAGTCAATATTAATAAACAGAATCGAGACAATATTAATCGATAGTTAAAGAGTATCGATTCGTGTCTTTTTAGGTTGCGAGTAGGTAGTAGGACTTTGCGCAGACCAGACGTGGCTGTCATTATGAAGTTTTTTATTTTGCTCATGTGCCACATATAAAAAATTGTATGCTGTTTTTGACTGGCACGTTTAGTCTATGTTTCCTCTGAGGCGCTATCTATCGAGTTGAAGGAAACTATTTTTGTAATCATGTTTGGAAAATCGCTCATTGTTTTTAATCTATAATATGTTTTACTCTTTATAAGCGTCACTTTCATTAACTAGTCAAACTAAGAATGTATTCAATAAAGCGTCTCTTGTTATCTCTCATATATGGAAGGCCAATATTGAAAACGAAAAAGAATTACGAAATCAAATAAGATCAAAAAAATGACATAATTATTTTCATGATATGCTTTTCAGTTGTATGTACAACAGATTAATTTCGGAAAACCCAAGTTTAAAAGTAAGTATAGATAAAACTTAAGTAACTGAAAGAAAAATATTTCGAAGCTTCTATCTTGACCTAGATATATAAGAAACAAATAAATAAGAATCTAAAATACAAATAAAAAGTTTTCTTCTTTTAATATTCTCTATCTAATTATTATTGCTACTAGAGGTCCCCCGCGACATCATCCGCATACGGAAGAAATTTGGGCCACTCCCAAAATTCACCACTTTAAATCATCCCGAGCAAATCCCCAATAAACCCCCTTGAATGAACTACCCAAATACCAATTTTAATCACTATAAACCCTCTTACCCTGCTTGCTCTTTTTGCTTTTGTTTGCCTGGAACAGGTCGCTTTTAGCGATAAGGCCGCCATTTGTACACTAGTATTTAATTTCTTTAATCCTTTAGTGTGAGTAATAAAGAATTAATCTATCTATAACTTCAAAAACAATGAACTTTCTATACAACATTCCACCCCCCATTTCACCCCCTTAAATCATCCCTGTAAAAAATATATTGAAAACAGCGTTTTTTATTTTATATGAACTATCCAAATACTAAAAGTTCATAAACATTCCAAAAGTTTCCCCTCTTTTGGTTCGAATTTCAAAAAATCCTTTCTTCGTACACCCCTACGCAAATACACCCTCCAAATTTCAAGTCTGTCCGTCCAGCGGTTTAGGCTGTGCGTTGTCTATCAGTCAGTCAGTCAGGACAGAGATTCTTATAGTATTAGATTTCTTTAAAAAAATTGTTTATAAGGTAGACCTCCATATTTTATCTCAAGTACGGTCTATTGACTTGCGTAATTACTGTAGCAATCTCATTACATCAGGAAAGACTTTGCACCAAAACTCAACTAACTTTGATTAATTTGTTTGAACTAAGCACATTCCATACGACGGCACTCTAGAATTAGGGACTTTAGCTGTCGCCCCAGAATGTTGCCACTAGGGATGTACCTATGTCGTAGACATTATAGCCGGGAAATTATTTAGACCGGATAGCGGGACAACTATGTATCTACTACTGTTATGTTCGTCTCGAATCTTGTGATCTCAAATATCTTCACAACCCTTCAACCAAATTTTGTTGAAATTCAAATTGGATGACATTGAAGCGGACTTCATATATATTAATGGTACTTAGATCATCGTAAACCCGTATAGTAGGTACTAAGTACAGAATATTGACTCTCATAGAAAGCGCGTCTGAACGTAGATATACCTACTTATATCTATAATCAAGTCATATTCAGTGAAAACTAATTTGTACTATATTTTGTATAGAACAGTATCGATAATCCACTAATGGAGCTGAGGCGAACGCACACGGCAGCGGGCGCCAAGTGACGTCAACGAGACAAGCGCTACAGTAGAAAAACGATACACTGTTTAACACAAATAAAGAACAAATTCGTTTGCACTGAGTGTGACATTGTGGTAATTATAAGGACCTGGGTATGTCCTAAAACTGCGTCCAGTACCACCGGAGGACGGGCAGCAGCGTCCTCTCGGTTAACGGTGGTGAACATTCTGCAAGCCCCAAGCCGCCTGCCAAGCGTAGGGATTATGGAAACCCCTCTTTTAGGAGGAGGCCTTCGTTCAGCAGTGGACGACTCCTGGATGATAATGAAATCATCGTAAAACAAATATGCAGTTTCTTATTGCTTTAGACTTTCTGCTACAATCGCAAAATACCTAGCCAACAAATGCGTTGCATTTTTGTGAAATTTCTTACAGCTTTGTATAAAAAAAAAAACATTGTTTTACCGGTAAAAGGCATAATCGTCGTCTTCGTCAGCCATAAAACGTCCACTGCTGGACGAAGGCCTCTTTATAGAGGGGTGTTGCCATAATCCCCACGCTTGGCAGGCGGTTTGGAGATCGCAGTGTTACCACCGTTAACCAGGAGGAAGCTGCTGCCCGTCCTCCGGTGGGTCTGGTTGCAGGTTAAGGACATACCCAGGTCCAAAAAGGTCCACAAAGGCATAATCCTTGTGCTAAAACGAATTGTTACATAAATTATCCAATGCCACAGCCACAGTTATGCATATAGATGCATCTTGGAGAATGTAGTTCTCATATATACTTAATCAAAGAGATGCTTATCTAGAAAAGACTGAGAGTATTAAAAAACTTCTAAGAAAAGTTTTTATTTCGGTTTAATGCCTGTTTTACTACTTCGTCTATAGTATCGGTCTCATACATTTTTTTAATTACTGTTGCGCATAATTTTGTGCGCAAAGTTTCAACAATTTAAATAGTAGAAGAAATATTTTTTATCGAAGCCTTATTGGCCGGCTTACATACCTAGCTAAAATAAATTCTGTGATCTCTTAAAATTATTTTTATATGAAAGCTGTCGGATATTTCAAGCCATCTCTACTTCCGTCAGACCCGTCAGTCACCCTTATCACTAGCTAAGATGACAGTTAATTTAGACTCGACCGAAACAATTGCACGAAAAATTATAATTAAAGGCTAACAAGATCTTTTTTTTTGCCTCTTTTAGATAAAAGCTTTCGCTAGTAGAAAAAACACTTTTGATTAGTTACGTTTTACAAAAACCATTAAAGCCGTCACAGACGATGAAGATGCTATAATATTTCATGTTATCTTAGAACATATATTATTTCAATATCGCTACTCATACAAAACAAATGACGAACATGTGACGAAGATAATATATATTTCAAAATTTTATGGCGTGGGATATTTTATCTTAACATGAAATATAGCATCTTCGTCGTCTGCGACGGCCTTTAATCGCAAGTACAATGTACCTAGTGTTATGATTTCTATATTTATTAAACTAACTATTTCCTGTTTACCGACAGTCAATTGATTTATATGGCCACCGAAACGCGTTAACTCGTCACTCGTCAAGTCTGAGCAATGGTACCAACTGCAGAGCGATAGAGGGTAGGAGGCCAGAAGGTTGGGATGATTGGCAAGTCCAGGCAGTTCAGATCCTCATTCGCTCGCTGACTGAACGACACTTCGCTCCGCATCGCCGCGCTGTACGGACGTTTCCGCCCGCTACTCGCTGCTCGCTGTCCGCTCCTGTCCGCCGGAGGCTCTGCCCCGCCGCCGGACTCACTCCGCTCGGCGCAACCGCGCCGCTCGGACGCCTCCGCCTCCGAAGCCGCCGCCGCACAGCTTCGAGTCCTAGCACCCGTTACCTCGGCCACGTGGTGTTTGCGTTAATTTATTAGCGTAAACTCTAACGAGTCGAGTGTGATTGTGAGTGCAGGGCTCTCACCGCTTCGCAGCCGGGCTTCCGGGCCCGCTGCCTTCGTCCAAACCGCTCTTTTCAGAGCGAACCACTCTTAGTGTTTTCATAAAATCCACGTGGGTGGTCGATCGGCTGACACTTCTAACGGTGACAACGAAACCGATCGGGCGTTGCCCCGGAGCGCCTGTTTTTCCCCCGTCTGGGGAACAACAGAATCCGGCTGGGTCTGGAACCACCGGCCTTGGGGTCACCCCTAGTCGACACCAGATATCGCAGGCACACAACCAGCTGCACAATAAAATAACACTGGCAGCTGGTACACCCTCTAGGTAATACACTAGGTACGCAGCCCCCTGTCTACCCCCGGCAGAGGGATCACACACTTTCTTCTCCTGTTGGGGACCTCCTCCCCCAACCCCCGCAACTCTCCCGCCTTAGGATGGTCTCCCAAAAGGATCTCGACGAAGCCATCAGCTTCGTCGCGAAAACTTTGTTGGACCACCTGAAGGCACCCCTCTGAAATGGAGGAATTCGTTCGCGCTCCCCAGACATACGCGCAAAAGTCTCTCGCCCGTCCTAAGACTCCACGAGGGCAGGCAGCTTCTGCCTGCAAACTGACGCCGAATTTTTCGGCGCCAGGCCCCTCAGTTCCCAAGCCTCCACCTCCTCCGAAACCCTCCGCCCGTGACGGGAGCCACTCTCGGCCTAGGGGTCGCGCTCCAGCAAGGAGCCGATCCCGGTCGCGAAGTCGCTCCCGCCACGGACGCCGCTCGTGCTCCCCTACCCCCCGTCCACTCCGTCCGTCCATTTCGGACAGCCCCGATTCTCCAGAAATGGACACTTGTACCCAGGACGACGGCTTCACAGTCGTCGCCTCCAAAAAGGGTAAAAAGCGTCCCGCTACCACTGCTTCCCTCCCTCCTCCCCCCAAGGCCCCTTGCCCCACTTCAGGGACTAAACCTGCCTCCGACTCCGCCCAATCGGACTCTCCGCTCCGTTCGGAATCGGACGCTCCGATTGTCGACCCTGCTCCCCATCCTAAGACCGGTACCATAGTTGTCCGCAACCGGGAACTATGGGAACTCGTCTCGCGTAACCTCTCGGATCTACAGATCCAGTTTTCCGCCAAACCAAACAAAGACGGCATTATGGTCCGTCTAGCCTCCCCCGACGACTACCGCAAAGCCACTACCTACCTCCGCGACGCGAATATTCACTTCCACAGATACGCTCTCGATGAGGAGAAAGACATCCGAGTTGTCGTAAAGGGCATCCCCAAGGAGATTCCCTTCCTGGCAATCCATAACGACCTCCTCACCCAAGACCTCCCTGTTCTTTCGGTCAGCCGGATGTACAACGGCAGGACCAAAGAACCCTATGACATGGTGCTGGTCACTCTTACGAATACCCAGGAAGGGAAGAAAATTTGGACTACCAAATCGATTCTCCATCTCTCCGGCCTCGACTTCCAAGTCCCTCACAAAAAGTCCATTCCAGGACAGTGTCATCGTTGCCAGCTATACGGACACTCTGCCCGCTACTGCTACGCACCCTTCAGGTGCGTTAAGTGCGCGGGCGATCATAGCACCGCGGAGTGCCTTCGTAAGAAGGACGACCCTACTCTCCCCAGTTGTGTCCTCTGTGGCACTCAGGGCCATACCGCGAATTATCGCGGCTGTCCCAAGGCCCCTAAGGCCAAGAAACCCTTACCGTCTCGCCCAAAAGCAGCTGGCCCTAAGCCAAAACCTGCCCAACCCCGCCAGGTGTCAAAATTCGTTGACGCCCCTGTCCCACTGACTAACGCATGGTCAAATCCGCCCAGCACTCCTCAGGCGACTCAACCGCTCCCACCCGCCCCTGCGCCATCTCCCGCTCATGCCAAGACCCAGGCCCGCCCTGCCCTTCCGCCCAAGCCCTCCACCCCCAAACGATCCGCCCCTGGCTCCTCCAGCCCGAAAGCGGATCTACTCCTCCTCGCTGAAATTGCGATGTCGGTTAACCTCGACGAGGTTCGACATGTAACCCAGAAGGTCCGGGAGAACCATAATCTCATCGACATCCTCGATGAGCATTATAGGCTCTTCGGTGCACTACAGCGCTTCGCCCCCAACGTCCTTAGGAACCAACATGTATAGTACACCCAAACGTGTTAGACCCCGCTCCCTTTCGTTGGCATGGTTTAATGCCAACGGCATCACCACCGAATCAAGGGACCAGCGTCCCTTGATTCGGCACTTCCTCTCAACCCACCAGGCCGATGTTATGCTAGTGAACGAGACCTTTCTAAAACCTAGCAAGAGGGATCCCAGGATCGCAAACTACTCGCTCGTTCGTAATGATAGGACTACCACCATAAAAGGCGGTACTCTCATCTATTACAAAAGGTCCCTTCACTGCATTCCCATCGACACCCCTTCTCTCTCAGCAATGGAAGCTTCCTGTTGCCGCCTTTCGATGACCGGTCATCAACCCATTACCCTAGTATCCTGCTATCTCTCCGGTAATAAGACTCTCCTCAGGAGTGACCTCGAGGCTCTTCTCTCTCTCGGAAGCGCAGTCATTCTGGCTGGCGACTTCAACAGCAAGCACATTTTATGGGGCTGCAACACGACCAATACGAAGGGAAACCTTCTGAACTCCCTCTCTGACGACCTCAACTTTGACATAGTTCCTCCCAGTACTCCGACCCACTTTCCCCTGAACTTGAACTACAGACCTGACGTACTCGACTTAGCGCTTCTAAAGGGCGTGACCCTCCAGTTACGCTCATTGGAAGTACTACACGAACTCGACTCTGACCACCGACCCGTCCTCATGCATTTAGGCCCCGATCCGACTGACAGACCTCCTCTGACTAAGACCGTGGTCAACTGGAAGCACTTAGGCGATGCCCTGAAAGCTTGTAGTTCCCCTGACTTGGACAGAATCCCTGACGACATTGTTACCCCTGACGACATCTCTACCTCCATTGACGCTCTCACTAGCCACCTCCGCACCACCGTTGGTGAGGCCTCAAAGCAGGTCCCAGCCGAGGGAGACCAACGCTGGGCCCTGCCTGAGGACGTGAGGGACCTACTGAGAGCGAAACACGCTGCCACTAGGGCATTCGATCGAGCTCGCACCGAGGATAACAGAGCCACTCTGCGGTATTACGAACGTGCCGTAAAAAACCGCATGAGTGAACTCCGTAATCAACGGTGGGATGACTTACTCTCGGGGATCGAGCCATCCCACCTGGCATTCTGGCGGCTGACTAGATCCCTGAAATCAGACTCTGTTACGACTATGCCCCCTCTCACCCGACCTGACCTCCCCCCCGCGTTTGACGACGAGGAAAAGGCCGAATGCCTGGCCGACAGCCTCGAAACGCAGTGCAGCCCCAGTTTAGAACATGTCGACCCTGCTCACCTCGATAAGGTGAACAGCGAAGTCAAATTCAGATCCTCATTTCCCCCCTTTGATGAACTCGAGCCTGTCACAGCTTCCGAGGTTGAGTCGATTATTAAAGGCCTCCACACCAGGAAAGCTCCAGGTGCGGACGGCATCAGTAACAAAGTGCTCAAGCACTTCTCCATTACGCTAGTTCACCTTCTAGTTAGCATCTTCAATGCGGCCATCGCCAATTGCATTTTCCCCGACGCGTGGAAATCCGCCGACGTCATCGGCATCCACAAACCCGGCAAGAAGGCTTCCGAGCCCTCTAGCTACCGTCCCATTAGTCTCCTCAGTACCCTGGGCAAGGTCTACGAGCGCGTCCTTCTGAAGCGCATCTGGTCCTGTGTCAAAGACAACAACCTCCTCCCTGATGAACAGTTCGGCTTTAGAGCCAGACACTCTTGCGTCCAACAAGTACACCGCATCACGGAGTACGTCCTAGAAGGTTTCAACAAGAAACCCGGCCATGGTTACACCCACAAGCCGTTCCCCCAAGGGACTGTAGCGGTGTTCCTCGACGTCGCGAAAGCTTTCGATAAAGTCTGGCACAACGGGCTGATATACAAGCTGTATCAGCTCGGGCTGCCAGACCGTCTTGTACTCATAATACAAGACTTTCTCAGGGCTCGAAGCTTTCGATACCGCGTCGAGGGACAACGCTCCTCCCCCCACGACATCGGCTCCGGAGTCCCTCAGGGCTCCGCTGTGGCCCCGATTCTCTTCTCGCTTTTCACCTGTGACATCCCCCGCACCCCCAAAGTGGAGCTTGCTCTCTTTGCCGATGACACCGCCCTCTACACCAGAGGGTGGAACAAGGTCATTCAGCTAGCCCACCTTCAACGAGCCCTCAATCTCCTCGGAGACTGGTTCAAGAAGTGGGCTATCACCGTTAACCCCGATAAAAGTGCAGCCGTGTACTTTCATCCGTTCAAAAGACCTCCTTCTAAGCATATCACGCTCAACGGCCAGCCCATCCCATGGGCTACCGAGACCAAGTATCTCGGTGTGACCCTTGATCGTCGACTCACGTTCTCTAAGCATATACAGATAGTTCGCAACCGAGCAGCCTTCTTCTTAGGCCGGCTCACTCCCCTTCTCAACGAGCGTAGTAAATTGTCCCTTAGAAATAAGGTTACAATTTACAAAACTTGTATTCGCCCCGTCATGACGTACGCCTCCGTGGCGTTCGCTCATGCCTCCAGCATAGATCTAGAGAAACTCCAAGTCATACAAAATAGATTCATCCGCAGAGCAGTCGGTGCTAGCTGGTTCATGCGAAACTCCGACCTGCACTGCGATCTCGAACTCCCCTCCATCCGTCAGTACATTAAGTACGCTTCGCGCCGCTATTTCGATGCGACCCCCCACCATCCCAATCCACTCATAGTCCAAGCCTCGAACTATACGACAGACACGACAGACCCACCCCCCTTCCGTAGACGCCCCAGACACGTCTTGGGCGACCCGGACGACCCCATAGCCGTCATCACCTCGGCGGCGCTGGGCTCGCCTGATCCGACCACTCCTAGCAATAAGAAGTATTCCGTCTTTGGTATAGGCGCCGGTTACCAAAGGCACACAAACACGCACCCACCTCGCCGGCGAGGTCGAGGACTCCCCAGATCTTTCAGAAGATCTGTTAGATTCTCTCCAAGTAGTCAACCAGATCAACCTACTAGGGCCCCAGGGCATACCCCTTCTGGGGTGCCAGGGCAAGTCTGACCCCACTCCCGGCGACGGCCAAGCCGAGGTTCGTACCGTCTGCGGTGCCCTTGAGCTAGTCGCCTTTAACCTAAACCTAGGCCGAGCGCCGTTTGCGCTTGCCTAAAGTCCGGTGACGCTGTAGTCAATTAAACTGATTCTACTTTCTTGTAAAAAAATATATTTATTCCAAACAAAGAAAGGGTTACAGCTATACGTGTTGCTACTAGAGCTTCCACAGAATGAATTCGGTAAATACATGTGTTGCAGGGGTTTTATACCCGTGCGATAATAAGGGATGCGTGGGAATGCATTAGGGCGCATTCTGAAAGGGTCTGGTCATTATCCTTAATGGTTTACTTAAGATATACAGAGGGATGCGTCTGGGAATGCATTCCTAAAAGCATTAGGCAATTATTGATAACAATGTTTACACAAGGGTTTGAAAGGGATGCCTGTGAACACTCATGTCTAAAATAGTTAAAGTACAGACTAATACATAGCTTACATATCTATTCATTCGATGACGTACTCAGTCATCGGAATGAGGTTTTTATTTAGAGCGGTGGAAGAGTCATCAGGTTGACACACCTTCCCCGGATTTGAGCATGTTCGTTTAAAAAGACGTACAGCGCAAAAGATAATAATACAGGTAATTGCAAAATAGATACAAATGCTTAAGCCATAGAGAGTAGTTACATGATTTCCTAAATTACTAGCATTTCTTAAACGACTAAGTTGTTCTTCCACTCCTTCGTCAGTTTCCACCAGTCCAATGGGAGTTTCATTTTCGACTGCATTGTTTAATCCTAATGGGTATAATTCAATTTCAGTTGTTGTTTCTCGGTGTTGGCACTCGGAGTTGTCTTCGAGATATGATCCTTGGAGGACTCGCGCAGGGTGATCGCATTGATCCTTCACCATAGTTTCTAATTTTTCATATCTATATGTGATGTCGGCGGTGATTACTCGGCTATGTGTTATGGGACACGTAATAGTGGTTATGTTGCACGAGTTTTCTTTTCGTAGAATGGTATTTTTTATACATGTAGAGAGTTCCTTTTTCTCACATTGTTTCATCTCGCAGTTGATTGCTTCCCAAATGTCTTGAGATCGTCTCATGTACTGCTTAGGTTGGAATTTGGGAGTGATGCAATTGGAATCGGAATTTTGGATTACAGGAATGAGAGTCAGGAGTTGATACTCTTCAGGTTCTACGATGGGAATTTCTAAAGTGAAAACTAGTTTGTCGTCATGGATTGTTACATCGGGGTGGATACGAGCTGTTAATTCTATAATATTCCGTTCAATATTAATTGCTTTGGGAATCTTTTTGATTGTTTTCTCAATTTGCAATTGTGAAATAATCGACGGATGTAGGATAGAGTGTTTGCCAAAGACATACGCTTCAGAGGCTTCAGAGCACAAATCTGAGAGAGTTTCTGCGCTATACAAGAGTATAGAAAGTTGTTCGCCCGTTTTCGTTCTATTGAAATAATCCCTCATAGTTTTATTAATCATCTCCGCGAAATGGTTAATTCGTTTATTGAAACTTTCTAATACATCAGTGGTCATGCTAATCTTTCTGTTAATATCGACAAGATCATCGTTATCTAGATTACCAGTGAGACTTTTTATCAGGGAGCCTAGCCCATTTATCAATCCTCTTTTGGTACGCGTTACTTGGAAATGGGAAATACATTCTCTCAATTTTCTCATAAGGAATCCGACCCGGTTAGTGAGGAAACGGACGGATAAGTCGGTTGTGTTAATATCGACCTGAGTATACTGGGCGCTGAGTTCCTCGAACTGTGTGGCGAGTACGTCCGTCCTGAGCGGATGGACGATGGTCCAGGTTCCGGTTCTTGCCTTGGCTGTTCCCAAGGGAACGAGGATTGCTGAATCTTGGACGGGGATGATTTTCGCCTGACATCTGGAATTTTTATTTCAGCTATGTGAGCTACGAACTGTTTCGGATTCTTAGGTTTCACGTACTTGTATCGATTACGGGTAAGAATTCCGGTTACGCGATAAGGGCCAGAGTATTTATTTTTATCTTTAGCTTCCCTTTCTCCCGTAGCTACGTATATGTGGTCGCCTATCTGAAGGTGGGGCGTTTTTTGTGATCGCTTTGGGTTTTTATATTCAATATTTCTTTCTTTTATTTTATCAAGTTTTGCTTTTATTTTATTTATGTATTCACAAGTGGCGGAGTTAGAAAGGGGGAGATTTATTTCTCTCAAGAAGTGAAGTTCGTTGGGTGTCTTGTCGGTACTTGAATGGATAGTAGAGTTATATCCTAACATAGCGAGCGCAAGATCACTGTCACCTTTTTCTTTTGTAACCGCGTTGATTCGAGGAATTAGGGTGTTGTGAAATCTTTCTATATCTGCTTGCGAGGTGTGGTGGTATGGGGTACCGATATGATACTTGATTCCCAGGGATTGGAAATATTCGATGGTCATTTCGGAGGTGAAGTTAGTACCTCCGTCTGCGGATATTTCTTCCGGTGTTCCGATTAACGCAAAGAGTTGTGTGAATTTATTTACTGTCTCTAGGGCTGTCAGGTCGGCAAGGGGATAGATAAATGCCCATTTGGAAAAGATATCGATTCCGGTGAGATAATTTCGTTTCTTAAATTGGAACACATCGATTTGCCATTTTTTCATAGGTCCATCGGGAGTGACTGTTTTTTCGAAAGGTGGTTTATTCGGGTGTCGATCGTATTTTATTTGTTGACATATTTCGCATTTTTCTAGGAATTTTGTAATTTTATCGTTCATATTTTCAATGTAATATTTCTTTTTTATTTCGGAACTTAACGCGGGTTGTCCGATGTGACGGTTAAGATAGAGATGATATTTTTTAATAACTCCTATGATTTCATCATACGTTGTGAGTTCTATTTTTATATCTTTGAACCAGATTATTTGGACCAATTTGTTGAATTTTTTCCTAAATATTTCACTAAGTTTCTGCCCTATTTCTTGATCATGACAAACGAAAGCGTACCTTTTGGCATCTACGTATTCCATTAGGAACGTCACGAATTCTTTCTCATAATTATTCTTTGTGAGAGAGAGGTCATAATCTCGAGTGGAGTTATCTTTTCGTTTGTGGTTTACTTCGTATCTAGGCGCATCTGTTTTTACGAAGATTCGGTTCATTCTACGCGGGGGATGGGAATGTTTTATTTTAAACCCGTTGTCTGAGTCATCACAGTTGCTATGTACCGTAGCTTGATCCGAGTCGATGTTATTTAGCTCAATTCTAGATAGGGCATCGGCTACATGGTTAGTTGCGCCTTTTTTATGCCTTATCTCGTAGTCGTCTATATTGGGCAAAGGAAATTTATCGCTTCGAGTTTGCTCGTTTAACTTGCGATAGTCAATGACTAATCGCCATTTTTTATTGTTCATTGGTTTATAGGGAGTTTTATCTACTAAATGTACAGGGCTTGACCAGGGTGAGTCAGATGGTCTGATAATACCGTTTTTTAACATATCTCCAATTTGTTTAGTGACTTCTCGGCGAGATGTTTCGGGAAGTCTGTACGGTTTTTGGTATATAGGGTCTTCGTTTAAGAGCTTAATTTCGTGTTGAACGGATTCGAAGCAGGTTTGGGCTGCATCGGTTGCAAAAATATGATCGTAATCGCTAATAATCTGTTCTATATTGTCGCATACTTCAGTGTTATGTATTTCAATCTTGGTTGTTGGGCTGCGGAGGCATTTATTTGTCGGGTCTATGGTTAAGTTCATTCTTGCTAGGTTATCCCAGCCAATGAGGTAGTCATATTTAGGGGAAAAGTCGAACACGAATAATTCGACTGAATTTTGAGAATCAGGGAATAGCTGATTCCATGGAGGCGTTATGATTTTTCCCGTATGAGTGCTCGTCGTATGAGCCGTTCTGACCGTAAAGCTTTCCGGTATGAACTGAACGTGAGAGTCCTGACGTAACTCGTTTGCTATTCGGGTGGAGACAAAAGATTTTGAACTTCCTGTGTCAATTAACATTTTTCGATTGGAATTTAAAACGAGGTGAGGCAAGGGGGACGTACTCAAGTTATTGAGATGGATTACGTTTGGTCCTTCTCTTGAGGCCCTGTGGTAAAATCCGACGTTTCGTCGTTGTCATATGGTTCGTTATTATATTCCTCGGGGTAGTAATGATCGTCGGTCTCGAAATGTGTTTCGTTCTCTGGGAAGGGTTCAAACTCATTGTAAGCCTCTTGAAAATACAAGTCATTTCTAAGTCGCTTGTTTGGGGGAACGTTCGGGTCACGTGCCGTGCGCATAGTTACATCGCGGGTCTCACCAAACGGACGGTTTGAGAACCATCTCGGTTGCGAATTATTGCCAGGGGCATTTGGATTTTGCGTGTGAAAGGGGCGCGGCGGATACGAATGTTGTGGTCGCGGTTGATATTGCCCGTTATTTGGTGGTTGTTGCCGCATTCTCATCGTGAGAGGAGAGATTGGGTAAGTATGTCGTTGGTTATTATTATTAGGGAACCTAGGTGCAATAGGTTGATTAAAATACGCATTATTTCTATTATTAAAGCTAAGGTCTGCCGGTTTATTATGATGCTCCGGTTTAGCATATGGGGGTGGCAAAATGGATTTTACCGTCTGATTGTTTCGCGAAAGGTTAATCAGTCCGTGTAGTTCCATATGCCGAATGTTACTACATAATGTAGCATAGTTTGTAAAGAAAGAAGATCGCTGTACATCGATAGGGAGGAGTCCTAAAAGCGTATGTTTAGCGGTGTCTGTGAGAAGCTCAGATACACCATCTACCGCTGATATCTCACGGCCTTCTAGTAAAAGTTGATCTAGTCTTTCTATGAAATCTCCGAAGCGCGATGTTTCGGGTTTCAACAAACGGATTTCATTCTGGATGTAATTTAGATCTTTAGGGAATCCACATGTAGTTCTTAAACTCTCTTTAATCTTTACCCAGTTATACTGGTGTTGAGAACTCCAGATAACTCTCTGTGCCTTGTCGCGAAGTCGGGATATAACTTGTTGAACTTTAATCAGATCTGAAGGGGCTTGACTAAACTGAAAATAGTTTTCAGCCGCGGTCAGGAAAGTCTGTAAGTCGCGTGAGTTTCCGTCGTATGTCGGGACAAGATCTATCGGGTCTTTAATAGAGATTTGAATCCTACTCTCGACTTGAGGAGGGGATACATGAGGATTCGCCATCCTGGGAGGTTGGATAAGAATTTTACCGCTAGGAGAGCAGGCCAGGATGAGACAATCTACTTACAGTGGGAGCAGCAGCAGCAATTTCCACATTGAAATTCTTTCTTGAGTCTTCGTTCACCAGGCTGGAACGTCGATCTCTTCTAGACTTCAATAATTGACAAATTTGTAGGTTCGTTGTAGCGACGTCGTCTTCCAACTGGATCTGGGCAGCTAGTTCCAGGGTCTTCTCACTGAGTTCGTCTGGTTGCGGGCTGGTCCAGGAGTCGCTCCACGTTTGCAGGCGCCAGTCAATTAAACTGATTCTACTTTCTTGTAAAAAAATATATTTATTCCAAACAAAGAAAGGGTTACAGCTATACGTGTTGCTACTAGAGCTTCCACAGAATGAATTCGGTAAATACATGTGTTGCAGGGGTTTTATACCCGTGCGATAATAAGGGATGCGTGGGAATGCATTAGGGCGCATTCTGAAAGGGTCTGGTCATTATCCTTAATGGTTTACTTAAGATATACAGAGGGATGCGTCTGGGAATGCATTCCTAAAAGCATTAGGCAATTATTGATAACAATGTTTACACAAGGGTTTGAAAGGGATGCCTGTGAACACTCATGTCTAAAATAGTTAAAGTACAGACTAATACATAGCTTACATATCTATTCATTCGATGACGTACTCAGTCATCGGAATGAGGTTTTTATTTAGAGCGGTGGAAGAGTCATCAGGTTGACACTGTAGAGGCCACCTGAGGCCAACAGCATAGTCATTCATAAAAAAAAAAAAAAAAAAAAAAAAAAAAAAAAAAAAAAAAAAAAAAAAAAAAAAAAAAAAAAAGTTCAGATCCACTGCTCAAACGGATAAGTCTTTATACTACAAGTGTTACCATTATGTTCTTATGTAAAGTGATTAGAAAGTAAAGGATAATCTATTAAATGTACCAGCTTATATCTGAATCTTTGATAAATTGTATGTCTAGATAGACTGATGGATCCTAAACGCGTCGAAAAAAATAGCGGTGAACCGTTAGCCTCTTATGCACGCACACTATAACAACGAGAATGGCGCAACGTGAATGTAAGACATGGCTGTCACGCACACTAGTATAATAATGTTGACCTGTCATTTTTCGTTCATAAACAGTACGAGACTATCTAGACATATTATTTATTAAAGGTCTGAATATATAATAATATTGAGTGAAGTGAAGTGTATTTATTAATACTAGTCATATTTTAATGGATTATTTAGATAAAGTATTACTTCTGAATAAAACACTCGAAATAGTAATCTGCTTTCTGAATTATTTATTGATACTAACACAAAGTGTGTTTTATACATTTTGTTAAAAGTAGGCGTTCATATTTAATCCTCGTTAATAACGTTTATGCATAGCAATTAGCATCGCATAATCAGCCTATGACTAATCCTGGACATGGGCTCTCGAAGAGCGATTTGGCCTTATCAACCACGCTGGTCCAGTTACGGGTTGGTGGATTAACATCCGCTATTGATTTTTTTCTCCGGACATATGCAGGTGTCCTCGCGATGTTATATTTCAACGAAAATTCAACGATATTGCGCACAAGATCCAAAGCGCTCATTGGTAGGTTTAATATTAATATAGGCAGTAATTGCCTTACAATGGGGATCCCGCGAGTGGAAAAGTGGGAGATATCGGATCCCGTAAGATAACACTTTTATATTATTGTATCTTCATCGTGTGTGACAGCCTTTATTATGGTTAGTACCTAGGACAATGGAAAAATTATTGGTTCCAAAACGAACTCTTCCAACCTAAAACAAAAGCACATATTCAACAAGCAATTATCTACAGAGCTCAAGTTCAGGCTGCATTTTCAAATTTCAAATCTCCCTTTATAAATCCGGAGCACCAACCTTGGAGCGGGAGTTACGAGCGCGCAAACATCTCCGTTGTAGTCGTAAGTTACGTGAATTCATTTGATGTTTTAATCTAAAAAGCTGAGTGTGTTCGCCAAGCTCGAATTAAGACCCACGGGGGACGAGTTTACCTAAGAGGTTACGTACTAATGCCGATACGATATTAAAATTAAACGTTTTTCATTGAGCGAAGCGAGCAGGCAGATTATCTGCAACAACATGCAAAATTTGCTTTCAACCATCCGGATGTAAGTATATCTATGTAGTATGTAGGTATAATAATAGATGTTGGTACTCGTACAGGTCGTATTTTTCAACGAATCTTGACGAAACTTGGTATACAGGTTGTAAAATTGACGGTGGTAATTTTTAGCCCATTTGTTTTGTTTGTGTTCCCTCCTTCCCTATTCCATTCCCCTATTCAAACTCCAAATTCAGTTATAATGGGTAATTTGAAACCCTTTGGACTTGACACTAACTTAAATAAAGGCTTCAGTCTTAACAAACTTACTTGAACGGGCTATTACACAAGCACTTTTAAGAGAAAAAACCCGACTTCAATTTTGATTACCTGGATGATATCTTTTGATTTAAAAACCAAACTACAAAACTAATTTCGATAAAATTTTAATGGGACTAACTGTGAAATATGACCTACCAAGCAAAAAAACAATCATAAAAATCAATTCACAGTTGGCGGAGTAATCGCGTAACAAACATACAAAAAAAAATACAGTCGAAATGAGAACCTCCTTTTTGAAATCGGTTGAAAAATATAGTTATTTCTAATGTCAGGTAGGTAAGCCAAATCTGACCCAGTGCGTAGAAACAGGCCTTTGAAACGATGATCATTGAGCTAACGGGCGACAACGCTAATCTATGCTAATGACTTGGAATTATTTTCACTTTGACGTCAGAGGCTGCGGTATGTAAAACGCGGGTTATTTAGTTAGCATTATTGTGATGCTACCTTATTTTAGTACGTCTAGACGATGAAAATTATGGGCGAGCATGACATAAATTTTGGATGATAGGTTTGAAAGAAAAAGCAGACACAGCGTCGCATAAATTAAGGTGTCACGTTAGTTATACATAGCTGTCTTCCACGCACATTTTTTCATATTAATGTATATCTATCTACTGAGTACGATTGCCTTATAGCTCAGTTGGTAGCACTAAAGAGAGAAGTGAATAGAACGGAAATGTGACGGGCCGCGCTAGCCGGCATTAAGCCAATTTAGACTTAATGTCAATTCTTCCAATATACCTATATTGGAAGAATTTCTTCCAATATAGGTACATGTTTTTAAACTGAGAATAGTAAAGAGACAATTTAAATAGACGCGTAGGAAACCAAACCACATTGCATCGTAATTAGATTTTAATCTGTTGCAAAATGGCATTTCGTGCGTATTACTTCAAATGCACGACCAATGATTGGCATTTTTTCGTCGTAATTTCTATGCAATTTTGTGAGAAACTGGCGACAGCGGTTTTCCATACAATTGGTTTACAACATTGTTTTGACAGCCGTTCTACCTAAGAAGTAGGGCTTTCGCTATTCTGTGGTTGGTAGCATGTCTGCCTTCAGAGCTGTAGGGCATGGGTCGATCCTCATCTAGGACAAAAATGTATCTGACGAACATAGATGTTTGTTCTGTATCTGGGTGTAGTATGTATTATAAGTATGGATTCACAAAAAAAGTATATATAGTACTTTATCTGCTATCTAGTTTCCATAGTATAAGCTTTGCTTAGTTTGGGGCTAGATGGCGCTGTGTGAAATGTCCCCGATATTTATTTATTTAAGTTTATAATATGAGACGGTATTACTTATCTAAGAATTAGCTCTGATTTTGATCCTTTAAAGTTGCTAATAGTAATTAGGGCAAAGACCTCCTTTCAGCTTAGTAATACCGTTACGCATAACATTTCCTTTCAGCTTAGTAATACCGTTGGCGCGACTGCTGACTTGCGTAGAGGCAGGCGGCGCAGAAATACACGAGCGACTGCGGCCGCGGTGAACGGGGATATGCGTGTAAAACAAGCTTGCAGCGCGGGTGCCACGACTCAAGAGTTGCGCGACCGGCAAACGCGAAGGACAAGCTCATGGAGGATAAGGAGTTACGATGAGCGACTTGCAGCCGCAGATCCTATTTCGGAGTGTGTGACGTCATACTTATTTGCTCAGTCTGCTAAACTTCGCCACGCGTAACGGTCATTCAAACTACATATTAGACGTACGATTTTTAATGTTTTTACCCAGTAACAGTAAAAATGAAATAAGTAGCTCTGTTTCTTTATGTAAAAATGACTAAGGGAAAAATTTAGATGACATGATTGGCATCTAATTTCATTTGTCAGTAATTTTATTTCTATATTTAGTGATCGGTCCTATACAATTTAAAAATGCGACATCTAGCGTGATATTAAGAAATTAAGTGTTAATTCGATTCTAAAAACTTTTCCTGAAAACCGCTAGATGGCAGTACAATTTGCCACTCCTCCCGCAAACCTACACCTCCCCTCACAATCACGCGTCTTTCTAAGGAAAAATCCTTTGATCACATCTCTGCTTCTATTACTCTGTGGACAAACTCATACGTTCGACGCGGTCGCAGTCGCCGCCGCCGCTGCCGGCCGTGGCGTACCGACGCCGCCGGTCGCAACACGCTCCACGCACCGCTCCACGCACCGCTCCACGCACCGCTCCACGCACCGCTCCACGCACCGCTCCACGCACCGCTCCACGCACCGCTCCACGCACCGCTCCACGCACCGCTCCACGCACTACTCCACGCACCGCTCCACGCACCGCTCAATAGTGAACTGTAAAATAAATAGCAAGCAACACCCTAAGGCTACTCTATTAGCAATGAAAATCTCAATATTTCACTCGATTTAAATGAAACAAATAAAACATTTTTATTTCATCGGAACGAGAGGTAACCTCTAACACAATAAGAAAGAATCAGCTAAAAGGCAGACTTCTTGTGAATAAACAACTATTTGACAGACCGCTTCCTTTTCCCTCCCCTTAAGGATTAGAGAAGAACAGAGGGAAACTTCCGCATAATTTTACTGTTCCGTTATAAAGATATATTTAAGAACGAAGAATACTGTGACTGTAGGTAGGTGTAGGTACAAATAAGAAAGCCGCTGTAATCATCAAAGTGATCGAACAAAAAAAAAACAGTTATTATATAGAAAACTATTATTCACGCTTGACAATATGTAAGGAACAACTGATTTGATTTTAAGCGATTTCAGGGATAGCCTCATGATAAAAGTTCTTTACAATGACGAGTCCAATAACCCCCTTTCAGCATTTTGTCCCTTATCCAGTGTAAAGAGAGACTACAAAACGGCAAGTGTAGTGTAGGGCGCCCTGAGGCTTATTAAAGAGATGTAAGATAATTTGCAGCTTGGGGAAAATCGAAAACAGGGCTGAGTGCGGCGTGCCTTGGAAGAGGCATATGTCGAGCAGTGGATGACATACTGATTATGATGACGATAATAAGCTACAAGCTAGTATTACTCTATTGTTTAATCAAGGACAGCCTTATAGCTCAGTTGGTAGCATGTCTGCTTTCAGAGCTGTAGGTCGTGGGTTCGATCCCCACCCAGGACTTAAAGTTGTGTGACGTACGTAGATGTTTTTTCTGCGTTTGGGTGTAGTATATATTATAATTATGTAATTACGTAATAAGTAATCTATCACTTATCTGGTTTCCATAATACAAGCTTTGCTTAGTATGGGGCTAGATGTCGCTGTGTGTAAAATGTCCCCAAGTTTTATTTAAAAAATCAGAAATCCATCAGAAATTAACTAGATCTTGTACTTCAAATCTGTGGCTTACATATTCTGTGCTCCTCTGACCTAGATACGGTCCATAAATTACACATATTGATATTTACGAGAAAAAAATCTAATATAATTCTTTGGAAAGGTGAGGGAGAAATTCGGCGCGATAATCATGGTAAACATGAGGAAGCTACGCGAAAATATAGATGAGTCATTATATCCCAGCATCGTTAAGAAGGAAACTTACACAAATAACTTATAGAAATATGAAAACAGACTGTTTAAACTGTAACTTTAGACCACAGAGTAATAGAAGGAGAGAGGTGATCAAAGGATTTTTCCATAGAAGGACAAGTGATCGTGCCGGGAGGTGTAGGGTTAGCGGGAGGAGTGGTAACTTCCGCACATGCAAAAATATGCAGCTAGTCTTAAAACGGACCGACTATTTTGAGAGTGAACGAGACGCAAGCGAAGCTGGGTGGAGGTGAGGCAGGGGCAGCCTTAGCAACGTCTGTTCTTATATTTTTAGTTGCCACCATGCCTTACACGGGACAGGATCGCCCGTTTTGCATGCACGCGTATTTTGAGAACATCTGCACATCCTGCATCCAGCAGTGAACGTCTTCTCGCTGATGTTGTACTCGTATTTCCAGAACAATCGAACGCACATTCGCGTTCGTCGACTATTTCGACTTCATCAGGGGATTGCGCAATATTGGAGAAACACCTAGTAATAATGCCACTATAATCGCGTGGATCAAAAAATTCAACGCTTTTGGAAACACTGCCCTAAGATATTGCTTTAGCAATATGGGCCCGTATCTTTTAAAAAAGGGATTCCTGTTGCCTAAAATAAACGATTATTATTACTTCACGCTGTAATCACTACGAATTGTAAGTTCTCAGTTTATTAGTAATTTTAGATCTATGTTATTGCAGGCGTTGGTGGCATTTAGTAAGACGCTTCTTGATAGTTTTTTTGTTTAACATTCTTTTTTTTTTAAACCACTTGCATCAATGCCAAAGACAGAGAGGAGCTAGATCCACCAAGATGCTAAATTAATTTTAGAGGCTAGCTCAAACCCACTCTCTGAATGTTCTGTCTATATTTATTTTTATTATCGTCTGTCATAAGAAAATTGTGATTTGACAAAGAAAGACAAAACAAATAACAAAAAAAATAAAACAAAAAGTTAGGGTTCCTGGATACGTATCAGTCACGAAACATCAGACCTCTGGAGTACAGGGGGCCTCTTGTTGAAAATGAAATTGATGATTTATAATTTACCTATCTATCTTGTGCTAAAGATATATGGGAGAAAAAAGAACAAAAGATTATTTGAGGTTACAATGCGTTTACTATTTTGATAAGTCCTAATACAATATTAATATTAAAACGCTGATGGCGATAGTCCAATGGATGACGGCAACGAGAAAAATTGGGAAAATAAAATAAATGAAAGGAGGTTATCTGATGGATCCTTTGCTGATGGTGTCTTCTGCAGGATCATCCGATTCTCGAACGCTTCATGGAGCTCCTCCAGTGAAATGACATTGCCTTGTCTTCAAAGCTTCAAATGAGAATTTCGCTCGAGTTCCTTAGTTTGGTGACCGCATGGCGCGTCACAAAATAATTCTTGAAAGTTGGAGTTTTACGTCATCTCAGACGGAAATATGGACCTGGTGTCCCCTGCGGGATCGGCGTTGGCTCCCTCAGGTCATTCTCTTCTCAAAAAGATGTAAAAAAATCCAAAAGGTGATTCACCCCGTAACACGCGCAACGGCGGCTCCGACGTGAATGTCTATTTTTCAAAATGGTCTCCTCGATCTAGCTTCTCTTTCTCGCTTATGGAAGAATTCTTCGAGTGCGAGCGAGTCAGCGTATATGACGTCATGTCGTAATACGGCTTCCAACAGATAACCAAATATTTTGTATAAAGCTATCCGATAGATTCTAAATTTGAAACTAATTTTATTACTAGTTTACAATTCCAAAATAAATGCTTAAAAAATCCTAATTTGTTATTTAAATACAATTTTGATAATTAATTTCACACCAACATTTTATGTTGGTTTCTGATATATTTTATGGAGCAAAGCACAAGCCATCCTGTGCGCCAATTTGCAAAATGGGAGCTAATAAAATAAAGTAATAATATAATTTAAAGATTATATGACAATATCCCCCTTTTGAAACAAAAGACAGTTTACTGTCTGAACAGACGGGGTAGGCATGAAAAGAAACTTTTTGTTATAGGTTGGAATCCTGAAATATAGTGAGGTTGATACTTCAGCAAGCTTCTTACATTCCATCTAGCAAAATAAACTGTTATTCCACTTTCATAAAATAAATCACTCACATTCTTTCATACATAGGTACCTATAAGGAATTCAAATAATATTCACACTGCCTAGTTCTTACAAAATCACCACTCACACCTTTAAACTTACATCGAACTTCATAAATCTCCTTGCATCTCATAGTTAAATTGAGCTATTCTGACATACTTGCTTCACTTTTCATAATCCTCATGACTCCATACATAACATGATGGTATAGGATATACCTATAGAAATAACACATTGTGTAATAAAACAAAAGTAGTATATAGCAAGTAGCTTAAAAGGTAACTGTTAATATAAATATCCATTCACTCTTATGTAGGTGCGGACAAAACTTATCTGAAAAACAATGATATCTAAATGGTTTTAAACGGTAAGTAAATATGTGTTAGTATGTTTGTAATTCTTATAATAATCTATACCCTACAGTTTGGGTTTTCTAGTAATGACCTAATTCTATGAGAATAAAGTCTCACTATTGTCTAATAGTATGAAGTGAAAACTTCTAATGTTTAAAGTAAATATCTATCGTTGTAAACATTAGATAAACTAAGTATAAGCTTTAATTAAGTACAGGTAAATCTTAATTATTTAAACCTAAATTAAATCTACGCAGTGAATCCGTGCACTAGATGCTGCTAACTATAATTAAAGACTAATTGTTAATCTTAGAAGGTTCACAGACAACCTTTGGTATCTACAAGACAAAAAGGTAAGTTTGGTATGTATGTATGTATGTAGATCTACTAAATATTGCTAGCATGTCCGAGTGTTTTAACTCAGCCATAAGAAAACATTTTAAGTCATACTAGGTATAAACTTGTCGTTAGTCAAATCCGGTATGTATGTTAGCATGTAACAAAAAGACTAGAACTAAATCGTTCCCAAATAATTAGCTAATAAGCTATAGTTAATGGTAGGTTGCCTTTAAATAGGATCCTCCAGAAAATTGCCCAATATGTAGGCTAAGAACTAATAAGCACACGAAAATATGCATTATTGAACGTTTGGTTTATAGTTGGTAATGTAAAAATAATTACTCATACTTAACCTTAAAATTATTGCATCACAGACTTGGTTTTAACAAAAATTACCAAGTCTCAAAACACAAAAAAATGGTATTAACCTTAAAAAATTGCTTCACAGACTTGGTTTTAACAAAAATTACCAAGTCTCAAAACACAAAAAAAATGGTATTAAATATACTGCTTTTGCTTTATATAGCAATGGATACTTGTCCAAAACAAAACAATAGCTTTGAATACTGTTATTAAGTTAATTCAAAGTAAGTATTTAAGTCTTTCCCTGAATGTAGGTCAACACTTTGTTAATACTTGAAACTTGTCTTTGAGACAGAAAAAGAATCGTCTTTTCTATACAAATTGGAAATCAAAATAAGTAAATTCTTGTATAAATAACGCTTAAGTAGTTCAATGTCTGAATAGAAGTCATACTTAGTCTGAGTATAGACCATATAGTATGTCATTTTACCTACATGAACTTGTTGGTTTACAAGGAAAATTGCAATGTTTAAATTCTAAACTTGTTTGTAAAGAAATAATTATTGATTTTATGATTTTATCAGTATTTGTTATGGATTTACAGTATCCTAAAGTATCCGTAGAAATAATAATGTGGGTAAAAACGCAAACTTAAAACTTATGTGTTTCTTTTTTACTTTTGAGAATTTTGGTTGTGAACATACGGTTTTCATTTTAATTTGAATAATACTGAACCGATAGCCAAAATTGTGTATCTATAGGTAGCTAGATATGCGTAGGTACGATAAATCAAAAATAATTGTCTGTAACTACAATTTTGAAAAAGTTATAAGCGCCGCCATATGTGTGTTTACATACTGCATTGCTTTGAATAAATAAATATTGTTTTTGTTTATATTTCAAAAACTATTGATCTGAATTTTGCAATAAAAGTATACATTGACTTCTGTTAGCGTCTACTATGGGTAGTAAACAAAATATTTTATTAAAAATTTTGAGGGGAGAGTGGGTAATGTATGGCGAACTGATCTGTAAAATTTCAGAGCAGTGCCTTCTAACAGCTCTGAAAAACCTCTCAACAGTACACTTTCACACACATCTCTTGCTAACTTAATTTCGTTCACTCGATTCAAAAATTCAACAACACACGTATCACCACTATACTTCAGTCCCCAGGACTTCAAATTGGAGTTGTAACTGTTATTAATTGCATATGTTACCTGGGTGACTGGTACATGACTGTTTTGTGTCGAGTGCCTTTGTTTCATAAATGGAATATACTTGTCACCGTCTGTGGCTGGATCTATAACACTAGTGCTAGGATTTGTGTGGATATTTTTGCATAATGGCGACTGGATTGTTCCTTGAGCCATCCTCACATCGGTATTGACATAATTCATTTCTTCTGAATCTGAAACAGGTATATCTATTAAGCTCTGTGAATTTTGGAGTTCTGGTTGAGGTGAATCTGACGTTTGCTCCGCTGTTAACTTACGGTCAACAGACGGTGTACTATACATCTTTACAAGAAAAATTGTTACACAAATTCAATAACACAATTGTGAAAATACCTACTTCTACAGTAGATTAAATTGTAATCTTTTGTTTATAAATTCCAACATACACCTTTGCACAAGATAAAATTGGTTTGTTTTTAAGTTAAATTCTAAGTAAATAATTGTTCGGGCGCCATTTGTCATAAGAAAATTGTGATTTTTGGAGAAGAGAAATAAATTTTTTGCAAAGTTACAATATGTTGGAATAATATTTAAATAAGCTGATTGCTATTGTTTCGATGGAAGATAATGACGAGAAAACTTGGTAAAATAAAATAAATGAAAGGAGGTTATCTGATGGATCCTTTGCTGATGGTGTCTTCTGCAGGATCATCCGATTCTCGAACGCTTCATGGAGCTCCTCCAGTGAAATGACATTGCCTTGTCTTCAAAGCTTCAAATGAGAATTTCGCTCGAGTTCCTTAGTTTGGTGACCGCATGGCGCGTCACAAAATAATTCTTGAAAGTTGGAGTTTTACGTCATCTCAGACGGAAATATGGACCTGGTGTCCCCTGCGGGATCGGCGTTGGCTCCCTCAGGTCATTCTCTTCTCAAAAAGATGTAAAAAAATCCAAAAGGTGATTCACCCCGTAACACGCGCAACGGCGGCTCCGACGTGAATGTCTATTTTTCAAAATGGTCTCCTCGATCTAGCTTCTCTTTCTCGCTTATGGAAGAATTCTTCGAGTGCGAGCGAGTCAGCGTATATGACGTCATGTCGTAATACGGCTTCCAACAGATAACCAAATATTTTGTATAAAGCTATCCGATAGATTCTAAATTTGAAACTAATTTTATTACTAGTTTACAATTCCAAAATAAATGCTTAAAAAATCCTAATTTGTTATTTAAATACAATTTTGATAATTAATTTCACACCAACATTTTATGTTGGTTTCTGATATATTTTATGGAGCAAAGCACAAGCCATCCTGTGCGCCAATTTGCAAAATGGGAGCTAATAAAATAAAGTAATAATATAATTTAAAGATTATATGACACGTCTAAACATAAAAGTCACAGAAGCCTTATACGACATTAATAATACGAGGAACTATAAACTGTACAGCTTCTCTGTACTTGACTTAACGACTTCTGCTAGGAAATCCTTTGACCTATATTTTTAGGTTGGTAGAGTAACGATATGCGATTCGACGCTAAGATTTAGATCCGCTTTGATTGATGTTTGATTGATGATGATAGCCTACTGAAAAGGCTGATGAGGGATAGGGTACGATTGAGTTTAAAAAAATGAATAAAATTTAAAACTTCATTTTAAGGTTACGTATGAAGAATAGAAAGTCCTATCTCGTAATTCAGTGTAAGTTTATTTTGTGGAAAACAGTGTATCGTGTAAAGAAAAATACGTATTGCCTAGTAACCAGTATCGTATAACGAAGAATTTTTATTTTGCCGTAACTGGTTACGAGCCTATGGTTTCGTACGCGGCCGAAGAGAAAAAAGTATTGGAAATTTTTTTTTTCTTTCTGTGATAGACAACTATAATATTCTAAAGGGTTACACGGTTTAACGTGCATTGCATGTTTTCATGAAGTGTTTTATTGGTTATTTATGTTTTTAATGCATATACAGTAAATAGTTGATAGCTTAAACTGTTTGAAAATTATGACGAGTAAGGCAGAGACTTCTGTATAAGTTTAATTACCAAAGCAGTTAGGTCAGAAACTCAGAGATTGCTCGTATGCAGGTTCAAGTCCTGCCAGAGGTCATAACGAGCATTACTTAATTGGGTGCTTTAGCATTAAAGAACGCTTATAAAAGTTTTTTTTTCTACCGTCAACAAAACATTTGCTTATTGTCTCATTATTAACGTCAACTGTTATCTACTCACTGCTAAGTATTAAAATGTTTCCTCTTGGATCAACTTGCTGATCAGAAGCAGTGGACGAAATATTGACAAAGGACCGGAAAAGATGGCTTATTGTTTCCTAGCTGCACCCGGCGGTTTCAAACCTATGATGCAAAAAGACGGTAATGATGTTGACGATAAAAATAGCCTATATAAAGCGGTCTCCATTCCGAGTTACATCTAAATCCGTTCTGCCGTTTTAGCGTGAAGGAGTAACAAACATATACACACACCAGCAGGTGTGTGTATGTTTATTCGCCACTTTCGCGTTTATAATGTTAGTGTCATTATCAACCAGAAGATGTCCACTGTTGGACGAAGGCGTCTTCCTTAATAGGGATTGACTTATTCCCCCGCTTGGCAGGCGGCTCGAAGATCGCAGAATGCTCACCACCGTTAACCGAGAAGACGCTCCCGTCCTCCGGTGTTTCTGGATGCATTTTTAGGACATGCTCAATTACTCACGGCCGTATCATAATTTTTTTAGTGTGATTCTTTGAAATTCTTCTTGTTCCGTTCTTGCCAAAACATTTGCTAGCATCTCTTAGCTTATGATCAGTGGAACACAACTCCCATAAAGCATGTCATATGTCGTCCGGGAGGTGGCTTCGAATTTACATAATGTAAGCACATTATGCCATACATGCTGGTCTGATGGTTTTTCTTTCGTGTATCTTGTTTGTTTAAGCTCCGACTGAATATATATTTTCTAAAACTTGCTCTAGAGAGTTTGAATTTCTTTTAGTTAATACCTAAGTAGGAAAAATACAAACCTAGCGTAGGAGAGATTTGATTTTAGACTCGATGGAGTCACGTGAGTGGCTGAGTGATATAAATAAGAAGGTAGGAAGGTAGGTAGGTAGAAACTTGAAACATACATTTATACTTGACACTGTAGAATGCACGAAGTACGATGGCAATAACGAAGAAAAAAAAATACATCACTATAATGAGTTTTTTGTAAAATTTTCAAAAAGTCTATTCGTATAATTTGACGATTCGAAACTTCTTTTCCGTGCATTTGTCCAAGTTCTGAAAATATGATCATAAAATTTCTTGTCCGAAAGCTTTTTGCCGTAACTTTTCAGGTAGCCCGAGTAACGAGGAAGAACTAAAGATGCTCCTTGCATTATTTATCAAAGGAACCCCGAAGGGATTTATACGCGCGCCGAAGGAACAAAATTAGTCTACTTCGGGTTATAAATAAGTCAATGGTGAATATCTCAGTGTCAGAGAGTGGTATTCGATAATCTGTGATAGTGGTTCAAATACGACGCAGTTAAAGTTTATGTCACACGAGAACGTAACGGTAACTACGAAATTCACAAACGGTGATAATACAACTTATTTATTTACTCACAAAAAGCTGACTTTCAAGACTTAACAAAACAAATCATCGAAAACAAAAGTTTAATATCTGCACAAATAACGAAGTTATATACATTTTAGTTTCTTTTCTTTAGTGGCTTATGACGTCAAAGAACATGATTCCAAGCAAATTCTATACTACCATAACGTGTTTTGCTTAAGTAAAGGAATAGATGACTCCTTCCCAAATACTTTGAATGCTTATTTTTTTTTACTTTACCAGTCGAATTCAATAATTTTTCAATGTAAATATCAGATTTAGTTACACTGCCATTAATCCTATTATTTTTAATAATTGAAACTGATGCATATTATCTATTGTTTATTTTTGCCGAGCCACTATTTACGTGCTGAACATAAATTATATTACTGTCTTGTATCTGGCAGTTGTATGTATTATAAATACTAACTGTCATATGAATAAAAAGCTAAAACGTATTTCAAACCTATTTTAGTTAATAAGTGTTTTGTTAAAGTTATTTATGATACTAGTGCGGTAAGTTGGTTTTTACAAACGAGTAGAGGAATGTAAGCCCGAGACGAAGTTGAGGGCTTACCATAGTCACGATTTTGTAAAAACCAATTCCGCACGAGTGCCATACAACGTTTTACAACACATTTGCGAGAAAACAGATAACAGAAGTACTTACAAGAGATAATACTATACTTACTTAAATACTTAGTTCTTTTTTTAATATATAAATATCGGTCGGAAAGTCGCAACTAAGTACTTGACACTGGCAAATGCACAAAGTGCGACGCCATAATCCTCCTAGGAGGATAGATGATATGGCCCGAATTAACAAATGGCACTACGCGCGCGTGGTGAAAATTAGAACTACATCTTTCATCTCATTTTCTGTTTAGTATTAAAGTGAGACAAATGTATTGAGCAAAAGCGCTTCCAAGGAGGTTCGATCATTCATCTTATTTATTCTCGTAATGTCGCACAAGGAGTTTCACAGGTGGATTTCTGGTGTGTATTCTTATATAATTTTAAAGAAATAAATAAATGCCATAAAGGATACGCACGGCGCTATACAACCTATTTTACCGCACGCCTAGTTCTTTTGTGCATAATGTTCAACTTTCGAACGATGTGTACAACCTTCGTAAATGTATTTTTCGACCAAATGCGTTGTAAATTTCTTTCAAATTATGATTTAAGTTTGTTAGAAGAATACTAAAAACTTTTTAACTAAAATAGGTTTGAAATACTTTTTAGTGTTTTATGCATGAAAGTATTTACAAAAAAGTGAACTAAGGTATTGGCATGGTATAATTACTATACATTTCTTTGTATACCTAATAATATACTTCGCCAGGTATGACATTCCCGTCTGACAAAGGTCACATGGGTGGGTGACACAAGGCTACGTCATCGACGTGAAATGACCCTGAGGGTCAAGACAAGAACCACTTTCTGTTAGCGTTAACGCCTACGGAAAGATAAAATTGTATGTAAATGACATTAGCTTGAGAAATGTCACGTGACTGCTAATGTCATTTTTATACAATACAATTCATTAAATTGGCTACTTCAATAATCGAAATACGGAACGTTGATAGCTTATTTATTTCTCGAAAACAGACTCTGTGATAAAGGTATGGCGTAGCATGACGCTAGAATTGCGTAGCGTGACTGTGCTATGATGTAGCGCACAGAAAGTATGGCGTAGCGCGACGGTTAAATTGCGTAGCCTGACTTATGATTTAGCGCACTGAAAGTGTGGCGTAGTGCGACGGTCAAATTGCGTAGCGTGATTGTGCTATGATTTAGCGCACATAAGACATGGCGTAGCTTGACGGTAGTATTGCGTAGCGTGACTGTGCTAAGATGTACCGCAGAGAAGGTATGGCGTAGAGCGACGGTAGAATTGCGTAGCGTGACTGTGCTAAGATGTAGCGCAGAGAAGGTATGGCGTAGAGCGACGGTAGAATTGCGTAGCGTGACTGTGCTAAGATGTAGCGCAGAGAAGGTATGGCGTAGAGCGACGGTAGAATTGCGTAGCGTGACTGTTCTATGATGTTGCGCAGACATAGGTAGTGTGGCGTGGCGTGATGGCGGTAGAATTGCGTAGCGTGAACATGTCAACAACATAATTATAGCAGGCTAATCTGACGTATTCGCGACGTGCTATGTAAATTAACTTTATTTGTTTGACCCTTTGATCATATAGAGAGAGCTAGATCCTCCAAGGTTTGACCTGACCTTTAATGTTTGTCAGATTTACGTTTGTAATTCAATAAGTCTACATTCTGGTTTCATAGAAGACGTAGCGTAGGCGTGATAATTACTGTTTCGTATCAAAGGCAAAATTATCTTACATAAGCTCCTCATTGATTATAATAATCACTTAAAATTAGATTAATGTAGTGAAGTAAATGTATCTTTCTTAGTGAAGATAATGAAATTGATAACGATTTATAATATTAAGTTGAGATTTTGTTTGTTTTGTGTACGAGAGTCGGAGTGATCTGAACTATATTTCAAATAATATCGCTGTGTTTATTTAACCTTTTTTGTGATAGGTTTTATTGCACTTACTTACTCGTTTATGGTAAGTAAGTTTTCAATCAACTATATCAACTAGGCAGCCCTGGTTTCTGACATTTCAACATTATTTTAACCTACATCCCGATTCTCGGCGGTCTCTGCCATTTTCTTGTATTTATCACGATCCTTCGCTAGTTTGGACCTGTTCCCAAATTCTAGAATTTATTATTATTGTTATATTATGATATTATACTTATTCAATTCAAACTAAAGTTTTCGGTACTAAACATATCTCAAGAAATAAACTCGATACTGAATAAAAATCTGTATGTTTTTAACTTTTAACTAAACAACGACTCAGTAATGAATGCCACCTACACAAAGAAAAGCATAATGGTAAATTCCAGAATTTCTGTAAAGCCTCCACCTACACAGTGGAAACTCTGTCAATTCCACAATTCCACGCATTTCCCTAAAATCTGAGTGAAAAAACCTGTCAAACTGACAAACAATTAACAAAATGCAAATTTAAACAGCTCGGATATTACATATTCTACGCAGTGTGACTCTGAACTTGTAAAAAGCACGCACGGTGAACGCTTCCTATATACCTATCATAATAACGTAGAAGTTAAACAATTTTCAACTTTACCGCATTTGAATAAGGCTGAAGAATGTTTAGATATTTGTTGTTGTGTCAGATTGGTACGACAGTAAGGGCTATTTAAATTCGATTTTATTTTCATTGTTCCATGGTTGATATACCAAAAACACGAACGAAATGGTCTGATTCCATTTTTATTGAGCGAGCTACCGAACAGTGGAATGCTCTTTCTCAGTGGGTTTCTCCCGATAGATACATTCTAGGTGACTTCACGAATGAATCGGTTTCTTTTAGGCAAAGCGACCTCCATCTTAGACATCAGGCGAGTTACAGCCCATGCATGTAAATAAAAAATAAAAACAGCTCAAAATTACATCAGCTTAAAATCACTGAGCGAGCTGTGAAGTAGCAATGCTTTCTCTAAAGTTTGCCAGATGTGACTTTCCAGTGCCATCTGCCACCAATCTGGATGTACATAATGATGTATATCTACCATACAAATGATGATGATGATGATGTATATCTGCTTCCTATAGACATCATCATCATTATAAAATCTATTATATTTACTGCTATACATTATACTGCCCTCTAGCCCTCTTCCAAAGGCAACTCATCCACTCCATCAATCTAGGGCTTTTCGTTAGCAGGTTTTTCGTTGATCAGGATAGGTTAAAACCGATAGTAAAATTACACATGAGTGTAAACACAATAAATACACAAATGAGTGTGTGTGTGTATGATTATTATCAGTCAATGTTTACCAAATTTAGATATTTTTTGCAGTCCCTACTGAGTCAGGTTTTGTTTGATAATTTGATTCGTTGCAGCGTAGTATGCCGGAGACCATTCTATACTCTGTTCGCTGAGAATGCGTAATATAGGGCGCTCTCTCTTGCACAATTGTATGTAAGTGAAAAGGACGGTACTAGCTATGACGGTAATAACTATGTTCGTTATCTGCGACCAATGACGTGCAATTTGACGATTTCCCTATTAGACATTCTCAGCGAACAGAGTATAAATTTGAGATTTTGGTCATTCATGTTATCTATTCGTAATGTATCTAGAAGTGACTTTACGGAACTGTGGCAAGAAGAATACGCATAACTTGGCAAAAATTGTTTGAAAAAAATAAATATTGTAAACAATTCTAAATGCGAGCAACCCCATATTGATTAACAGACTTGATCATCGACGGAATTACCAGGAGTAAAAACTGATAAAGACTTTTTTGCTAAGGCATACATAACTACATATCTTTCCATACTGCCAGTGTCCCGTATAGTTAGTTATACATTTTGACTTCACGGGAGCAATTACGGTAGAAGTTTGAGCAGGAAAATGAGGGCTGACGTTTCATTCATTCGAACTTCATTCCGGACCAGGGTTTCCAGTTACACCCACCTGTCTTCCATGTAGTTAGGTATTTACACGCCTCTGAAAGGGAAAGGTCAAGCTGGCCCATTGAGTCCAACGAGAACAGACGTGAAATGTAATGATTTATATGAAAGACAAATGAAAAATAAAAACACTGAGCGATTAAATTCGGAACAAGGATATTCGCCAAAGAACCAAAGTCACCGACATAGCCCTCAGGTTTTGCAAGTTGAAGTGGCAATGGGCAGGCCACATTGCTCGAAGAACTGATAACCGTTCAAGGAGAAAGGTTCATGAGTGGCAACCACGTACCGGAAGACGCACCGTAGGAAGGCCTCCCGCTAGGTGGACCGACGAAATTATGAAAGTCGCGGGCAACTAGTGGATGCAAAGGCAGGTTGTTGTACAGTGTGGCGGTCTAAAGGGGAAGGCTTTCGTTCAGCAGTGGATGTCTTTGGGCTGATGATGACTATGATGAAAGACAAATTAAGTAAGCTTTCATGCCATAATGTGCAAACAAGCCGCTTCGATGCTTCAATGAATCCTATTGGGAAATATCAACTCGGGCAATGCATTCCATTATTTGGCAGTTCGAACAATGAAAGTGGAATCGAATTTTTCGTATGGGTTTGTCTCAATTTTATCCCAAGAATCGCCGATGAAACCAGCGGGCGCTGTTAAGTAGTTGTATATAAACTTAACCTAACTATCCAATTCCCACCGACTCTCAAGCTCACGAAAAATTGTTTAGTTCATTGAACAGTGGCTACCTCTATAATATCTTATTACACTTCCTCGAGACACCCCTATAAATATTTATAGGATCAACGTGTATGAAATTTAATAGAGACATTTCTCTATCAACTATCGAGTCAAGTCCTTTGATAGTTTATATGATATTTTATACTTGTGTGTGTGGATTTTTGTATTGTTAGTTTAGTTATCCACGAGTTTAGTTACTCTTTGTATGTAGTTAGATATACTGATATATCTGTCAATAGGGTTGCTCTATTGTAAAAACCTCCACAGCTCCCAGTAAAGTCGTCACTTCTATATTGAGGTATGACTTGGAATTGACTTTGACCAATTTTGTTTCAGTTTGACTCTGACTTGTTGTTTGATGAATTAAACTTTGACTTGATGCAACTATAACTTTTTTTTTATCCTATTGAGGAAGGAGACAAAATGAGACGTTTGCTTGGCGGTTATCATCATTTCTGCTTATAACAGTAACAGTGCTAGAATTGTGAACTTGCAAAGAAAATCCTTCGCCGCACTGCACTGCGCTCGCCATCCAGAGATAAGTGTTAGATATTAAATCTCGTCACGCCCAGTAATTTCTCTGGTAACATTGCTCTTCAAACCGAAACAGTAATGTCTGCACACTACTGCTTTAAGGTTGAATAATAGGCAAAGGTGAGGTACTTCCCAAGGCGGACTGCAATAGAGTCCTAGCACTACATTATAAAACTTAACAGTGGCAGAAAGCTCCAAGAGTGATACCAAAACGAAAAAATTACGACAAATACAGTGCAGGTACTTCGACTTCTATAACAATAAATTGCCAAACTAGAATAAGATCTTCACAAGAAAGTTTACCTTTGTAGTTGTAAAAGCGTTTAACGGTGTCGCAGACCGAGGGTTCCGTATATTTATTATTTTCCAATTCCATTAATAACTACGTGTACTTTCATACCCGCACCGATTTTCGTGACCTAGTTAAAACTGTTTTCCTCTGAAAGAAAGGGGAAGAAGAGGAACACTGTTTTTTCGGTGCAAACTTTTAGAGTGAGGACTGAATCAGACACAATGTTAACGGTATTTTTGTATGAGGTAGCGAGTAACATGCTGTTGAAAAGTTATAATCGTCAATCACCTGATATTCCGTTTTTAGTGCGTTTGTACTTTTCTGATTATTTGGACAAGAATGTTTTTGCTTGCATTAATTAACATACTATAACACTTATGTGCTTGTCACAACACACAAATATTAAATGCGAAAGTTTGTTGGAGTGTGTGTATGTTTGTAACTCCTTCACCCTGAAAATGATGAACAGATTTGGATGAAATTTGGCACCAATAGCTTATACTTTGGAATAAAACACAAAGGTTATTTTTTTTCTCAAGAATCTCGGGTGATACGGCGGTGCGGTGTTACTTATAAAACGTGGTTAATGTTAAGATGTTTCTTACACCGAAAAGTCAGTGGTATGCATTTTTTTAATCCGTACGTAAATTTCTAAGAAGTGCTTGGTTGAACTAAGATAGATCCATGACCTCACGATTTCTAGACACTTTTTCTGTCAATGGGCTACGCCTCGCTATTTTTCTTAATACATCGTTAAAAATCTGTAATTTTTCGGTTATTCGGTTCCGTTTGAGTGGAACGCATCCGAACGTTCCGGTTTCAAACTTAGCAAGTTTCGCACTTCGTTGGTTCCGCAACTTTCAAGGTTCAGTCCTGTGCGTTTAACGTCTTCTGATATTGATGGGAACACGGTGCCACTTTTCAATTTGGGATAAAGTTTGATATATTCTCGCAAAATAGAGTTTTGTGTCTGTCGTCAAAGAGTTCATATCAAAAATGTTATCCTACTTGTAAATAATGAAACGTACTTACGTATAGCTTGAAAAAAATAGTTATATAATGGTTTTTTTTTCTCTCCTGCAATAATCACGTAAGTGGAATGCATCCAATTATAATTATTAATTAGATGCTATCACGGTCACCCATCCGAAGACTTGTACCGACGTTAGCCAGGCCACGAGCTCTACAATAACAAAACAAATTGCCCGCAGTACTAACACGTTTTTAACTTTAAACGGTGTTTTGAGGTTGAGAGGGTTTGGGGTTGCGGGAGTTGGTAGAGTCAGTAGAGTCGGTAGAGTCCGTAGAGTAGGGGGTTTGGGGGGACTAAAATAATTGCTCAGGATGATTGAAAGTGGTAAATTTGGGCCGAATTTCTTCCGTACGCGGGCGAAGTCGCGGGTGACCTCTAGTACTTAATAGGACGAGCCATAGTCGCCATGCACGTGTAACAGACGGCTTGGGGATCGGAAAATGCTCACCACCGTTTTTTAACCTAGAGGACGTTGCTGCCTGTCCTGTGGAGAATTTGACGTACCCAGACTCGCCGCATGTCAGGTAAATTTCTGAGTTTTTACCTAATAAATAAGTTTGTATAAAAAAAATAGTACAATGAAATTCATGAGGCTATATCGACTCGCTGAATCAAAAACGCGCCCTTGGGCCGTCCTAAAGGTTCCGACATGAGCGAGTTTCACTGTGAAGCTTTTTAATCACCAATTTCAAATTACTCTCATTTCCAGAATCCTCGTCTCGCTGTAAGATCAAAGACCCCATATTTAACGAGAGTTGAGGTTGACATAAAATTGCGTTTTATAGGTTGGCACACTTCACCACGAAGGGGCATTAGCGATGAACGTTCTAGCTCGTAAAATTTCATATACTTGTTGATAAGCGGTATCAAGAAATGTTCCCACTTATAAAGTAAGGCCTATTTGCTTAGATTATATACCTGTCTAGATGGAGAAATGTAACATATCTTTACATACAAATAAAAACGGCCCAAGTTAGGTACACGTTGCGCTGTCGAGTTTTGAACGTGCATGTAATTCAACAACAACCAAACACAAACTCGTTCATGTAATTAAACACTCAATGAATAAAACCCACCGCCATTTTTAATCATTATTTCGCGTAAAAACACAAGTTTAAGAAAATAATAGAATACAACGACATGATTTTTCCGTGTTCCCGCCAAAACTCCGTCAATTAGCATTGCAACACGTAGTGATTCAAGTGTCACTGACGTAGTTGGATATAAGCTTATCTACCATAAATAGATTTTTATGGCTGTTTTCGTTCGGCCTTGACAGGTATATAATCAAAGCCTATTTGGTTGGATAACACAAAACCGGAGAAAAAAATCAATGGCTTGTATGTGAATCCACCAACTCTCAACGACTTCAACTTCAGGTGTCGGCCCTATATAAAATTTGATGCATGTTAGCCGCCCTTTCTGATCCCGACGGGAATACGTCGAGTTTTAGCTTTTTTGTTTTATTTATACGGGAATACTCACGTTTAATTAAATCGGATACTCCGACTATATATATATCCCCCCCAGGGCAGGGCGGGCGGGGGTGGGGGCGGATAGAGTGTAGTGATGCGCCGGCGCCAGTACCAGTAAGTAGCTCTGCATATTTGGAAAAAAAATACATCCGATTGAACCCAATTTGTGAAAAGAAATGAAATATTTATTGTCTAAAACTGTGTACAACGAGATGATAATTATTTCGTGTGTTTCAAAAAGGTATTCATCTTAAAATGTCATAATTCTCTTTCACCTCATCTTTAATTCTATTCGCATCTCGAAGGCATCCAGTTTCTAACTATTCAACAAACTGGCACACTGAAGTTACCCTATGCCATTTTCTATTTGTACTACGCTTTAGCATTCAAATGACGTACTGAATAAATTAAAAGTTACGATTGTCACAGAATAACTTAAGTGTTAAACTTTAGTTTGAAATAATTTATTTGTAAGTTAGCCGATGATGATTGCAAATTTATTATTTTTCAACCGACTTGAAATGATTAGAATATGAAAGGAGGTTCTCAATTCGACTGTATGTTTTTTTTTGTATTTATGTTATTGTATTTATGTTACGCGATTACATAAAAATTATATACGCGAGTATATAAAAATAGACTGAATGTAATAGTAGAACTTATTTTATTAAATAATAATTATAATTTATAATATTAATAATATTTATAATAATAATATTAATATTATTTATATATTTTTTTTTTATTTTTTTATTTTTTTTTTATTTATATATATATATTTTTTTTTTTTTAATTTTTTTTTTATATTTATTTTAGTTTTTTTAATACTTAATTAATATTTTTGATAATCCTACTATAATAATATAAATGCGAAAATTTGTATGTATGGATATTTGTTACTCTTTCACGCGAAGACTACTGAAGGGATTTGGATGAAATTTCGGTACAGAGGTCCGGTTTCGGCTTATACCTTGGAATTAAAAAAATAAAATAAAAAAAAACATTAAAAAAAAGGCTATTTTTTATCCCATCAATCGCGGGTAAAACTCAGCCGGGCTCAGCTAGTGTTCATATAATTTTACAATTAATTCAATATAATTTTACAATTAATTCAATATAATTTTACAATTCATTCAATATAATTTTACAATTAATTCAATATAATTTTACAATTAATTCACTATAATTTTACAATAAATTCAATATAAATTTACAATAAATTCATTATAATTTTACAATTAATTCAATATAATTTTACAATAAATTCAATATAATTTTACAATAAATTCATTATAATTTTACAATTCATTCAATATAATTTTACAATTCATTCAATATAATTTTACAATAAATTCTTTATAATTTTACAATTAATTCAATATAATTTTACAATAAATTCATTATAATTTTACAATTCATTCAATATAATTTTACAATTCATTCAATATAATTTTACAATTAATTCAATATAATTTTACAATTAATTCAATATAATTTTACAATTAATTCAATATAATTTTACAATTAATTCAATATAATTTTACAATTAATTCAATATAATTTTACAAATAATTCAATATAATTTTACAATTAATTCAATATAATTTTACAATAAATTCAATATAATTTTACAATTAATTCAATATAATTTTACAATAAATTCATTATAATTTTACAATTCATTCAATATAATTTTACAATTAATTCACTATAATTTTACAATAAATTCAATATAATTTTACAATTAATTCAATATAATTTTACAATTAATTCAATATAATTTTACAATTAATTCAATATAATTTTACAATTAATTCAATATAATTTTACAATTAATTCAATATAATTTTACAATTAATTCAATATAACTATGCATATTTTTTTCCTAATTTTAAATTACATGTAACTATGGAGTTATCAATAAATGTATTGTATTGCATAAGTTCGAAGAATATTATCAATATTAGTAATATTACCAAAAGGAATGTATCACTTTGTTTGTTACGGACTAATAATAATTAATAAAATAATAATTAAAATAATAAAAAATAATAAATAATTTTAAATAATTAATAATTATAATTTTAATTAGTCTATCCATAATTTACTAATAGAAGTTAGTGTTCCAATAAACAATTAATACATATTAAATAAAAATAAATTTGAATATAATAATACGTGAAAACCGTTTCTAAATTCCTTATAAATAAATTTTGAAGAAGTGCTAAAGAGTGTGTTTTTAACGCCTTTTAAACAGTCACGCGCTCACTCCCAAGAAGATCTACAAAAATCTAAAATGATTTATTAGCGATAAAATAGATAAGCAATAATCTTTTAGCGATAAGGCTACCAGTTCTTACACTATAGAGAGACCATTCGCTCGCCAAGCGGGTATGTCTCATTTAAACGGTCCCACTTAAATTCAAAGTTAAAGTTTTTCAAATAAGATTATCATGTCATATAATTTATTTTTTATATAAATACACTGAAGTTAAAAATATTTATAACACAATAATTTATGAATTAATTACTTAATTATTAGTAATTTATAACATTTATACTAATAATTAATTAATTACTAATTAATTATTAGTCCCCAATTATTGATCCCCAAGCCGCCTGCCAAGCGTAGGGATTATGGCAACCTCTCCCTATTAAGGGGGAGGCCTTCGTCCAGCAGTGGACAAGCATTCTGCGATCCCCAAGCCGCCTGCCAAGCGTGGGGATTATGGCAACCTCTCCCTATTAAGGGGGAGGCCTTCGTCCAGCAGTGGACAAGCATTCTGCGATCCCCAAGCCGCTTGCCAAGCGTGGGGATTATGGCAACCTCTCCCTATTAAGGGGGAGGCCTTCGTCCAGCAGTGGACAAGCATTCTGCGATCCCCAAGCCGCCTGCCAAGCGTGGGGATTATGGCAACCTCTCCCTATTAAGGGGGAGGCCTTCGTCCAGCAGTGGACAAGCATTCTGCGATCCCCAAGCCGCCTGCCAAGCGTGGGGATTATGGCAACCTCTCCTTATTAAGGGGGAGGCCTTCGTCCAGCAGTGGACGTCTTCTGGCTGATGAGTATGAGTAATTACTAATAATTAATGAATTTATTATTATTATTATTTCATGTAATTAATTATTATGCTGTGAAGAATAAAGGCTTTATCAATACATCTATTTAACTAGATTAAACAATACTTTCTTATACGAGCTCCATTGTAATCGTCAGCCATGTCAGAGGCCCTCGGGCGGCACATTAACTCTGATACTAGGGCTGGCCACTCAGCCTATACGAACTTACTTACTTTTTTTATCGTAAGCCGCATTGCCTATCATCCCAGGAACACGAGCCTGGTTGAATAAAAACACGGAAGAAGTCAAGCATTCTCTCCGCGTCTTCAATTTCAAAGTACATCACGGCGTTTGATGTCGCAACAGTCTTTCATTGATTTTCATAAAAGTTGAAGGAACACTTTTTTTGAAACTCCAAGCAAATTGATCAGAAAAGCGGCCGGCGACGAAAAATTTACATTTTATTAATCCGGTGAAGACGAGGTGAGTGCCTTACAAAAACAATATAAAAGAGATCAAGAGAAAATAGATATAATAAATAAATATCGGTCGGAATTTTTCACACAGCGCCATCTAGCCCCAAACTAAGCAAAGCTTGTAATATGGAAAGCAGATAGCTGATATAATAACTATATACTTCTTTTTTTTGTAAATACTTACTTCTAATACATACTACACCCAGACACAGAACAAACATCTATGTTCGTCACATAAAGACACACAAAGAAGTACATTGAACAGACAGTACCGTGTAACTTATGTAGTGGTAGGAGTCTACTGCAGAGTCCGCCTGGGGAAGTACCACACCTTTGCCAGTTATTCAACCGCCAAGCAGTAGTGTGCAAGCATTACTGTGTTCCAGTTTGAACGGCTATGTTACCAGAGAAATTACCGGGTATGAAGAGATTTAACATCTAAAATCTCAGGGTGACGAGCGCAGTGCAGTGCAGCGCAGGATTGTGTTCGCTAGTTCACAATTCTAGCACTACTACTGTTAGTGACAGGTGTGACGCTTACCACCAGGTGAACGCCTTGCTCGTCTCGTCACTTGATAGTATAAAAAAAAAAACTGTTCTCGAAAAGAACAACTAGTAGACAGTTTTATTATCACCATCATCATCTACACTTTGTCCCGCTGCGAGGCGGTAGAAAGTCAAGTGAAGAAACTTGTCGCGTCAACTGTACTGAAATAATCATAATTTAACTATAGAAAAAAAACTTGGGCCGAAAGTGGAGCTGAAAAGTGGGACGAAATGAGATTTTTTAAATAAAAATATATGTTGGGCAGAACACGGCATACAAAGTAGGAAGAAAGCAGTTTTTTATGTGGACGAACTTTCTCGGGACGAATATGGCATGAATCGCTTCGCTCTTACCATTTGCCTCGGTGCTGTGCCAACCTGATCTGGAAGAGTGACTAATATGTTTATGAATGCCAGTTAAATAATGATAAAACATGTTATTCACAACGACCATAATTTAGTGGCATAATAATTTATGCCACTAAAAATTATGTCTATTTATCAAATATTAGCTCATTCAACGCTTACTGCTACGCAATAATATTTATTGAGAGAGAACAGTTTCGAGAACAATAATTTTTCTTTTTTCTTAGTTATTGGCATCGCACGTTGTGCATTCTGCCAGTGTCAAGTTTATAAATTTGCATGTTTTTTTTATTAAAATCAAGTCAAATATGTCATGTAATCACAGTCAGTCACAAGAAAATAGTCATAGTCGAGTCCAAGTCATGCCCTAGTAAAGTTGCGGCGACTTTATGAGCTTCTACGGAGTTTTGAAAACAACACGATAAGACATGTTTCACCACATTATACCACTTGCCCACACTCGCGCACGTAATTCAACACCCAATGAATAAAACACCACCATTTTTAATCATTAATTCGCACAAAAACACAAAAAATAATAGAATGCAACTGAGTCTGAGTTTCTCCAAAAGGCCAGCAGTTAAAGACCAAACAAACAAATATATCTAGCACATTAGTGCTATTAGTGGTATTAACCATACTTTAAAATAGCTTACAGTTTTCATGTGTTAGCTAATGCATGTTTTATAAACCACTACTTTACCAGACGTGTAGTCACACGCTATCCTAGTCAAGTCTCGTACGTAGATGATTCTGAAACATCACCGATGCTATGCTAAGGGCGAAGATTCAGTCAGTCAACGGAGGAGTGACGCGCTACCGTTACTCGGATGACACGTAAATTGGCTGGTCCTGGTTGTTTGTTCTATATTTCTTCAAAAATAACTGTCAAGCGTTGTCAGAGTTCTTAGAGTGGCACATCAGCGTATACGAATCTTATCCGATGTTAAACGAAGATGCGGTCTACAGTGGACCTTACTTACGGGAAAAGCCTTCTCTCGAGATCTGAAGTAAAGAGCCCCAGATTGTATCTGTGAAACACCAATGGGTAGCAACATTCCACTGATTAGCGGTTCGCACTATGAAGTTGATCAAAGCTCTTTATTCAGGTTTTCGGTATATCATAGCTCGTGGCGTAGCTTGTCTAGGTGATTCTAAACGATCACCGATGTTAAGCAACGGACGGTCCGGTCAGTCTTTGGATGGGTGACCGTGAGTGGCATTTATTTCTGAGCACTACCGTGGGTCGGATGACACGTTAAATTATTGGTCCCGGTTGTTTGTTCTAGTTTCTATAACAACAACCGTCAGCCATGTCAGAGGCCTTCGGGCGGCACATTAACTCTGACACTAGGGCTGGCCACTCAGCCTATACGAACTTACTTACTTACTTACTTATATCAGCCATTAAATAGTCTGCTGCTCTACTTCGCTTGCACTGTAACGGCGATTAGGCCATATCCACCACCCTAACCCAGTTACGGGTTGGTGCATTCACATACAACTCTTCTCCGGAAGATTGCAGGTTCCCTTGCGAAGTTGCCTTTTTGTTGAAGGGTTCAAAAAAAATACGCTGTAAAAAATACAACCGACTTCAACTTCGAATACCTGGATGACATCTTCATATTTTCAAGTAATTTTGATTTAAAAACTAAAGTACTGAACATATTTCGATAAAATGTTTATGGGACCACCTCTGAAATATTACCTACCAAACACAAAAAAAAACATCAAAATCAGTTCATAATTGGCGGAGTAATCGCGTAACATAAATACAAAAAAAAACATGCAGTCGAATTAAAAACCTTCTTTTTGAAGTCGGTTGAAAATAACTTCAGTCAGAAAATAACCCAGATAAATGAAAAGGCCAGTGGTTTGTAAATCCTTAAATAAACTCCAGAGAGCTCATTGGTATGAGCCCGGGATTTAAGCACGCGACCTCACAATTTCAAGTCGAACTGTCTCCCAACGAGGCTACCACGATTTACAAGGTTTCGGTATATTAGTTAGCAGCCATATATAGTTTTGCATGTTTTTTCCATTGTGATAAGTTTACTTTTGTTTTTTTAAATATTGTATTACCTAATTTCCTTAATACTCAAAAAGGAAGAGCCTGGAGCTCAAGACACAGGTCACCTTAGTGTGGGATTCAGTGCACACGGACAGATCATCTATTTGTTTTCCATATATATATCTGTTACTGCTAAAGTGTTTCTATTTAGTGTTTAAGTTTTTTATAAAATAAATTTAATTTATCTTAATTTTCCTTATTTAATATCTAAGTCTTTTCTATTTCTTTTTTCTTTCTATCAAGAAATGTCGTGTTCTCAAGACCCGTCGTTTGCAAAATGCTAATCCAAAGTGATCTGTGAAGTCACTGTCACGGGGCTCCAGTTTTATGCAATGTTTTTGAATAAACAAAGCCATAAAGTATTCTAAAGAAAACAAAAATAATAATAAATTACTTAACCGGCGCTTTCATAACAATAACATTATTTTCCGAAACGACATTAAAAGTTTCCTTCGACACCCGAAGGCGCTATAATCGTTAAAGAGTTACCCTTACTTAATCAAAATTATATTATCTTATGCCATAATGAGTTCGCCTTGGCCTAGATCCTCCTAAACTTACCTAATTAAACTTTAGGCCGGCAGTCTCCTTTGGGTGTGATATATAAATTGTGTAAGCCACATGTGTTTATTGAAGGCAAAATATGACGTTACAGACTTGATGTAAAATAATGGTCACAGACTTTATCAACTGTGTTCAAAGGCACGACACAATTTTTATGTATAGTAAAAATACCTTTTCATCACACTTGCTCGTAAAGTGGATCTTATAGCATCGGTTTTAGGCTCATAATCCAAGCTATTACGCACGCGTGCTTTTTACTTTACATTACGGCACATGGTGCTATAATAGGTATAACCCGGTAAAGTCAAGTTTGTACGTGACTGCAATTAGACGTACGTATACGAACGCACGAAGCACTCTTAATATAGCCGGGTAATACTTACAGTTTTTTTGTAATACCAACAAAGAGTTCTTATGCCGCTGAAGTAAATGTCAACCTGCGCGCGCATTACTGATTTGGGCGCCATTTTCCGCAAATGTTTGTTCACGTTGTCGCTGTGTGGTTGATTATTATCAAAAAAAATATGTTTTTCCCTCGCAAGTACCACACCTTTGCCAGTTATTCAACCGCGAAGCAATGCTATCACAGAAATTAGTGGGTATGAAGAGATTTAACATCTAATATATCAGGGAGACGAGCGCAGTGCAGTGCAGCGCAGGATTGTGTTCGCAAGTTCACAATTCTGGCACAGTATGCTTTAGGCCTCGGGCAAAGCGGTCACGGGCGAGGGTTGTGTGTTTACTCTCCGCAATTTTTCATTTCATAATTTATGATACATTTTATTACTACTTATGCAAAGTTTCACTTTATAAAATGTAGTCCCATGCTTTTAATTTTTTTTACAGAAAATCTACTTTTTCACAAATTTGTATCAACTTTATCTTAAGATGCCTGCTTTGCGCCCCCCTCCCCTATATCATCATCACCACCTGCTCACCTTACACCCACTTACCTGTCTGCTGAACATAGGCCTCTCCTAATGTAGCCTCTGTTTTACGTATGTCGTCATTCCATCGAGTCCAAAGACGTCCTACGCTCGTTTGCCAATGCTCTACACTCTAAAAATGAAACTTATAAAAAGTCCCAAATATTTACCGGTTTTTAAGGATCGCGGGTGGAACCGCAGACCGGTGCTAGGCTGAAAAGAAGGTGGTAATTAACCTTATGACAAAACATTTTGTCCCAGATTTCTAGAGAATCCTGCGTAACGTTACCTAATTAAAGTTTGGCCTCACTATCTCCTTAGGGTGTACTATGTTCTGAACTTCTAAATGGTGTCACGTGATACGTGCTAAAGATGTATGACTTGAAAATTACTGTTCGAAATTACTAGAAGGAAGCTTGTTACGTAGTAGAAGGCTATCCTTACTAATATTATTAATGTGAAAGTGTGTTTTATGAAATGATTTCTATATCTAGATACGCCTGAGTTAAGAAATCGTAAGATTAATTCTCTTTGAGAAAAAAGTCAACGCCATCTCTCGGATTTCGCGGTCACTACGTGCAGCACCAGTAAGGCGTGCTAGAAGAAGTTGCAAACTGTACAAAACTAGAAACGACTTACCTAGTACCTAATAATAAAAGATTTTGTGTAAAACCAAGTTTAGTTTAATTTTAAACGTTGACTTACCGGTGATAAGAAACGTCACCTTTTTTTTTTACTGGTCTTTGAAATGTAATTCGTACAACCCTTGACCAAACTGTTTGGCATTTTGCACTCAAGTAATCACGTCGGACGTGCGTGCCGGCATCGGTGTCAATGCGTTTCTTTGACAGCGACGAAAGGGTGACATTATAATATGGCGTCCAACCCGTCCCTGCTATGTATGTCTATGGTTTTATGGTTGTATGAGATCGATTTAGGCCTTACTTTAAGGAAGTACCGTTATATTACTAAAATTTCTAGTGTAACTCTGCTGTAACAGCGTTACACTAGAAATACACTAGACATTTTAGTATATAACGGTTGATCAAAGTGTGTTTTGTCTTTCTTTGTAGCTGCAATGAAAAAACGGTTGAGCTGAATTTTGGGATATTGATTAAGAATCGGAGAGTGACATAGGCTTTTATTCCGGATTAATGTAGGTACAGTTCTTGTGAGATACCCAAACAAAGCTGCGGGTAAAAGCTAGTAGAAATATTTTGACTTTATACAAATCAAATCAATATTAATTTATTTTCAGACACATAGATCCATATTGGAGATTATTTTAGAGAAACTTACTATTATTTATTATTATTAATTCATTATTATTATTTATTATTCATTCATTATTATTAATATATTATTAGATATTATTAATATTATCTATTATATTATTTGAATTACATTAATTAAATTATTATACAAAATTACATATTTTTACTAATTTAATCATTATTATTACTTCAGCAATAACCTATTGTGATAGAGCAGAAGGGGCAGTCAAACTTGTTCAAACTTGTCAAAATTTGTTATGGCTTTCAGAATACTGTTGCCGCTTGCACGCGTTCTGCATAGGAGTGAGGCTACTTGCTTGCGCATAATGGCAGCAAAGCCTTGTAAATTATTATTATTATTATTAAATTGAATTAGGCTGTTGGAATTTATTATTATATTTATATTGGTTAATATCAAAGAAAAAATTTATAATACTATACAGTTAATATATGTAAGTATAATACTTTAGTTTCTCACTTGATGAAAGCGACAAAAATAAGTTTCCTTTTACTTTTTTTTACTGTACTTTATTACTTTTTTACCTTTTACTTATATAGAGATGAGTGTTCCTATAACATATAAAAATACAATTTTAATTGTATACCCCATCATTTTTATGTTTTAATAATTAAGTACGCTGATATTATGACATATCTATTTATTTAAAAAAAAATACAAATAATAATATCAAACATTATATTATAATTATAATCATGTTTAGTAAAATTTTACCAAAAATAAGTAGATAACTTTTTGATGTGATCTTATGAACAAGAAAAATAACTAAATAATGAGCTTATTGGAAATCATAAGGTAGTTAGTTATGTGGCTAAATAAAACTCTTTCTTCCCCCCTCCCTCCTCTTTAGCATACGGCGTATATAAAAGTAAACGTCAAAATTATTAACGGGTAGTGTTAATAACTTTGCACGGCATTTAAAAAAATCAGGTGTTCCATACATTTTGTCAAAGGTCAATGAACTTTTTTTGAAGGAACATTTTATCGCGCTTTCAGGGTAGGACCCATAGTAAAAATTGTTCATAGCGATGAGTATTTATAGCTACTCTCTCTGTAAATTTGGCGGGAATGCAAAACAACAGCTTGTGTAAGTACCTACTTATTTTTCTCCATTATTTCGGGTACAACACGATAAATGTAACAATTGCTAACAAAACGCCGTGACGCCACTATTCTATATAATACATCCCCAGCTTCTAGAAACTTCAAATTACGTAGAAAGCGGTATTTTTCCGGGTCAAGGTCGTTTGTCACGAGACGATGTAGCAAAACTGAAATAAGGCTTTTGTATCTTTGCGGGTAATGGCGCTGTGATTCCTCCTGTTATGTGCTTTTTTGAGAGACTGCGAAAACGACGATTTCCTTGAAAAAATATTGCACGAAATGTTTCTCACATGAAAAATCACTGAAGAGAGAAGTGAATAGAACGGAAAATAATGTGACGGGCCGCGCTAGCTGACATTAAGTGCAAATGCGTTTGGTGAAAATTCTACCAATAAACCTATATACATGTTTATAAACTTTTTAAATAGACGCGTAGGAAACCAAACCACATTGCATCGTAATTCGATTAATTTTAATCTGTTGCAAAATGGCATTTCGAGCGTTTTACTTCAAATGCGCGACCAATGATAGGCATTTTTTCGTCGTAGCTTCTATACAATTATGTGTGAAACTGGCGACAGCGGTTTTCTATGCAATTGCTTTACAACATTGTTTTGACAGCCGTTCTACCCAAGAAGTAGGGCTTTCGCTTTTCAATGAACCCATTACGTTATGATATCTACAGGCATTTTGTAGCAAAAATGTAAGTGGTTTTTGTACTAGCGAGTGACGAAATATGAATACAGTTAGCAAAAAATATACCATGTGTAAGAAAAAGGTTCAACAATACTGAGGTGAAGCTGATTTCATTATCGCGATTTCAGGATGGAACCCCATAGTAAAAGCTGTTCCTAATGATGAGTACAACCCGGTCACAATATCTGTGCACCTGACCTCGTGACGTCATATCGGCGGTCTGGGTACGGTGTGAAAAAAGAGTTTTTTCGAGAAATGTTGAGGTAAAAAAAATTACTAACCTTTTCAAATCAATTTATTATTGATGAAGGGTTTGTTATTAAAAAACAATAATAACAAAAATAACAATAAAGCGAGGTGCACAGATATTGTGACCGGGTTGTACATACATACATACCCTTCAGTATTGTTAAAGCTTTTTATTACACGTTGTATACCTACAGCGTGGCGCTACGGTGCCGACATTAAATTAACATACGTGTAGGGTTAATGATCAGTATCCATTAAAAATAACGTAAAAAAAACACGAAAAAAATATCAGATGTTCCATACATTTTGTCCAAAGTCGATAAACTTTTTGTATGGAACATCCGATTTTTTCGTGAATATATATATTTTTACATAATTTTTATGGTTACTGATCATTAACCCTACACGTGTGTTAATTTAATGTCGGCACCGTAGCGCCACGCTGTATACTCAAACAATTTTATATTTACAGATAGTCTTATCACTATTCTCCTTGTTTGCTGACGCTACTTTTACAAAATCGAGACTGGTGACGAATTAACAATAACACCTACGTGTGACGAATTTACACATTTATTTTTAATGACTGTGGCAAGCTTATTTTAAACTTTTTTCTAGTGGTAGGACTACTGCGGAGTCCGCCTGGGGAAGTACCACACTTGCCAGTTATTCAACCGCCAAGCAGTAGTGTTCAAGCATTACTGTGTTCCGGTTTGAAGGGCAATGTTACCAGAGAAATTACTGAGTATGAAGAGATTTAACATCTAATACGAGGGATGACGAGCGCAGTGCAGTGCGGCGCAGGATTGTGTTCGCAAGTTCACAATTCTAGCACTGCTACTGTTAGTGGCAGGCGTGACGCTTACCACCAGGCGAAAGTCTTGCTTCTCTCGTCATTAGAAAGTATTAAAAAAAAGAATAATATATATAATTAAAAAATGTGTGGCGAATTTACTTTGTAGTGAATTTCTAATGACCTGTTAATTCATCATAATCAGTTCATCATAGTTCTCTTCTGGACATCGCCTCTCCCAAGGCAGCCCACTCAGCCCGATCTTCAACACTGCCAGGCTGTCCTACGTATATCATCACTCCATAGAGTCTTAGGGCGTCCTACCCTACGTTTGCCGATTCGTGGTGTCCACTATAAAACACGCCTACCCCAGCGGTTATCGGTTCTACGACAGACATGACCACTGACCAGTCCACAGACATTTCAACTAAATAATACTACTTATTACTGTTATTTATTCTGTGATAATACGTAAGCTATTGCGGTGACTTTATTTCTCAAGCTAATAGCTTCGTTCCGCAGTTAATTACAAAAAAAAAACCTACAATCGAATTGAGAACCTCCTCTTTTTTGAAGTGGGTTAATAAAATACATTAAAATTTGTGGCCATTTCACAAAGCGCCATCTAGCCCCAAACTAAGCAAAGCTTGAACTGATACAATATTTATGTTATTGTATAAGTGTGTGTGAGTTTTTTTTTTTTTTTCTTAGTTATTGGCATCGCTCGTTGTGCATTCTGCCAGTGTCAAGTTTCTGAATTTTCAAGTTTTTTAATTCAAATCAAGTCTAATATGTCTTGAATCACAGTCAGTCACACGAAATTTGTCATAGTCGAGTCCAAGTCATGCCCTAGTAAAATTGTGGCGACTTTACTATGAGCTTCTACGAAGTTTTGAAAACAACACGAAAAGACACGATTCACCACATTCTATCACTTGCCCACACTCGTGCATGTAATTCAACACTCAATGAATAAAACACCACCATTTTAAATCATTAATTCGCGAAAAAACACAAGTTTAAGAAAATAATCGAATGCAACGCCATTATTTTTCCGTGTTCCCGCCAAAACTCCAAGTGTGTGTTATCAGTAACATAAACGGATTATTATACCTTTAGATAGATACTCCCGTATAATTATTGTTTCGTAGATATTACTCTACCCATATCAAATATTGGCATTAGGTTAAAGCAAATAGGGTTATCACAACATTTGACAGGAAACACATTACTTATTACGCATTGGAAGTGATCAATCACGAATAATTTACGTACCATTACGCATGGAACGTAAAGAATGACAACGATGAAGGATGTGCCTGTGCCTTTTTGGGTCACGTTTGAAGAAAGCTTTATTTCCACATTTGTAAAAAACTTGGAGGATTTACCTCTTTCTCTTAAAAACATTAAGATTTTTGTCCTTGTTATAGTTATCTCATTCGCACATGATATTTCTATTTTTCGAAGAAAAACTGGCTGTGTACACTTGTACAGGGACCGCGGAAGTACTCCATGATGTAATCCGTGTATTTCGTTGACGACGGCTGTCATTTATCTCTAAGGAACATCCACTTTTTCTTTCTTTCTTCGGTATTGGCATCGCACGTTGTGCATTCTGCCAGTGTCAGGTTTATGAATTTTCAAGTTTTTATAGTATAATCAAGTTCAATATGTCATGAAATCACAGTCAGTCACACGAAATTAGTCATAGTCGAGTCCAAGTCATGCCCTAGTAAAGTTGTGGCGACTTTACTATGAGCTTCTACGGAGTTTTGAAAACAACACGAAAAGACATGTTTCACCACATTATATCACTTGCCCACACTCGCGCATGTAATTCAACACTCAATGAATAAAATACCACCACTTTTAATCATTAATTCGCGAATAAAGAAAATAATAGAATGCAACGACATGATTTTTCCGTGTTCCTGCCAAAACTCCGGAACATCCATTGATCACAGCTGATTTTTCCCCCAATTATAGTTTGACCCCATAGTACAAGATGTTCATACTGATGAGTACAATTACCTCTTTTAAGCTTAGTAATACCGATTTGCGTAACCCTGTAAAGTCTACGTTTAATCACCAACTCGCCTCATGAAAAACGACGATGCGGTCGAAGACGGAGAACGCAGACCTAGATTTGGAATATATCAGTTTCACTTGTGTTTTGACCTTACCATTTTATGACATTGTCATTTTACGGCTTTGGCATTTTCCGATTTAGTCATTTTACAACCTTGTCACTTTACAACCTTGACATTTTACAACTTTGAATGTCATTTTATACCTTGTCATTTTAAAATATTGTAGTATTACTACCTTGTCATTTTGTCGCCTCCATTTTGGCGCTATGTGGCAGATAGGAAAATTGCTCTTCTTAAATATTAACATAAGATTAAAGTAACTCAAAAAGTCTAATATAATTCATTCCAAGAGAATCCTTTATTGCTGTTTTAATATAAATTACTATTACACTGCAACAAATAAGCAAGGACAATTTAGAAAATGATGACAGAGTCAGACACTGAAATGAAGGCTATTACGTGTCCCGCCATCAGTTTAGATAGCCTAGTAAATAATTCAGGTTAGTGGCGTTGCCGGAATTATAAAGAAGCGTTTTAGACGGAATGGGATTTTTGTAGAACATTAGGATGTTGACCTTGACTTTTCTTTTAAAGTTTAGGGTAGGCACATTGAAACGTGTTCGTGAAAATATAAACCGGGCTAAAAACACTTAGGGTTATTGAGTTACGGGTAATAACCTCATAAAAACACTTCTGTATATAACAGAGTAAAGCTGGCAAATAGCAGCAGACAGTCGAACTACGAAGATACGGGCTATAATGGAGCACACTTAAAACAAACCTATTCATACGAGTCTTGCAGTAATCAAATTGTACCGTAACGGGAAACACCAAAGTAGTGTAATTATTTTCAACTAGCTGCGCCCCATGGTTTTACGTGTGATAATGAAAAACGGTGACGATGATGATGATAAAAAGTAATTTTTAAGTTTTTTCGGGAAATAAGCTATCTTGATCCCAAGTTTCATCCAAATCGGTCAGTCAGTATGGCGTGAAGAGGCAACGAACACACACGCCGACAAAACGAATCAATTTTACCATAAGGCTTTATTTTTATTCTTGTTCAGCATTTATTGTAAGTATTATCTCGCATAAGCTCAACCTGGGTTGTCGGATTAGTGCCCTACTTCCAAGTCTGGTATTATATTCCTAAAAATATCCCCAGATATCGGCTGAAAGCCGAGATGTTTGTTTACTAGTTTACTAACCTATAAGTATTCTACTTTTCTCGGGAATGTTATTCGACATCTGTAACGAAATGTGATCAAATAAATTGAACTACGACGTTGTTATTGGAAATCTATAAAAAATATTCTAGTGGCATTTCAATTTGTGTAAGCCTATTCTTTAAAAGACAATAATACGCTTTTAAATTAAATATACACCCGACTTCAACTTCGAATACCTGGATGACATCTTCATATTTACTAGTCATTTTGATTTAAAAACCAACCTACTGAACTGAAGTATTACCTACCAAACAAAAAAAGAATCATCAAAATCGTCATCAAAGGCGTCCTTTGTAATCTTTCAAAAAAAACTTAATTAAAAGAAAAAAATTTACAAACCACCTCTATTTTTATACTTTACAACAGTTTTAATCATACAATTTTTACAAGTTTAGCACGAAAATTTACTCACTTGTAAATAATGTAGTTTGTCACGCTTTTTAGCTCCTCTTAGTTTTGAAAAAATATTTATTTATACTAGTAATAAATTAAAAATGGGTAAAAAAATCAAATATCGAATCTTGACACGCACGAATCTGCACTGCCATATTTTTGCTCCGCTAAATGTGGTCCTATCTCATTCAGCTTTAGAATAGGTAATGATTGATCGCAGTAAAAAATGTGCTTGAAACATGGATCAGCGCGGCTTTAACGAAATTAGGTATACAATGTAGTAATGTTCAAAACGCCATACTTACCACAAAAGCCAAAATAACAAAACAATACTAAAAAAGATTAACACAAAACCAATGCAACGCTCTACAAGAACAAGAAAAATTATATCCCATTTTTCCAGAGCTCGTTGCACTTCACGTTCCCCTAGACCTTAGTGCAAATGTCCCACATTAAAATCACACAGTCAGTCTAAAGCAATGCAAACGCGGCGTCCATAATACTTACGTGGGGTATTCGCAAAAACCGCGTAATTTTTCCTCCGGGCCGTGTCAAAGGACGGCGTTCAATCACCTGGCAGCTGCGGTGGAGCCACTAACCAGGCGTGTAGAATTAAAAAAATAATTACTTCTGACCGCTACGGCATTTCTGCATCGCCGTGCCCTGTACGCCAAGCCACCAAAATACCTAATAAAAAACAATAATCTCTAAATCGGATATCGATAGCTAAGGATAATGTTCTTTTGGGAGTTTCGGCGGGAACACGGAAAAATCATGTCGTTGCATTCTATTATTTTCTTAAATTTGTGTTTTATCGCGAATTAATGATTAAAATTTGTGGTGTTTTATTCATTGAGTGTTGAATTACATGCACGAGTGTGGGCAAGTATAATGTGGTGAAACATGTCTTTTCGTGTTGTTTTCAAAACTCCGTAGAAGCTCATAGTAAAGTCGCCACAACTTTACTAGGGCATGACTTGGACTCGACTATGACCAATTCCGTGTGACTAACTGTGATTTCATGACATATTTGACTTGATTTTAATAAAAAATACTTGAAAACTCACAAATTTGACACTGGCAGAATGCACAACGTGCGATGCCAATATATAAGAAAGAAAATATGTTCTTTTGATTTGACAGCTGTTATAGACGTCTTTGGGCTGGATGTCCGGAACACAGTATTGCTTGCACACAACTGCTTCATTATCAGCCAAAAAACGTCCACTACTGGACGAAAGCCTCTCCCTTAATAGGGACGGTTTGCCATAATCCCCACGCTGGGCAGGCGGCATGGGGATAGCAGAATGCTCACCACCGTCCTCCATGCTGCCCGTCTTCCAGTGTTACCACCGTTAACTAAGAGGACGCTGCTGCCCGTCCTCCGGTGGTTCTGGATGCAGTTTTAGGACATACCCAGGTCCTTACAAATAGAACAAAAACGTTTATTTTTGCACGATTTCCCGAAAAGGATTGTAGTGTTTTCAGGGTTCATGTATGTATTGTAAGTTTCATTATTCCACCATAACTTCTAAATGCTTGGACAGATTTAAATACTGTATATGGGGTGTCCTTACAATCCTTACATCATCCCGAGTGAGACTGGCTATATTTTTTTTTTAAATCCGTATGGTAGCTGAATCACGTCATTTTCTTTGACTTCAAAATAGAGGTTCTCAATTCGACAGTATGTTTTTTTGTATGTATGTTACGCGATTACTCCGCCAATTATGAATTCATTTTTTTGATCTTTTTTTGTTTGGTAGGTCCCTAGGTCCCCTTCATAGGTGGTCCCATATACATTTTATCGAAATCGGTTCAGTAGTTTGGTTATAAATCAAAATTACTAGAAAATATGAAGATGTCATCCAGGTATTCAGTCAAGTCAGTTGTATTTTTTTTTAATGTGAAGGTCAGGCAGCTGTTAAAAAAAATATTATGTGTTGTTGAATTTAGTGACGTTTTTGCTACACATTCCGTGGCCCCACGTCTGATTCGACTGCATCTGCCGGTGACAAATGAAAGCGGTTTTTTAAGCACACTGTACATTTCCGCGTCTCCTGAAAATAAAACGTTTCTCCAGCACGTTATCTCGTACAAAATACGGACTATTTTCCTTGGAATTTTCCGCAAAGTTATTGTTTCACGCCGTTGAGATAGTACGAAGCATAATGTAGAGCGTTTAAGTTATGTGGCGCTAAGTAAAGGCATTTTATTCTGTTTTGGGAAAAGGTTGATACAATTTTTTTATGGTGAATCCGCTTTTATTTGAAGAAATAATGTTTTTCAGGATTACAAAATTAGAATCTATATTCATTAATCTATCTATATTCTATATAGTTAGGTATATAAAAGGCTCTGTCCTGACTGATTGACTGACTGACAGACAGACAACGCACAACCCAAACCGCTAGTCGTACAGATTTGAAAGAAAGAAAAAAGAAAAAAGAAGGGGGGGGGGACGGGTTTGTATGAAAGTCCTTTGTTTTTGTACTTTTAGTCACGAAAATTTGGATTTGGATAATTCATTTAAAACAAAAAAAAACTATTTTCAAAAAAAACAATACAGGGACGAAAAGGGGGGTGGAATGTTGTATGGACAGTTCTTTGTTTTTGAAGTTATAGTGTTTGGGTTGTACATTCAAAGGAAGTTGGGGGAGTTGGTAGAATCGGTCGAGTCGGTAGAGTCAGTCGAGTCGGTAGAGTCGGTAGAGTCGATACAGTCGGTAGACTCGGTAGAGTCAGTAGAGTCGATAGAGTTGGTAGAGTCGGTCGAGTCGGTCGAGTCGATAAAGTCGGGATGATTTTAATGGTGAATTTTGGGAGCGGGCCGAATTACTTCCGTACGCGGACGAAGTCGCGGGCGACCTCTAGTAGGTATATATATAAAAGGCTCTGTCTTGACTGATTGACTGACTGACTGACTGACAGACAACGCACATCCCAGCCTGGTCGTACAGACTTGAAATTTGGAGGGTGTATTTGTCTCGATGCGTAGGGGTGTAATAAGAAAGGATTTTTCGAAATTCTACCCCTAAAGGGGGAGGGACTGGGAAACGTTTGTATGAAAGCCCGGTTTGGTCCGTTTTGGTAATTGATTTTCGTAGTCAGCTACGAAAGAAGAATTATTTTTCATTGTTTCGTAATCAATAATGAAACAAGAATTTTGTTGCCGTTTTGATAGCTGAGTTTCGTAGTCAGCTACGTTAGGGGAATTTCAGTTCCCCTTTCGTACTCAATTTGAAAGAAAGAAACAAAGGACTTTCATACAACCCCCCCCCCTTCTTTTTTCTTTTTTCTTTCTTTCAAAGTTTCAAAGTTTTTGGATTTTTAGTCACGAAAATTTGGATTTGGATAGTTCATTTATGGAAAGTTATTTGTTTTTAAATTCATCACGAACTCTAGTTAGGAGATAAGTGTAAGCTATATTTATCGTGAAATTGTTTCGAAGCTTAGCTATTCGGATTTCGGATTCGCGATTTCAGTGTTGGTCCCATAGTAAAAGTTGTTCATAATTATGAGTACATACATACCCTTCAATATTGTTGAACCTTTTTGTTACACATTGTATATAATTTATATAAAAATAGATAACATTAAAATGTGATACTACAAACTATTCTAGCATCTCTGTAGCACTCGTAGTCATGTCTATTAGCGTAGCTTGTCTAGATGGTTCTAAAAGATCACCGATGCTAAGGAACGGCCGATCCGGCTAGTCCTTGGATGGGTGACTGTGGGTGGCATTCCTATAGATCTCAGCGCTACCGTGGGTCGGATAACACGATAAATTCTTGGCCCTGTTGTTTGTTCTATATTTCTATAACAACAAACGTCAAGCCATGTCAGAGTCCTTCGGGCGGCGCTTCAACTTTGACACTAGGGCTGGCCATTCAGGCGACGAACTTACGTCTATATAATTTTTTCAAGTTATACTAGAACAAATTCTTGAATCAAAATTTCAAATTTACTAAAAGCCTAGAAATATAAAACGTTTTTAAGCAGACCTTCTCGAAAATTAATTAGTTACCAAAAAGAGCAAAAACGATTTTCTAGAAACGCCCTACACAAGTATTTTACTTTTCATCGTCCATTAAGTTATCGACAGCCAATTTAGCAAAAAATTAACCTCATTCTGTATTCCAAAAATTAATTCCGAGGCCCGCTCCCTGAATTTGTCTCTATCTTCATACATATTTATGAAAATGACAATCGCTGACTTATATCCAACTTATATTTTTACAAGCTCGCAACTTCTTGTAGAAGTTGGTGGCAACTTTTTGGCTACCTACCAGATTTTGTAGTGGTAGCTACTGCAGAGTCCACCTGGGGAAGTACCACACCTTTGAAAGTTATTCAACCGCCAAGCAGTAGTGTGCAAGCATTAATGTGTTCCGGTTTGAAGGGAAATGTGAAAGTAATTACTGGGTATGAAAAGATTTAACATCTGATATCTCAGGGTGACGAGCGCAGTGCAGTGCGGCGCAGGATTGTGTTCGCAAGTAAAAATATATTTTCATATTTATTTCCCTCATTTCTTAGCAACCTCCAACACTAAAAAAAAAAGTATAAAACGGTATACCTATACATGGCTTTCGCGGAACGTTAACCTCTAAAGATAAACTGCTATACGTTACAAGCAACTTTTATTCTATGATTTGATTGCAGAATAAAGTAGCTTGAGAAAAAAAAAAAAACACCAGGCATATTTGCCAAGCTATATATTATTTTATACACCTTAACATTTTTCATCATCAGCCCGGAGACGACTACTGCTGAACGAAATTCTTAGATCGCCTCACAGTACGGCAACCTGCCATTTGCGTCCACTGGTTGCCTGCGACTTTATTTTATTTTGTGTTATTGTGAAACATACAGCGATAATAACTTAAATAGACGTTGGATAACTATACACCATTTAAAAATGTAGATAACTATACACCATTTACACGTTTCTATAACAAACTATAACACTTCAATAAATGACGTTGGTCCATTCAACCAGTCCATTGGTCCATTGGTCAGTAATGTCGGTGAGCAGTGAGTCCAGTTCTTTGTACGTTAATATTTTTACTGTTTTACAAATTGTACGTATTACATAAATGGTGTAGAGTGCGTCGCAAGCCTATGAAATGTTATTCTGACCGAGACTATTTTGTCCGGAAAATGCGAGGTCAGTTCTGATATAATATTAACCTAGATTTTGTCCATCGGAGCTCGTAGAGCCAGCACAAAATAATAGAATTATTGGTTCCCGTCATCCTGAAAGATAGGACTTCTACGTCAAATACATCAGCGTTAGCCCTATAGTTTATGAGATATCAGGAATAAAATTCTAGCTTATTTAGGTTAAGAAGACCTTTGTGTGTTTGTTTGTGTGTTCGTGGTTTTATGAATTTGCTAACAAGCTTAGTAAACGGAGAAGTTTCGGAATATTTACTCCGATAATTATAAAACTGAAAATATCTGATAATCTCCTCTGATCTGATCATAACAATATCTATGGAAGTGCTGATTTCTGGAAGAGATACACTTGAAGAAATAACAAATTAAAAAACAAATACATTTAAAATACAGAAACACCGGAGAACGCTGCATTCTGCATTCTGCAATCCCTAAGCCGCCTGCCAAGCGTGGGGATTATGGCAACCCCTCCCTAATAAGGGGGAGGCCTTCGTCCAGCAGTGGGCGTCTTCTGGCTGAGAATGTAAGCAAGTGTACTGTTAAGATTTTGTTTTCCAACCTTATACGCGTACTTACTTTGTTTATAATAATGCCTAGCCTAAATCAGCGTTTAGCTGTTCACTTTCCAAAATATGTCATGAAATGGTCGCATATCGCCTGAAGCGATATGATTCCACATCGCCGGAAGGATCAGAAGTGCATCCGAAAGCCGGACGAGCGGAAGTCATCAGATCACCGGATTAACGCCGGCGGCCGCTGACACTCGGAATTTGTCCGGGTGAGGGCAGACGTGGATCGGCTTTATTGCAACTGAAAGCTCTGTAGTTACGGAGCGGAGAGTAATGAAGATTGGTTTTGTAGGATCTTTTGTTAAGAGCTAAGGTATCTTAGATGTAAAAAGTTTTTTTTTTGTAAAGGTTTGCTAACAATTTATGGTATTGTAAAAAGGAATGCGGAAAAATGCCGATCGTACCCTTTGGTGCATTTGAGCCTAATTAAAACCCAGAGCCACCTGACCTGACCGGGAGCTGGGTATGTCCTAAAACTGCATCCAGAACCACCGGAGGATGGGCAACAACGTCTTCTTAGTTAACGGTGGTGAGCATTCTGCGATCTCAAGCCGCGGGATTATGGCAACCCATCCCTATTAAGGGAGAGGCCTTCGTCCAGCAGCGGACGTTTCCGGATGTAGATAAAAACTCAGAGCTTTCGTTATGCAATGGAGTTCCGAGACGAGCAAGACGTTTGCCTGGTAAGCATCACGCCTGCCCATTGACAGTTAGTCAAGGCGTTTTGAAGACAGGGTATCTGAGCTAGAAAGTACTATCCATAACTTACAAAGCTGTAACTATAAGTATTTACGCCAAACAGCGTCTGCGTAAATCTTTTTTCCATTAGAACCATTGTTGTATTAACGTTTTACGAAACAAATAAAAGGAAAGGAGCAGAGATGATTAATTAGAGACAAAGGTGAAGAAAATAATCTCGGCCTCCGAGGTATTAACACGTATGATAAACACGACGTTTCTTCGGAGATTACGGGGATAAATAAGGATAAAGGTTGCCCTCCCTACGTTCCGATGTGATGATTGCATGGAAGATATATTGCTTGGAACCCCGAAAAAGGATAAAAAGAATAATAGTTGTGACAAAAGGTCAAATAGCATATATTTAACTCAGTAGTTCGAACGAATCGGATGAAGATATGTGAATCGCAATCGTAGTGTAGGACGCCTTGGTACTTGATGAACTGAAGATATAACGTAAAATAGCTGGCAGTGGCCATAAGCTGGATGATTGGACTGAGTAGCGTGCCATGGAAGTAGCCTATGTCCATCAGTGGGCTATAATAGAATGACTGCGATGAACACAGCAAACAGAACACAGTGCATTCAAAACTGTGATTTTATGCTTTGACAGACTAAATATTTGACCACATCACCTAATGTGAAGTAACGGTGAAGTCTGAGATGGTAAATAAACTTGGCCAGGAATGTGGACTGGCTCCCAAGTTATGCTGCCGGACACAACGTTGGGTACTTGGCGGTGGATTTTCAACTTAAGGGGTAGCTAGCCAGTCGAATATAAGAGCCCTACCACCATGCTACGAGTATGGTTTTCACACGATGTTTTAATCTACCAGCATCATCAGCCCGGAGACATCCACTGCTGAGCCAAGGCTTCCCTCTTAGACCGCCACACTGTACGATAACCTGCTATATGCATCCACCGGTCACCCGCGACTTTTACAATATCGTCGGTCAACTGGGAGGCCACCACCGTCACCACAATTAAGGCCATCTTAATGCTGGTAGGGTACTACAGCTTCAAATAATTGTTGGGATTTGACACCACTATAATCTGTCTATGACATTAATCGATTAATTGCAGCTGATAAAAAAATTAGTACCTGGGTATGTCCTAAAACTGCATCCAGAACCACCGGAGGACGGGCAGCAGCGTCCTCTTGGTTAACGGTGGTAACACTCTGCGGGTCCCCAAGCCGCCTGCCAAGCGTGGGGATTATGGCAACCTCTCCCTATTAAGGAAAAAAATTAAAGCAAAAATTAAAAATTAAATTAAAAATTACGACATAACCTTGTAAAGCATCTAAAATTAACGCTTTACGCTGATACGGCTGAAAGGATTTGAAAACCACGGCACTGCTAGTCTCCTCATGCAATTAGCACACCTAGCGGTGAAACTGTCTTCTGCCTTTCAAAAGTATCTCAGTTCCTTACTTCCCTCTACAAAAATAAACTACAAACAGAGCCCATAAACACAGGCCAATAAATCTCCAGGGAAGTTAAACGGCGAAGAAAATTCATTCCGTCACAAACACTCTAGAGTGACACCGAGAATCCTGTTAACTGAACTTAATGACTGGCCGCTCTTCTCATTAATATAGCCGTCCTTTTATACCCGGCCTTTTGTAGGACATTTGTTTCTTCCCCGTTTTCGATTTTCAATGGGCCCTTTGTGAGGATTTTCGGGCATGGATTTGGTTTGTTTTTAATTGTCGGTTTCGATGGAGATATAACAGAGTGTGAATATTTTTTTTTGAAATTTATCTTTAATAACGACATTAGATTTATTTACTGCTTACATTTAAAATTATTGATTGTAGATTCATAACCCTAAATGAGAGCGAAGCTGGCGAAGTCTCTGAAACGACTGGGAAAATTTGCTTTCATCTGTCCGGATGTATGTTTAATCATTAGGTACGGATGTTGGCACTCGCGTACAGGTCTACTTTCTAAACAGCTTTATTTTAGCTTGCCCTTTGTTTTTTTTGTTTTTTTTTGGTAAAATATAGTAATTGAAATACCCCCTGTTGTCCAGTTGACAGATTGATCTGTTATTTGGAATACACCTGTAGTCCTGATGAAAAAAAAACAAAGATGATTATGTCCTGATGAAACAAAGTTAAATAATAATAAGTAATTTATTTTAATTTGAATATAAAAAAAAAAAAAAAAAATATATAATATAATTCTTAGCATGATAATAAATTAGTTGAATGTAATAATTGTGTATACCATAACAGCAATAAAGGCTATTCTAATCTATTCTATGTAGTCCTGATGACAAAACCGTTTAACTTTTTTTAAAGTGTTACAATTTTTTCATTGTAGGTATCTTGACGGTACTTGGGATACAGATTCTACTACTATAAAGATTTGATTGTTCATAGATTGACGAGATCGATAGATTAAATCTTTACGGCTCACAAAAACACACCCACACACATACACAATAGCTTAAACTAGAGTAACAAATTGTTATCTTATCGTCAAAATCAGCATCTACCAGGCAAAATTAGGGTGTAAAATATATGTAAAAACAATAAATAGTAAAAGTAGTAGTAAATAGTAGATAATATTACTTTTCATCACACTTGGTCGTAAAGTGGATCTTATTACATCGGTTTTAGGCTCATAATCCAAGCTATTACGTACGCGTGCTTTTTACTTTACATTACGGCACTTGTGCTATAATAGGTATAACCCGGTAAAGTCAAGTTTGTACGTGACTGCAATTAGACGTATGTATACGAAGCACTCTTAATATAGCCGGGTAATACTAACAGTTTTTTTGTAATGTTTTTGTAATGTTCTTATAAATGCCGCTGAAGTAAATGTCAACAAGCGCGCGCATTGCTGGTTTGGACGCCATTTTCCGCAAATGGCTGTTGACGTTTTCGCTGTGTGGTTGATTATTATCAAAAAAAGTTAGTTTTTTCCTCGCAAGTGTGATGAAAACAGTCGTATGAAACTTTTGTGCTATTAGTCATTACGCTCTCGGCTTCCTTATCTCGCTCGCCTACGGCTCGCGCGCATAATACTGCCTCTAGTGTAATGACCAACATAGCACACTTGTATCATAATGTACTATTACAATAACACAACTACACAACAATAACAAGTTTACTCAACTTTACTTTACTTTACTTTTATATTATTTTACTTTAAAATCATTATCAGCGAGAAAGCCAGAAGAATGTTTTCAATCGCATTTCGTAATTAGTCGAATGTTTTTGTTATTTTCGTAGTTTTCTTTGTAGCATTTTCTCTGTACTTTTAAAGAAAAAAACTACTGCAAAAAGCTATTTATTTAGGTAGTATGTAAAAATACATTTATATGCCAAGAAAAATGCTATTTTAAATTATGCGATTTAAAATCGCGGGCGTGTCTTTTCCTACAGGCCTTGTGAGGAGTCTCTAAGAGACATCTCAAGTTTAAAACAAAATGTTAATTAAAAGCCAGACGCCCTAGCCGTTAAGGTGCTTTTTCACGAGTAGCATAACAGGCGTAATGTAACATTTTAATCTCCTTACTGAAAATCCTATTAATTTCTGCCATCCCCTAATCAAAACGATTGACTACTTGAAATTCTTAATGCTATTTCCCGATATTTTGTATTTCTATTTGATTACTAAGGATTTCCTACGACGTATTATTAAAGTCTATCAGGTCATCCTACGCCGTAATCTATCTTGCTCGCGCAATTAAAAATTTTTGTAAATACTGTTTTTTTTTTCTTAGTTCTTGGCATCGCACGTTGTGCATTCTGCCAGTGTCAAGTTTATGATTTTTTCAAGTATTTATATGAAAATCAAGTCAAATATGTAATGATATCACAGTCAGTCACACGAAATTAGTCATAGTCGAGTCCAAGTCATGCCCTAGTAAAGTTGTGGCGACTTTACTATGAGCTTCTACAGAGTTTTGAAAACAACACAAAAAGACATGTTTCACCACATTATATCACTTGCCCACACTAGTGCATGTAATTCAACACTCAATGAATAAAACACCACCATTTTTAATCATTAATTCGCGAAAATACACAAGTTTAAGAAAATAATAGAATGCAACGACATGATTTTTCCGTGTTCCCGCCAAAACTCGGTAAATACTGTTATGACTGAAAAAAGTCAATGAATTGTTTAGAATCATTCCAAAGGATCACCTAAAATAGCATTTTATCGAACAATTGTTTCAAAACAAACAACCTACCTAAAAATCTAGCCTTAATTAAGGTTTGGCCCAATTTTATTAATGAAAACTGGATTGGTTAAAAATTGTATTTCGTCATCTTTTCGATACTTCGGGGTAATAGGCACAATTCCATTTGGCGAAAACGACGTTCGAAAACGAGTGTTCAGATTTAACTGCCTATAGATAATTTTTTCTTCAAACTTTTTTATAAACTTTAGAACTATTTATTTTCAAATTAAAAGAAATGGCGGATACGCCTTTTCACAAAAATATAATTATTGTGTGATTTAAGTAACTACTGCTATTTTACGATACCTACGCAGGTGTTTATATAACTCTTTTCACCGGCAAGATTTAAATTTTTCGCACCGCCTCTATGTCCACATCTTGCCGTGGTTGACTCGCCACGGCAAGATGTGGACATAGAGGCATGGATGATAGGCATAGATATAGGACATAGATGGCGGCATTTTGACTCATTGACCTTGTGAGCGTGAAAACACCCTAACCACCGTATCCCTCCTAAGCAAGTGTACAAGCTTCCTTATTTCCGCATCTCATTTCGAATGCTCTGCGAATTTGCGGCCCATTCCTTGTTTGTTCTTATATTTCAATTTACTTTGTTCTTGCGACTTGATTGTTTTTGAATAACGTTTTTAATTCAAATCGACTTTGTGTCAAAAGCATTTATACGTGCAGACGTTTTGCGTTTGAAAATAAATTATAGAATAACTAGGTTAATCCCGCGATTTTACTTGCATTTTCACGATTCTATATTCAGGTTTTTTCCCCAAAAATATAGGTAATTATTATTGGTCGCCATCCACCAACTTTACACCAGGTAGATTCTTTCCCAAACTAAACGTTTAACGGTACCTATAACTAGACTAGACGTATTAGTGCAAACTAGATACGTATCTGTGCAAGCTAATAGGGATCCAAACTGTGATTTTTCTCGCTAGGTGGCGCATCGTCGATGCGGCCATAGTGCTGTCAATATCTTACATTTTGTTGTTTTGTTTTATTCATATTAGAATCGGATTACCAGGAAGAATCTGCATATACTGATTTGTACAGCAATCTTTTGCATTGCTAATTAAAACTCTGTCCAACATAAAATGGATACAACTATCTAACCTACATCTATTTTCAAGCCACCAACAGCATAGATTCTTAAAACATGGCACAGTACCCAACATTTTTCTTTGGATTAGATTATCGTCAACTCCCTCATCAAGAGCAGGCATATATTTAAGACACGATTAACTTAAACTTGATTGACTTGACTTATATTAAACTTGATTTTGCCACATCCGGACCGCCGCTGGCACCATCTGCGAAAACTTTTGCATGTGGAACCTTTGAACGACGAATTGAAGACAACTAAAAAATAATTCTATATCCACTATTTTGATGCGTAAATATAAAACTTGAATTTTACTGAGATTGATTCTGTCATTTGACCTGAGTAATTTTAAATAAATAGATTTGACCAACAATAACCAAGGCTTACTGTTGGTCAAACATCGAGCCAACCAAAAAAAAACTTACTAGTATTTTTTTTTGTTTGATATAGAATTATAATTGAATAATTGTATTATTATACTTAACTAGCTTTTGCCCGCGGCTTTGCCCGCGTAGTAATGTTGAATACTGGAATTCGGTTAAATCGGGGCCCAACTCAATTGAATCACTAAAATACGTATATTATTGCATTTTTTCCAAGCCGCTTGCAAGTCTTTAAGTTTGCTTGAGGATGACCAAATTTAATATTAAAAATTAATTTAGCAGCTTAGGCTGTACAGTATCTATAATAATTATGTCCGTCAAACAGTCGTCTGCGTGGACCTACAAAAAAATAGCCTATGTCCGTTTCCGAACCTTATGCTATAACTACCTATCCAAAACTGCAGCTCCATCTGTTCAGCCGACCAATAAATACGCCCATCCCCGTCCCCATTCCCAGCCTCATCCCTATAAGCGGCCCCTTCCCCATCCCCATCCCGATACCAAATGTAATTTTAATATGAACACGCCATCCCCGTCCCCATCCCCGTTCCCTCCCTCATCCCCATCCCGAACCCCATCCTCACCCCATCCCATCCCCACCCCCATCCCGATTTCAACTTTCATCTTAATATGGACACGCCCATCCCCGTTCCCAGCCTCATCCACATCCACATCCCATCCCCACCTGTCCCCACCAAATCCCCACCCATCCCCACCCCCACCCCCATCCCCACATCTATCCCCATCCCTATACCAAACTTCATTTTAATATGTACAGCCGTTACAAAGTTAAGGAGAAACAAACGTACTATCACTAAAACTTAGTTTTTTTTTTATACTAACGGGAGCTGATTTTGAAAAAACTGTGACACCTGTATATTCTTTTTTTTATAGTAGAATATGTATACCAAGTTTTGTATCAATCGAACCAGAGAATAAAAAGTTTCATACAAACACCCCATTTAACCCCCTTCGGGGTTGATTTTCGAAAAATCCTTTCTTAGTGGGCGTTTACACCTCTCCAAAAACATACCCTCCAAATTTCAAGTCTCTACGTTTAGCGGTTTGGGCTGTACGTTGTCTATATGTCAGTCAGTCAGTCAGTCAGTCAGTCAGTCAGGACAAAGCCTTTTATAGTTATAGATAAAATAAAATGATAAATAAATGTTTTTTTTTATTGCAAGTATTTTATAGTTAGATTAAATATGTATTATAAGTTTTGTACATATGTACATATAATAAGTAAGTAAGTAAGTTCGTATAGGCTGAGTGGCCAGCCCTAGTGTCAGAGTTAATATGCCGCCCGGAGGCCTCTGACATGGCTGACGGTTGTTGTTATAGATACTAGAAAAAACAACCGGGACCAACAATTTAACGTATCATCCGACCCACGGTAGCGCTCAGAAATAAATGCCACTCACGGTCACCCATCCGAAGACTGACCGGACCGTCCGTTGCTTAACTTCGGTGATCGTTTAGAATCAACTGGACAAGCTACGCCACAAGCGCTACATATAATTTAGTAATGTAATAAAAAAGTACATTTTCTCGTACCTTGAATTTTACCCCAGTATTTATTAAATTGACGTATAAAAAGTTAAAATTATATTCAAATAAGGTCTTTCATAACTATACTATTCCCAGAAGGTCTAAAACAATGTCGCCTGAACGTCTAAAAATAAGTCTGAGAGTCTCTCAAGACTCAAGACGCCATCGAACAACGTTCTAAAATGAATGAAAAACTCTTACAGATCATATCACAAGCTTTGGAAGATAAAAAACCGTTTCACAGCGCTTTTTCCTTAAGGCATCGCTTATGGGCAGTTTCCAGGAAGTTATGGCTACTGTGTCCATGAATAAAAAAGTTGCACAAACGTGGTGGATGTTTGTCGTCCACCGCCGCCGTCACTGAGACGTCAACGAGAACGAGATGACGTCACCGAAGTAGCGTTCATCACCTTTGATTGAAATATACACGAATGGAACTAGTAAGTAAGCATAAAATTCTCGTTAGTTTCCATAACGAAATCTACACAGCTACTGAGAATCAAACAGTCGCATTTTTGTTCCACCACGGAACTAGTGCGAATGAATCTAATTTTCTATGAAGTCGATCATCTTAAATTACGTAGCTACTTTTCTAGTGTCCTTATATATATTATAAATAAATGTACAATTTTAGAAAACTGAGTATGTTTTATTCAAAAAGTATACCTATTTTAATAGTTAAACTGGCGAATCAAGATGCTAAACGATGGATAACGGCGTCTTAAGAGACATCACAATAGGTACAAAACTAACACCAGTTTAGAATAATAAGTACTTAAAAAAAGACACAACCGACTTCAATTTCGGCTACCTGAATGACATACTTTATCCAGTTATTTTTTTTAAAACCAAACTACTTAACCGATTTCTATAAAATTTCCTCCCTTTTGAAGTCGTTTAAAAAGATGTCCTTCACACATTTTTAGTTCTGCTTGTCCAACTTTTTCTCCAATACATTGTCACCCCACATTTAAGCTGTACCCATATAATAGACTGTACTTCAAATATTGGCAGCATCTTACCTGAAAGCTAATGCGGTGTAAGTGTTATCGGCCATTGATATTAAATTGAACGATAGGGATTATGGCACAGAAGGGAAGGTCTATTGATTCGCCCTTTTGAGAGCACACTGTAGGAACGTCTATTTTTGTTCTGTTGTGTAGTTGTATTTAATTCTGCCGTATAGTAATAAGTTTGTATATAGTGTTAGGTTACATTACAGTCTAGTTAAGTATTGTAAGAGTTAACGTTATTATTATTTAATTTATTTTGTACTAGAGTTTAGTTTGGCCACCAATAATTGATGAAGATTATTTTTGTGATCCACTATTTGTATAACTAATATTATTTTTGATTATTGGTTGTTGATTATTTTGCTTAGTATCCACATATTTTCATAAAATACTATTTAATAACCCATACGAATGGAAGATAATTAATTTCATGCATATTTTATATCATTTAATAAGTTATACTTTGTTTTTTTTTATAATGAGTAAAACCTATTCCCGCCGTCCCGGCATTTAAAAAAAATGCGAGCAAGGGAGATCGGCGCTACGAGGGCAGTCGCGCTAGAGCAAACAAAGTAGCAACAAGGGAAGATTAAAGTGTCCACGTTGGAACAGGATTACTGCAGCTAATTACGATTATCTGTATCGGATCTGTGCTAAAATTGTAGAGTGATAGATGGCAGCGCTGGTTTTAGAAATAAATGTGTCAAAATCTGAAACCGTGGTCTGAATTTCTGGCGTAGCCAAAAGTTCAGAAGCGGGATACCGATCAGGATAAACAAAACTTCCTTACACGCCTACAAAAACGTGAGTACAGTGAATATTTTACAACATAAGCGTGCAATTTGGTTAAATAAGGTCATGTTAGACACCATTCTATCGTCAATACTCTGATGAATAATAATTTCATAAATGCATAATAGGCATTGCCTATTAATTATTGTTCGAGTCAAGAATCAAAAAAAGAACACTATTTTGTTTTGTTCTCTTTTGCACTGGATTCAAATGTAGCCGCCAAAAATGAGTTAACATTTTTTTTTTCTGCCTCATTTTTTCTGGTGAGGATTGGATGGAGGTTCATGATGGAGGGCTCAGGAAGGAGGCAGCAGACTAATGCAGACCACAATAATGCACGGCCTATATTGTGTGACGATAAAACGAGTACCTACATGGTTTGTATTATCGGGTTTACATTGCTGGGTCGCATTGTATTGGATTGGATCATATTGTAAGTAAATACTACGTAAAAGATTGGACAATGGATGTACAATAGAGGAGCTTGAGGAAGTAGTTTAATTTATTCAATTCTTTATTTTATAAAAAAAAACTTTATTCAAAAAAAGGTACTTATGTATGAAAGTACTTTGTTTTTGGACTTTTGGTCATGAAAATTTGTATTTGGATAGTTCATTTAAAATAAAAAAATGCTGTTTTCTATATATTTTTTGAAAGGGATAATTTAAAGTAGTGAATATGGGGAGGAAAATTATTAGTAATTAACCCAGCGAAGCAGTATGAAAAGTACGAGTATTTGGAGTACGATTATTTTTTCCGTTCGCGGACGAAGTCGCGGGGAACCTCTAGTATAAAATATAAAATGCTAACATACGAAGTTGAAAGCATGGAAAAGTACATGTTTAAGTAAAAGTTTAAAGTGTTATTTTTGGTGGGTATATAATTGTACAAAATTGTAAAATACAATTTTAAGCTGTGATTGTAAGTTTCAGAGATATGGATGAAGAGAATGCCTGAGGTCGAGGGTTAATGGAACAAGTTTTCCGAGGTCAAGGACTAGAGGTTACACATGCCCGAGGTCAAGGGCTCACCTCTGTCTATGCCCGAGGTCAAGGGCTTGGATTCAATGATACCCGAGGTCAAGGGCTAGAATTCAATGATACCCGAGGTCAAGGGTTTGGTAATGACGATGCCCGAGGTTAAGGGCTGGGACTTAATGATACCCGAGGTCGAGGGTTTGGAAATGATGATGCCCGAGGTCAAGGGCTTGGAAGTGATGACGCCCGGTGCCAAGGGCCAGAATTCAGTGATACCCGAGGTTAAGGGATCACTGGATGCGCGGTCCGAGGTGAAGGACGAATAAACATTTGTTGGATGTCGAGGCATCGAAATCTGGGTGGCAACATGATGGAGAACGACAAAAGCAAAGGAGACAGTAACGGAGGAGAAGGTCATTTTCCGGTTCTTCGGGCGGTGACGGGGAAAAAAAATACCCCTAGCAGGAGGGGTCGTTCCCCTAGGCGTAAAACGAGAGAGATGATTTAAGGGCGAGAAACGGGGAATGAAACTTTATATGGGAAGGTCTTTGTTTCTTTGTTATTGATGGTATAGTGATGGAAATTGGTATTCGAAGATATATCCACCATACTATAATATTATAAACACAAAAGCTTAGTACAGGACGCCCTGAGACTCGATGGAATGACGATACCTGAAGGTCAGGCTATCACACTAATATTATAACAGCGAAAATTTATCGGTGTGTGTGCATATGTATGTTTGTTACCTCTTCGTGCCATAATGGCTGAACGGATTTTAATGAAACTCGGAATGGAGATAGCTTATATCCCGGAATTACATATAGGCAATTTTGTATTATCATCTTCGTCGTTTTACATCATCACGTGGGTGGAACTGCGGGCACAGCTAATATTACATACATATTTGACGAATTGATAATCTCCTTTTTTTTGAAGTCGGTTTAAAATAGGTATTTACCCCCGTGCGAAGCCGGGGCGGGTCAGCTAGTAAACTATTAGATAAGTTTTATGTCGATAGTTAAGGATTGAGAAGCTCGGACAAGCCTAAACTGTCTTTTAATAAGAATGTCGTTCCGGAATTTGATCCCATGGCAAAAGAACAAACCGTACTTAAGTACTTGAATAACCAAAGTTGAAGAATGCTCCGAGATATATGGATGGGATGAAGAGAAACAATCCAAACAGTAACTCTAATAATAAAAGCGACTTATTATAAAGGGTAATTTTCAAGTAGCCTTATAGATTTCGGTTTTGCCAATTACTACCGAAATGACGATTGATTTGGAGACTCGGGAACCCGTAATTTACAGGCCAAATAGACCGTCACGTACCGAGAGATCGCTAGTTAGAGACATGGTACATGAAATGATTGATAGTGGCATTGCTAGAGAATCTTCACCGCCTTGTGCAAGTCAATTGTTCTTGTAAAGAGTAAGACCGGTGCAATTATACATTGACTATCGCGCTTTGAACCGAAGAACCAAAAACGATAATTATCTACTACTTTGCATAAAAGTCTTGCTTTCGGGAATACTATGTTTATTGTCTCTTGATTTGGCGTTTGGGTATTACCATACCCGTCGAGTCTTCGTAACGCCTGACGGTTGGACGAATATAATTGCATGCCATTTGGACTTGTCATAGTGCGCCTTCTATATATTTCAGAGAAATAACTGTTTACAAAATTCTCGCTGAAACTAAAACCAACTACGCGTTTAAAAAAAAATACATTAAGGAAGGTTCGGACAGACTGCCGGAAGTACTTGGGCTGTTATGAAAAGTGAGGACTAACACAAATGAGTAAATGTAACTTTTCCTGATCAAAATTGCTTTTCTGGGATTTGATGTAAGTGCGGGTGTTTTTAGGCCGAAGTCTAAGAAGACAGAACTTTAGTTTTTAAGACTGTCAAGATTTTTCAAATGACATATCAAAAATTATGTGCTAATACAGATGATAATAATAATAATAATACTCGAACTAACTAACTCTACTAAATCTCTGACAGAGATCTCCAAAAAAAAACCGAATGTGTATGGAATGAGTCCAGGGAGAAATCGTTTCTACAGGTTAGAACGTTACCTACTGTCTGAACAACCACTGCTCTCTTTGTACGATTCTCAAGCAGAAACACAACTTCATACGGACGATAGCAAAAAAAAATACGGGTTGGCTGGCATCTTACTTCAATGCAATCAAAGGTATCTTGCAGCCGGTGTCGTACATTAGACGAAAAAATGCTGCAGATGAGGAAAAGTAGAATTCGTTCGAGCTCGAACCTCTGGCTATTATCGCGTCGCATGAATACGAGCACGTCGTCAAAATATTATAATCTGAGCATACCTTTTGCAATACAGACTGTCTGTAAACAGTTAACACTTATTAAAACTTGGTGACTCGTAAATTGCAAGTTGGTGGATCCAAATTCAAGAATTTGATTGTTCAATTGAATACGAAACGTGCTCACCACAGAAAAGCGAAGGCCTACTCTTAGCTCTTCAGTGGTGCACACACACACATGCCACATATGTGGACGCGCTTAGGCTAAGCGGCTTGGCTGTAACCCGATGGACGAACCGATGACAGAGTCATGTTCTTGTTATTCTGGCACTCGAGACTGACAGAAGAAGCAAAGTGGGAAACTGCTCCTTACTTGTACTGGATAGCTTTACTACATTTATAAACGTCGCCCCTATCAGAATCACCAAATTAGCGACTAGCGGTACAATAGATTAATGTCCTAAAAGACTTTGGTTTCTTTGGAGTCCCAACACACCTATTCACTGACACGGGGGTCTACAAAAAGTATAAAATAAAATAAAAATGATCTAGTTACGATCAAATACAAATAGTTTATTGATAACACCAAAGTTACACGTCAAATCTCATTAAGTAGGTATATCACAAAAAAAAAACACTTAATAAAATGAAATATAATTATAAAAATACGTGAATAATATCTTATTTTAGAATAAGCTTCAATATAATAAAACAAATTCTCTTGTAACCACGCTCTGAGCTTCAGTGGAAGGAGCATCCCGAATGGAAGCTGGTATATGGTTGTAGATCGCGGGCCCCAGAATATACACTGACCTCTCCGACTTGACGAGACGGTGCGACGTTCGTAGATCTATTGTGCTGTGAACGCCCCTACGTTGGAATGTTTCTAGGTTTACATGGGTGAATAGGGCTAAGTATCTGGTAAATAAACTCTGGTAAATAATCTAAAGACAAGTTCCCCATGACGGTCAATCTCAAATTCGTAGTCAATTTCCAGGGACCATATCGCCTTGTGTAAAAGCTCCAACATGAATCATGATAGATTGTCATCATCACATTTGTTTCGTAAGAACGGGCGTTGTTACGAAGGTGTCGTAGCTATTGATAATAAGGGATGATAGTATTATAAATACTGATAGTGGCAAAAACAGAGATTTATTTAGCAGTTATAATAATGTGTATTTATGCATGATTTAGCCACCGCTAATAAGCTGCCTAAGATCAAGATTAGCTTAAAAATGACATAATTTACATATGTTCTTGGCGTATTAAAAACAAACACTAAAAAAGAGTGCGCCATGTCCGCGTACTACGGACATGCCTACGCATGGCTTCGCTATGGCATCGTGATGTGGAGCCAAAGCACTGACGCAAAAACTCTATTTATAGCACAAAAGAAATGCCTTAGAATAATTGTAAATGTAAAACAGAGAAAAAAAATGCAAGCCTCATTTTATTAAAGAAAAAGTGCTCACCCTACCTTCCCTTTATATACTCGAAGTAGCTGTAGTATTTGTGAGGAAAAACCTGTCTCTATTTAATTTCGATAAAAACAAGCGCCGTGAGATCAAATTAGCCCTTCCTGTACCTAATCTAGAAATATATAAAAGTAGTCCTGAATACAGATGCGCTAAAATTTATAATAAGCTACCAGACAACATAAGAAATAGAAGTAAAGATAGCGTGCTTAAACATAAAATTAAGTCAATACTACCTAATTGAAAAGGCCTATTATATTATCCAAGAATTTATGGAAGGCAAATGGTAGAGAAATAGATTATCTAACAATAATAAATTTTAAATTAAATAAGTTTAAGTACCTACTGTGATCTCAGCTAATTTGTACAAGATATTTTTTATATAATATAAGGAAAGTACTGTTACTGTAACAGTTTGTACTATAATACCTAGTCTAGACTATATTAAACACCAGTAAGATACAGGGATAATACTTACATAATAGATACTAACTTAATATAATACTCAATATAATAGATTTCTAACATAATATTAAGAGATAAGTATCGTATAGAATATTAGTAGATTAATATTTGTTAGGTGCATGTACCTAGTCTAATATCTAGCTAATGTTTATCCAGTGTTTACCTCTCAATTATTGCAGCGCCCTAACAGGGTATTTGTACCGTCATTTAGTTATGTTATAATTGTAATGCACACAATGAATAAATAAATGAATGAAGATCTAGTTACCAATAAGCCCATACTATATAAACTGCACGAAGGGACTCGTGCCATTGCAGGAAGGCCGAGCTGTTAGGTTACATTACAGTCTAGTTAAGTATTGTAAGAGTTAACGTTATTATTATTTAATTTATTTTGTACTAGAGTTTAGTTTGGCCACCAATAATTGATGAAGATTATTTTTGTGATCCACTATTTGTATAACTAATATTATTTTTGATTATTGGTTGTTGATTATTTTGCTTAGTATCCACATATTTTCATAAAATACTATTTAATAACCCATACGAATGGAAGATAATTAATTTCATGCATATTTTATATCATTTAATAAGTTATACTTTGTTTTTTTTTATAATGAGTAAAACCTATTCCCGCCGTCCCGGCATTTAAAAAAAATGCGAGCAAGGGAGATCGGCGCTACGAGGGCAGTCGCGCTAGAGCAAACAAAGTAGCAACAAGGGAAGATTAAAGTGTCCACGTTGGAACAGGATTACTGCAGCTAATTACGATTATCTGTATCGGATCTGTGCTAAAATTGTAGAGTGATAGATGGCAGCGCTGGTTTTAGAAATAAATGTGTCAAAATCTGAAACCGTGGTCTGAATTTCTGGCGTAGCCAAAAATAGGCTGAATGGCCAACGTGTCTGAGTTCAAAGGGAATCCGGTCTACGATTCTACATAAATGTATCCCCTATTTTATTCCTGGATACTGCTTCTAGAGCAATATCTACAGTAGTCCTAGAAATTATTTAAACAAATACTCTTGGTAGGGTTTCTGATTTTTCGAACTTTTTTTATCCTCCAGTTTCGAGTATTCTCGAGGCCGATTTCTTCGAAGTCTTTTTATAAAAATTATAAAAATTTGTTGAAAATTAATTTAAAATAGCAAAAGTTTTAGTCAGAATGTAATATTTTTTTATTGGACCAAGAAGTGGACAATGAAAATATATACTCTCGAGTTGCGTTATTATCCTTAAAGTGCTTTTTGTTACACGTTGTATATTGTATAATATTATTGGTTTATTTTATAATCGAATTAATTATATGTATTTAATTTTATTTATTAGTAATTTAAATTTATCTAGATATTTTTAGTTCTTAGTTAATTGAAATTGTAATTACTGTATTTGCTTTTAAATATATATTTTTTTGGGCATCAACATCACCATCTCTTTAACCACGGGGATGACTGGTAGATGCTGATACAATTATAGGCACCGACAACATGCAATGTGTGCATTCTCGAGTTCGAGAAAGCTCGAGCAGAAACCCTACTCTTGAGGATCCTGGAAGAAAATAGGAGAATACATTTGAGAGAACTATTTATTTATTTATTTATTCATAAGTCACAACACAAACAACAAGTTACAAGTTAAGTTAACAAGTTGGTAGGTTGGTACTAGTTGAGCTCTTACTGCTAAAACTTGCCATTAAAGGCGTATGAATATAAAAAAAAACAGTAGGTATGCAAACAACTTAGGGCTAATCCAAACCTCCTACTAGACAAAATAAACCGTCTATTTCAATTTAAAGCTAACATGAAATGTTGAAACTGCCAACTAAGAGTATATTTTAGTTTCATCCCCAGTTGATTCAAAAAGTGATAAAGTTTCATAATACACAGCGATTTCGAAGTGCTGGCAGCAGAAAAGATCCTATTTTCGTGTTGCACGATAAAAATATCACCGCAAAAACGGGTTTTTTTAATTACAGTGGTTCGTATGTTAATTTCATGTCACATTTGCAGTATATTTATTAAATCGACTTATTTTATATTTATGAGTGACAAAAGACCTACCCTATCTGCCAAATTTATGTCAAATGTATGACATTTGGAATTGATAAATGGATTTTATCAATGTTGCATTTTGTTGGTCGATAAAATCGGTACTATTACTACTTACTGATAATTATTACAATAAGCACACATTGTTTTTGTCTTAGATATTTTAATATTAGGTCTTTACCTATGAAGTTGCCGTTTTGTATGGAATAAGTGAAAGTACTTATTTTTTTTAACTTTTTTATTTCTGTTATTCAAAGTAATCACCCATGCAATCGACGCATCTTTGCCAACGAATTGGCAGTTTATTGATGCCATTCTTGTAAAATTCGGCTGGACTGGGAGGCAGCAAACTCTTCAAAGGCATTTTGTACTGCCTCTCGGGAATTGTTTTTTTTTCCCACTAAAAAGTTATCTAAATTTTGGAAAAAGTAATAGTTGGTAGGTGCAAGGTCTGGTGAGTATGGCGGATGAGGGAGAGCTTCCAACCCCAGCTCTTGCAGCTTGAAGACTGTCTGAAGCAGCAGCGCGAGGCAGGTCTCAACGCGTACGTTGCACTGGCGATCGTTAAGTTCGTGGGGCACCCATCTATCAAGTTTTTTTACCTTGCCTATTTGTCGCAAATGGATCAAAATTGTTGTGATGGTAACATCAAAAGCTGCTGCTAGCTCAGCTGTAGATTGAGTTTTGTCAGCTTCCACAATCGCCTTTAATTCATCATTGTTGACCAAAGTCTCCGGACGACCACGAGCTTAAATTTTCAAGTCAAAATTTCCAGAACGGAACGGGGAAACCCAATAATGGGTCACAACCACACAGAGAGAACTGTACAAACGAACGTGTGCGTTCGTTTGTACAGTTCTCTCTGTAAACGTTTTTGATGTTACGTGCCGTTTGTGTCGCGTTGGTGCCACGACGGAACTCATATTCCATAATTACACGAATTTTTAAAGTATCCATTATGACGAAAAATGTTCAAGACTGAGTTTGTAAAAAGAATGTCATGTTTTTAAGATATCATTAATTTGAATTCAGAATACAAAGCCATTCCAAACTTTTTTTCTATTTGAAACGACCAGTACCGAAGAACGGCAATTTCATAGGTAAAGACCTATTATTTTTTAACTTTCATCTTTAAACTAATGTTAAAGATGAAACAAGTAATGAATATAATAATCGCTCTAGCATCTTTAGAACAACATCTCTGAAACAATAGGGAATATGCATGAGTTTCAATTAATAAAAATAATAGGATAAATGGAGAGTTTAACTGAATGTGATGCTTACGTCGAAAAAATAATTGAATTCGCGTGGTAAAGTTCTGAAATATAAGTGTTAAAAGTTTTTGGGAGCGAGTCATCTGTCCCTCTCTAGCAAAACACGTGCTTGTATAGAATTTGTTTGAAATCGTGGACTTCGGCGTCATAAACCTAGTATAGTGCCCTCCCTGTCTAACATGAAACTAAAATGTTTATAGCTTCGTTATTTGTGCAAATATAAAAAAAAAAAGTTAATTTGTTTTGTTGCAAGTCAGCTTTTTTGTGAGTTATAAAAAAAACATGCATATTCCCTATTGGGATTGCTTTAAATAATTTAATAACAAAATTTCTTAAATATCGCATACCACTAGAATAAGGTTAGTGTCCAGTATAAAGCTGAAGTTTATAAGTATAACTTATAAAACGGGCTCGAAACGGTATATTCAAGTTCTTTGCGCTTACATTTTATATAAGAATGTGTAGGCGGCTGTGTTCTAGAATCTAAAACAGCGACGCTGTTGGTAAGTTCCCAGTTTGTTCAAGGACAAATGAATATTGCTAAAGGGCCTCGAGCTTTTGGACCACAGTGTAAAAAAGAGGTGTTATAATTTATGTGATACTGACAGATGTGTATGGGTGTGGGACTTGGCGCATATTTATACCTACCGATGGAGAAGCAAATTTATGCGATAATCTGCCTATACAACATGTTCCAAAAAGGTGAAGTAAGTAATTACTAAGGGTAGGTATGTAGTCATCATTATGAAACAACTTTTACTATGGGGCCAACCTAGAATACACGAAAAAAAACCCGACATTTTTATATAACTAGCTACGCCCCGCGGTTTACCCACGATTGTTGGGATAATAGTAGCCTATGTTTTATTCAAAGGTTTAAACTACTTTATACCAAATTTCATCCAAATCCGTTCAGCCGTGTCAGTGTTAAGGAGTAAGAAACATACACACATACACACAGTATTACTACACCTTTTTGTAACACATTGTATAATTATAGACATATATATGGGAAAAGTAAATACGCATGGCACACCTTCAGGTAAACTTTCACACTCATCATCATCAGCCCGGAGACGTCCACTGCTGAACGAAGGCCTCCCCCATAGACCGTCACACTGTACGACAACCTGATATTTGCATCCACCGGTTGCCCGCGTCTTATACAATGTCGTTGGTCCACCTAGTGGGAGGCCTTCCTACGCTGCGTCTTCCGGTTCGCGGTCGCCATTCAAGAACCTTTCACACTAATAAAACAAATTTCTATTCGTATAAACGCACACTAAAACAAACTGACAACAGACACAAAGGGTCACTGACCAATACTGACCATACGTTTTTGGCCGAGGGGTACGCCTTGGCTTGCCACCTCCGTTGGTATATCATAGACGGTGTGTGAGGGTGTATTTGGACCATCTAAATGAGGGTTTAGGGAGCCTTTAGCAAATTGGAAACCCCATACTATTGTTTTTTTGTGGCTCTCTGTTCGTATGTTAATTTAATTAATTTTATATATCTCAAAGAAATTAGCGTTTGTATGTTTTTTAAATCAATAAAGCTTTGTAAGTGCTTTTGATCCTAAACGAAACAAGCATTGGCATTGCATAAGTAATAAACTCCCAAATTCAACAAGATCTCGATGACATCTGAATAATTAAGAACGTGCTACCTTGAAAACTTGTTATGGAATAGGAAATTACAGATGGTAAACTTGAAGAGCTAAAGCAAGAAGCTAAAGGCACACGATGTATGGTACCAGACTTTTGTTGCCTTTTTCTTTGAATAGGCGGAAGTATTCACCATTATCATCATCATCATCACCATCATTACCACCAACATCATCATCATCATAATCAGTCTATCATAGTCCCCTGCTGGACATAGGCCTCTCCCAAGGCACGCCACTCAGCCCGATCTTCAGCTACCCGCTTCCAATATCTGCCAGCTGTCCTACGTATATAGTCACTCAATCGATTCTAAGGGCGTCTTAAACTATGTTTTTCAATTCATGGTCTCCATTTTAAAACGTCTACCCCAGCGGTTTTTGATTCTACGACAGATAATTATGCCCATTGCAAGCCGGAAATATTCGAGTCGAGTTTATACATAGCTCGAATTCTACAGTCAAACTATGTAGGATTGTAGGTACTCACTGAAAATTTTATGTACTGGGCTATAAGGTTAGGGTTTCTAAGCTGAACACTCATGATTATCAGCATTACAAAGGCACTTTAAAAAAAAATTAAAAAAAAAGAGCTGTGCCATAGATAAAGTTCATTGATATTTCAACGGACTTCAAAAAAATAAGTTCTCTATTCGGCTGTTGGTTTTTTAAATATTTTGTTACGCGATTACTCCGCTAATTGCCTGGAAGAGATCGCTTTTAGTGATAAGACCGCCAATTGTTACACTATACTCTGTTCGCTGAGAATGTGTCATAAAGGGCGCTCTCTCATGCACAATTGTATGTAAGTGAAAAGGACGGTATGAGTTATAACTATGCTCGTTATCTGCGACCAATGACGTGCATTCGACGATTTCCCTAATAGACATTCTCAGCGAACAGAGTATAATTCTTTATAAAAGTTATTTTTTTGTTGTGATTGTCATGACTGTTATTAATTCTTTTGGTGTGTACAATAGAGAGTTTATCTATCTATCTAATTATGAATTGGTTTTGATGATTATTTTTTTGGTAGGTCATACTTCAGAGTTACATTGTCCATATATACTTTATCCTACCCCTATCACTAGGTGGACCGGCGACATTGTAAAAGTCGCGGACAACCGGTGGATTCAAATGGCAGGTTGTCGTACAGTGTGGCGGTCTAAGGGGGAGGCCTTCGTTCAGCAGTGGACGTCTCCGGGCTGATGAGGATGATATATATTTTATCGAAATTGGTTCAGTAGTTAGGTTTTTAAAACAAATAACTGGAATAATTGTATATATTTCTTAATTTTACTGGAAAAATTAAGAGGTAATCCAGATAGTCGAAAATAAATCAGTTTTTTTATTATTATTTGTGTTCTTCTAAAATGATAAAGGTCTGAGCCACATTAACACTGGCACTCTAATAATAAGAGGCCACCCATGCTCTATGAACTCTTTTTCACTTTTAGTTATAAAGTAAGTTCGTATAGGCTGAGTGGCCAGCCCTAGTGTCAGAGTTAATGTGCCGCCCGAAGGCCTCTGACATGGCTGACGGTTGTCGTTATAGAAACTAGAACAAACAACCGGGACCAACAATTTAACGTGTCATCCGACCCACGGTAGCGCTCAGAAATAAATGCCACTCACGGTCACCCATCCGAAGACTGACCGGACCGTACGTTGCTTAACATCGGTGATCGTTTAGAATCACCTAGGCAAGCTACGCCACGAGCGCTACGCTACGCCACGAGCGCTACGCTACGCCACGAGCGCTACTTAGAGAGCGCCACGAGCGTTATAGTAATAAAGTAATGATGAATATTTAAATAAATGTATTTATCTGTTGATGCATAAATGTAGAGAACTGGTTGATAAAAAGATTTAGCAGAGATATTGAATTAAATGGTCTTCATGGGATGCCTATTGTGGTTTTACAGCATTATACTCTCACTTTCTACGCAATCCCGAAGAAGCGTTGATCAAACATTTTCTCAGTAAATTTCCTTAGCACTCAGTATCGTATCCAGTTAACCTTCTGCCTCTAACTAATCTGGAATATGACCCACCGGGAATTAACGTCGTCAAACAAGTAAACTTGGAGACGAGAGGTGACAGAGGTTCCGCCGAGTTCTTGAATCTATTATTGAGTTATTGTGTCAACTGAACTGTTTAGCTTTGTTGCACCTTGAACAAACTTTTCTTTCCCCTTAAGAGGATTTGGCGTCGCACTTTGTGCGTTTGCCAGTGTCAAGTATTCAGGGTCAGTGTTTCAAGTGTTTTATATCAAGTTTTTCATGAATTTAGACAAATGAGTCTTAGTCACAGTCAAAATAATTCAAGTGTAGCCAAAACTACTTGTGTACTTGTGTAAAAACAAGTAATTTAAAAAAAACCGACTTCAAATTAATATGGGACCATCTCGGGAGTATATATAGTTTCAAATTAAAAAAAAAACACAATTGACGGAGAAATCGGTGAAAATACATTTAAAAAAAACATACATACCGTTAAACTTAGAGAACCTTTTTCTTCCTTTTTCGAAGTCGGTTAAAAAGTAGTTAAAGTGTGTCAAAGCAGTAAAGTTTACGTTCGTAAGTACGTTTAAGTGTAATCAAGCCTTAGTAAAGTCGTGTAGCCTTCAGAGTTTCGAAAACAACACGAAAATTTCATTTCGCCATATTTTATCACTTGCCCTAACGCATGCTGCACGTAAGCTCCACCATTTTCATCAACATTCTAAACATACAACTTTTTTGAAAATAATAGTTACATTACGACAACTTGATTCGTCAAAACCCCAACAAACTTTATTTCTTTGTAAAATGTGCCGTTCGTATTCCAATTCAAGAAAGAAGATGATTTTAATGTTCTAAGTCGATATTATTATAGTCGTAACGAACTCGACTCGATCCAAAGTTATAACGACTATTCCGAGTACCGTTTTGAGCCGACGATTATTGTTATAAATTTTATTACTGGCAAATATGCTTTAATAAAAGTTTATTAGATGTGGCATTCTGAGAGTTTTCTGTCATTATCAATATGTCTATTCTTCTTTATATTTTTTCTCCTTTCTTTTGGAATTGCACGTTGTACATTTTACCAGTTTCAAGTATTTCCACTTTATCAAGTTTTTGACAGAGTTAAATAAGTTGTTTACGATAATAATTATGCACAGGTTCATGGCTTAAACCGTGTTTTATTGACGTCCATCTCGATTCCTACCACAATCGCTAGCGCTATTTCTTTCAGAACTCGAAAGAGTGTTATTAATCGCTCTTCCGGAAGCTCCATTGGGTTATTGGCATCGTGAATGCGACGTCTGTGTATCAGAAGCGATGCATTTCTATTTCTCATACTTGCTCTTCATCCTTTTCAGCAATAAAAATTATTAAAAAATCCATTTTTGCATGTTCTATCTAACCTATATCGTGGTATACCTAGTTTTGAAACCTGATAAAAAATCCCATTATAACGATCCCATAACCACGGTTACATGCCAGTATAACGTCGGAGAGTCGGTTGTCTATGAATCGATATCTTAGCGGCGGTCGGATGTTTGAATTTTAACGTATTTAATGTCAAAATGACAGCTGTCATCGTTATTATAACGAGGCCATAACGATTTTAGGAGTTCCATATTTGCAATGCTGGTGCTCAGAAAAAAAAATATATTCTTATTGTACGATTTATTTCAGCGTATTCTTATTACAGGGACTTTCATGCAAGATCCGGTTTCGTCAGTCCAGTTAGGTTTGATTGATGAACTTAAGGTCTCATAATTCTAAACGCCCACGGACTCCTTCCCGGTCATTAAATCAGCTCAGAATGGCGCGTTAAACTTCGACAGAACAAAAGCAATTCCCCTTGTAATTAATCTTTACTTTGTTTACGGCAACTTTAAAATCTCGGATAAGGTTGCCAGAATGGTGGTGTCACCCTTGTTTAGACGTAATTGATAATTTGTTTTTGTACCCTTCGGTGAGAATATTATTGTAAACCGATATTTCAAGTCGATGGATATTATTATCGGGTAGATTGGATTTTTTATATTATCATCATCATTAGCCCGGGGACGTCCACTGCTGAACGAAAGATTCCCCCTTAGACCGCCACACTTTACAACCACTTGCCAGCTCCATCCACCGGTTACCCGCAACTTTCACAATGTAGGTCCACCTAGTGGGAGGCCTATCATCGCCGCGTCTCCTAGTTCGTGGTCACCACAAATTTTTTTTGTTTTAAAATTACTTGGCGTTTAACCGCATCCTGTAAAGATGGAATCTTTTTGCTCTGGATTTGAAGAGCTATCTACTTAACTATATTATTTCTAGTTGCGCCCCTCTCACCTGCGTGATGATGAAATGCTGTGATGATGATAAATAGTAACCCATATGTTAAATCGCAAAATAAGCTACCACCATTCCGAGTTTCATCCAAATCCGTTCAGCCGTTTTGTCAAACTTTTGCATTTATAATAATTAGCGTGATTCGGGAAACAGACTCTGGCAGACAGTTCCACATCACATCATCGTTGTGCTATATGGTCACATCGTAAAAGTTATTCACAATAGACTCCTTTCGAGTTAATACAACCCATGCTGCGTAACCTTTTCTAACATTTTTGATTTATTTATAAGGGAATACTCACGTTTAATTAAATCGGATACTCCGACTATAGTTTCGATCACATCCGGTGACATTTTTCAAAGAGTGAAATCACAGCCCGACGCGCGTGCAGCTGCGTCCTGCTTAGCTCTTCTACATTGCTGTTAAATACCTAACTACCAATTGTTTTTTTTATCGATATTTATGTTTTTTTTAATGGAATTTAGTGAAGAGATGAGCGATACGTACGCCTGGTGGAAAGAATCACGCCTGCCCTTAACAGTAGCAGTGCCAGAGTTGTAAAATTGCGAACAAAGTCCTGCGCCGCACTGCACTGCGCTCGTCACCCTGAGATAATACATGTCAAAACTCTTTATGCTCAGTAATAAAAAAAATGCAATATTCTGTTATCGTAGGAAAACAAACAGTAGACCGCTAGAGTAGATTTAATCGCGGTGTGCACGCTGGCAACCCAGCCCACCTGAGGTAGCTTGTTCGCTCTACTTCCAAGAACTATTTTAATTAAAAATCTCGAATAAATAATGAAGACAAAGAATAACGGACAGGGACAAGATAACAATCTTTGCAAAATTAAAACATTCCCCGCGTCGTATTTTCGTGGATCGCCCGTTTATTCCCGCGTTAACAAGTAACACGGTTTTATTAAAAGGTGCCTTTGGTTCGTATAGTAACTGTGCCCTATGCTGTGGTCAGGTTGTGTAGTAACAGCAGTCGAAACTGTGGCTTGGGTTCGTTACTAACAATTAATCTGTGGTTTTGGGGAGGAGTGACTAATTTTAGGGATTTTATGACTTAATCTAGTAAATGCGTTTGTAGAAAAATGTGTGCTGTAATTGGGTTGTCTAGGTTTTCTTTTTATTGCCAGTGAATAGCTCTGAATAATCATGAATTGTTTTAAATGTACTTTAAATTATGTCTTATATTTATTTAGAGAAGGTATGTACTTAATTCTTATTAGTGATATAGGTTAAGGGGAGTTATTCTTCGCAATTCTTTTTAGTCATTCTGCAATGTTTTTTTTTTTTTTTATGAAGTCAAGTGACGAGACGAGCAAGACTTTCACCTGATGGTAAGCGACACGTCTGCACTAACAGTAGCAGTGCCAGAATTGTGAACTTGCGAACACAATCCTGCGCCGCACTGCAATGCGTTCGTCACCCTGAGTTATTAGATGTTAAATCTCTTCATACCCAGTAATTTATCTGGTAACATTGCCCTTCAAACCAGAACACAGTAATGCTTGCACACTACTGCTTGGCGGTTGAATAACTGGTAAAGGTGTGGTACAAACTTCCCCAGGCGGACTCTGCAGTAGAGTCCTACCACTATTTATTTTACTTTGATTATTACTACGCCTGTGGACTATTAAATAAAAAGTTTTTTAATTTTTTCTAAATATTAATCATAGCCTGGCCAGGAAGTTTTTAGCCAACCCACTCCCGATGTATTTTCTAATATAGGTACTAAATTTCATATAATAAAAACATTTACTAACTATCACCAGATTTTCAAAAGATTTCTGGCCAGAGGGGTTGGTTAGGTATAGGTATAATAATGATAATAATAGTTTTAACATAATATTGTAATTTATATATGTTTTAATTGTAATATGAACTTAAAATTTAATATGACTTGAAAAAATTAGGCGAAATAAAAGGATTTGAATTTGAATGCCAGGAAAATCTCAGACAATAACAAAATAGTGTTAATTAAGATTATTTTTAAATGTTTGTTAGTCTGTAAGCTATTTATAATATGGGCCCGTGTTTTTTAAGTAATTCTTGTTGCCCGAAATAAACGATTATTATTATTATTATTAAACAGATGGGTGAAGGTCGTTGTTAATCGGATCCTCTACTATTACGTAAATTACGTATACAGTCTCTCTGTCATCAGTTAGATCAAGTTTATTTATTTATTTATTTAATGTCAGAAAGTGTCAGAAATCTAAAAGCTAAAGAGGATTGCTGCCGGGCTGGGTGACGACGCCGTGTCGTTTATTTGTATTATTTTCAGCCTTTGAAATTTATTTGCTATGCATAAATTTCTACAAATTTCCCAACTAATACTGTTAACTATTCCCAAAAAAACGTACACAAACAACTTAATCCTTCCTTTGCTCTGAAAAACGAGTTACCCATAACTCTTTAGGGCTGCCTCATCATGTATTCCACTCAGGGGTGTCTCGTAAAAATTGGCATTACTTCACACTTAGCCGTCGCTTAAAATTCAAGTGGGGGTCCCGTTTTTGCATCGCGGGGGCTATTACCTGACTTTGGGGCGTCATGTGGACGCAGGGGCGTGTGAGCGTGTATTCTGAATCGTGAAGAGCTAGATTTTCTTTTAATGTAATCTTGTCCATATTTGCTTGAAAATTATAGCAGGTAAGTACCTACTACCATCCTATTTAGAATGAAGGAAGCGCCGGAAGGCGCTCCGTGCTTACATTTTGTACTAGGTCCACCGTAAGAACATTTCTCGTGACGGCCGTCTCGCTCGCACCTGTAAATTGTGCACAGTGTATTACGGTCGGTCCGGCGAAGCGCGCGCGAGTAAGACTTGTCTCATAATTTGCGGCCGGCCTTAATACTCCACTGTCCACTGCTGGACATAGGCTCCTTACCCTTGAAACATGATTGGGTCATATCCATCACGCTAGCCCGGTTGCGGGGATTCACATAAGCCATTGAATTTCTTCTCCGGACGAATGTAGAGTTCCTCACGGTGTTTTATTTACCGAAAAGATATAAAAAACTGGCTCCAAACTACGGAACAGTGGAAAGAATAGTAAGCGCACCAATTCTTTGTTCTATATGTCTATAACAACAACCGCCAAGCCATGTCGGAGGCATTCGGGCGGCCCATCAACTCTGACCACTATAACGAAGAGCTAATGACCGAATGAGCGAAGTTAATATATAAGTTACTAACTTATATATTAACTTCGCTCATTCGCTCTTCGCTCGCTTCACTTCGCTTCACTTCGCTCATTACGGTGAGATATTCGATGGTGTGTCTTTGGGCCTGTAATTTCGCTAGCCACAGTACCCTTCAAATCAGAAGAACAGTGTTTTTTTTTATACTATCTAGTCACGAGACGAGCAAGATGTTTGCCTGGTGGTAAGCGTCACGCCTGCCACTGTGCTGATTCCTATTTTTTGTCAATATAAAATATTAATCAATATTTTAATTTTTTTTTTTTTTTTTTCATGGTTTTTTGTCAAAACCACGTCAGTTTTCATAATAAAATATTTTAATAATAATATATTTCAATATTTTGTGATAATTTTAACCGAGGGACTATAGCGATTCATAATTATATGTACAGGTTATTACAGTTTGAACAGATAGAGATGAGAGATGTCGTAAGTTTAGCAATAGAGTCTGTATTGACATCTTTGGGTACGAAACCCTAACCTAATTATTTAAAACATGCTGGTTGTGCTTGTTAATTTAAAAAAGCATTATTTATCGAAAAAACATGCATAAATGAATACTAGCTAGACATGGTTATATGCAACGCTAGTGCAACGCCAGGACTTAGTCCAAAGAAGATATTGATAATCTAATATAGTGGTATATTTATGATCTTTATACATACAACCTTTTCTTTGGAGCTAGCCCTGAAATCGTGAAGAAAAAATCGGCTGTTCCATACTTAATTATATTTATACGAGTATTAAAGACGAACTTAACGGGGCAACTATGAAATCTCCAATCCCATAGAAACACAACACATTAAATCTCGATGAAATATAATTAAGTACGGAATACCGTTTTATTCTTCACGATTTCAGGGTTAGCTCTAAAGTAGAGTTTGTTTATAAAGACCATAAATATAGCACAATAATAAATGTAAATATCTTAAAACACTGTTTGAAACTATCACGGTTGTTTTGTTGTTTATCGGGAGATCATTTCACAATATAATCACGGTAAATATCCCGTTAATAATAATATAACTTTTGTAAATATCTTCTTTGGACTAAGTCTGAATGATTCTGAAAAGATCCAATTGCTACCAATCCACGAAACCGTGTACAAATAAATTTGCTAGTGATAAGAGAAACTTCTTAAACAAAGAATTTGAAACTTGTCAGTGTTATTCTATAACGATAAACATTATGTAGGTAATACAATACAAATAATTATATTTTGTAAACACTTCATAGCAAATAAAACACAGTCATAAAGATAATTAAACACGTACTCTCTTTGTATTGTGTTCACTAATTTAATGTGCGTGTCAGTGAGAAATTGATCGAGGGTGTCATTATCGCTGATAAAAACACTCTATAATAATAAAAAACAAATAAAAAACTTAAACATTAATTGAGTTCTGGTCAGAAGTGTTATCAGAACAGATTTTAGTTATCAAACAGTGACGGCATTTTCTAAATAAAGTAGAGAGAGAAGCAAATATGCGTTTCGGGTAAGAAATTTCTCTACATAAAACTAGATCTAATGACTCTATTTCTTATTTACATATCAAAAATGTTATAGTCAAGCTGTTTTGAACTGAGTCGTCATCATATAACTTGAATTACTTAGATGCAACTTATAAAAGGGGCTCGAACATTTTTCTATGAAAGCTGACATATCCGACCGCCGCCATTTTGATATTATACAGCGTGGCGATACGGTGCCGACATTAAATTAACACATGTGTAGGGTTAATGATCAGTAAACATACAAATAAAGTTAAAAAAAAACACGAAAAAAATAGATGTTCTATACAAAATGATCCCCAAGCCGCCTGCCAAGCGTGGGGATTATGTCAGCCCCTATTAAGGGGGAGGCCTTCGTCCAGCAGTGGACGTTTTATGGCTGATGACGAGGTGACGATACAAAAAGTTCATCGATGTTGGACAAAATGTAAGGAACATCTGATTTTTTTTGCGTCTTTTCTTTACGTTTTGTTTTATGGTTACTGATCATTAACCCTACACGTGTGTTAATTTAATGTCGGCACCGTAGCGCCACGCTGTATACATCCAAATATATCGGCAACGTGACACTTTAAGGCACATTATTATTTGTATTTTTTTTATTGTATAAGTATCCCTACCCATAATTATGCTACTTTCACCTTGCCAGAAACCTTGAAATAATAAAAAAGGCGGCTGGTCAATTTTGAAATGATTAAATCTTCACACTGACAGAATGCTCAAAGAGCGATGCCAAAACATAACAGACAATACTTGCACAAACATGCGCTGTACCGAGAGTATTTATTTATTTATTTGATACACAAACCGTAACGTGGAGGGTAATGTAACACCATCGGTCAACACCACCACCAACACCACCACCAACACCACCACCACTCACCACTATCACTACCACCATCGCTCATTGGTCGGTTTTCTTATTACCGTAAACTTAATGGCATACGAGTGCCGATTGAGTGCTGATTGGTCCCAATTTTGAATTTCTAGTTCTATTTTCAGATATCCAGGTTTGGCAGTAGCAATAAAAACTAGTAAAAAAGGATTTGCGATAATATCACTCATCGGTATAACGATTGTTATATACCAAGGTTACCCAATGCTGCAGTTAAGGTTAGTCAACTTTTATTTTATTTTAACAGTCAAAGAGAATGTTAGAGAGAGAGAGAGATGATAGATTAGTAGTTTACTGAGTCTTATTCGTAAAAGTTGTTAAAAACAGTCTATCCGTTTTTTTTATTTAGTGTATAGTCAGCGCCTTGTCATCGCTCTATCATCACCATATGCCACATTCCATAGATCTTTCAGCGAAGCTCCTTACCTGATTAAAACGCAGAAGTAGTCGCCGTAGCTGAAACCGGCATGGATGGTATTATTATTATGTTTTTAAAGCTTAAACAGGATGAAAAATTATGACCTCCGGCAGGACTTGAACCTGCATACGAGCAGTCGCTATGGGTTTCCGTCCCAACTGCTTTGCCAATTAAGCTACAGAAGTCTCTGCCTTAGATGCCAAATTTCCGAACCTGCTATAAGCTACCAAATAAAGCGTTGGTGGCGCCATCTGTAATTTTTTTGTAACACAAATATTTACCCAAGCCGAAACCGTTGCAGGTTCCAAGGCCTGACGAGAGAAGTCGCACTGGCTATACTTTTTGAATATTTTTGTATGTGTATTTTTCATCCTGTTTAAGCTTTAAAAACATAGAAATACTATAAGTTTAGTGTGGAATCACTTCATACAAAAATATTCAAAAAGATATTATTATTATTTTACATTATTTAAAAGCCGTGTTGCATTTAGGCGCATACTGATATGGTCAGTGATAAATGGTGACCTAAGTCTTACCCGTATTCTTGGTCTTTTTCAATAAATAATTACTGTATTGATGCTTAGATTGGGATTAGTTGTGCATTACCTCTAGCAAAGACTATAATAGTACATTATGATACAAGTGTGCTATGTTGGTCATTACACTAGAGGCGGTATTATGCGTGCAAGCCGCAGGCGAGCGCGATAAGGAAGCCGAGAGCGTAATGACTAATAGCACAAGAGTTCCATACGACTGTTTTCATCACACTTGCGAGGAAAAAACAAACTATTTTTGATAATAATCATCAACCACACAGCGATAACGTCAACAAACATTTGCGGAAAATGGCGCCCAAACCAGCAATGCGCGCGCAGGTTGACATTTAGCGGCATAAGAACTCTTTGTTGGTATTACAAAAAAACTGAAAGTATTACCCGGCTATATTAAGAGTGCTTCGTATACATACTTCTAATTGCAGTCACGTACAAACTTGACTTTAAAGGGTTATACCTATTATAGCACAAGTAATGTAAAGTAAAAAGCACGCGTGCGTAATAGCTTGGATTATGAGCCTAAAACCGATGTAATAAGATCCACTTTACGAGCAAGTGTGATGAAAATCCTGTTGACTGCTCGTTCGACTTCCCCTCAAATGAAAATTAGTAGTTAAAAAACCACTGCTAGCCACTGCGAGTACGTCAGAATCTCATTTTAATTCCTAACTCAGACTGCGTCATCCCAGTGATTGGCGAATCGTAAGCATAGAATGTTACCTCGCCCCCTGCCCGCAACCGTGAGTCGTGTTTGTAGGAGAAATTATGTTCACGAGCCATTAACAGGCTATATGATCTGTGACCTGTGGCCACTCATTACTTCAATCTATCTCCAGCATTTTATCTTTTTAAAATGCTGGAAAGAGTAAAACAGTGTTAAACAATGCTGGAAAGAGTATCTGAGTCACTGCCATAGTGGAAACCCCAAAATACAATTCAACACTACAATACTGAAGCAAGGCTAAAGGCTGATACCCATTTATTTTTCAAAGACCTAGCGGAGAGTAGGTAAAAAACAGACATGTCTATGTTTATTATTTTCAGTTGCTGGTGTAATTCTATAAATAAAACTGAAAAGTTTCAACACAGTCTGCAGCAGGCATTATTGCAATTAAAGACGTTGAAACAAGATCATACCCGTCTCATGATAAAATTTAAAGAGTTTTCAAGGTAAATGTATTTTGGCCGGGATATTTACTAGGGCAAAATAATACTGTACCGTTATTTCTATAGTAACAGCCATAATCCCCACGCTTTGCAGGCGGCCTGGGGATCACAGAATGCACACCATTAACAGAGAGGACGCTGCTTCCCGTCCTTTGCTGGTTCTGGATACTGTTTAAAACAACCCCTTGTACCTAAATAACGTACACGTTAAACGTTTAGCAGTTTGTCTTTTTGTGTTTGACAAGGTAGGTGTTTGTGCACAAGTCACTTGATAGTAGATGATGGTGCAATACAAGAAGACAGAACTTGCTCTCAAGGGAGTAGAGGCTAGTGGAACACTGCATTTGATACTTGGAAATACATTTTTGACTACAGGATGGTAGCAAACCAGCCTAGTACAAAATACAAATACAAATACAAATCGTTTATTGATAACACCAAAGTTACACGTACTTCTACTACTACTTTGACTGCCATATAGCTCAGCGGTAGCGTGTCTGCCTTCAGAGCTGTAGGGCGTGGGTTCGATCCCCACCAAGGGCAAACATTTATGTGACGAACATAAATGTTTGTTCTGTGTCTGGGTGGTAGTATGTATTATAAGTATGAATTTAAAAAAAACATAAAAAAATGTATATAAGTATTCTATCAGCTATCTAGTTTCCATATTACAAGCTTTGCTTAGTATGGGGCTAGATGGCGCTGTGTGAAAAAATGTCCTGCGATATTTATTTATTTATTTTATTTAGTACTAGGGTACTGGTTTACGTTGGTTTTTGTTTACCGTGAGCTCATGTTATTTTATTGGTATTAAATCTACCATGTGGTGTGTGCAAAACTAACATGCGAACAAGCTGTCGTTACTACAATAATGGCTTTTCTTCATTACGATAAACCTAGATTCATATTTTGATTGTAGCTAGATAATCACCTATATTATTTTATTAAATAGCAGAAGAACCAAGAAGAACCCGACAAAAGAATACGAGAATCTCAGACGGAGGATATTCGCAAACACCAAGGAATTGTGGTACTACGTCAATCATCAGCTTAGGAAAGTTCTAAATGAAGGTGTAAAGCCGAAACAACTACAAAGCATAGTAAAGAAGGTAGCTGATAGAAAAAGGTAACTAAGTATACCAGAATTACAGACGCTTATAAGGAGCGTATTTTTTTGCGTTTGATCTAGGGTAAATTGGCCTGCCAAATGCAGAAGAACTACGAGGTAAAATATTGCCATAATCCCCAGCAGCAAGCAGGCGGATTGGGAGTCGCAGACCGCCACCACCTTTAACCGAGTCGAGGCTTCTGCCCGTCCTCCGGTCGTTTTAAATAAGCCCAGTTCAGTTTCAGGATATACCTGGTTTTATTTTTATTTATAAAGTTTATAAAATCGCTTTTCTAGGTGGTTGCTCTTGGACCAAGACAAACTGCCAGCACTTGATGGCCACAAGGAGTGGCGTCGCCATGAAGCCGTCTCCTTGAGTGGCCTCATACAACGTAGGCTACACTACCTGCAGAACCCGCCGGACTGTCGCGCTGCGAAGAAACTTGTCTGTCAACACGACGTAAGATACTCTTCGTTATGGTAGACAAGCTAAACCACAGAATAAATAATAGTACTATGCTAAACCGAGATTTTTATGGAACTAATGAGGCAATAATGTAACTGCGGCGGATTGCAAAGCATAACAGCTACCCGTACTCATTAGTGGGAGTTAAAGAAAGTTGCTGATGGCGATGGTAATGACAGCAGTGTTCTAGGGTCTTGAGTTATAAAATGAAATCCAGGTCATAGAGTGCTCATTACTATAAGCTAACAATCAGAGATCATCTCTGGTAAAGACTTGTTGCTCAGTAAACTTTGGGCTAGCTACCTATGTACTATCAAATTTTCTGCTACCAAGCACTAGTTCATAGACAGAATTATGTTCCGGTTTACGGATTACTGTAGCTAGCCAAAATGAAGGTCTTATGAAGACTCATCAACAAATGTCTCAAAGCAATAAACACTAACGTAGAGACGCCCTGGACTAGTGATTGCCAAAAGTTTGGCAACAACTAGTTCACCAGGTTGTTGGGAACCGCTACAATGGTCATGCGCAGCGTGCAACTTTTTCCCACTATAGAACGTCATTTTCTTCTTATATTTTTTTTTTAAATATTTTATATTTGTTTATTAGCTCCATGGACAGCGGGTATGTGCCTTTTGTCGACTTTAACATATTTTTTTAAAACTAGATTTTACACTTAATAACTTAAAAGCTTAAAATAAAAATATACCAAAAGAAACTAACTAAGTATTACTAATTATTGCTAGAATTGCGTGTATACTCCGAGCAGTACAGCTCCCCGTTCACGAGTTGACGCATGTACTAGCCATCGCTCTCCTCAACCATATTGAAGGGAAGAGGGCGACCCGACACAGAAGAAGAAGAAGCTTTTTAGTGAGCGTGAGTGCTCCGGATATACCGCGCAATACCTACAACAGTACGACTACTTACTTATAACATTTTAGTTTGAAAGAAAACCGGAACAGAATAGGTCATTATATTTGTAAACTGATGCTCGACGAAAGAATATCTGATACCTGCGGCGATACTTCGTGTAAAGGAAACCACCTTGTGTTAGAGTATTGGTTAATCTCATAGGTTGTTTCAGAGTTGTGGTTTTGGCTGTAACATTCACCACATAGCTTACTGCCTAGTGACTGCGTATGCTTTAGAAAGAACACTGATACTCGCATACTTCAACTGGTGGTCTCCTATGAACGACTGGACGAAGATATTCCATCCATTGTCGGGAACTTGTACTAAGGCTTACAATACACGCGTGCCTTATATATCAGGTAAGAGATCCAGAAGTTATTATAAGAAAGAAAGCTGGTCGAACTCGCGCACTGAGGACTCCATACACCACCATAGTGAATCATATACAAAACTGGCAAAAGGAAAATATTTACATCGATTTAGATTACATGGAAGCTGTGATTAACGATAATGAGTTGGCTCCTCCAAGCATCGATGATAATAATAACTTAACTATAAAACAGTTTTTTTACCATCCGTCCACGACCACCGAACCGGGTTTTTCGCCAAAGTTTGCTGTCGGTTTGATAAAAACACGTTCGGGTCGTGACGATCACAGGTTTGCATTATGAGGCATTTTTTCGCGATTTCAATGCTAGCTCCATCATAAAAGTTGTTTGGTTTGATGTCTAAAATATGCCCTTAAAAGGATTCTAACTGATTAGCACTAACCCTGTATTTTAGAGTTTATAATATTGTTTGAATAGCTGTTTGAAGAAATATTGTTTAAGTTCAATATTTTGTTTCTTTGATCAAAGCATAATATTTATTTATTAATAATGGTTGACATTTCTAGCGCCAGTCCGACAAGAACTTGGCTATTATTATTTATTCGTATTATTTTTTGTAAAGTCTTTTGTTGGCCAGACTGTTGGGAATCGGATAGGCAAACATCAAAATACAATAGACGGTTTCGTAAAAAACACTCGGTAGAGCACAGAAACCAATTTGTAAAAAAACAAATATTAAAACAGCCATGAAAAAGTTATTGCTTGTCGTCAGCCATAAAACGTCCACTGCTGGACGAAGGCCTCCCTCTTAATAGAGGGGTGTTGCCATAATCCCCACGCTTGGCAGGCGGCTTGGGATCGCAGAATGGTCACCACCGTTAACTAAGAGGACGCTGCTGCCCGTCTTCCGGTGGGTCTGGTTGCAGTTTAAGGACATACCCAGGTCCAAAAATGTATTAATTTATGTTTATTAATTAAATTCTTGTACTGGAAGGGGCAAGTGGAATTAAACTGCAATTTAACCAAAACGTTATTAAGCTCATTTCACTTTTAGAATTTTTCGAAATAAGGCTACCGAAACACAAGTAACTTTATTCATTGACAAAGTAGGTATATAGACATACTTACCGTTTGTCCTATCATTTGCGTATCTCAACATAATCTTGACACATTTTAATTTGCAGTTAATACGACGAATGCCACCGAGATATATTTGCCATTGATGAGAAAAAATCAGATGGACACTGTCAAACCGTATTCTATTCCAAAAGATTTGGCACAAAGGTCTGTGAAATTCCGTAACATCTTCTACATTATCTTTACAATGTTTTAATGAAATTTGATACAATCCTTTTGTTTTTGTTTAGAAGTTAGATATAATTATTGTTGTAGTTAATAAAGGCACATGTCGGTTAAAAAGATAACATTGAACTTTTTTGTACTAAGAACGTACTAGGGGTGGCTAAAGTTAGATTAGGATTCAGACGGAACGGCGCACATAGGAGCGCGTCGGTGCGCATTTTACAATGGCGTAATAAAGCGGCTGTACAAATTAAAGTTACAAATTAAAATATTATTCTATTTTAACGTAAAATTGTTAAAATAAATTTATCCTATCAGAATTATCCTTTTATCAGGCACATTATTTTTAAAAAAATGCGCTAGAAAGCCGATTGAACGCCAGTTATGCGTTATCTGCGGAAAAACGATATGTTGTTTTTTTTGTATAATCCCACGTTTGGCAGGTGGCTTAAGGAACGTAGAATGCTCGCCACCGTTAACAGAAAGGACGCTGCTGCCTGTGACCCGTGCCCATGCCTCCGGTGGTTCTGGATGCAGTTTTAAGACATACCTAGGTCCAAGATTTTTAATAGTTGATTATTTTGAAATGATATCAGAGTTTATACTATACACTACGCGAAGGAATTTGCGGATCTCAACATAATCTTAACACTTTTTTTCATTTGCAGTTAAAACGACGAATGCCACTGAGATATATTCGCCTTCACGTAATGTATAGTATAAAGTCTAGACCACTGTTATGTTGAAATAAATAGAAAAAGAGCCCTATACATATTTATACACACTACATATTTGTATTTATATTTAACTCTTAGTCATAATCTATCAGTGCAGTGTACATATCCAGTGCAGGCTACGTAACACGATTAATAATTGTCCCCTATTTTAAAAACCGATCACTAAATGAGTTATCGAGTGTCCGGTGGAAAAATATAATTATTTAAATACACTTACCAACAGTTGACATTTTAATAATCAAAAAACTGAAATAAAGTTTGTTGCATTTCCAAAAAGTAACAACGTTGCGAAGTCAATTTAGCTAAGTAAGAAAATAAAATCGTAATAAAAAATATCTGATATAATCGGTGTATAAACATTATAAAAGGCTGAGATGTGTTTCCTGTGTAAATGTTGTATAGATCGTGACCATTCCAGGATAACTCGGATCAACGGGGACCCATATTCGTGGTGGATTGGACAGATGGTTAAATATATCTTTAAGTTGCGGAAACCAGAAGTCATCAATGCTACTATTGCCAAGATTAACTTTAAATCGCCTGTTGTCGGGTAAGAAGGCTTATTATAATAATGATTTTACTTGATTGATGTTAGCTTATATGTTTTTGCAGAACCTTTACCCTAATGAGTATAGGTAATGCAACGGCAATGCGGTATTGCACTGATCCATAGGCAGCACTGACCTGTTTGTACCACTTCATAACAAAAAAAATAAAAAATATGTCTCATCGTCATCATCATCATCATCAGCCACTGCTGAAAGAAGTCCTCCCCCTTAGACCGCCACACTGTACTACGACCACCAGCGATTTGCATCCACCGGTTCCCCGCGACTTTCACAATGTTGTCGGTCCATCTAGTCACTAGATCTTCTACTAGATTCTAGTGGGAGGCCTTGCCACGCTGCGTCTTCCGTTTCGCGGTCACCACTCCAGATCCTTTCTACCCCAAAAGTTATCAGTTCGTCGAGCGATGTGGCCTGCCCGTTGCCACTTCAACTTGCAAACCCTGAGAGCCATGTCGGCGACTTTGTTTCTTTAGCGAATATCCTCGTTCCGGATTTTATCGCGGAAAGAAACTCTGAATAGCTTCATTGCCAATAGATGAAAAAAATAACACTTTGTTAGAACCTTTATATAACAAGTCTTCTGAAAAGCGGGATTTTGTTTCGTTTTTGGTATCACACTTTGTGCATTGTCCTAGTGTCCAATTTGATTAAAGGTTTTGATGAAATCCTGTTCCAATTTACCAATATTTATTTTAGGGTCCACATCCGTACCACGGACAAGTTAGTAAAAGAAGCGAAGTACCACCATTTAGATGAGTACATGTCACATGTAGACGACTACTACGAGCAGCTCGAGTTGACTCGCGCCGTGGAACAACGTCACGTCTACCTCGCCACAGATGACGATAAAGTAAGTTAACTAAGTCCTGCTTAGCAAGAACCAGAAATAATAGCAATTTACTCAGGGTTGTGCTCTAAACCGTATCCTTTCAGTGCACGTAAGGCAGGTCTTGGACGATCTTTTAAGTTTAGCGAAATTTAGCGGTTTTCGAGTATTTTTTTTTTCTAAAATTAAAAATTAAGTTTTTGACCCATATACAGCTGATTTAGTTTTATTTATACGGGAAAACTCACGTTTAATTAAATCGGATACTCTGACTATAGTTTCGATCACATCCGGTGACCTTTTTCATAGAGTGAAAACAGAGCCCGTGCCGCTGCGTCCTGTTTAGCACTATACAGCTGATTTCTGAAAATAAAGCCATCTCTAAGAAAGTTTTTGATTCGTATTGCATAACAGGAACCTCGATTGCCACATAAATTTAACCATAATGAACCAGTTTTTAAACACTGCACCAATGTTAAAAATAATTGTTATTGTCAAATAATAGATCCCAACAACATCAACATCTTTTTTTCTTGAAAAGTCGACTGAGATTTTTGTACTGCCAAACATATTATAAACATCTTCCTTTCAGTACCTTTTTAATGTGGTATTTATTTTGAGAAAATATTAATGTGTTGTAAAAATATGGTCAATCAAAGAGGTTTCTTTCCCACCAAATCATTAAATCGATAATCGTCCATATACACAACACGTAACAATTCGAGAATTTCGAGTTCCGAAACAAGAGTCACTCAGGGAGGTGAAAAAGTTGATGAAATCTTGTTTTGGGTTTTAATCTTTCCCAGTGGCGCATTTACCAGCAGGATGACTAGGCTGGAGCCTAGGGTGGCAGATTTAAAGGGCGGCAAAATTTGACCAAAACGTTTGATTAAAATAATAACTAAGTACTTATTTCTTGTGCAATCTTAACTAAGTCGCTGGGTTGCAAAAATAATTTAGGAACTGACACATCGATTCCCTGGTTCACAATCATATCATAAAAATTACAGGAATAGGGTTAAAATTAAAATTAGGACGATTAGTGCACAATTTTGTTTTATTTATACGGGAATACTCACGTGCTAAGCAGGACGCACCTGAACGCGCGTCGGGCTCTGTTTTCACTCTTTGAAAAAGGTCACCGGATGTGATCGACACTATAGTCAGATTATCCGATTTAATTAAACGTGAGTATTCCCGTATAAATAAAACAAAAATGTGTCAAAACCACGTCAGTTTTCATAATAAAATAGTGCACATTTCATTAAGAAAAAAATTACATTAATATGATTGTGATAGTTCACCCTCATACCCTCATGTATCGAATTGTAGAGGTCGGAGGGGTGGCAAAATTTGAATTGCCTGCTGGCGGCAAATGTGTAAATCCGCCACTGATCTTTCCTTTTAGGTACTAAAAGCAGCCGTCGCGAAGTATCCCCAGTACAAGTTCTTTGGAGATAGCTACATAGCTAAGACGGCATATTCTATAGATTTACGGTATTCATCGGAAGGCTTGGCTGGCTTTCTTCGGGACGTTCACATGCTGTCCCTATGTGACTATATCGTCTGTACGTTTAGCAGTAATGTAAGTTCAAATTATTGTTAAAAATACTTTTTTTACTCAGCTATGCATCGCAAAAAATATTATAATTTTTTTTTCACGATTTCAATGTTGGCCCTATAGTAAAAGTTGTTTGTTTTGATGTACAGAATATGCCCTTACAATAATGCTAACTGATATTTCGCGAATTCAGAGTCAACCCATCATCGTGAAGAGCTACAATATAACCGCCTGGGAAAGTACCACACCTTTGCTAGTTATTCAAACGCTAATCAGTAGTGTGCAAGCATTACTATGTTCCGGTTTGAAGGGCAATGTTACCAGATAAATTACTGGGTATGAAGAGATTTAACATCTAATAACTCAGGGTGACAATTGCAGTGCGGCGCGGCGTAGGATTGTGTTCGCAAGTTCACAATTCTAGCACTGCTATTGTTAGTGGCAGGCGTGACGCTTACCATCAGGAGAAAGTATTGGTCATCCCGTCAATTGACTTTATAAAAAAAAAAAAAAAAACCTTCTTTTGCCTTATTTAAGATGATTTTCAGATAGGACGACTAGCATACGAGATGATGCAAGCGCGTCATTTAGACGCAACAAATCGTATCACCTCATTGGACCATTGGTACTATTTCACTGCTTACGAGAAGCATCGTCGCGTTGCTCTTATAAGTAACAAGGAAATTGCTTTCAACGTAAGTGGTCTAAGTTCTAAGATAACAAATTTAGATTAAAGCCTAGATTATACGGGCTTCGTACTTCTCATTAGTACTAATCGTTTAAATAAATATGACACTCCTTCTATGACGACCTGGGTATGTCCTTAAACTGCAACCAGTACCACCGGAGGACGGGCAGCAGCGTCCTCTTGGTTAACGGTGGTGAGCACTCTGCGATCCCCAAGCCGCTTGCTAAGCGTGGGGATTATAGCAAAACCCCACTATTAAAGCCCACCCACCCACCAGCAGTGAGCGCTTTATGGCTGATGACGAAATATGACACTTTTCGCTTAGTAAATACGATCGGGTTCTATTTACTTGCACTGTCACTTACTATAATACTAAGCACTTATTAGTACGTTTACACGAAAGGTGCTAAGCATTGTTTTGAATTTGTAAATTGTTCTTAATTCTTAAGTAAATTTTTGTTTAATTTTTTCTTAATTTGAACTTTATGACATCAGTTTAAATGAGCTAATTAGGATATCCTAGATTAATTGATGGGGAATCGGGAACCATTATTGTACCAACAACCTGAATAGGTATACTACAGATTTATGTCAATAAATAAATAAATAATATGCATTTGTATGAAGCTTTAGCTACAAAGCCCCGTGTAATCCAGTCATGTATTCGTCTATTTCTTTGATCGAAGAGTTAAGTATTACGCGTTAGCAGTTTATTTTATAGTACTTTTAGTTCGTATTTCACGCACGTATCAGATAACAAGCTATTAAAAAAAACGACTGCAAAGCGAAATACACGATTTCGTTTTCTTGATAGACATTATTTTTTAAATTTTGATAAAAAATCTTTGGGACCCGACCCATCTTGAAAGTATATCGTAGTTCTGAGGTAACAGATATAAAAATACCTATTATCAACAAAAACAATTAAAAAAAACTAAATTCTTCTTTATTTTTTGATGATGATGATGATGAAATTCTTCTCCCTTCCCCTCTTCACTTTCCCCTTTTTTTAAGGTAAGACAGACAAAAGTATTTAAATATTTGTGTATAAACTATATTTATATATGTACAGAATATGTCTATACATTTGACAGCTGATTTGGCGTTGGACACCTGGGTATGTCCTAAAACTGCATCCAGAACCACCGGAGGACGGGCAGCAACGTCCTCTCAGTAAACGGTGGTAACCATTCTGCGACCTCCAAGCCGCCTGCCAAGCGTGGGGATTATGGCAACACCTCCCTTTAAGGGAGAGGCCTTCGTCCAGCAGTGGACGTCTTCCGGCTGTTGATGTTGGCGTTGAGATATTAGGCCTCTTGATAGACGTATCGTCTTTGTTGAACATAGTTTCTTACTAAAACCCTATTAGCTTATTCAGCCTTTCGAATTGTCCACTGCTGGACTTAGGCCTACCCTCGAAGGGTGAATGGGCCAAATTCTCCACGCTGGCCCAGTTGCAGGTTGGTGAACTCACATACGCCATTGAATTTGTTCTCCGGACGTGCAGGTTTCCTCACAATGTTTCCCTTCACCGAAAAGCCTGTGGTATCAGTATCCGTACATAAACTCCAAAGGGCTCATTGGTACGGGCCTGGATGAGAACACGCGACTTCACGATTACAAGGCAAGCGGTCTTCCGATTAGGCGAAGGCCAAACCTGAAGTAGGTTTTTAGACAACAGATAAAATATTGTTGAATAGATTTTTAAGATTTGATTAAAAAATAATAATAATAAGGCAACAAAAAATAAAAATAGGCCTCATTCATCATTATCAGCCAGAAAACGTCCACTACTGAACGAAAGCCTCTCCCTTAATAGGGAGGGGTTGCCATAATCCCCACGCTTGGCAGGCGGCTTGGAGATCGCAGAGTGTTACCACCGTTAACTAAGAGGACGCTGCTGCCCGTCCTCCGGTGGTTCTGGATGCAGTTTTAGGACATACCCAAGTCGACGAAAATAGGCCTATTAACTTTTTATTAAATCCATGTTGGATTTCAGGTCGGTGATCTGATTGAATTTGAATGTATAAATGACGCTGCCAATGGTACCGTTTTGAGGACAAATGATGTAAGTTATTGTTATAAAATCGATAGGGATAAAAATAGACTAGTAGGCCTTGTCCTAGAGTTGTCGAAGAAGGATAGACTGTTTTTCTTATAAAACAAGTAATCATTGACAACTTGATGTATCATCTATAACGCTCAGTTATAAATAACATTCTCGGTCATCCACCAGAAAGTTGACCATATATTCCGTCGCTTAGCTTTGGTGATCTTTTGGGAACACCTACTCAAGCTACGTCACAAGTGATACTTGTACGCCTCGAGCGCTACAGCTACGCCACGAGCGCTACAGCTACGCCACGAGCGCTACAGCTACGTCACGAGCGCTACAGCTACGCCATGAGCGCTACAGCTACGTCACGAGCGCTACAGCTACGCCAAGAGCGCTACAGCTACGTCACGAGCGCTACAGCTACGCCATGAGCGCTACAGCTACGCCAAGAGCGCTACAGCTACGTCACGAGCGCTACAGCTACGCCATGAGCGCTACAGCTACGTCACGAGCGCTAGAAAATTATCTATCAAACAATAACTCATAATACCGTTTTGTGTGAAATCGTTTACTAATTTCAGTCTGGCCGCATCCCATGGTACAAGACAGAGGAACATCTCATTCAGCATGCGTATCCAGAGTACAAACTGGTGCCGTTGTATGCCGTCACTGGCCAAAATATCTCTTTATAAGCCATCAAATTTTATCAAGTGTATTTTTAACAAGTGTACATTTTAAGATGAGTTAGAGAGTGTACTTGTCTTATTTCCATGGAATTACTCGGTTTGTTCTATAGTTTTTTTTTTTAATAAAGTATATTTAAATATGAAATTTTATTTAAACACGATACGAGAGAGAAAAACATGTTTAATACAAGCCTAATATTTCTATGATTTAAAGTTTAAACAGGAAGAAAAATTATGACCTCCGGCAGGACTCAAACCTGCATACGAGCAGTATCCGTCCGGGTTTCCGTCCCAACTGCTTTGCCAATAAAGCTACAGAAGTATCTGCCTTAGATGCCAAATTTCTCAAACTGTTTCAAGCTACCAACTAAAGCGTTGGTGGCAAATCTGTTAGGACGGAAACCCATAGAGACTGCTCGTATGCAGGTTCGAGTCCTGCCGGAGGTCATAATTTTCTTCCTGTTTAAGCTTTAAAAACATAGAAATACCATAAGTGTGGAAACACTTCATAAAAAAATATTCAAAAGTCTAATATTATTTTTAAAAAAGCATTCTATTACGGAAAATATAGTTTAAAAAAATGTGTGCTAGAGGTTAGCAACAAACTCGTAATATCTACACAAAAAACTCACGGAACCCTAAAGATTCATGTCCTCGGCGGTTTTGTCAAAAAACTCGGTAAACAAGAGTATAAAGCTTAATGACGGCGATGTTATCGCTACTTGAGACCGCAAACAACTTGGTTGCTATTTATTGCAAAGTAGGTACCTTGTTGTTGCTAGCCTATAGCCTCGCTCCTGGGCAAAGGAAAAGTAACTTAAAAAATAATATAACAACCAACTTCAAATTAATATAGAACCACCTCAAGAGTATACGCAAAATAAAAAAAATAAAAAAAACACCAAAATCGGTCCACAATTGACGGAGAAATCCATGAACATACATATTAAAAAAGAAAACACATACTGTTAAACATAGATTCACCTTTTTTGAAGTCGGTTAAAAAGGTCTTCCCTCGACTATAACCCGTCATGCGCCAAGCCGCACGATCTGAAAAGTGCGCCCCGGGTATTTTTTTACGGGAAAAAGTTACGGATGTCGCTTTCTTTGTCTTACTTTTGATAGAAATTGAATTCATGATGTTGGCTATTGTTATTCTTAACAAGGATCACGCAAACTTTGACGGATACAGATAATAGTTTTGCAAATAGCACTGGTCTTACCTACTGTATGATACCGAACCGCTACCCGACCAATTTTTTTAAAGATCTGGGTAATACATAATTACGCTACGGTCTAAAACTGGATAAGTGATACGAGGTCTAACCTGCCAAATATGTCATACTTTACATCACCTGCTATCTTATACGGGAAACAGGAGCTATTTATATTTTTCCAAGATTACTAAATAATCTTCATTAATATATTAATCCAGAATAATAATAATAATAAACATCGGTGGACATTAATTTCACACAGCGCCATCTAGCCCCAAACTAAGCAAAGCTTGTAATATGGAAACTAGATAGCTGATATAATACTTATATACTTTTTGTTGTGTAAATACATACTTATAATACCTACTACATCCAGACACAGAACAAACATCTATGTTCGCCACATAAATGTTTGCCCTTGGTGGGGATCGAACCCACGCCCTACAGCTCTGAACGCAGGCATGCTACCTACTGAGCTATAAGGTTGTCAAGCTATCTTGTAGAAGCAAACTATCTTCATATCAAATTTCAATCAAATCCGTTGAGTCGTAACAACATGAATGTATGAATAAACGAATGAAGCATGAAGAAGTAATGTAATATTAAATGTTACGAATACCTATGTAATTATTTTTTTTTGTTTTTTTAAAATGTGTCAAAACCACGTCAGTTTTCATAATAAAACCTATGTAATTTTCGAAATAGCTCTATCTCAATGTCAGTGTGTTACATTTTTACGATCAAATGGATTAGTTAATCGTGGTGAATTCCAGATAGATAGATATATTCCAACTGAAATAGGATATCCTACTTTCTATACTAATATTAAAAACGCGAAAGTTTGTATGTATGGGTGTATAAATAATAATAATAATAATAAATATTTGTGGACATTTTTCACACAGCGCCATCTAGAATAGACAGATAGCTGATAGAATACTTATATAAATTTTTGTACATACAGTATTGATGTTTATTACTTTTTTACGCTGAAACGGCTGAACGGATTTAGATTAAATTTGGTATAGAGGTAGCTTATACCTTTTATCCTTTTACTATAAAATTCCTATACTTTTTATCCCAAGAATCGCGGGTGAAACCGCGGGGCGCAGCTAGTATCCTAATATTTAGTCGCCATTATCGTGGAAATACTGGGTTGAGTTAGTAACATTATAATTATAGTCGCTTTTGTGCTGAATCGTGAGTATGTTTTGTGTAGAGTCTAGTCTACGTTTTAGTAAGCTTAGTTCACAAAATTAAAAATGTGATGAGTTCAAGAAAAAACCTCCCTAAATTCACCCTGTAATTACATTAAAGGTACCTAAGCTCGCAGTGTCATTTTACGGGCATTTACTAAAACAATAGGGCATACATACAAGTCATTCGAGAGCACGCCATTAATGCTCATTTAAACAGGGAGTTTGCTTTTTTTGCGAAGTTTACTGGGTTGTTCCTTACTGATCCTTGGTGAACTCATCCTTTTTTAAAAATTGTCTCAACTCGTCCTAAATCGGTATTTTAACTCGTCCGGCTGAATTTGAATTTAATTTATTTTCTTAACTCATCCGGAATTTAGTCTCTATAAATAGAGTATAGCCGAAATCAGCGAGGATGAATAAATATTATCAATTACTCCCAAATTTTCTTACACGTACAAAAATTAGACACTCGGCAGTTTCCCAAACTATAGTAAAATATAGTGTTGCAATATCTTTATGATTAGTTGAATAAACAACTAATCATAAACAACCATTGACAACAACCGTCAGCCATGACAGAGGCCTTCGGGCGGCACATTAACTCTGACAGTAGGGCTGGCCACTCAGCCTATACGAACTTACTTACTTACTTAGTTGAATAAAGTCATTTTCGTCTAAAAATAAAATGGCTGAGATTTAACTGATAAACTATTAGCAAAGTATTAGAGTACAAATTCAACAGCTTTTCTAGTCTCACAAAGTAATTCCGATGCAAATCTTCCAGATATTTTCGAAAGGTTAAAGTTTTGATATCGAATAGAAAAGAGCAGGAAAATCCTGGAGACATCACGCTCGCTTGAGCTTAAATAAGATGTTCTCGCTAGAACACGCCGACGTTTTTGTCGTTTGACTCAAGTGATGGTGTCAAAGCATTCTGAAATTTCAAGTAGGTATAGTCTAATCGAAAAATAAAAACATGAGCATTCTGAAACTTTAAGTAGGTATAGCGGTCAATTTTGAAGGCAGTACTAAACTAATTAAATTATTGCTGTCACTCTCTTACCAGGTATGTTGTCTAAGGACAGCAATACTTTAGTTAGTTTAGTTCTGTCAACTAAAACCTTCAAAATCGACCATTTAGTCTAATCACAAAATATAAAAAGTGCCCATAAGTCAATAGGTCTCGCTTCCATACCAGAACTCAAATATAATAATGATATCGCGTTGAATAATAACTCGGTGGTGAGCATTCTGCGACCGCCAAGTCGCCTGCCAAGCGTGGAGATTATGGCAAAACCCCCTTATTAAGGGGAGGCCGTCGTCCGGCAATGGACGTCTTCTGACTGATGTGTGTGTGTTGAATAATAAAATGTTCTCCAGAAATGTACATAAAACATTCATAACATCAAAAACGGTAGGTTCGATTGATCACAGATTTTTTAGTGCTGTGTAGTATTCTTAGAGCGAGGCCGAGCAACTCCTGTCCGGTTTTTTTTAAAATTAATTCATTACAATTTGTACGTACATTATTACATCATAATTAGTGCTTTATTTTTAGAGTTTGCTCGATAAACCCACCAAGCTTAACTCTACCACAAGAAATGGCAAAGTATAATTATTAAGACATAAATCTGATAAAATTTAATTTTAATAAAAAAAAAAATTTTTTATTACACCCTAATGTTCAGTCTCCCTTATATTATAAGCTGGCACCGTTAGGGAATTTTTTAGTTAACTAAACTGACAAATTGTTAATAACTATCCTGTTTAATGTGAGATTTATGATCTAGATCTTTGCAAGGTCTGAGTAAATATTTATCTTCCAAACCTTCTTGCTTAAGCTTTGACCGCAAACGATTGCTTAATTAAAATTGTGGACTTACTCGTATTTGAGTTTTTCATTGTAATAATACTCTTGGTAAAAAAAAACAACAACCGACTTCAATTTCGCCTTCTTCGTTTTTCCCAATTAACTTGATTTAAAAACCAAACTAATAAACCGAGTTTAATAAAATGTACATGGGACCACATCTGAAATATGAGCTACCAAACAAAAAAATAATCATCAAAATCAATTCATAATTGGCGGAGTAATCGCGTAACATACAAACAAAAAAAAACATAAAGTTGAATAATTGAGAACCTCCTTTTTTGAAGTCGGTTGAAAATACAATAAGCTTTTACGATAGACCGCTGTATTCTTATGAGTTACGGAACAAAAATGCCGACGTTATGCGAGAGGCCTGTCGTCTCTAAGCAAATGTGACAGGAACATGCTTTGAGAGTAAATTTAAAATTTTACTTTTAAAGTAACTAGTTATTGGCGCCTTGAATTATTCATAAAGGAGGTACGGGAAATGTAGACCTCGGCCTTTTGAAGTATGTCTCTTTTGTATTCATCAAGGCTAAGCTAGGTTACAGAGTATCTGAGCTTTAGGTGTGTCACATTTCTAGGGTCATTTTTATGAATTGCTTTGCATCCTACTATACTTCTATTCCTACTAATATTATGAATGTCAAAGTCTGTATGTTTGGATGTTAAGATTTTTGGATTTTGGATGTGTTTGGATATTTGGATGTTTATCACTCAATCACGCTTAAACATATTCCAAGCTTATACCTTGGACACAGGCATTTTTTTATCGCGGATGAAACTGTAAGCCACTGCTAGTAGAAGGATAGTTGAAAGACTAAAATCTATTGAATTTGAAACTAAGTAATATGTTTTGTAGTGGTAGGACTCTATTGCCGTTTGGGTTAAGTATCACACCTTACCGCTAGTAATTCCAGTTAAGCAGTAGTGTGTAAGCATTATTGTTTCGGTTAGAAGGGCAATGTTGCTAGAGAAATAACTAGGCATGACGTGATTTGACATTTTATAACTCAGGGTGTTTAGGGTAGTGCAGTGCAACGCAGGATTATGTTCGCAAGTTCGCAATTCTGACACTGGTAATGTACTTAATGGGCAGACGTAATGCTTACCACCACGCGAACTTTTCGCTTGTCTCGTGACTACAATGTAAATAAAAAGGAACTAAAAAAAAAAGTAAGTTCGTATAGGCTGAGTGGCCAGCCCTAGTCAGAGTTTATGTGCCGCCCGAGGGCCTAAGACATGGCTAACAGTTGTTGTTATAGAAACTAGAACATACAACCGGGACCAACAATTTAACGTGTCATCCGACCCACGGTAGCGCTCAGAAATAAATGATCACCCATCACGATCACCCATCCGAAGACTGACCGGACCGTCCGTTGCTTAACATCGGTGATCGTTTAGAATCACCTAGACAAGCTACGCCACAAGAGCTACACTATCATAATCAGTATAATCTCTATATTCGAAGTGTTCTACGTAAAATGTTTTTTTGAAACTATGTATTATGATAGACCTGATCATAGCCTTTGCAACGGTACACAGTACTTAGAGTATCTAAGTAAAGTGTAGACATTGATTACTATTTCTGTCTGGGCATCATTTATTTTAAGATATTTGTAATTTTAGCCTATCTTATGAGACTAGCTTCCCAGGTTCGACGGGCAGTCCATCGACAACATCAAATAATTAATAAATAATGTATTTAAAATTTCAAACTAATTAAACTATTAATCAATCGATATAAGGGACCGTTTAAAGTATCTATAGGTAGCAAACCTATAGATAGTTTAAACGGTCTCTAATTTCGGGTAATGTGCCCAAAATGCTGGCCTCGTTGCCCCGCTGGATTGCGAGGCTAATTTTATGGCCCAAATAAAGGCTAGCATTTTGGTCACGTGTGGATTCTTTAAGTCTCCCCGATAAATCCTTAAAGATACGCAAAGCACCTGGCCCCCACGGCCCAAGTGTCTCTACCCCAAACGGCACAAACATGTAACCTCTATCGAGGCTAGAATATTTGCGACGCTTGAGGCATTCCGCCGCATTAGCCGCACCACCCGCACGTTTTGATGTTTATGGAAGATGAGATTAGATATTAGACTAGATATTTTAGGTCAAGTCTCATTAGTCCTGCAATTTTGCTGGCTACAGTACCCTTTAATCTAGTAATGCTAACACAATACTTGTAGCAGAATATCTGAGACGTCGCGTCGTCCTAATTAAAGTCAATAAAGCCGATAAAGTGGCTATCGCAAGTTTACGCAATTTTTGCCGAATATTTAAACGTATCAAACTTAAAAAAAAAAAAACTTAAAATAACATGTAAAATTATAATAAAAGAAAGGTTTTAAAGGAAGTTAGTACTCGTTATAATTAATTAAATATTTGACACGGTAAAGCCTTCTTATCCTTTGGTAAGGAGACGAGTTCCCAAGTTTGATTTTCATTTAAAGAATTAATTTCGCATAGCATTGCTTCTAACCATTTATTCCTATCACTGCTTTCAAAAATAAAACTTAATAAATAATACAGGGACCGTACCGTGAACCGCTTATAGCGGGACCGAATAAGTTCAGCTGCCAGCGCGACCGCGAAACTTATTGTGGGGCGATACACTTCCCAGGGCATCTTATCTTGTCTTTAGGTATTGATGTCAAATAATTATTCTAATTGCATTAATGCACGGGCTCTATCCAGAATTCATACTAAATACATTGCAATAAGGCACTATTTAGAACCATGGTTTAGAACACAGCGAACGTCATTCGCTGTGTGCCTTATTTCAATGACTTTAGTATGAAATTTGAATGGCAAGCCGCCCGTGTCAAGTCCGCGCCATTTCTGTGTGGCCTGCGCCTAAGTAGGACGACGCCTGATCAGGCGATGGTGATCATACCACCATCGATGGTGGTACCTAAGCGATCTCATGTGGAGGAAACGCAAAATCGAACTATAAATCTACAGTCTACACGATAAGAATTCTGGCACCCTTTCTGTTCTTAAATAGTTATTTATGATACTACTGCGCTAAGTTCTCTGAGGTAACTATGGTAAGTAAGGTTACATTCGTCTACTCGTTTGTAAAAACCAATCCGCACGAGTGTCATATAAAATTTTACAACACATTTGCGAGAAAACAGTAATAATTAAACAAACTTTATTATTTTGTTTATAAATATCAGTCAGAAAGTCGCAACTGAATACTTGACACTGGCAAATGCACAAAGTGCAACGCCATAAGGAGGAAAGAAGAAGAAAAATCTTTGATGTTTCTAATATGAAAATGGCGCGAATTTGCAAATAGTGCCACGTGCACGTGGTGAAAATTAGAACTATATCTATCGTTTAATTATCTCTTTAGTATTAAAGTGAAACACACGTCTTGAGCAAAAGCGCTTCGAAGAAGGTTTGATCATTTAGCTTATTTATTCTCGTAATGTGAAACGCCTTAGTGGAATTCTTATAGATTTTTATGGAAATTAAAAAATACCGTAAAGTTTACGCACGGCGCTATACAACTAGGCGTGCGTTAAAATATGGTTACCTCACGCCTAGCTATTTTACCGCACGCCTAGTTGTATGGTGCGTAATGTTCAACTTTCGAACGATGTATACATCATCATCATAATCAGCCTGTCATAGTCCACTGCTGGACATAGGCCTCTCCCAAGGCACGCCACTCAGCCCGATCTTCAGCTATCCGCTTCCAACCACTGCCAGCTGTCCTACGTATATCGTCACTACATCGAGTCTCAGGACGTCCTACCCTACGTTTGCCGATACGTGGCCTCCACTCTAGAACACGTCTACCCCAGCGGTTATCGGTTCTGCGACAGATATGACCAGCCCACTGCCATTTCAGTTTACTAATACGCTGAGCTATGTCGGTAACCTTAGTTCTCTGGCGAATTACTTCGTTCCGGATACGATCCCCCAGAGAAACACCGAGCATAGCTCTTTCCATAGCTCGCTGAGCGACTTTAAACTTGTGGACCGATCCAACTGTGAGTGTCCATGTTTCAGCGCCGTAGGTCATAACGGCTTGCATAACGATGTATACAGGCTTCGTAAATGCCTTTTTCGAGCAAATGTGTTGTAAAATAATATACACTTTAAAAAACAAAACAACCGAATTTAATTTTGACTACTTCGATGACATTTTCATATTTTTTCCAGTTATTTTGATTTGTTCCAGTAAAAAACATTAAGTCGGTACATAATTGACGGAGTAATCGTACAACATACAAAAAACACAAAAAACACATACCGTCGAATAGAGAACCTCCTTTATTGAAGTCTGTTGATAAGATATGAAACCAACCCGAAGACTTTTAAAAACACCTTCATAAACAAAAGAAAATCCACAATATCCACAACTGTATAAGCAGGTGAGATAAGTAATTTCGAAGGAAGCCCCTGAATTCGAGACCTGGGACTATCCCATGCCAAGCCACTCATAAATATAAGTAGATATTACCCCGTAATACACGCTCAACGTGAATTCGCCCCATTGAAAACACAACCCAATTTCTTGCCTTTTAAAACGCTTTTTGTAACGTTTAAGTCGTAAGCGGGGTAACGTATGAACGTACGGGCTTAAGTAATAATGTTCACGCATTATTCTTGTTAAGGTTCGGGTCTCTAAATTAATTTTTATGGTTTTACATTGAGATGGGATACTTATGTTTTGATTGCAAACAGCTTTTAGGATACTGGGTCATTTAGTAGACGATTCTGTAGCACAAGGACTTTATTTATTTTACCCGACTACGCAAAAAGGTCGGCTTGTCACACATACATTGACATTATGGGCATTATCTTAGAGGGTCATTCAACTCATCGTAATGAACAACTTTACAACTAAATCAACGCTTAAACCGAGAAAAAAAACAGCTGCTCCATAAAAATTTTTAAGACTATATGTTGAGCGCTGGCTCTCCAATCGCTTCAGTCATACTTTGCCTTTGCGACATGCGAGCCGTACGATACGACAATACAAACTTCTAATACATGTACATGTGTTCTCTTTTTGTCATGTAGTAATTAGATTCGCTATCCCTATTTTCCGTAAAATGTTTCGGTAATATACATACTTTTAGCTAGGTATGCTTGATTGTGTTGTCTTGTTAATTTTGAACGATAATTTGTAAGCGCTGGGCCCGTCCATTCCATTATCACCATCGCTGGCATAAGTAAGTAAGTAAGTTAATTTTTTAGTCTGTGGCATAGCTAGCATCCAATAAAACTGATTTTCCCACCTTGCAGTGATATAAAGGAAACAATCGCGAAGTCGTCCATAAATAAAGAAGTTTAGATCTCAACTGCATCCGTAACAAGAGGTTGCGAGACTAACAACTTCAGCTATTCCTGAGAGAGACAGTCTAAGTTTTGTAGTTAGAACCTGGACACACACCACTCCACCACGTACAGTGCAATTCGTACGATATTTAGAAAAAATAGGGTACCGTACCTGAATGGTGTCCAACAAGCCGCTATAGCTGATCCTTTAGTGTCTGTGATTGCCTGACCTTTATTTAAACTATATTTTTCAAATCGCAATAGTGGCCAGTTCAAATTTTCAGAGTTACAGTACTGTGATTCTAATTTACAAAATAATAATCGTAGAACATATAAGTAAGAAAGCTCGTATAAGCTGAGTAGCCAGCCCCAGTGTCAGAGTTAATGTGCCGCTCGAAGGCTTCTGACATGGCATACGGTTGTTCTAGAACAAACGGGACGAAAAATGTAACGTGTCATCCGACCCTCTGTAGCACTCAGAAATAAATGCCATTCACGGTCACCCATCCGAAGACTGACCGGAAAGTCCATTGCTCAACATCGGTGATCGATTAGAATCATCTAGTCAAGTTACGCCACGAGCACTAGGTACATGATAACTTAATGAACAACCGTGGTAGTTTAAAACAGTGTCTCACAGATTATGTAGTTGTAACTTTTGATACGATACTTTGGCGGATTGTCTAATAATTTATTGGATGAAAGCTAGCAAGGTAGGTAGGTGGCTTTAGCTTCGTAGGACTAAAGCTAGTTCTGTTTAAACGTATAAAAAGCTACTAGTTTGCTAGCTTGCTATCCTGGCTTGAAATCAAGCCTCGTGTAAAATGGACTTTACGCGGTATATTTTGTGAGCTGGTACGGAACCCTTGGTGCGCGTATCTAACTCGCAATTGACCTGTCTTAATAATAAATGTGGGTGATTTTGATTCTTTAACTCTCTGATCACAACAACAGTTTGTTTACGTAAACCACAATACAAAATTGTTATCCGCAAAACAAACTTCCAAAGACATTCCAATCAATCAACATAGATAGCATCTTAATTAGACCTCACAGGAAAAACAACATCAGCTCTGGGCAACCTTGACTTGGATTTGACTTTGGCCATAAGTTTCCACACGGAGTGTTTCCATCCAACTCCCAAATCGCCAAACTATCCCGAACATTGTCGACGTATTCCTGATATAACTATACAGAGTGTTCTTTGAGTAGGTAACTGCAATTCCAGTAACTGCTAAGTAGTAGTGTGCAATCATTGCTGCTTATTTATTATTTATTTATTTAAATTTTCAATTAGTACGGCTTAAGGCCAATTCCACTAATGATATTACAAAATTATTTTAAAAAAATCTTTAAAATTATAAAAAAAATAAAAAAAATAAAAAACATATATATAATTAAAAAACATATATATAGGTAATAAAAAAATATATATTATTAAAAATAAATTGTATTATTATACTTTTATTATATATTATTATTGAAGTGTTTTGATTTGAAGGATGCTACCACAGAAATTACTGGGTATGAAGAGATTTGACATCTAATATTTCAGGGTGACGAGTGCAGTGCGGTGCGGCGTAGGATTTTGTTCGCAAGTTCGCAATTCTGGCACTGTTATGGGCAGGCATGATGCTTACCACAAGGCGAACGACTCTCTCGATTTTTCACTTCACTGCTTAAAAAAGATTTCATCATCATCATCCACAGCTAGAAAACGACCACTGCTGGACGAAGGCCTCCCCCTTTATAGGGAGGTCATAATCCCCACAAATGGGTTGGGGATCGCAAATTGCTTACCACCGTTAACCCAGAGAACGCTCCTGCCCGTCCTCCGGTGGTTCTGGACGCAGTTTTAGGACATACCCATTACTCAGGCAACAAAAAAAAATTACGTAAATATATTTCTTAAAAAAAATATAGAAAAAAGTGTGGTTGTTGGTTTGTTTATTCATTTTTCATGCAGCAAGGAAACAAATGGACCAGTGTTTTTTTTAAGTTAAATTATTCAAGCAACTCGGTACATAAAGTTTTATTTGTGTATTTTTTTTTGCAGCAGGACCACCCACGTCACATAATTCCATTAAAAAAATGTTTTTCTTTTCGTAAACTAACTAATTTGAATATCTTGGCTTTCTTTGCGGAAGTTGATTTTTAATATTGGGTGGTGGATTAGGTTAGGTTATAGTGTTAGGTTAGATATTATTAGTTCATTCAAAGGAAGGGAAGTTGGTAGAGTCGGTCGAGTCGGTCGTGTCGGTAGAGTCGGTAGACTCGGTAGAGTCGGTAGAGTCGGTAGACTCGGTAGACTCGGTAGAGTCGGTAGAGTCGGTAGAGTCGGTAGAGTCGGTAGAGTCGGGAGTCGGTAGAGTCGGTAGAGTTTGCTCTGAATGATTTAAAGTGGAGAATTTTGGGAGCGGTGCGTATTTCTTCCGCACGCGGACGAAGTCGCGGGGGACCTCTAGTATCTGATATAAGTCTAAGTACCAGCACTTGAATAAATGTATTTGCACATTGAAATAAATAAGGACTCTATCTACTAGGCAATAAAGTAGCAATTCGACTCGCACAGAGCTGGATACCGCTCGCTATATTCACCTAGATATACCGCTCTCCTTCTATCACGTATGCTTAGTTACGTGCGACGAGGCTAGCGTGCGGGCGGCCACTGACCGACCATATGTAACAGGCCGAACATACCTAAACTGCGGAGTGACACCCCCCTGGTACCAGTAATATTTCGAAATGGTTTGTATTCAGCATCGTATTTTTTTCTTTACATACCGAACACAACAGATTTTTTTTTTAATTTATGTTTCCATAAAACATCCTGTAGAGTTCCCGACATCCCCATAGAATTCTTAACATTCCCAAAGAATTCCCACATCGCGAAGCCTATACTGATCGCATCGCAAACGCCGATGTGTCACTTGGATTGAGCCATTTGTCTCGTTTACGAGCGCCGGCGACTGCTTCGGTCACTTCGGTGCGTCTGCTCAATAATTTGAGATAGGCTGTGACTTTTGGTACAGTGCAGTGTAATGCATTCTCAGAAAGTCAACTAAAGAAGCTTAAATGAAAAAAATTAAAATGAAAATGAAAATAAATTTATTTACATAAACATAAACCTATATAACAAATAAAATTAATAATTAGATATTCGGTAAGTAGTAGTACTATTTTGTACTGTTTAAATTTGTTATGAGTTTATATTGTCTTGTCTTGTGTACAAAATGTGTTTTTTCTACAAATAAAATATTGTCTATTGTCTATAGTAGGCTTATGTATATGACAGAAAATAGTATGCGGCTTTATGGCGATTCCCGCGCTAGGCTACGCCTGTATCGCGGGAACCAGGATTAAAAAATTGAATTGGATTTATCTGAAAGTTAAGACAAAGATTTAGGGTTCTATATTCCAAAGTTGCCCCTCGATAAATCAATGTCATTTAGTCCAATTCACTGTATTTAATGGCAAAAAATATACAATATAATAAAGACCAACATCCGTCTTAGTAACTTCTGTTGAAAATAGGATTAATCATACTTTCCTTGATAGAAAAAAATACCGAGACAGTGCCTATTTTGAAACTTTTTTCAGTTATGTCCTAATTACAGCACATAGTCTGAAGGAAATAATCTGAGAAAAACTTCAAAAATCAAAGCTTGACGCACGAATCTGCGTACCCTATTTATATATATATATATTTTATATTTTTGCTCCGCTAAATGTGACCCTACCTGATGACCTTTTTTTTTTTAATACTTCGACGAGCAAGACTTTCACCTGGTGGTAAGCGCCACGCCTGCCACTAACAGTAGTAGTGCAACAATTGTGAACTTGCGAATACAATCCTGCGCCGCACTGTACTGCGCTCGTCACCCTGAGATATTAGATGTTAAATCTCTTCATACCCAGTAGCGCTCGTGGCGTAGCTTGTCTAGGTGATTCTAAACGATCACCGATGTTAAGCAACGGACGGTCCGGTCAGTCTTCGGATGGGTGACCGTGAGTGGCATTTATTTCTGAGCGCTACCGTGGATCGGATGACACGTTAAATTGTTGGTGCGGTTGTTTGTTCAAGTTCTAGTTTCTATAACAACAACCGTCAGCCATCTCAGAGGCCTTCCGGGCGGCACATTAACTCTGACACTAGGGCTGGCCACTCACCTATACGAACTCACTTACATTTATCTAGATCACTGATTTGCAATGACAATAAAACTTATTGACTGATGATGCACAAACCTCCCCATACGTCAAAAATATGCTTGGTAAAGCGTATGCTCGCACAAGAGCTTTAAGTACGTCTATGCAATTAGGGTCAATAAAAATTACCAAAATCTTTCGCTGTAATCACTGACATGATAGATTAGATACATTAAATCTTTAATGCTCACACCAAATAAACATACACGCAAAGGGTTAAATAAATTAATTACTAGTGAACAAATGGCGGCCTTATCGGTAAAAACCATCTCTTCCAGGTAACTTTATATGTATATTTGTTAGACAATAACTTGCGAAGCGTTGATATAGTGCCTGAAAAAAATATTATTACTTTCGAATTACAGGCAAATTAGTTAAGTGGCCTGGAATAATTATATGGGGGTCGCGAGATCTCTATTTGGGCTGCGAAGTACTAGTGAATATTCCAATCTACAGACGGGTGACCACAAGCGACATTCACGTGTATAATAATACGCTTTAAAAAAAATACAACCGACTTCAACTTAGAATACCTGGATGACATCTTCATATTTTCTAGTAATTTTGATTTAAAAACCAAACTACTGAACCGATTTCGATAAAATGCATATGGGACCACCTCTAAAGTAATACCTACCAAACAAAAAAAAAATCATCAAAATAAGTTTATAATTGGCGGAGTAATCGCGTAACAAACATACAAAAGAAAAATAAACATACATTCGAATTGAGAACCTCCTTTTTTGAAGTCGGTTGACAAAACAATAAATTCTGTAAAACCAGCGGTTTTCAATCAAATGAAATATTGGATTTTGAATATAATATTGAATATAACTTTTTTTTATTACCTTCTCATGAATCTACAACCTGAAATCCTTTTTGTGTATTTTTCACAAAGTTTACCATCTGGCACAAACTTTACTTGAACAACCAACACTTCATACTGCATTTTGCAAAACCAAACCTTATTTCAAGGTCGTAAGATCCAATAACATATCGAAGTGCTGTAAATTGCGCTTTTATTGGAGTTACGGTTGTAAAGCTGTGTGATTGTGGTGAGTAATTGAAGGTCAAGTCGTATATCTCTGAGTAGTGACGTCACTGGCCAATCGGCCGTATGGGCTGGACTCAAGTTGCTGTTTAGATACATAGGTAGATAAGTCGGTCTAAAAATTACCTGTGATGTATTTTTTATTTTCTTTTCTTTTCGTTTCTTTAATTTTTTCAGCGCAGGATTTTGTTAATGTGATCACAATTCTGGCACTGCAACTGTTATGGGTAAACCTAGGTGTAATACCGTGATGCGTGATGCACCAGGCGAACATCTTGGTTGTCTCTTGACTGCACTGTAAAAAAAACTCCGATGTATTGACGTCACTGGCACTAAATATTTTTTTTTTGTTATTGGCATCGCACGTTGTGCATTCTGCCAGTGTCAAGTTTCTGAATTTTCAAGTTTATAGAATGCAACGACATGATGTTTCCGTGATCCCGCCAAAACTCCACTCAAAACTTAAAGAACTCAATGGTACGAGCCCAGGGGCCTTATTTTTGAATCGTACGCAAGCGTTGCGCCTGCGAAAGGAGCCGACCTTCGAACGATATTGTTTGGAATAAGGTTCAATATCGTTAAAAAGTCGGCTCTTTTTGCATGCGCAACTTTGCGTACGATTTAAAAAATAAGGCTCGGAAACCATAAGGTGCGTCTTTCCCCAATGGGCTCCACGGATTATTTTATTTCGTAAAGCTACCCGTGCGTTATAAGTGAAACATTTTTGATACCTTTGTTTAGAGGCAGGTTCGTTATTGTATCAAGTACGCCCCTATGAAGACCAGGGACGTAGCTAGAAATATTAAAGGGCTTGTTAATGGTTTTAAGTGTAATATAATGAGGCGAACTACCACAGACCTATAGGCCTATACAACATTCGCCATAGATAGTGCTTTGACAGAGAATAGGGTAGATGACTGATGTTTATATCGTTGAAACCAATAGCTTTGATGAAGAATTTAAGTAAATATAGTAAGTTTATTGAAAAAAATATTTTAATCGGTTAATAATGTTCTGATATATGAGCGTTTAAAGTTTTTGTTAGAGACTACTCAGTCTCTTTCCCACAAAACAAAAAATTACGTCACGCCTTACTTACTTGTCAGAATAGAATTTATGTGGCGTACAGAGAAGTGACGTCACGATTTGCTGTTTCGCCTCTCTGTCTAGCATGATATTAAAATGCTTATAACTTGCTTAGTTTTGACACAGAATAATAACTAGTAACAGAAGCTTTACTTCGCAATGGTTTTCAAAGAAATATGACTCAATCTGATAAACAATATGATTTAATTTAGCTCGCGGTCCAGTCGAGCACGTGTTCATTTACATACCTACCAATTTCTTTTTGAAGGAATATGGGCCTTAATTCACTATACTACGGTTCATAATAAGTTATACATGGTTATACGTATTGAAAGAGCCGCCGAGCCGAGCCTACTAGATTGGCCCTTGCGCAATGGCCGCCGCCCGTAGGTATGTTTTTAATACCTACACGCGGAGTGACACAGGCCTGGTTTTGATCAGATTTTCATTTGCTTATCATTAATCAGCTATATTTATGGGCCACGTTTTAATAGGACAATAAAAAAAGCAGTCATCTAGCCTATTCAGATAGTGCAAACCATAGTTTTATCAGAACAGACAATTTAAAATATAGTACTTTTAGTACTTATTACAATTACAATACAACCACTATTAATCTCAGTACCTACTCCGTATTCACAACTTAATTGGAAAAGTTTCCGCTCGGATCCACATTATCCCTCTCATTCATCTACATTCAGGATGACAGAGACGGAGAATGTGAATCCGAACGGAAACCTTTCCGATTGAGTTGTGAATAGGGGTAAGTACTTGACTGTTTTAGAGACTACTAATTTGGTTTTAAAAACCGGTAAAGCTTCGTTAAACACATCGAGATCATCCAAGGAGACGTTAAATTCATTATAAGTGCAACATAACACAACTTTGCGTTGGAGAGTTAAGTAACAAATAGGTTCAAGCAGATTGTCGCCAACCAAGAATTCGGGAGATTTTGCGCCTAGGGTAGTAGCAGTCGGAAAATCCATGGATCACTTTATGGAGAAATGTTAGGTCACGGATCTTTCGCCTGTAGCACAAAGTATGCATTAAAAAAAACATAAATGATTTTCATAAGGACTTCTGGGACAAACACCATGGCTGGAAAAGGCCAAAGATCTTGTAAAAGCACGTTGGAAAAGATTCCACACTACGTTCCCGTATTCCAGACGGATGCGTACCATCGAGTTCATAGTCACAATCATTAAGTAAAAACAGTCAAAAAACGTCCAAGTGCCGTTGTACATACCTATACGTGCATTATATAGTTCACAATTGTTCGAATGTAGACGTTATGTTGCTTGTATATTGTTCAATATATGCTTGAGCGCTTGTGTCCTATCGTAGTTCAAACTGTTCAAAAATCAGTGCGCCGAGTTTTGGCGCGGACATGTTTTTGCACGTTTGTGACTATAGATTATAGCTCAATGATCGAGTTATAAAGTACGATTTTTGTGAGAGGAAATCTAAAGCTTTTAGTGTTACGTTACGCCTAATAAAGCAACTGTGCAGCTTTTTTACGGTTATGTCAATGTGAGACTTAAAGGCTATCAATAATGTCTCCAAGTTTCGTAAACAAAAAACTTAAAAAACAATAACAAAAAAACTGAATACTTTAAATCAACTCCTAATGAAACCAACTAAACTCTAATTAACTCCTTTCTTTTTTTTTTTTTCTTTCTTTTTAAATATTAATTGTGTGTATTTAGTGTCGATGGCATTTTTTCTTTTTTTTTGTGTTTAATGTAAAAACATTACCGATCGTTGAGATGAATTCTTATATTGTGATATAAATACTTGATCGTTAGGTTAAAGTTGTTATCACAAAACACTTCGCTCTAAAATTGCGCTTCTGTATTTACATTATACTTAATACCCTTACCTAATTTTGCCTCTTAGTCCCGCCCTGGGTAAGAAAACACCGGGGAAAACGTACTCGTTTGACCGCGGGGCAATTTTTCGCACTATTTCACCTGTCCGCCGCAACATTCGCCCGTTTTTACCCCACTCTAGGGTATTTAGTTACTGGATGTGGCTTTACATGATGGCTCTATTAACCTTTGTAATTTTTTTTAAAGTAATGAATAAACTTCCTTATTTCGGATTAAACGAAATGGTATGAATAGTTTGGATTCGACCCTGGTTAACTTTTACGTAATTGTCATTTTATTGAAACGTTTTTTTTTTAATTCTTTCAAATGACGAAACGAGCAAGACGTTTACCTGGTGGTAAGCGTCACGCCTGCCACTAACAGTAGCAGTACCAGAATTGTGAACTTACGAACACATTCCTGCGCCGCGCCGCACTGCACTGCACTCGTCACCCTGAGATATTAGATGTTTAATCTCTTCATAGCCAGTAATTTCTCTGGTAACATTGCCCTTCAAACCAGAACACAGTAATGTTTGCACACTACTACTTGGCGGTTGAATATCTGGCAAAGGTGTGGTACTTCCCCAGGCGGACTCTGCAGTAGAGTCCTACCACTACAAAATTGAATTTACTTTCAATGCTTTAAATTTATTTAATTGAATGGCCATTTAAATTCAATGGCGTATGTGCATCTCCATGTTTTTTTATTTTTTATTTCTTACTTTTATTATTATAATGTTTGATTGAACTGTTTTTGTATTGTATTACTTTATTATTATTATTTTACTTTTTTTTGTTTATAATTATTTTTGTGATATTCTAATGGGCCTGACCGTGTTTTAATCTCAATAAATACATTTTATTTTTATTTTAACCCGCAACTACGCCAGCGTTGTGGAAATGGCCCAATCACCCGTCAAAGGTTAGCCTAGTATACCTAGTTATAATATTTCCAGCAGAGAACTAGATTTTACTATGCAATGCAATTATTCTTCCACTTAAAACATTCAGTGGCATAATATTATGTCAATCATCCAATTTAACCTGCACAAGACTTAGTTGAATGTCGCTCGATAAAATGTACTGTACAAATATAATTTTTCGCGATCTTAGGCAGTTTGTCCACCAACGCCGTCACCGAGACGTCAACGAAAAAGAGATGACGTCGCCGAAGCAGCGATACATAGATTATTATAGCCGCACGTCCGTCACCCGAACGCCGTCATCCCGGCCACCGAAGTTTCGAGTAGTTCAGCATGACCACTAGAACTCGGAACGGCTTTATGACGGGCCGATGTGCTGCCAATACAAAAACGTTTGTTCTTGTCTACACACTACCGTCGCACCACGTTGTTCGCTGAGTTTTTGTTTTGACCAATATCGACGCGGTGGATACACTATCGCCGTCTCGTGATCTTAAACTCGGGCCGAAATAATCTCGTTCTTGGTGACGGTCCGGTGACGGCGTCAGTGGACATAAGGCCTTATGGTTGCTCTTATAGTAAATGTTATTCACTTTGACGGGTACGGTGACCTACTTTCGGCTTAGTTCTGCCGCTACCGTTAGGTGTATCCTTATTATATTTCCTATTTATCTACATAGATATTAAATAATGCTATCTAAACAGAGGCGTTCCATAATGTTCCAAGTCTTAAGTCGAGTCAAGTTGTACCAAGTGTACCTACATCTTTATTAGCTGTACCTTTAGGACGTGGATTTCTAATCGGCATGTTCTATCCAGGTATTTAAATGCAGGTGATCCCGTCGTCAAATTTTCTTCATAAAACATCGGCGAAGGCGGTCGTTAAAATAAATATTGAATATTGGGTGACATTTTACAAACAGCGCCATCTAGCCCCATACTAAGCAAAGCTTGTATTATGGAAACCAGATAGCTGATAGAATACTTATATACATATTTTTTTCGTAAATACATACTTATAATACATACTACACCCTTCCCCTACACCCTTACCCTTCGTTCCATCCTCAGTTTATCCTGGACTTAAACAAGTAGACATGATACATTAATTTATTTAAGCACACACGCAACGATATCAATTTTCGTTTTTAATACTAACAGCAAAGGAATGGAATGCTCTTCTTGCATCGGAGTTCCCTTTTAAGCAAGCCTGGGTCTCTAGAAGACAAGAGTCATAGCTACCCATGGGCAAGCGAACTCGATCTAAGACCACGTCGTCAAGTGACGACGTGGTACCTATCAAAAGGTAAGCTGCTGTGGTTAAACGCTAAAAAAGCTAAGTATAATATAAATTGCTCCTCTCAACCATTTAAAAAAAGGATGTTCTCAATTCGAATCTGCGTATTTTTTTATGTTTGTTACGCGATTACTTCGCCAATTAATAATTGATTTTAATGGTTTGTTTTTGGTAGGTCATACTTTAGAGATTTCATGTAAAGTTTGTCGAAATCGGTTCAGTATATTGGTTTTTCAGTTAAAATTCCTGGAAAAAGAAGTCAGCCAGGTAGTCGAAATTGAAGTCGTTTCTTTAATAAAAACGTATTTGTTTAGAAACAATAATGTTTTCCGTATATCCATTATCTCTACATCTTCAGTAAGATCTCCGAGTATTTTATATGTAGGTCACTTATTTTTGCCCACTGATTGGATAACCGCGCAATGGTGTCGAATCGTAATCATGTTCAAACAAGTCGAAACTGGCTTCACTACCTTTCAGTGATACGTAATATATTATCAACAACAGTATCTCAACCATTTTCATAGCAAAATTTAGTATTATCAATAATAATTATAAATATATAAAAAAGGGGCTTGGAGGATCTAGCTCTCTCTCTCTTTTGGGGTCATTGTCGTACAAAATGGAGTAAATGGGGGTACCCATTTACCCCATCTTACCCATTTACCCCATTTCGTAACCACGATGACCCCAAGCAATTATGACATATTTTATTGTAACCAGCTTTGATTCGGCACAAAATAAATATAACCTATTTGCTAACTATAGTTGGGTACAAGGTGGCTTTAGTTAGTTACTATTTTGTTAGTCCATTATTCGAAACTTATCTTCTCTTCATAGCTTCGAAGGGAAAAGAAAAATCGGCTGGGTGGCATGCTTTGGGATAAACAGGTTTCTCTCCATTCAGTAATGGAAGTAGACTGCTTGTAGGCTGCATCTTCGCTTAACATCAGGTGAGATGATAGTTTGGTAATAAAACGCAAGCCTTTAATTAATACATATAAACGCCATTAAAATTGCGTAAGTATGGGCATGTCTAATCATTTTCAACCGACTTCAAAAAAGGAGGTTCTGAATTCGACTGTATGTTTAAGAATTGATTTTGATGATTTTTTTTTTGTTTGGTAGGTAATATTTCAGAGTCAGTCCCAAACACATATTATCGAAATCGGTTCAGTAGTTTGGTTTTTAAATCAAAATTACTAGAAAATATGAAGATGTCATCTAGGTATTCGAAGTTGAAGTCGGTTGTATTTTTTTAAAAAGCGTGTTATAGCTTTACCCAAAGACAAAGTACCTACTGTTTTCTATAACATCGTTTGTGGTTTGCTTTTTTCACCTTCCCAGGAATACGGAGCGTGTTGCCTTGTTCTCTGGCGGAATTCTTGCCTCAATTTTACCCGTAATGAAATGCTGCTGATTTCAACGCTCGTTTTAGAATACAAAGGTAGGAACGAGAATAATCTAACGCATGATAAATAAAATAAGTGTTCAAATGGCATGTCAAAAATTATAGCTTTACCCAAAGTTAAAGTACTGTTTTCTATAAAATCGTTCGTGGTTCGCTTTTTCTCACCTTCCCAGGAAATTTGGAGCGTGTTGCCTTTTTCTCTGGCGGAATTCTTGCCTCAATTTTACCCGTAACGAAATGCTGCTGATTTTCAACGCTCGTTTTAGAACGCAAAGGTATTCGTAGTTACGAATAGTAGGTCATTTGCCTTTAAGATTAGGAATGAATGTTCGTGGCTTTTGTTAAGCTTTGGTCGAGGTTCTTGTAAGGTCGGGTTATTAGGTACTTCTATCCGGAGTGGTTAGATTAGAGCGGCAAACCTAGTATTTTCCTTTTATAAAATTATAAGTTGCACCCGCGGTTTCACCTGCGTGATGATGAAAAACGGTGACGATAATGATATAAAGTAACTTAAATGTTATTGCGAGAAATATGCTATCTCGGTTCCCGGTTTCGTCCAAATCCTTTCAACCGTTTCGGCGTGAAGAGGTAAAAAATAAACACTCAAATTCTTATTCCGACAAACTTTCCAATTTTTTATATTAGTGTGATGTGTGTGATGTGATATTCAAATACACTGTAGGGAAAAAAACGATCTCAAGATTTCCATATCTCGACGTTATTTATATTTATAAAAATAATCTTTCTTTTCATGAATAAAACGCTCTTGAGACGCAAATCTTGTGGCGTGACGTCATTAAGCTGCTGAGTCCAGCCGTTATGGCGTGAATCGGTAACAAATAGGTACACACACACTTGCGTGGCTGACGTTTTTTTTTTAATTGCTGTCGAGTTACGAGACGAGCGAGACGTTCAACGTCAGACGTGAGCTTGCGAACACAATCCTGCACCGCACTGTACTGCGCTCGTCACCCTGAGATATTAGATGTAAAATCTCTTCATACCCAGTAACTTCACTGGTAGCGTTGCCATTCAAACCGAAACACAGTAATGCTTGCACTATTGCTTGGCGATTGAATAACTGCCAAAACGTTTTTTTTTATACAATCAAGTGGCGAGACGAGTAAGACGTTTGCCTGGTGATAAGCGTCACGCCTGCCACTAACAGTAGCAGTGCCAGAATTGTGAACTTGCAAACACAATCCTGCGCCGCACTGCACTGCGCTCGTCACCCTGAGATATTAGATGTTAAATCTCTTCATACCTAGTAATTTCTCTGGGAACATTGCCCTTCAAACCGGAACACAGTAATGCTTGCACACTACTGCTTGGTGGTTGATTAACTGGCAAAGGTGTGTTACAAACAAACACTGAATAACATGTTCGAAGATTGAAATGTACTCAAACTCTTACTTAAATTATACGGAGAAGTGCTTATGTATTCTATCCTAGATTACCCCAAGATACTTTTTCATCCAAAAAATCCAGTAAAACCGCTGGAGTATCTATTGCAAAGACTTTTTCTAGATCTTGCGAAGTCCTAGGTAAATAGGCACGATATTTTTCATGAATAAATTTCTCCTACTTGTGACAGTAAGCCAGGCGGCCGTCTTTCGCAGTAAATTGTATTATCCATGACTTGGGTATGAAGTGTGAAATGTGGGGAGAAGGCCCATATTTTATGACGCAAAGCGTATTCTAGGCTGTCTTTGCCTACCTTTTTGTTGTTGACGGGTTAAGACGCGTATAGACCTGATTGTACGATTACCATGGATTTAAATAAAGGATGGGGAGGGAAATTTTGTAAAAATTTGGAATTTTGTTAGTTTTAAACCATACAATGCAGTCAATGGAAAACGGGAAGAAAGGTCTTTGGCTTCTTTAAATGCTTAACACCTTGAAAAGGTTTCTATTAATGATAAAACATACAGTTACAATTAGTCAAGCTGCTTGTTTGCGAAAATCAAATTACTTTCTCAGACATTTTGCCTCCTATGTCCTACCTACTTGGACTAATTATTTTATTAAAAATAGTAGTACCTAATTTGATTTATGTTATAACTTATAACAGTACCTATGTTTTTCTTTTAATTCCTTCAAATGACGTTACGAGCAAAACTTTCACGTGATGGTAAGCGTCATGCCTGCCACTAACAGTAGCAGTGCTAGAATTGTGAACTTGCGAACACAATCCTGCGCCGCACTGCACTGCGCTCGTCACCCTGAGATATTAGATGTTCAATCTCTTCATACTCAGTAATTTATCTGGTAACATTGCCCTTCAAACCGGAACACAGTAATGCTTGCACACTACTGTTTGGCGGTTGAATAACTGGCAAAGGTGTGGTATTTCCCCAGGCGGACTCTGCAGTAGAGTCCTACCACTACAAAACCTACCTATTACCTACGAAGCACGATCTCCGCCTACTTAGCATAATCAGCCTGTTCATTTGTTCAATGCTGGACATAAGCTTAACTTCGAAGGACGAAGAGGCCTTATCCACCACGCTGGCCCAGTTTCAGGTTGGTGGATACACATACGCCATTAAATTTCTTCTCCGGCCGTATGTAGGTTTTCTCCATTAGTCTAAGGTTTCTTCACTATAATTTCCTTCAAAAGTCAGTGTAAATACGTACAAAACTACAAAGATCTCAAAGATAGGTCATCGTCGTCGTCAACCATAAAACGTCCACTGCTGGACGAAGGCATCCCCTTTTATAGTTGGGGTGTTGCCATAATCCCTACGCTTGGCAGGCGGCTTGGGGATCGCTGAATGGTCACCACCGTTAACCAAGACGCTGCTGCCCGTCCTCCGGTGGGTCTGGTTGCAGTTTAAGGACATACCCAAGTCCGCAATGCGCAATGATAGGTACGGGCCTGGAAATTGAATCCACGACCTTAAGGTTTCGAGTCTTGCAGTCTTACCATAAAGCTACGACAGCTATAATTATCTACTACTTAATTAGTACCTTTTACTAAAACATTAGAGATCGCGTTTGATCATCAACTTACTGCCTCTAATTAATGCTCTTTCTGACTAATTATTGAATCAGCTTGTCGTAATTACGGTTATGTTAAATTATAATGATGGCTCAGTAAATAGTACAATTCATTTTCAGCAAACATTAATCATTGGGCGTATTGCAATTTCACGAGTGAGGCTGAAATTGTTATATCAAATACTCTAAAATTGTGAATGGTACCGAGTTTAACAAACCCTTAATTCAAACTTTACTTTTGCATCGTCGTATTAAGGATCGACAAGTTGACGGCTCGAACTCATCGGTGGGCGCGGCTAATAAGCATGCTCTCTTCATCAAACAAACTGTGGGAAAGGGAGAAAGAAAGATAAATGAGCGCGCAAATTTTTTTTGTCGACGTTTGGCTGCAGTAATTTGGTTGAATAAACTCTGAGTTAATTTATTCCAACTTAAGTAATTTGAAAGGTTTATGGACTAAACTATGCCGCTTGATAAATTATTTTAGAGTTTTCGTATTCTTTATGTTATTTATTTACGTCCAATGTGGCGTTAAAATTGAGCTAAAATACAAGATGTTTCCTGGCTCATAACTTTCATGTTTATTAACTTTTAACTTTCGTAATAATTTACATTCCTAGATAATGAAGAGATTAATCGATATAATACTTAGTCTTGGACCTAAAAAATTACATAGTGGAGTAGAAATACTACCGCGTTTCTACATTTTATTCCAAATCAAATATTAACCACTTACTGAGCCCCAATATCTAAATGACCTCCAAACGAAAGTGCCGGTGAGTGGCTAAAAGAGTCTGTCCACTATGCCGTACCACATCATGATCGTGAGAAACGGAGGCAATGAAAACAACACGATACGTTCTACTATGCCGACTGAAACGGATCTAAGGTGTTCTGTGCCCTTATGCATCCTGTATACTTGTATGATGCCCATATGCAACATCCACCAAAACCTATAGTAATCGATAGGAACCGATAGGCCGCCGCTTGCGCGCTGCGGTTTGGCAACGTCGCGCGCTACGAAGCGTGTGAGCGCTGACAAAATAATCTCGTCGAAAATTTGCTGACGCTTCGTGCATGGTAGGTATGCGACGCTGTTGGTAGGTGACGGTCTAGTAGAAACAGTGTCATTATTTTTATTACAAAAAAATATTTTTCTGCTTGACACATTCCTAGCACGGTCGTGGTGTAGGTACGGCATAGTGGGCAAACTCCTTAATAATTCAAAGTAATGACAATAACCAAACGTGTCCGAATTGATTGCAAAGTTTAACACTTTGGCCTTAGATTTTACAAAGAACTGCAAGGTTTTGGAGGAATCTCGTGGTTTTTTTTCAATTGGACGCGGTAGGAAGACGCGAAATCGCCTGGTTGAACGAAAATTTTATAAGATTGTGTCAACCCAAGCAAAATTTGTAAGTGGTACCTAAAGCCAAGATTTTTGATATTTTCAATATCACTATATTTCTACATGAAATGTTTCCCAGTAACAGCAGCGTAGGAAGGCATCCCACTAGGTGGACCGACGACATTGTAAAAGTCGCGGGCAAACAGTGGATGAAAATGACATGTTGTCGTACAGTTGGCGGTCTAAAGGGGATGCCTTCGTTTAGCAGCGGACGTCTCAGGGCTGATGATGATGATGACGCAAACCGTCATCCACCAATGCCAGCCAGCCTTTCAACTTACACTGCCTCCTTTCATAACATGCTAGCCTTTGGAGAGGATAGTATATTAATACAGCCAGCCTGTCAGCCCCTGTTCAGTTTATATTCGATATCCGAATAAACGCAATATACTAGTAAATATGAGTATTTTCTTGCTACTTGCCGTTTCACATTACTTTAGGCAAATTTGTTAATTATGAAAATTATCGCCAAAAATTAAAAAAGTGAAAATACCATAAGTGTGGAATCACTTCATACAAAAATATTCAAAAAATTAAAAAATCATATAAATAACCAATAATATAGCATTGCTGTGCCCTTTGTTAAAAAAAAATTTGGTGTTTTAAATGCATAAGCGCCATACTTACAGCGCGGCGCCCGCGTTTTTGTAAATTAAGAGTGACCTTCCAATTAAGAGATTTATTTAAAAGTCATATTTATGATCCCCAATTAAAAACGCTCATAATTCACACAACCTGATTTAAACATGGAACCGTATTACGCAGACAATTAGAAGAGCCTCAACAATTCATCAGCTGTAGCCGTTAGTCAGGACAATTGGGACGAAGCCGGCGTACATTAGCGTTCGGTTAACCATCTCATTAGTGTATGGGAGATTTGGAATTATGCGCACGTTGATGCTTAATGAAGGTTGATAACTGGAAGTGATAATTATATTCTATACGTAAAAATATGTAACCCTTTTTATATTGCCACGCCACAAATTTTATTGTAGAGTAGAGGTCGCCCACGACGTCGTCCGCGTACGGAATCCAGGCACACCAAGCTTGGAAATGCACGTTCTATTTCCCATAATTTAAAGTATACATTTTAATATAATAATATATATTAATTTACACAAACTTATAGTATAAGTAATGTATAAGAATAGATATTAGTCCAGTAGATGTACTGTAAGTCAATATCAAACAAATCTTGACCCAAAAACTCGATATCATATTGCGTAGGTATCTCCGATTCGGAATCACAACAGATTCAAATAAAACAGACTCTTCGGAACTTTGACAATGCCAAAAAACGTAGGTATCAAATGATTATTACGGGTACCTATCAGGCATCAGCCAGAACATCCAATGCTGGACGAAGGCCTCTCCTTTAATAGAGGGGGTTGCCATTATGCCCACGCTTGCAAGCTGCTTGGGGAACGCAAAATGCACACCAACTTAACCGTGAGGATGCTGCTGCCCGTCTTTCGGTGGTTCTGGGTGCAGTTTTAGAACATATCCAGGGAGAAGGGCCGTACCATGAACGCTTATTGCAGAACGAATAGACTCAGCTGCTGACGCTGTGCGACTGTGAATTTTATCGCCCCGCAATACGGTTCGCGGTCGCGCAGTGTCGACAGCTGAGCCTATTCGGTCCCGCCATAAGCGTTCATGGTACGGTCCCTGGCATTACAAGTATCACATCAACAGCCGGAAGACGTCTACTGCTGGACGAAGGCTCCTCCATAAAGGGAGATGTTGCCATAATCCCCACGCTTGGCAGGAGGCTTGGGCATTAGGGGTATTATGGGGTATTAGGGGTATATACGGGACTAAAAAGTAAATAAAACTTACTTATGGTGTGGGATGATTTTAATTAACACAACTTTCCTTGAATTGTTTCCCAAAAACATCATACCTAACAATTTTTGTTCCATGAGGTCTTGGACTTGGGTATGTCCTTAAACTGCAACCAGACCCACCGGAAGACGGGCCGCAGCGTCCTCTCGGTTAACGGTGGTGAGCATAATCCCCACGCTTGGCAGGCGGCTTGGGTCTGCGATCGCCAAGCCGCGTGGGGATTATGACAACACCCCTCTATTAATGGAGAGGCCATCGTCCAGCAGTAGACGTTTTATGGCTGACGACGAGGTCTCTCAAAACTTTAAATTTTCTCAAATGAAAGTTTGTAAATATAAGTACAAATGTACGTGCAAGATTATTTCCTGGATTTCATCTCATTTGCTAGCGCAGTCTCTCGATTTAAATATTACTTTGTATCATCATTTGGAACTCACTGCCGTCTTCCCTATTTCCTGAGAACTGAAATTTGGACCTCCTCAAGGCTAGAGTTAATAGATGTTTTCTAGGTCGACGTGTGATTTCTAGGTCCACCCATGGGCGTACAGTCGCATAACATCAGTAGGGCTAAGATGTTTACAGCGAGTTTTTTTCTCGTGCCTTTTATGTCGTGCAAAAATGAGACAGACTCGTACAGAGTCGTGGCCTTGTCCTGTTTTTAAGAATCAAGTATTTTTCGTTGCCCATCCTAGCCTTGCAGGTGAGCTGGTGGCCATAAGTAGATCTATATTCTGATAATAATTAAAATCAACATCAGCAGCCTTACTGGAATGGTATAGAAGAAAAAATATAATTATATTATTAAATATGAAATTATTAATGCATGAAATTAGGTAAACCTCAGGTGTGACAGAGAATCCGCCTGCAAGAGTTTTTGACAAGTCTTATTTTACCAAATAACTTTCATACTCGTACATACAAAATGTGGAACGTAATCACTTCGTTTTGTCTTCAGAACAGTTCGCATACCTTGAAAATATTGCCACGTGTACCTCTGTTCTTTTATTAGTCGGACAAACGCGGTCCTCAGACGTTGAGAGTGGGAACAAATATTTGGTCTTCGTACAAAGGGTTACCTTTTTAGTAAAACTGATCTGATCTGAGTCTAGCCTGTAGGTCGAAACGAAGACGCCGGCAATTTCTTACTTCTCGGAAAGGACTTAGCGGAATATTTTTTCCCATGATGAACTTTTGCCAACAGGATTATATATCGCAAAAGGCATTTGAAGAATAGGTAGAAAAAACCTTGTTATTATAAATGAAATCAAAATTTTTAATAATAATGGCAAATATGCATGAAGACACATTTTAGGAAATGAAATGCTTTGACAGAAATGCTTAGATTAACAGTCTTACTTCTTCTCTCGGTGATTCTTAACGATCACCGATGTTAAGCAACGGACGGTCCAGTCAGTCTTCGGATGGGTGACCGTGAGTAGCAATTTATTTCTGAGCGCTACCGTGGGTCGGATGACACGTTAAATTGTTGGTCCCGGTTGTTTGTTCTAGTTTCTATGACAACAACCGTCAGCCATGTCAGAGCCCTTCGGGCGGCACATTAACTCTGACACTAGGGCTGGCCACTCAGCCTATACGAACTTACTTACTTACTTACTTCTTCTCTCTGACGTGAAGTGTAACATGCAAGAACAAGACAGAGAAGTTTAAGCAGTGACTAAGAGAATCGAAATTATTTTAAGGCTGGAAATTTTTACCAGAAAAGCGCTTGCAATATTTGATCTGGCAAAGATAATTTGTTGTCAGGTGTTCAATTTTGTTTCAATCAAACGTTGACGTTGCCAAAATAAATACAATGTCTAAAGGCATACCATAACCTAAACACCAAAACCAGCCAAGCAAGTTGACCTTGTAACCCGGACTTATTCTGGCGGCTTTAGAACGTGGCAATCTGGAAAAAAATTGCTGACGACATTAGTGCTTGAAAACAATTAAAAAAACAGCGGACTATCATTTTTGCAGGTAGCAATTGCAAGTGAACCCGCCGGATTTACGGGGTGGTCTTTGAACCATTAACGCGTTGGTGGCTTTGGTAAGACGTACAAACTTTTAAGCTTGTAGCGCTCGTAGCATAACTTCACCAGGTGGTACTATATAAGATCACCAATGGTAGGCAACGGACGATCTGGTCTGTCTATGGACAGGGGACCGTGAGCGGCATATATAGGGTTATATGGGGCCAACATTGAAATCGCAAAAAAAACAACTGTTCCATACAATTCGCCTAAGGTCGATGAACTTTTTATATGAAACAGCTGATATTTTTTTGCGATTTCAATGTTGGCCCCGTAGTTAAAGTTAGTTGTTTTGATGTACAGAATATGCGCTTAAAAGGGTGCTTACTGATTAGAACTAACCCAGTATAGTAGCTTGTGGCGTAGTAATCAAGCTAAGGCAATCAAGTGGTCCTAAAAGATCACCGATTTTAAGCAGCCGACGATCCAGTCGTTCTTCGGATGTGTGACCGTGAGTGGCATTTACACTGAGCACTACCGCAAAACGTTAAATATTTTACTTTAAATATAAATACAGCAGAACAAAGAAAGTTAGTTAACAAAGTTTATGAAACAATATTAAGATAAGATAATACATTAGTCACGTTCAGAAATCATATCAACTATATCCGTGTCGAAGTCAATGATACCGGAATGTTATTACGGCTGCTACGTTGCCTTGCTACATGTCTGCTATATGATTAATAGACGTGAAACATCTTAAACCACTGTATAAGATTTGATCTGATTTGATGATATCAGACAATCTTAATATTAATTGGTAATTAGACGATGATAATGTTAAAATATGTTAGTAATTAAGTCTAAGAAAAATAAAAACTAAATTACTGAATAATTTTGTGATAGGTTAGTGTGTGTTTGTTCGAAAACAACGTGGATATTTTGTAAAAAGCGTAAGCAACATGTTTGGTGCAAGGAAATTGTATACTTCGTACATACAGTTTCCTTGATTTGGTGTGACAATGTCTTCTACATGTGTTGGAGGAACTATAGAAAGAAATACAACAAAAAACTACACATAAGAACCTCTTTCTTATATGTGTTTTCTGTCGTAAAAAAACATTTTTGTCGTAAAAACCATAATGCACAGAAGCGTCAAAGTTGGTGTGATAGAACACATTTTTAGATACAACAATGAATAGAAATAGTTAAAGAGCGAGTCGAGCTCGTACTTATGATAAATAAATAAATAAATATTGGGGGACATTTTACACACAGCGCCATCTAGCCCCATACTAAGCAAAGCTTGTATTATGGAAATCAGATAGCTCATATAGAATACTTATTTATATACATATTAATTTCCTTAAAATACATACTTATAATAATACATACTACACTCAGTCACAGAACAAACATCTATGTTTGTCACATAAATGTTTGCCCTGGGTGGGGATCGAACCCACGCTCTACAGCTCTGAAGGCAGACATGCTACCAAATGAGCTAAAATACTGATTCCAGACAGAGCCGAAAAAAACAGTGACTAAACGAAATGACCTTGTAACGTGAACAGGGTATATCCTAAAACTACATCCAGAACCACCGAAGGATGGAGATCAGCCTTAACGGTGTTAAGTATTCTGTAATCCCCAAGTCACCTGCCGGGTTTTGGCGGGAACACGGAAAAATCATGTCGTTGCATTCTATTATTTTCTAAAACTTGTGTTTTCGCGCGAATTAATGATTTAAAATGGTGGTGTTTTATTCATTAATGAGTGTTGAATTACATGCAAGAGTGAGGGCAAGTGATATAATGTGGCGAAACATGTCTTTTCGTGTTGTTTTCAAAACTCCGTAGAAGCTCATAGTAAAGTCGCCACAACTTTACTACGGCATGTCTTTGACTATGACTAATTTCGTGTGACTAACTGTGATTTCATGACATATTTGACTTGATATTAATATAATAACTTGAAAATTCATAAACTTGACACTGGCAAAATGCACAACGTGCGATGCCAATAACTTAAAAAAAAAGGCACCTGCCAAGCGTGTATTACGGTACTCCCCTAATCCCAAAGAAATAAAACCTAAAATATTTACAAACCAGCCAGTTTCCATAATAAAATATTACTTAGGTAAATAAAATTCTAAGCCCAGGTAGACTAATCAGGAGAGCTCTCGGTTTGAAATCGTAAGCTCACGGGTTCAAACCTACGCCTGCACCAATGACCTTTTGCAGTTCATGTACGAATTTTTATACCACTTTTCAGTTCATGTACGGATTTTTATACCACTTTTCAGTAAAGGAAACATCGTGAGAAAACTTGGCATTTATGTCTGAAGTGTAAATTCAATGGCGTATGTGAATCCACCAACCAACGCTTAAATCCAGCATTGGCTATTAACTATGCTTATTATGCTAAATAAAAATCTGGAGGACGACTGAGACGTTGTGTGACCCACGCCACGTTGTCGTAGGCGAATTTGCATTTCGAAACATTACCGCTGTCCTGGGAAAGCCAAAGTATAGTGCTGGAAACTGGTGCGTTCCAAAGGAGATCCCGGATCTTTCCATCAAGCACCCAAGCAGGCCACCCGGGAGATTTTATTGGGTTCAATCTTACATAGCTCAATTGTGCCCCAAGGCAACTCTAGAAGATTTCTTCCATGTCAACAAAAAAAAAGTTAATAAAATTCCCAAAAATAATAAAATCCTTTTAATAAACGTTTGAATTTGGAATTGTTGCAATTTGTTCTCGAAACTCACGCTTTTCCTGGAACGTACACTCGTAAATACAAATTAATAAATGCTTTTTGCATTACAACATACCAGATGCCGGGAGCATACAAAGCACGTTGTTTTGCGCTTCATATTTTTATGTTACGCTTAGAATTTGATCCTCATTATAATATGCAGCTATAATAACAGTATGGGCAAACAACACGATAATAAGGCCGATGTTCTATCCCAAGTATAGATTATGGTTTGACATCTAAGTTTATAATAGGGTATGTAATCTATTAAGCTAATAATAAAATTATAATTAACAAAGTCGGGGTCGTTCCACCATTTATATCTCAAGAACGGCTAGACTGATTTTTATAATCTTTCATTTGTTGGATTTGTCTGCGCCCCGAAAACAGAATAACAATAAATATCCGAAAAAAAACACTATAACAATAATTATAGGCTGTACGAAAATCGCCGGGTCAGCTAGTACGAGTATGTTATATAATAGGGTCCCGTCCCGTTGTCCTCAGAAAATTGATAATAAACCTCCCGTGTCTGTTTGTCCGTCCGTACGAATAATTCGTACGGACCAACTATGACTATGACTAGGTATATCTTCTGAGTCGTAATAAGAGTAAGAGTAGCAGGCTTATTTTTTTAACAGAATATGTCTTGAAAATAGGTTATCTGACCTATAATAAAAATTGAGACTTTAAATAATTAAGAAAACCAATGTAATATATTTTTGTTTATAATCTATTGTAAAACTGGTAATACAGTAAATTAATATTTAATAAAGCAATAAGTAGAGCAAGCTTGCATCGTAAGCTTGCTCTACAAACAATAATAATAATAATAAACCTTTAAACTTACAATATTACGTACAAATAAATCTAGTATACGTATTGCGTAATCCCTTTTTGTTTTGACTGCTTTAAAAGGGAAAGGCAAGTATAACAAACAGACAGACAGACAAAATTTTATATATTCGCTGTTATGTTTTTGTTTTTTTAACATATACGGACCGGATAGGAAACCTTAGAAATAATTCCCAAATGAAATCAAACAAACTCGGAAACACATTTTTTTCTTCGAGACTATGTGTCCATACTGCGGTAATATCGGTAGCGTCATAATATCAAAACAAAAGAATATCAAATTTAATTAACAAAAAACAGATGAGGCTCTCGCTTTATTTTCCTTCGTCGTTTTATACCTAATTTTAAGGGAAATTTAATGGAAAAGAAGAATAATTGCATTTATATGTCAATTTCATGTTCTTAAGACATTGAGTTACGTTTAAAATTTACGTTTTAGAGTCCCGTGCCCGATATGTGCCAGAAAATACCTTATTATCTGACCCATATCACTGGAATACGTAATAAGAATAATCCGTAATAAACATAGAAGCGTCAAACTTGGCTTACTTATAGTGACAGCTACTGTTTGGACAATTGCGATGCTTATCCAGGTGAACGTCTAGGTCGTTTCTTTATACCATTGCATATAAAAGGCCCTAAAAAAATACAATGGCTTTTTGTTTTTTTTTTTTGGTTTTAGACCTTGGCTAGCATTTTTTTCTGAGCCCTAGCTCAGAAAAAAATGTAACTCATCTATCTTTTACGTGAGGCCGAATTATATCTTAAGTTAAAAATATTTTTAAAAGTTCTTTTAAACTAAACATTTTATTAGTATGTTGGCAAGTATTCATGTGTTACTATCAGGCTATTTAAATTGTAGATATTACTGAATTTCACAGGAAACAATCTGGTATAGTAAATAGCTTAATTCTTGTTTCATACAAAAAATAAAACGTGTCCAAACCCGGTTCAAATGTGTTTTTATAATTTTTTGTTGTTTGTAATACTTATTGTGATATCTTGTTTTCCCGTTAAATGTATATGAATAAAGCTACAACTTTAGTAATTATATTAAATAAAGCAAAAATGTATCAAACTATAACTACAAAAACAAACGTTCCCGTCTTATTTCACGTGTGTTACTAACGATTTGATACGAAGTAGTTTTTTTTGTGAAAGTAGTAGCAACACATGATGCTATTTTTATGTGATGGCAACATTACCACTTTCAATATAAATTGCCAATTCCGGTCAGACATCTTGGTTTCTGTTTTAATGGGAGTGCTTTCCGCGTGCAATTTTTTGTCCTTTGTTTTTAGCGACTTTTCGGATTAATGTAGGACGGTAAATAGTTAAATTTGATTGTAAGTTGCATAGACAAATAAGAGGGATGTGTGTATTGTCAAATAATCTAGTTTATCACACACATTTACATTGCGTTTAAACATGCTACACGAGTTTTAGGTTATGTTATGTACGCGAGTTTGTTTTCGTGCGTTACGTGTGTTACCAAATTGTGTGACTTATAACACACGTGAAAGGTGTAAAGGTTAGTTCACAAGTCAAGTCAAGCAGTAGTTTGCAAGAATTACTGTGTTCTGGTTTGAAGGGCAATGTTACCAGAGAAGTCACTGGGTATGAAGAGATTTAACATCTAATATCTCAGGGTGACGAGCGCAGTGCAGTACGGAACAGGATTGTGTTCGCTAGTGCACAATTCTAGCACTGCTACTGTTAGTGGCAGGCGTGACGCTTACCACCAGGTGAACGTCTTGCACGTCTCGTCACTTGATATTATATTTAAAAAAAAACTTTTTACTCTATTTCACAACCCATATCGCATGTTTCGGGGAAGACAGATTCCGACAAAGAGTTTCACAACCTTGCGAAAAAATGCATTATATACGCTTTGTGGATACGTGGCTAGACTAGCTAGCTATCACCAATGATGCTGTAAGCGTCAGGACAACTGGACCAACAAAGATATTTGATGTGCACAGGTCAAAAATCTGGCACTAAGCACTAGACTGTGTCATTATAGCCGAGAGAGCCAGTTCCTACCCCATACCCAGACCGGGTGCCTCACCATTTTTGATAGCACCATCGCATTGTTGAGGTGAGCTGCGGTTAAAAACTTGTTTCAACAATTTTGTCGTAAAATAAATATATCAAATTAAAAAAAAAAACAAAAAAAAACATGGAAAATCACACAAAATGCCTACCATTATTTTTTTGCAAAAGCCGTAGGAAAAATCTGCCATAACCATGTTTAGTACCCATGTAGTTTTTTTAGTTTTGACAATAATATAATATAAATAGTAGTTTTCGTCAAGTCGTTTTGATAACTTTTAAGTGGTGTTTTCAATAAGAGATTTTAACAGTTGAACCGTATAACCACCAAACAGACTGAACTAAAGAGTATTGTATAATAGAGTACTTACTAGGAGTAACCTCTCAACGTTAACGAACTCACGTCAGACGTTTTAATAATGTACGTCGATATGAATTATTAGAGTCTAATACTATCCATTACTGCAAAATGCACCGAGAGAAACATTATTAATTTTCAGCAGGGTTAGAGTACATTAAACGTTTTTATTTTACGGTATTTTAATTAAACTGGTCTAAAGCGGTATTAGGTACAAATTTGGCTTTATAGCGGTTGGTATGTATGCGGAATGGTATTACTAGGCCGAAAGGAGATCATTGTACTCATCATTGTGATCTACTTATTTTGCTCGCAAGGTAAAAAGGTAAGGAAGGTAAGGTAAGGTAAGGTAAGGTGGGGTTTTGGTTTATTATGGAACGCACTATGGAAATACAAACTTCTTACTCGTCTCGTAATAGAGTGCTATTGCATAAAAACCTCCTATGTAAAGTTAAAGCGACGTTAAAGCGATCGAGGTTCAGTTGTTTAATACAAAGTCAAATACCAAAAAAAACTTTTGATGTAACAACTGCCACGACCCAACTGTCTTTGGTCGGTACTGGGTGAGAATTCAACAAAAAATGTTCCGGTATCATTTTTAAACGGTAACTCGGTCCTCAATCAACAGAAAATAACAAAAACACGTTAGCAAGCTTAGTAAACTTACTCATATTTCTTTATAGAAAATAAAAAGATAGCTTGTATTTACATTTTCTTTACGGCGTAGGTATCTGTTGCTTACTTTAGTTCTTACTTGCTTTAGTGTTGTGAAATATGAAATGTTGTACAATAAAAACGTTAATTTTTGGTTTTAGTGTTTCACTTTATAGTGTTTGATCCATAAAATAATGTATGCTAGCTAACAATTGCATAATGAAAGTACTTGAGTATTGGAGAGTTATAGGACTTGGAACAGTGCAGGATTTATATTTTTTATGAGTGTAGGCCACTTTATTTACGCCGCCCCATGTACCTTTTTAATTAATAGGGGCGGCAGCGTCCTCTGAAATCTGCCGCCCCTAGGACGCTGCCACCTCTAGGCACTGCCGCCCCTAGTCCGTGGCCTATACGGCCTATTGACAAATCCAGGACTGACTTGTTAGAATAATTAAGAACATAGAGTTAGAGAAAGAGAAGTGTCGAGGGATTTAAAGGCGCTGTTGTTAGCAACACCACAGTAAAGCAAAATCATGTCGCTGTATTGTTTGTGCAACTTGTGTTTTTTCGAGTGTTAATCCATAAAAATGGTGGCGTTTTATTCATAAAGTGCTGATTTACGAGCAAGAGTGTGGGGCAAGTGAAATAATGTAGTGAAACGTGTTTTTTCGTGTTGTTTCCAAAACTCCAAAGAAGATTGTAATAAAGTTGCCACGACTTTACTAGGGCATGATTGAACTTGACTGTGACTTACTGTGCGTGACTTGGACTGTGACTAGTACTCATTTAACTTGAAAAAGAAGGATCGATGAAGAAAAAATGCAAAAATGTATTCGGCTGAAGGACTAGTATCCAAGGCCAGGTACTATTAAAAACAACAACAAGCAACCTGACAGAATGTACGAGAAGAGTTTTTGGCGGGAACACGGAAAAATCATGTCGTTGCATTCTATTATTTTCTTAAACATGTGTTTTTTCGCGAATTAATGATTAAAAATGGTGGTGTTTTATTCATTGAGTGTTGAATTATATGCACGAGTGTGGGCAAGTGATATAATGTGGTGAAACATGTCTTTCGTGTTGTTTTCAAAACTCCATAGAAGCTCATAGTAAAGTCGCCACAACTTTACTAGGGTATGACTTGGACTCGACTATGACTAACTTCATGTGACTTACTGTGATTTCATGACTTGATGATAACAAATAAATTTGAAAATTCATTAACTTGACACTGGCAGAATGCACAAAGTGCGATGCCAATAACTAAGAAAAAAAAATACGAGAAGGCCAAAAAAAAAAAGAGTGTTGTGTTTAACATTTGTCAGCAGGAATGGAATTCAATTAAAAAAGCGGAGTTTTGGCGGGAACACGGAAAAATCATGTCCCTGCATTGTATAATTTCCTTAATCTAATGTTTTTTCGTGAATTATTGATAAAAAATGGCGGTGTTTTTACTCGTTGATTGTTGAATTACATGCACGAGTGTAGACAAGTGATGTAATGTGGTGAAACATGTAAGTTTGTGTTGTTTTCAAAACTCCGTAAAAGCTCATAGTAAAGACCACTTTACTAGGGCATGACTTGGACTTGACTTTGACTAATTTCGTGTGATTACTGTGATTTCATATTTTCTGATTTCAGGGACCTGGGTATGTCTTTAAACTGCAACCAGACCCACCGGAGGACGGGCAGCAGCGTCCTCTTGGTTTATGGTGGTGACCATTCTGCGATCCCCAAGCCGCCTGCCAAGCGTGGGGATTATGGCAACACCCCTCTATTAAGAGGGAGGCCTTCGTCCAGCAGTGGACGTTTTATGGGTGACAACGACTGTGATTTCATGACATATTTGAATTAATAATACTAAATAAACTTGATCATCCATGATATACTTGACTCTGGCAGAATGCATAACGTGCGATGCCAATAGAAAAGAAAAAAAAACATAACGAGAAAAATAATAAATAATGCGAACTCTTGATTTATTTTTCTTACGGCTTGTTAAATTTTTGTCTGTCTGCCAATTTCTATAATTATTATTACAGGTACCGTCTCTATCATTAATCATTCAAGCATTGAGCTAAAGTAATTAATACTTAAGTCTAAACTAACAGCAATATTGAAGTCTTACGAATTTTAATCCAAAGACCCATGTCTAGACTGTGCTCATAACTTTATTCTGTTTCTAATGTAAGTATTAGAAAAATACAAAAAAAATACTTTACAATAAATTATTCTATAACATGTTTTTCAGGAAATTAAGTAGATGAATTATTTAAACGATCTGTGTTTTTTTCTAAGCTCAGAAAATATTGTTTCTATAATATGTACGTATTCGTAATATACGTTTTCTTAAATTTTTATTTTTAAGTTTTAAATTTTATTTATTCTTAAATTTTTATTTTTAAATTTTTAAGTTTTTTCTCATTCTTATATTTATAATATATTATATTATAAATTTATAATATAATATATTATAAATTTATAATATACTATATTATAAATATACTGTTACTAGAGGTCGCCCGCGAGTTCGTCCGCGTACGGAAGAAATTCGGCCCGCTCGCAAAATTCAACACTTTAAATCATCCCAAGCAATTTTTTTTTAAACCCCACACCTCCCGACCCCCCAACTCTACAGACTCTACCAACTCCCCCCTACCCCCCAAACCCTCTCAACCCCCCAGACGAGCATAATCTACTCTTCACAGCTTCTGCGAGACAATAAAAAACCAGAGCTCCATAAATTAAAATTCACTGACAATCACAGGACCAAACGTCTTTTGTTTCACATTCTTTCTAAGCGCACCTTTTTTTTTGAGGTCCAGTTTACTTATAGTTTTTTCTTTTATTAGTTATTGGCATCGCACGTTGTGCATTCTGCCAGTGTCAAGTTTATGAATTTTCAAGTTTTTTACTAAAATCAAGTTAAAGCTGTCATGAAATCACAGTTAGTCACACGAAATTAGTCATAGTCGAGTCCAAGTCATGGCCTAGTAAAGTTGTGGCGACTTTACTATGAGATTCTACGGAGTTTTGATAACAACACGAAAAGACATGTTTCACTACATTATTTCACTTTCCCACACTCGTGCATGTAATTCAATACTCAATGAATAAAACACCACTATTTTTAATCATTAATTCGCGATGAAACATAAGTTAAAAACAAATATAGAATGTAACGACATGATTTTTCCGTGTTCCCGCCAAAACTCCTTACTTATAGTTTTCCACAAGTTTCCACACGAAGCTGACGTTCCAAATTCAAATAACTTTATTCCATATGGAGTTTCATAAAACTTTATATCCCTTAAGAGATAATGCTTTACTTTACGTTGAGGTTGCATGATATGTAATTGGACATTGTCGAGCAGGTGGTGTGAAAAATGTATTTAATCTACACAACAAAATGCGCCTGGAACGGGGTATATCCTAGAACTGCATCCAGAACAACAGGAGGACGGTGGTGAGCATTCTGCGATCCCCATATGCCGCCTGCCAAGCGTGGGGATTATGGCAACCCCTCCCTGTTAAGGGGGAGTCCTGTTGTGTACGTCTTTTGTCTGACGATGACACTAAAATGATTGATGAATGATTATTATATGCTTATACGATATACACAAAAAAATAAGCAGGAAACTGTCAAAAAACCTCCCAAAAATTCAATCTAAGTCCCAAATACGTACCGTAAAAATCAAGTTAATAAAATGCAAATGAGGCAAGCGCGCTGCGAACTTTTCCTTAGAGATTTATTGGCCGAAGTTAAAGGTGCACTGGCTCGAATTTTGTAATAAAATGCAGATAAGGGTGAAAATTCTCTGTATTTTTTGTTGGTTTCAGGTATTTTGACCATACAGATCGACTGATGTTAAAATGACAGCTTGTTTTTTTTTTAAATCAATTGACGATACGAGCAAGACGCTCGCCTGGTGGTAAGCGTCACGCCTGCCACTAACAGTAGCATTTCGAGAATTGTGAACTTGCGAACACAATCCTACGCCGCACTGTAGATACTACGCTACTGTGCTGCCATACAAAAAGTTAATATACCCTCGACAAAATGTATGGAGCAGATGTTTTTTTTAAGGTTTTCTAAGAGAACAAAAGCTGTTGTCAGTCTTTATGAACCAAAGTTGCCTTAAGAGGTTTTGCGTTAGTTACAAATGACCCTGTATATCTACCAGTACAAACTATATATCTTGAAATAAAACATAAACACAACAATCGCGGGTAAAACCTCGGGGTGTAGAGGGTAGATGACTGATGTTAACCAATAGCTTCGATGAAGAATTTAAGTAAATATAGTTTGTTTATGGAAAAAAATAATTTAAATCGGTTATTTATTTTCCGATTTATAAGCGTTTAAAGTTTCTGGTAGAGATAACTCTGTCCCTTTCCCACAAAACAAAAAATGACGTCACGCCTTACTTGTCAGAATATAATTTATATGGCGCACAGAGAAGTGACGTCACGATTTGCTGTTTCTCCTCTCTGTCTAGCATGATATTAAAATGCTTATAAGTTGCTTATTTTTGATCAGATTTTCATTTTCTTTTTATTAATCAGCTATATTTATGGGCCACATTTTAATAGGACAATGAAAAAAAACAGTCATCTAGCCTGTTATGTTTCTCATGTCATGTCAAACTGTCGACGTGGCCTTGTAAATAGGTAAAGCTAGATCAAACGAATTTATTTATAATTTGATAAGTATAATTTGCAAGACGCTTTACAATGCTATGTCGTCAACTTTGCAGAAGCTGTCAAAAACCGATTAACATAATGGTCAGAGTATAAGTATATAGCACTGGACCGGCGAACCGGAAGACGCAGCATAGGAAGACCTCCCACTAGGTGGACCGACGACATTGTAAAAGTCGCGGGCAACCGGTGGATGCAAATGGCAGGTTGTCGTACAGTGTGGCGGTCTAAAGGAGAGGCCTTTGTTCAGCAGTGGACGTCTCCGGGCTGATGATGATGATGACGATAAGTGCGCTTGAAATGGCAAATGATAGAGACACAAATACAAACCAGAAAATAATGCCAAGGTTGAAAAAAATACTGAATATTTTCTAAGCATCATAGTTCAGGATAGTTTTATTTCATTTCATTTGAAAGAGTTATTCAGTACTCACGTTTAAATAAGTCGAATGCTCCGATTATTAAATTCGATCACAACCGGTGACCCTTTGCATGGAGTGAAAACAGAGCCATACGCGTTCACAGCCACGCCCTGCTTAGGAGTTCAAAATAAGGTCGGTGCATCCGACTTAATTAAACGTGAGTAATCTCGTATAAATGTAACGAAAATTTGTCATACATTCTCTTATTTATTTCTTATTATTTGATCAATAATAACTACTACTACACTAGCGCAATAAGCAATGATGCCCCAAGTAGTTTATTACCAGAGAAATTACTGGGTATGATGAGATTTAACATCTAATATCTCAGGGTGACGAGCGCAGTGCAGTGCGGCGCAGGATTGTGTGCGCAAGTTCATAATTCTTGCACTGCTACTGTTGGTGGCAGGCGTGATGCTTACCACCAGGCGAACGTCTTGTTCGTCTCGTCACATGATTTATAAAAAAAAAGTCGTAGCTATGAGGATATTCCAACCAGGGAACAAAAAATATGGTCCTCATCAACTCGATAGATGGCGCTGTCTATACTTGCCCGTCAAAAACAACATAATAATTTTGATCTGTGGCACATAAAACAAAATAAAAAACTTGACAATGACAGACATGTTTGGTCAGCGCAAAGTCAGCGCCATTACAACAGCTTCTTTTTTTTTAAGTGTGTCGGAAAATCGCCCATTTCGTACAGAATTGTTTCTGTTTCCACTTTTTCTACAATGTAATTACGTTAATGGAAAAAACGACGTCTCGTTAACAAATATAGCTTGTAATGTCAAACAAGACTGAACAAATATGTTAGTTTTAGATCTTTAGGGCATCTAATTCATCACTGTAGCAAGTTCTACGAAAATCTAGGTCTGAAAGTCTAGAACCTTTAGACAACGATACTAAAAGTATTTTGACATAGATCGGGCTCACTTTGTTGGCTTAGGATCTTCTTTATTCTTCCAATAATCCAATCCTATGTCCATACAAAAGATATAATACCTTCTCATTGTTTCAACTTTTTATTTCTCTCAAATAAAATCTTATTCAAACTTAATTTGATCAATGTGAATAGTACATTATGATACAAATGTGCTTTGCTGGTCATTACACTAGAGGCGGTATTATGCGCGCGAGCCGCAGGCGAGCGCGATAAGGAAGCCGAGAGTGTAATGACTAACATAGCACAAGAGTTTCATACGACTGTTTTCATCACACTTGCGAGGAAAAAACTAACTTTTTTTGATAATAATCAACCACACAGCGAAAACGTCAACAAACATTTGCGGAAAATGGCGCCCAACCCAGCAATGCGCGCGCAGGTTGACATTTATTTCAGCGGCATAGGAACTCTTTGTTCGTATTACAAAAAAAACTGTAAGTATTACCCGGCTATATTAAGAGTGCTTCGTATACATACGTCTAATTGCAGTCACGTACAAACTTGACTTTACCGGGTTATTCCTATTCTAGCACTAGTGCCGTAATGTAAAGTAAAAAGCATACGTGCGTAATAGCTTGGATTATGAGCCTCAAACCGATGTAATAAGATCCACTTTACGAGCAAGTGTGATGAAATGGTATTTTATTCATTCAGTGAAAAGCCTTTGCTAAAAAGCTATTACAACTGACAGCATAGCTTTTATTAAGTTTCAAAAAAAATTAAACAGTTTATTACGTACGTTACGTGCAAGTATTCAAACACGTAGGTAAGATCATAACGTTGAGTATTAATCCTAGTCTCAGATTATAATAAGTAACAGCCTTACCTAAAATAATCTCGATTGTCTTAGTCACTGCTTAAACTTCTCTGTCTTGTTCTTGCATGTTACACTTCACGTCAGAGAGAAGATGGCAGAGCATCTTAAGCAGTGATTAACGGTTGAAATTTTTTTTTAAGTAAGACTGTAAGAGTCTAAGATAAAAACACAAAACAGATTAAAGCAGTAAGCTCGTAAATTCATGCGATAGCAAAAACATTACTAAAGAGTATAGCTTCAGAGTAATTGAATGAAATCTAAGTGCCATAAAACAAGTAATAAAACTGCAACACAGGAAGTACCGATTCGCATAATAGAGAAAAGGAAATAATATAATTCGCATAATAGAGAAAATCTTTAGTATTGTATATTTTTCTTTAAGGGCCAACATTTACATTACAGATATAAATTCATAAACGAAGAAAATTTCGTGTAAGTACAATATTGTAGCGCTCGTGGTGTAGCTTGTCTAGGTGGTTCTAAACGATCACCGATGTTAAACAACGGGCGGTCCGGTCAGTCTTTGGATGGGTGACCGTGAGTGGCATTTATTTCTGAGCGCTACCTTGGGGCGGATGACACGTTAAATTGTTGGTCCCGGTTGTTTGTTCTAGTTTCTATAACAATCAGCCATGTCAGAGGCCTTCGGGCGGGATATTAACTCTGACACTAGGGCTGGCTACTCAGCCTATACAAACTTAATTACTTACTTACTTAGCAATATTATGTTAATGAGTTAACTCATTGGTGCATTTAGACTAGTAGAATCAGATTTAGATTCAGATATTTAATGCTTCCATAGTGTACACAGATACTGTCAAAAATAAGTTTCGTATGGACCCTGTTGGGCGCAGTAATAGAAGAAGAGAGGAGGACGACTTCATTTTACAATAAGATGCCTGCAAAAATCCTGCGGTTTCACTTCCTATTTAAGAGTGCGCCTAACGCCAGAAACATACATGATTTTACCCGCACGTCTTACATCAGCTTAGAGTCTAAAATCGCACGACACAATTGATGATGATGATGGCTTTGAGCAATTTAGGTGGGATTTTATTTAATTATTCAAAACATAGGCATGAAATAAAAAAAGTAAACGGTTACTCTGCTAAAACATTAGTCTGGCTATGTAATTCGTTAAAAACAATGTGGTGTTGTCGCTGATAATTTAGAGTATTTGAATTAAAACTGTTCTTTTTTTTGTTAGTAATTTGTATTAAAAAAAAATATCAACCAGATTAATTTTAGAAATTCTATTCGGTTACTCGGCTTCTTTAGGTTTTTTCCCTACCTGTAGTATTTTTTTAATCTGAATATTTACGTTCTTAAGCATTAAAATATGTGTTTAAAAATACACATTTTTCTTAGTTCTGGCATTGGTCGCCCGCTTAACAGGCATTGTTATACTTTTTTCCGATATAAATAAGGTTCATACCTGTATTAGAAGTCCATATTGCTCGCCGACCCTTATTCATGGCAAAGAATACGTAGATCCTGCCCCATCGGTTCTTATAACAGATAATAATTCGCAACAAACTTATGAAAGTACTTTTGCATTAAAAATCCCACTACTGGCTCTAGGCTTCTTAGGCTCTTAGCCTCGAAGGATGATTGAGTGATATAATGATATAGCTATTAATTTAACATGAATAGGGACAAGAATTGCATAGGTAGGTACGTAATATTACTTAATCGTTTCATTTTAAACCATATCCGTCTTACCACAAAAGATTTAGGCAAGCCTTAGACACGTGTTGAACAGATGTTTCACAAAAATGTCGTACTACAAATCCGCGCCTAGCACTCGTCTAATGCACGACGTTTCTTAGCCACACCTTGCAATTTAAACAGTGCCTAACCTTGGTTTAAGACGTGTCTTACTCAGTTTTGTCATTAAACGTCAATCAGTTTTGCTTGTGAAATTAATTTAACAACACATGCTAAACATGGTTTTGTGGTAAGAGATATAAAATATCTGTTTAAAATGTATCTAACTTTTAGATACTGTCTAGCTAAACAGATGTCTAAGCCTTGCTTTAAATTATTTTAGTGGTAAGACGGTTTACCGTCAACAAAAATGTTTTTTTTATAAATCCATACAATGAAGAAAAAGTGTCAATAGTCTTCACATTAATATCTTTTTAAGCAATAGCAAAAAAAACTGTATAAAATAATACCTAAAACTAGGGTGTTGCCAGTATTGGAAAACGAACAGCGCTTAAGCTTACCAATGCCTTTAAGATTTGACCTTTGACTTAGCCAGGAGCCTTTAAATATTTTTTATTAATAAAGTTATTACTTTGAGTTTGTTTTGCCTACGTACACAATTACCTGAAAACGTAATGCTAAGCTTATTCATTCAAGCGGTTCAACGAATCAGAAAACTTTTCTATTGTGTAATAAAAAGCGTTTCCCGTTAAACATAATACTTACAGGAAATGAGGAATAATGAAAAGAACAAAAGAATAATCGAGCTATCGCGCAAAACTCTTTGTTGTTTTGTACTTTGATAGAGCAGAGCTAGTTGAAGTAGCTTTGTTGAAATAATATTAACAAAAGAACAATTAACAAAAATAAATAATGAACCCTTTGTTATGTAAAACATAGAGCTTCGATAACACCTTCATCTAGGGCCGTACTGACATCTTTAAACCATTTACTTTAGGTTCAGCCGCCGACGCTGCGCGATTACGAACCGTATCATGACGCAATAAAATCAACGGTCGGGTAGCGTTGGCCCATCCTACTACCTGACGGCCAAAGACTTGAAAAAACTTAAAAAAAAAAAACTATGACTTTGCATAAAAATACGTGCAAAATCACCACTTGATTCCACTTTTATTGTGAGAACTGCTAAACAATGTAACGCGCTTCTCGAGTGAGTGGATACTATCTGGGCTGTGATTAAATATAGGGTATGAAAACTGACGTGGTTTTGACACATTTTTGTTTTATTTATACGGGAATACTCACGTTTAATTAAATCGGATACTCCGACTATAGTCAAGAGAAGAGCTCCAGAGAGTGCCGGCGCAGCACGACACTATCCGCCCCCACCCCCTCGCCCGCAGAGCAAGCGCTGTCATCGCGCGCGCGACGCGCAGCGGCCCGCAGTGCTAAGCAGGACGCAGCTGCACGCGCGTCGGGCTCTGTTTTCCTCTTTGAAAAAGGTCACCGGATGTGATCGAAACTATAGTCGGAGTATCCGATTAATTAAACGTGAGTATTCCCGTATAAATAAAACAAAAATATAGGGTAGATCCCCGATCGCCGCTCGAAACCGGCACCGTCATAACAAGGCATAAATAGCGTAATATGCCTTGTTTTGCTCAGTCACGTGCGACTGAGAGCCCCGACAATCGTGTGACATGCTACGATGCCGAGTGTTTTACGCGCTCACAAATTTTTACAAGACTATTACAGGGTGTTAAGGTTCATTATTAAAATGAAACAATGGACTTGTGGACTTTTTTAAATTACCTGGAGAGGTATGATATCTGAATACGTAAGCGTTGGCGTGGGGACACTTTCAAGGATTGATTTTCATAGAGACTGTGTATCTATAGTATATTTGATCTAAGTAAGTATATCTTAGATTCTCGAATGGATCGATTTCTTCTGGGCAAGCGTATTTTGTCGGCAAAACTTCAGGTGAATCAACAGACAAACGCAAAACTAAAATTTAAAAAAAACCGTTGCATCATGGACAGCTGTGATCTTTTACCATCCGAAGAGTGTCGTTTGATTACTTCTTAAATACCAAAAATAAAAATCTCGTAAAAGATTTTAACAAAATTAATTGTAACATAGAAGTATCAATCTGTAAATCTCCCCTAAATACCATGGACGCCCGTGGGAGCGGTCTGTCGTTCTATTTAATTAAGTCGTAAAATTTTTACTTAACAAGGAATTCAAATTAATTTTTAAGTTGGTTGCGTGCAGTTATTCCGACATAATGAAATAATGGTGCGCGCTCATTTGTTTATTATTTTTCATCACACTTGCTCGTAAAGTGAATCTTATTACATTGGTTTTAGGCTCGTTAGCCAAGATATTACACACGCGTGCCTTTTACTTTACAGCACTAATGCTTTAAGATATAACCCGGTTAAGTATTTTTTTTCTTTTACATGAATTTATTTATTTGTAAATCATTAAAAAAACAAACATCTATAATATTTACATATGTACAAAACTTAAAATAAATATTTAAACTATATACTAAAAACTACTTATTTACAATAAAATATAAATAAATAAAATATTAAAAACCCTAGTTCCTATAAAACAAAAACGCCGTCTAGATCGCCACCATGCGGTAAGGTTCCCAGGATGCTGGCTGCATTACCCCGTTGAATGGCAATACTTAGCCTCTGGGCAAAGTATGCGCCAGCTCTGAGGTCCCCTGAGGCGAGGACCAATCTCTTGGCCAAATCTTTACAAAATTTTTTAGTGTCGCATGACCACGGGCCCAAAGTTTACACAGCCAGCGCCACAAAGTCATAATGTGCGCTTAGCTGTGAATACTTTCCATGTTTGAGGTTAAGTTAAGTTTGTACCTGAACTTATATTGTATGTTTAAGAAGCATTCTTATTATAGCCGGGCAATACTTACAGTTGTTTTCTAATATCAACATAGAGATTTTATGCGGCTAAAGAAAATGTCACCTACGCGAGCATCGCTGGTTTGCGCACCATTTTCCGCAAATATTATTTGTTAACGTTTTCGCTGTGTGGTTGATTATTACCAATAAGAGTTTGGTTTTTTCCTCGCAAACGTGAAGAAAATCGTCGTATGGAACGCGTGTACTGTTTCGATAACATTTTTGGTTTCTAGGTAGTATAATTTAGTAAGAATTTAATCCAATAACTAAATAAATTATTTGTACCACGCGAGGCATAGCTTGACATAGCGGTTAAAACGGCAAAAAATCTTGTTTCAAAAATGATTACGAAACAATGAAAAATAATTCTTTCGTGGTTGATTACGAAAATTAATTACCAAAACGGACAGCCTATACGAACCCACCTACCTAACACCTACATCCTACACCTACTACCTACATACTAATAATATTAAAATGCAAATTTTTCAAAACTAAAAAAAAAACAACTTCTTATTAATATGGGACCACCTACAAAGTATACACTTTCAAACAAAAAAAAATATTTTCAAAATCGGTCCACAATGGACGGAGAAATCGGTGAACAAACATTAAAAAAAACACATACCGTTCAACATGAACCTCCTCCTATTTTGATGTCGGTTAAAAATAACTTTATGCAGAACATAACCAAGCGGAAATAATTACATTTTGTCAACCGTATACAAAATTCAAGAGACTTGTGCAATAAGCCAAATTGGTCGTACCATCCAATGTGTAACGTCATCACAATATAAATTTAATTACAGTGTCCAATCTCTATTGTTATTTTTACCAGTTTAGAAATTCTAGTCCCATGAAAAATTTTGAAACTTTTTTGTCATACCAATTGGAACTCTACCACTCTAACATTGTTGATTTTCCTAAAATAAACGTCAAACGCTTTGACTCTAGTTTCTAATTCGTACAACCAAATATTAAAACGAGCTGCCTGCTTTTCCATTTCATACGATATATTATCTAGATCTTTTCCAGTTCTGTGTTAAATGGTATCTTCTAACTTGGCTCGCTTCATCTTATACCGTAACGTCTTGCATTTAAGTCCGCCTTTCTCCAAATAAAAGTATTCTCCTATTTTCTTCCTAGATCATGCCCCTGGAGCAATTTTTTTATAAAGTCCTTGACCTAGACTTTATAAAAAAAAAAGTACAGTGGCCAAATACTGGGAGAAAATTGTATAGTATTTTTCGTCTAAACGACATCACAACTATAGATGTAGACTACATAATAATAATAAATATCGCTGGACATTTTTCACACAGCGCCATCTAGCCCCAAACTAAGCAAAGCTTGTAATATGAAAACCAGATAGCTGATAGAATACTTAAACATATACAACATATAACATGGGTTTCAATAGCAAGTCATAGTAAAGTTACTAGTGAGTGCTTAATTATTTCAAAATATTCACAAAACAAAAGGTTATAAAATCACAGATTCACCGAAACCATTATCAAATTTAATTACGAAACAAGTAACAAATATTTGTGTTTCAAAATTGTTTAATAGTAAAACAATTTGGTTCGAAATATTTTACCGAAGTATTCGGGATTTGTTTGGATGTCCTTCGACCCTTGTAGGAATAGCATTAACTGCGATTTACCCGTTGCTGTTGTTAGGGGACAGCCGTTTTGCCTGTCGCCATCTTCTGAAATGATCGAAGGTTAAGATCAATCTCAGTACATGGAGTTTTGGAGGGAACACGGAAAAATCATGTCGTTGCATTCTATTATTTTCTTAAACTTGTGTTTTTTCGCGAATTAATGATTAAAAAGGGTGGTGTTTTATTCATTGAGTGTTGAATTACATGCACGAGTGTGGGCAAGTGGTATAATGTGGTGAAACATGTCTTTTTGTGTTGTTTTCAAAACTCCGTAGAAGCTCATAGTAAAGTCGCCACAATTTTACTAGGGCATGATTTGGACTCGACTATGACTAATTTCGTGTGACTGACTGTGATATCATGACATATTTGACTTGATTTTAATATAAATACTTGCAAATTCATAAACTTGACACTGGCAGAATGCACAACGTGCGATGCCAAGAACTAACAAAAAAAAAAAAAAAAAAAACTCAGAACATACAGGGGCCAGATCCACGATGGATCTAGTGAGATTTTATTTTCTCTTTGGATCTATTTTCAAAGATGTGTTACAAAATGTATCTGATTAGATGTTTGACCGGTTCACAGAACGCCTATAACAGCTCGTGAGTTTTATAATATTAATTCTTATTAGGACTTTAAAATATATATTTTTTTTAAATCACGATTTGTTTTTTTTTTAAAGTCATTGTTTAATTTCACTTTAGAACTGTTTCCAATTTTAAAGTATTGAAAACTTTTGGGTCTTTTTAATTATCGATATAAAAAGATCTTTGTAAAATTTCACTAAAAATATAAATTATGTTATATATCAATTTATTTACACAAAACACAGCGCGCAGCGTCAGAACCTGCGCTCGCGCCACCGCGCTTTTTTCGTTACCTCATTAGGTACCTACGTTTTTTTTCCATGATCTATACGTGATATAACACTTTAAGCATATTCTCTAATATGTTAATATTAATCAGTTTTGTTTTGCTTGGACCTGGGTATGTCCTAAAACTGCATTCAGGATCGCCGGAGGACAGCAGCGTCCTCTCCGTTAACGGTGGTGATCATTCTGCGATTCCCTAGCCGCCTGCCAAGCATGGGGATTATAATAATAATAATAATAATAATAATAATAATTGCCTTTGCGGGGACTGGTATTCGGCCCCAGCAATATATGGCTAGTGTGACGGAACGCATTGACTATCTGAAGCAGAAAGTCTATGCGTGGGCAAACCGTATCCGCCGCTATAGAGAGCGTGTGGATAGATATTGGCAAAATCGCCTCTTCCAAAGCGATCAAAGGAAGGTGTACCGAAACTGGGAAGGAACCGAGCAACGTGTGAGTGACGGACAGCTACCAGATGCTAGCGCCATGACTAATTTCTGGCGCGGCATCTGGTCGGTGCCCGTTGAGCACACCGAGGGTGATTGGATGCGTGTTGTCGAACGGGAATGTGAGTCCATCGAACCCATGGGGTCTATTTTAATAGACCCCGTAGACGTTAGTTGTGCGATTCGTACGGCACAGAACTGGAAAAGTCCTGGGCCGGACGGGTTGCACAACTTTTGGATTAAATGGTTTCGGTGCTCACATGACCGTTTGGCGACACAATTCCAAGAAGCTCTCGAGCTCGGTTCCCTCCCTAGTTTCATGACAACCGGTGTCACCTTCCTGCTCCATAAGTCCGGTAGTACCACGGAACCCAAAAATTACAGACCCATCACCTGCTTGCCTACCATCTACAAGCTCCTTACATCTATTCTGAGCACTAAAATTAACGCGCACATTGTTGCGAACAATGTTTTGGCCCCCGCTCAGAATGGATGTAGGGTTGGGTCCCGTGGTACTAAGGAGCTCCTCCTCATCGACATGGCCATTAGCCAACAAGTTCGGCGGAACAAAGGAGCCCTTTCCGCTGCCTGGATCGACTATAAGAAGGCCTATGATTCAGTGCCTCATTCATGGCTGGAGAGGATTTTAGAGTTGTATCAAATTGATACAACTGTTAAATCATTCTTAGGCGCATGCATGAGGCAGTGGACCACAGTTCTTCGTCAGCCAGGTGGTGGAAATGGCTCCTCTGATTCGCAGGACTTGATAAGGATTGAGCGAGGCATCTTCCAGGGTGACAGTCTGAGTCCATCGTGGTTTTGCCTAGCACTGAACCCTCTCAGCACATTGCTGAAGGATTCAGGACTAGGCTATCGGCTTCGAAGGGGGGGTGAAATCATTTCTCACCTTCTGTACATGGATGATCTTAAGCTGTTTGCACCAAAACACCAAGACTTGTTGGAGTTGCTAAAAACCACACAGGTTTTTAGCAGCGCCATCAGGATGGAATTTGGTGTTGACAAGTGTGCGGTCATGCGTGTGCAGCGGGGGAAAGTTGTAAATTCTCCGGATTTACAACTTTCTGAGATAATGACTCTCAGATCTCTCTCTGAGGCCGAGACCTACAAGTATCTAGGTATGTCAGAGTCGTTGGGTATATCAGTAGTGGACATCAAAAAATCAGTGAAGGAGCGCTTCTTTTGTCGGCTGACAAAAGTACTCAACAGTCTTTTGTCTGGCGGCAACAAGGCGCGCGCCTTCAATGGTTGGGTGATGCCTCTACTGATATACTCCTTTGGCATACTTAGGTGGACTCAGACTGAGCTGGACGCCCTGGATAGAAGAGTCCGTCAACTGCTCACTGCGCATCGCATGTTACACCCACGCTCATCTGTTATGAGACTGTACATTCCACGGAAGTGGGCGGGTCGTGGCTTTTTAAACGCCAAGAACCTCCATAATCGTGAAGTGTGCAGTCTTAGGGATTATTTCCTTAACAATGAGTGTGGGATGCATCGCGATGTAGTGACAGTTGACAAGGGGCTCACGCCGCTCTCCTTGGCAAACGAGAACTGGCGCAGACCATCGGTGATAAGCACCGACGACCGCAAGGAAGTATGGAAGAGCAAGGAGCTGCACGGGCGGTTCTATCGGGCCTTAACGGGCCCCGATGTGGACTTGCTCGCGTCGGTGAACTGGTTGCGCTTCGGGGACCTCTTTGGGGAAACCGAGGGGTTTGCCTGTGCAATTGCGGATGAAGTTATCAAGACGAACAATTACCGGAAATATATCATGAAGGACGGTACGGTCGACATCTGTCGGGCATGCCACCGTCCCGGGGAATCTCTCCGACATATTATTTCCGGTTGTTCGCATCTTGCTAACGGCGAGTATTTGCACAGGCATAACCAAGTGGCCAGGATCATCCACCAGCAACTTGCTCTTCAATACGGCCTTGTCGAGTCGGAGGTGCCGTACTATAAGTACGCACCAGCTCCAGTTCTCGAGAATGGTCGTGCTTTGCTCTACTGGGACCGCTCCATCATCACGGACAGGACTATTGTCGCCAATAAGCCTGATATCGTGATGGTGGATCGGTCCCAGCGCCGGGCAGTGCTCGTCGACGTCACCATCCCACATGACGAGAATCTCGTAAAGGCCGAGAAGGACAAACTCAGCAAGTACCTTGACTTAGCCTTCGAGATAACCGCCATGTGGGATGTTGACTCGACGATTATTGTCCCGATAGTCGTTTCGGCGAACGGTCTCATAGCGAAGAGCCTCGACCAATACCTCAAGAGGCTCTCGCTAGACGGTTGGGTCAAGGGTCAGATACAAAAGGCAGTGGTACTTGACACGGCACGCATTGTCAGGAGGTTCCTCACTCTGCAGCCCTAACCACCGGCAGCTTGAGCCCTGCCCCGCTGCCGGCGGCACTCTAGGTTTAGGTTTTTTATAATATTTATGTTTTTAAATTTATATTGTAAAAAACTTAGATTTAAGAAAGTAAATAAATAATGTGAATAATAATAATAATAATAATATCGGTGGACATTAATTTCACACAGCGCCATCTAGCCCCAAACTAAGCAAAGCTTGTAATATGGAAACCAGATAGCTGATAGAATACTTATATACATTTTTTTTTTTTGTAAATACTTACTTATAATACATACTACACCCAGACACAGAACAAACATTTATGTTCGTCACATAAATGTTTGCCCTTGGTGGGGATCGAACCCACGCCCTACAGCTCTGAAGGCAGACACGCTACCGCTGAGCTATATGGCAGCCTCCTCCAGCAGTGGTCGTCTTCTAGCTGATGATTATCCAGGGGGTTTCATTTAAGTTAAGCAAAATTTAAGGGTTTTGTGGTTTTTATGTACCTACTAGTTTTGATGTACACAATGTGGACAAATTTTAGAACACAAGTATATAAAACTCGAGAAATAGTACATTGTTATCCTAGGGGTGAAAGTAACTTATTTAGTCCTGAGACGGGAGTCCTAATAGTTCGAGGGACTAAATAAGTATTTAACCCCGAGGTAAGCACTGTGCGTTTCATTACGAATACACATAAACTAAAAATAAACTGAAAAAATGCACGAGAAGTGCGGGACCATAATCCTCTGAGAAAAAAAAATGTTGGAACAAGGTTCAATACAAATTTATGTGAAAATAGAACTTTTATTTAAAATAATTTGAGTGTCTGTCATTTGTCAACTGTCACTGTCAGTTGAAAGTGATTCTTCCTAGGGCTGAAATGTATTACTTTCAACCCGCTCCTCAGGCAACTTCAGACCTACTTTCCGAGTATGAGTAATGAAAATGTAATTTTATTTAGTCCCCTTAAACCACCCCCCACTATTAAAGGAGACGATTTACGATTCCGTCCGAAAGTAGACGTTTTTTAGCTGTTTTACCAGTTTTACAAATGAAACAAAAACTATTGTTACTATCTTTATTTGTCAAAGTTTCTTAAAGTTATACCTTTACTTATAATATGTATAATCTTTTACCTGTTTCTACAGTATCATAATTGTTCTGAAATAATTTTTCTTACAAAATTCTTGACATTTTCAACAAACAATTAATTACATTATTGCATTAAATATTTTTTATCAAATAAAACAGTGTTAAACCTTATATTTAGTATTTACAATTATTGCCTATTTATATACAATGAAATTATTTACAATAATTAATCCTTAAGTTAATTATTATTAAATTTTAAATAAAAAATTGCCTAAAATAAAGTAGGTGCAGTTCTCATCTATTATTTTTACAAAACCTATTTGATCCATAATATTAATAAATATTGTACAATAATTGTCTAATAACTAACGGCCTTATCTAAAATAATCTCGATTCTCTTAGTCACTGCTTAAACTTCTCTGTCCTTTTCTAGCACGTGCAACTTCACGTCAGAGAGAAGATGGCAGAGCATCTTAAGCAGTTTTTTTTTAAGTAAGGCCGTAAATAAGCAAAAATCTTAAACACAAAAACGACCAAAAAAAATGAAATGCAAAATTTGAAATTAATTGATTTTGTGAACAATTTCAACAATGTCTTTTCCAATCATTCCACTTTATTTCAGATTTCAGACATTCAAAAACCTTTTTAAAAATAAAAAAAGTGGATTTCACGTCAGAATTTCGCACAATTCTTCTTGGAAACCCGTGGGTTTGGTAAATACATGTTCTCACGTACGCGACCGCAAGTGGTTACCTTCTTATGAATATTTAAACATTCAGGATGTGCTTGGAAGAAACTCCTTTGTGATTCATGTTATTAAATGGTGTCCTAACAGTTTGAAGAGCTAAATCTTCCAAGAACAGTTATGACGTTTACAGAATTATGCTGCTCTTAGTGTCCGGTAGACTGACGACTTTTTTAGCATCTGCTGCTAATTGCTATAGGTATAGTGGAAAGCTCTGCCCCACTGGGGGTGTTTCCCGACATCCGGACCCCTGGCAGGGGGGTGTCACTCCGCAGTTTAGGTATGTTCGGCCGGCGCTCGGTCCGGGTGGACAATGCAAGGCAGAAGTCAGTCGCCGCCCGCACGCTACCCTCGTCGCACGTAACTAAGCATACGTGATAGAAAGAGAGCGGTATATCTAGGTGAATATAGCGAGCGGTATCCAGTGCTGTGCGAGTTGAATTCCTACTTTATTGCCTAGTAGATAGAGATCTTATTTATTTCAATTATTTTGCGGAGTTAACTTTACTATTATTTATTCTGTGCCCCTGCCCCCCCCCCCCACTAATCGCACATGCATATAACTGTAATGAACAATAGAGATAGTTTAAAACAGTGTATTGGCTAATTCGGTTGTCAATCTTTGGCCTTGCAGTTATTTATTTAAAATTATTAATCTTGTCTCACGATGGAGAAACAAACAAACCAACAAATACTGTCACCTTCATTATGCTAGTAAAGGATGAAGCTCGACAATTATGGTTCACAAATTGCTATGTAATCCTTCAAATTAAATAAAATTGCGCAAAAGGATTTATGAAATGGGATGAAAGAAAAATATGTTTTTGCCTAAGCGGTGAAGAGAACTTTTAAAAGAATTGGAAAATCATTACTTACTTTCCAAACAAGCTAAGAGCTCTGCAAATATTATTGTACTGTAAAAATTTACCAGTTTTTTATTATTTTTTTATTTCGACGCTTCGTCGAGGAAATAAAAAAAAAAGAAAGAAATATAAATAAGAAGAGGGTTTATTACACGATTAAGTCCCGGTGATAAGCATATGATCAATATTATGTGTTCAATACGCGAAAGCTTAAAAGTCTCAAGAGAATCCATATTTTTACAATCTTGGGTTCAACGTGACTTCAACATGGGTTCAACTTGGGTTTAGGTATGAAGCTACAAGTACGTGGCGGGCGCGTCTCGATGGGCCAATGGGAAGTTTTCTGACAGGTCAGAATGTAGTTCTACAGCCATAGGATAGACCGCGCTGGCGAGATATGGCCTACTTTTTTTTGAATCTTTCTTGTGAAAAAGCAGTTCACTCACCTTCACTGCTTCACATCACAGTTCGCGTTCGTTGGTGAAGTGCTTTTCCAAGTTTTCTTGTACCTATCATTTTGTTGAAATTCTGATAACTTGTTATTGTTATGTTAGGTACGTTATTGTTATTATTTGTTGTTGATCGTTATTGTTATTCTTATTATTTGTTGTTGATAGTTATTGTTATTCTTATTGATAGTTTTTAATTAATTAATTGGCTAGGCGCACTTCTAATTTGCGTGGAATAACGAAAGCTTAAGAAATAATATGGGCAAGTACTTTGTTAGACAAAAACTAACCCCAGAAAATGCATGACAGATGATATAAATGAAATAAGGTTACTTTTTATTTTTTGGCCTATTTACTTTGCTTCATTCGTTCATCATCTTCAGAATCAGAGACAAGATAGTGAAACTGTTCAGGGCCATGTCTTTTCATCGCCGTCTAACGCATTTTTTTTTTACTGGCCTTCAGGGAATCTCCCATTCAGTGGGAAGAATTCAGTCAAAAGAGATAAGAATTACGCGCTAGATAGAGAGACAACTTCTAGGTTAATATAATTGTAGGTAGTTAGCGTTCGCTCGTCCTGAATTGCACTGTATTGTGTCGTAGCAAAGTCGCTACTTATTTAAACGATTTTGCGGTGTGAATCTTCTGTATTAGTACTATTATATATTCTGTGGTTACGTACAGATTTGAAAACTCATACTAATGGTTTATAAAGGGAACACATTGCGTGTAAAACTGCATACTCTGCACAATACGTCCTGAAAAGAAACTCAGTGACGAATGTTATCCTGCCAATCATAAGCTTTGCTTAGTGTAGGTTCTGTGGCATCATCATCATCAGTTCGGAGACGTCCACTGCTGAAAGAAGGTCTGGTACTGGACGAGGTACTGTTCAATAATAACTGCGTATGTTCTGTGTTAATTTGTTACCGCAAGCCAAATGTCTTTGAAAACATGCCCAAGAGATATAATATTTATTTATTACTTTATATTCTAAGTGGACCTGGGTACTTAAACTGGAACCAGACCCACCGGAGGACGGGTAGCAGCGTCCTCTTGGTTAACGGTGGTGACCATTCTGCGATCCCCAAGCCGCCTGCCAAGCGTGGGGAATATGGCAACACCCCTCTATTGTTATTAAAGGGGAAGCCTTCGTCCTGCAGTTGACGTTTTATGGCTGACGATTCTAAGTGGCTTCGTAGATGGAAATAAGGATGAAAGATTATTAATAATCTACATTTGAGACAGCGCAATTTATTTAAATATCGCAATCATTTTGATCACGTTCGTTATTAACATACTGTTTGTTATTATCATTCTACTTACTTGATTTCATTTTAAAGAGCAGTGCACTGGGGTTTAGATTACCAACAAGTAACTTAAAAAAAAACAACCAACTTCAAATTAATATGGAACCGCACGTTACAAATAAAAATAAAAATAAAATAAAAAGGAGGAAAAATCAGTGACCATACATTTAAAAATGGTACATTCCGTAAAACAAATTTATACCCGTTAATAACTTACATAAATATACCGTTCTGTTTCCTAATAATATTTATTTTTATTACTTAAACAAGTATTTACATTTACCTTTCCGTAATTGTGATCTTTAAAATTACGTTGAGTTTCTATACAGAGTGAAATATACATAATTAAGAAGAACGGAAAAAAGTGAAAGGTAACTCAGTTTTTCCTTTGTTAAGTTTTCTTTAGAATATTTGTAAAACTTCTGGAAAAATCTTTGTTTATCTGTATCTTAAATTTAGGCTCACAATTGTTTTAATTCTATTATTTCTGAATTAATTAACTAAATAAAATCTATAAAGAAGCAAATGCACATACCTACTTGTAAAATCTAAAGAAATCTTTTATAATGTGAAAGAAATTACACCTAAAAGTGAATATTTGGATATCTTCACAAAGTCAATTCAATAAACCATTTACTTAAATGTAAATAAATTTCACCTAATATTCATTCGATATAGGTAATGTACTTAATAATTATATGAAATCTATTAATTACTATCAATATTATACTTACATTTCTATACACTGTTCAAATAATTATATTTAGTGGTATTCATGCTATGAATTTAATTACTTATAACTCCAGCAAAACAAATTTACTAATTACTGTTTTGAATAGAATTGTAACCGAAAGAAACATAAATTTAAAAAAAACATACTTTTATATTTTTTATGAATCACTAACTACGTCCCGTGGTTTCACTCGCTGCTTTACAAAAACTTTCTTTCTTGCGATAAAGTAGCTATAAGAAGGATACTGTAGCTATATAGCTTTACATGAATAACTGAGACTCACCATAGGATGTCTCAAAGTAATAAGTGCCTGTCCAGTGATTCCCTGGACTTGTTTTGTTATTAAAATAACGTCTTTTTTGTCTAAGGAATATGCAAGTTTTTTTTTATTGACTGACAAAAAAGCTGACACGCAACAAAATAAAGGCTTAGGACATTTCCATAGGCAGAAGGCCTAGTGATACAAATTTCCCATACTACCTTGTAGGAACTAGGCCAAAATGTCACAAGCCATTATCACAAATAAAAATTTTACATGGGCACTTTAGTGGCTAATGGCGTCAAAGTACATGATTCTAAACAAATTTTAAGCTAGCACGTGTTTGGCTAGAAAGGGACAGACGACTCCCTCCCAAATACTTTGAACGCTTATATTTCAGAACTTTACCATCCGATTACAATTATATTTTCGATGTAAGCGTCAGATTCAGGTAAACTCTCCACTTATCCTATTATTTTTAATAATCAAATCACATGCATATTCCCTATTGAAACACGTTACCAAAAAATACACATTTAAAATAAAACTGACGATTATTGCCAGTAAAAGTGCTATTTAATTTGGGCTAAAACAAATAAACGCATTCAGTTTACAGCTGACAGAATTATAAGACATAAAACATATTTTTACCACCGTTATATTTATTATTATACAAACAATATTGAATATTGTTGCCTAATTGTGTAATTTTCACCTAAACCCATCTACGGTACTTGTGTACAGAGTTGCAATAGTGCAATACAGCGATATAAAGAGATTGACTGATAGCGCGCAGGGCGACGCCGTGTTGGCATTGCCGTGTTGCATAGCCGCTGGATGTTCACCTGTAAAAAGAAAAATAATTATACATTTGTAAGCCGTTGACCGCGAACCGCCTCCCACTAGGTGGACCGACGACATTGTAAAAGTCGCGGGCAACCGGTGGATGCAAATGGCAGGTTGTGTACAGTGTGGCAGTCTAAGGGGGAAGCCTTCGTTCAGCAGTGGACGTCTTCGGGCTGATGATGAAACCGTTGAAGAGATGACATTTTAGCCTAGTTCATACAAGGATGTATGGGAGATTAGTACCAGTAGGCAAATCGATAAATCACAGTCAGTCACACAAAATTAATCATATTCTAGTTCAAGTTATGTCCTAGTAAAAATGTGGTGACATGCTGTTACCGAATTTTCAAAACAACACGAAAAGACGTGCATTGCCACGTTATAATACCATATTACTTGCCTATATTTGTGCACGTAATTTGGGGCCAACCCTGAAATCACGAAAAAAAACAGCTGTTCCATAAAAAAAGGTTCATCGATCTTGGACAAAATGTATGGAACAGCTGTTTTTTTTTCGTGATTTCAGGGTTGGCCCCATAGTAAAAGTTGTACACAACTTCAACAATGATATCCTAGAAGGATAACGGTGTTCAAACTAACACCAGGTATATTGTGAATAAAACATTATGTTTTTTTTTAATACGTACCATTTATAATTTGAACATTGACAGAAGCAGCGTCCGCCATAGTTGGGACACAGCTATAGTTTCCACTATCACTCGGTAGAACCTTCTCGATGGTGAGTCGCGACGTTAGTTGCTCCGTCCACTCTGTCTTCAGTCGCACTCTCGGCTCTTCTATAATATCGTTTTCTTCTACTTCTTTATATTCTACTATGTTTGCTCCTGTAAAACGTTCTAATGTCAGATCAGCAGAAAAATCATTACAAACTCAGTTAAAAAAACAGTTACAGTTACAAAACAGTTACAGTTACCATATGAGTGGTGGTGGTGTTTGCTTGGTGGTAAACATCGCACCTGCCCATAACAGTAGCAGTGCCAGAATTGTGAACTTGCGAACAAAATCCTACGCCGCACTCGTCACCTTGAGATGTCAAATCACTTCATACCCAGTAATTTCTCTGGTAACTTTGTCCTTCAAACCGAAACACAGTAATTCTTGCAGACTACTGCTTGGCAGTTGAATAACAGGCAAATTTGTGGTACTTTCCCAAGTAGAATATGCAATAAAGTCCAACCAAGGGGCCTAAAATGGTCGCGTTTAGCCATTCTGCATATGATCCTATGATGGAAACATCATTCGCAAATCGTACAACGGTCAATAAGCCAATTCATACTATGATTTTGCAAATGATTCTATTACGGAATTCATTAGTTTGTCAGTTTTCTATAGAAAGTCGTAAAATAGTCGATGAAAGATGAATTGCTTAAAATCAACTTGCAAATTCGTTAGAAGTTACTCGAGAACAACCTTTTACAATTCATTCTGCTAAGAATTCATAAGATGAACTGCTTTTAGCGGAATTGATTAATGCGGCCATTTTAGACCCCCTGCACAAACTTTGCGTTTAAACGTTTGCCAATACAAATGAAAGAGCTTACCCTTATACCAGAATATGGTGCCTAAGTCGTGGGGCCCTTGACTTAGAATGCACGTTAAGGACAGCTTGCTGCCAGTCTTGACGTACAAGTCCACTGGACCCAGGATGTTCGCTTTAGCTTCTGTTGACAAGGAGAAAACATAAGGTTATTCATGACAAGGATAAGACTGCTTTATTGATCAATTCTGTAGTATATCTACCTTGAAAGATGTAAAGCGAGGGTTCAATTCCCACCCACGACAAAAATGTATTGTGATGTTATGAACATAGATGTTTGTTTTGTGCTTGGTTGTTATGTATTGTAGGCGTGTATTTACAACAAAATAGTATATTACTCACCGAGGGAGCAAAAGTAAAGAATGGCTCAGCACCCATATTCACAACTCAATCGGAAAGTTTCAGTTCGGATCCACACTATCCGTCCCACTAACCTACGTCTGACAAGGACGGAGGATGCGAAATTCGAATCCGAAGTTTCCGACGCCATTCTGAATAAGGGTGCAGATCTCATGTACATTGTCTCCCGAGGCGAAGCTGAGAGTGAGATCCGAGGCTTCTTTACTTGCTCCCGTGGTGTGTACACGATTTCACGTGCCGCTGCGGGGAGGACGTGGTTCCTTTCGCTTCGCTTAGCGGGGCTAAAGAAGCCACTTTAGCCCCGCAGGCACGTAAACAGTATTTAAGTATCCTATCAGCTATTTAGTTCTCTTAGTAGGTACAAGCTTTGCTTAGTTTGGAGCTAGATGGCACTGTGTGAAATGTCCAGGATACAAATAAAAGTTACCCATGAAGAGAATAAAACTGAAGTTTAACCAAAGCTAAAAGATTATTTATTATTTATTTATTTATTATTGAGACAAAAACGACAGAATCAGTTACATTCACCTCACATAAATTAGATATTGTAAAGAAAACAGTAATCAAAACAATATTAACATAAAAAATAACAATGTCAAGTTTAAAATATTAAATAAAATTTTGTCAAAATGTCAAATTTTATAATACCTAATCTAAAATTAAATTTCCTTAATGCCTATATCTGTATCAGCTTTTTCGCCTCTGTCCCATTGGTCAATTTGATTCTCTGAATATGTCAAAAAAGTTATCATAATAGTTTTCCAATTGTCACATAAAATATCAAAATCAGAGTTGGCGGCAAGGAGTGCATTGAAGTGGCGGCGGGCGCGAATAAATGGTGACATAGAGCGCGCCACCGTACGGTTCTGATCAATGTGGAACAAATTGTTACGTCGACCACGCCTATTAGTAGGAACCCCGTGTCCTTCTGGGACAAACAGCGTACACAGTAAGTTGTGCAAATCAATTGAGTCAGCTGCTCCTCTGATCAGCTTGCAGCAAATAGTAAGCTGGTCTATCATTCTTCTCACTTCTAACGAGCTGTAACCGAGCTGACCAAGCAGGAATTTGGTTGGATACAAGTAAGGGTAGTAGCCATAAAGCTTCTTGTACAGCGCCCTCAAAAAAGCTTTTTGTACCTTCTCCAGCATCCGGGTGTAAGTAACATGATACGGGTTCCAGATGCAAGAACTCGCTTCAAGTTCAAGATGGCATTTTACCAAGACAACCAAGACACATAAGAAGCATTTACCATAAGGTACTCTTATTTTGTGTTTATAGTTGTATTATGGGCAAACACTCAGCTATACCAAACCAAAAACCTTTAAATCTGAAGAGAACCCAACAATCTCGATTTGTGGTACCTTCTTACTTGGTTGCAAAGTTTTTATTTGGCACAGTGATGTTTCCGTGCGCCTTGATGGACTAGACCGATAGACCCATTAACTATCAAAGACACATGGACCCATCATGGACCAACTGATTCCAGAGATGGCAGAAAAGGGTGAAAAAGTGAAAACATGAAAAAAAAAATTGAAAATAATGTATTGTTTGTCTATTGTCATTACACAACGTGTAACAAAAAGGTTCAATAATACTGAAGGATATGTATGCACTCATCACCATGAACAACTTTTACAATGGGCACAACCTCGAAATCGCGAAAAAAAATCAGTTGTTCCATACAACATTTAATTGAACAGCTGATATTTTTTTCGCTATTTCTAGGTTGGCTCCATAGTAAAAGTTGTTTATAATGATGAGTTGATACATACCCTTCAGTATTGTTGAACCTTTTTGTTACACATTGTATTACTCTTAAATTAAATAAAGTTAAATCTACACATCCTATCTTTATAAATCAAAATAAAATTTAAAACCTTGGGTAGACATCGATATAATTCATTTTTATTTATTCTTCTTCAAAGCTGCTTTTTCTTAAAACTTGATTCTACTGTTCCTCGAATCTCAAAATATCCGATTTACGTAATGACATTACTTAAAAAGTTGTTACCAAGAAAAGCTCATTTATTTCGTGTTTTACCGCCTTTATTCCAAAATAAATGACTCGCGGTTAAACATTGGATAAATAAAGCCTTGAACATGGAATTATCGGTAAAAAAAAACACGTCTTACTTAACTAATATTTATTCGGTTCGATTCCATTTCTTTATTAAATTTAAGCATGCAATTTACAAATAGATCCAAATCATACATGTTGTACCTAATATGGGCGAGGAGCATTGAACCACTGCCCGGGCTATCTAAGAATATATCAAGATCGGGTCGTTGAGAGAGCACGTTATTCATAAGTTGGATGAAGCGCATGAACAGTGTGCACCAGGTGCAGACCCGGTGGCGGCGGCGGCGTGGCCGGTGTATTTTTGTATTTATTTAAGGGATAGATAAATAGAAAACATGATAAAATATTTGTTGATTTTTTAGCCCAGGAAAGTTAGGGATTGACCTAGAGCAACATAAAAATAGCTTTTTTGTTTTCTAAATATTATAACATAACCTACCTCTCGTATAAAAAGCCTAAAACTACACAAAATGCGTCTCCAACATTTAAAATTGCCTTTTCGTATACTCTATTAAAAACAAAAAAAACGTGTAAAATAATAATTCGATACGCCAATTAGTTCCGAGATCATAATTTTCAAAATAAGCGCAAATTTACCCAGGATGACCGTCGCTGCGTGTGAATTCACAAGGTCATAATATTTCTATAATATTCTTTTTACTGATTCTCCGTCAGCAACTGAAGCCAATCATAGCAGAATACGTTTATTTTGTAATTCGCAAGCACTATCATCTCGTAAATTGATAATTCCAAATTTAAACTCCAAACCATAATACGTCGTACCTCGTTTGAGAAAAAAAAAACACTCCGTGACATGTCCAATGGCTCATACATCTACAGATCGTACTGATTATACATTGAAGCAAAAAATCCCTATCAAAGCTTCACAGCGGTTGATACAACATGTTTGTGTTGGGAATTCCTGGAAGGATTTAGAAATTTTTAGAAAAAAAATTAAGTAAAGATTAAATCTTGGAATCGTTCGTAGCGACCCCCATCTGACATTGTTATCTAGGGATTTGTGCCCTTCAGTATCTCGGTAGGTATTGAAACGCCCTTACGCAAGGTTTTCTTAGGAACCTTCATCACCGAGCTAAAAAATGTTTCTGGAAATATTTTTCTTTGCTTTTCATTTTCCTATACGCTTTGACGGATAAGCCAAATCATAGTACGCTGCTGGACTTGGCCTACTCTTTATAGACCATTGGATCCACCACGCTGTTTTGGTCCAATTGTGGGTTGGTAGATTGACATACGCCATTTTCTCTGGATGTATGAAGGTGAAAAAGTACAGCGTAAACCAAATTAGTCAACATACTAGGGGTTTTCACAGCTCAAGTTATCTCATGTGATATTGTGGTCAAATATGGTAAGTATACCTAACTTGAATTGCATGTGAGGCTGCCGAAACACGCCTGTTAAGTCCAAAACAAACTTCTCATTGACTTTATAGCTTTATAGTATGACAGCAATACTTACAGCTTACGAGATGTAAGGTGTGGGTTTGATTCCCACCCTGGTCAAACATTCTTGTGGCGAACGTAGATGTTTATTCTGTGTCGCCCATAAGCCTACAACCGGCCTGTACGTACGTACAAAAAAAGTTATACGTTTTCTTTGAGTTTTATTACAAAGAACTCTTAGTTTGGGGCTAGATGGCGCTGTTTGAAATGTAGGGGCGTTCACAGCACGTTAGCTTTACGAAGCAATAAAAAGAAAGACCAACAGTTGGTCTTTCTTTTTATTGATTTTATTGCTTTATCAGTTACTGATAACCCCGACGCATCGTCTCGTCAAGTCGGAGAGGTCAGTGTATATTTTGGGACCCGCGATCTACAACCGTATACCAGCTTCCATTCGGGATGCTCCTTGCACCGGGTGCTTCAAAACCAAGTTCTGAACGTGGTTACAAGAGAATTTGTTTTATGACATTGAAGCTTATTTTAAAATAAGATATTATTAACGTATTTTTATAGATATTATTTATTTTTATTAAGTGATTATTTATTGTGACATACTTAATGAAATTTGACGTGTAACTTTGGTGTTATCAATAAACTATTTGTATTTGTATTTGAAAAAAATATAGGGACATTCGAGGTTCGTCGTAGTGATACTAAACCTCAGGCTTCATAATGGTGAGATGAGAAATGTGCTATTTTCGCATTATCATGCAGATAAATTGTTATTCCATGTAGTAACGCGTATTAGCAAGTTTGATGCTGGTGATTTGGAATTGCGAGAGGGATTCTATTTCATTCTAATGGCTGGGTTTGTTTTAGGGAGAGCGATGACGTAGTTTCATTAGTGGATAGGTAAGACAATCAGAATTTCATTCATAGAATAAATAATTCTTAGTACGATGTAAGTAATTAAATTTACCGATATAGCACAGCATATTATTAAGCTGAGGTGGCAATGGGCCAACCTGAATGGGAGATTGTCTGCCAGGCAATATAAAAAAAAGAAGTTCATTGTAGATGGCTCTGAATTTATGCAGACCAGATGTGGCTGTCATTGTCAAGTTTTTAATTTTTCATCACACTTGCTCGTAAAGTGGATCTTATTACATCGGTTTTAAGCTCATAATCCAAGCTATTACGCACGCGTGCTTTTTACTTTACATTACGGCACTTGTGCTATAATAGGTATAACCCGGTAAAGTCAAGTTTGTACGTGACTGCAATTAGACGTATGTATACGAAGCACTCTTAATATAGCCGGGTAATACTTACAGTTTTTTTTGTAATACCAACAAAGAGTTCTTATGCCGCTGAAGTAATTGTCAACCTGCGCGCGCATTGCTGGTTTGGGCGCCATTTTCCGCAAATGTTTGTTGACGTTTTCTCTGTGTGGTTGATTATTATCAAAAAAAGTTTGTTTTTTCCTCGCAAGTGTAATGAAAACAGTCGTATGGAACTCTTGTGCTATTAGTCATTACGCTCTCGGCTTCCTTATCGCGTTCGCCTGCGACTCGCGCGCATAATACCGCCTTTAGTGTAATGACCAAATAGCACACTTGTATCATAACCTACTATTATTTCATGTGCCACAAATCAAAAATAATATATAATAATATGCAATTTTTGACTGGCATGTAATAATCTGCGCTATCTATCGAGTTGAAGGAAACTACTTCCTTTTTTAAAATCATGTTTGGAAAATAGCTCATTCTTTGCTCAATATTGTTTTGCTATCAGAGTTACATAATATTTTACTTGAAAACTTTAGAGTTGGTTACAAAAATCATCACACTAATATTAAAAATGCGAAAAGTTTGTCGGTGTGTGTATGTTTGTTAGTCCTTCACTCTGTGAAATGAATGAAAGGATTTGGATGAAATTTGGTATAAAGTAGCCTACACCTTGGAATAGCATAATAGGCTACATTAGTCCCGGGTGAAATCCCGGGGAAATCGCGGGTGAAACCTGCGCTGTTAAAATCGATTTTCTAAAAGTTCCAAAGCTTCTAGAAGAGCGTTTAATCGGCCGCATTTTTTGCTCAGGCGTTGTGCGTTGATATAGTTTGGATACGTGAAGTCATGAGATGGAATTGAGCCATTAAAAATAAGTAAGTTCGTATAGGCTGAGTGGCCAGCCCTCTAGTGTCAGAGTTAATGTGCCACCCGAAGGCCTCTGATATGGCTGACGGTTGTAGCCAGACGGTTGTTATAGAAACTAGAACAAACAACCGGGACCAACAATTTAACGTGTCATCCGATCCACGGTAGCGCTCTGAAATAAATGCCACTCGCGGTCACCCATCCGAAGACTGACCGGACCGTCCGTTGATTAACATCGGTGATCGTTTAGAATCACCTAGACAAGCTACGCCACGAGCGCCTTTATCCTTAGAAAGTATTATTTTATAATAAAATTATTGCACCGGTTAGAAGCCAAACAAGAATCTTAGAACAAAAAATAATATTTGTGAAAAAAACAGAAGCTAAAAGATCTTAGTAAAATGAATTCTAGATCCTCCAAGAGAGCTAGATCCTCTAAGAGTGACTTATACACCACAATTTTTTATTAATGTACAAAACTTTAATGGGTCATTGTAATCATCATTATTAACAAATTTTCCTATGAGACGAACAAAAAAAACAGCTGTTCCTTACAAAAAGTTCATTGACCTTGGACAACATGTATGGAACAGCTAATTATTTTTTCGCGATTTCAAGGTTGACCCCATAGGAAAAGTTGTTCATAATGACGAGTATCGTACAATAACCCCTTAAAGTTTTGTACATTAATACAAAAATTGTGGTGTATACCACAACCACATACCACACACACCATTATACACACACACACACCATACACACACTCACCATTCACACACCATTGTCACATGCCATTTCATATTTTCATCACTTTTTTATATTCTATACTTTTTTTTCATTTTTCATTTTTATCAAAGCAAGATAAATCGTTCTCTTTGAACCAATTATTGAATCAGTCGTCCATTTTATCTGTCAATTTTCGTTTTGGACATCAGAAATTGATTTAGGAAAATACATGTTCGTCTGAGTGAACTTCTTCAATTATTATGGTATACGGTTGACATTTTCAAGAAAAAAACATACCTACTTTGATAGTTTAATAAAATTTTAATCATACACTTATTCTCTAAAACAGCAGAAAAATAATTATGAACGTAGCAAAGAGAATTAAAAGTAAGTAATAAGTAAGTAGTTTTAAGTATCATAAATATTTAATGTAAAAAAAAGTTTTAATATTTATAATATATTTGTTAATAATAATTTTTAAGGCATTAATTGACAGATCTAAACTTACTTGGCTGACTTTTTCGTTGCAATCTAACAACGTTTTTAGATATGTCAAACCCTAGGGTTTAAAATTAAGTTTAACCATTTTTTTTGTTAACCATATTAACCATATTACCATATCTTAGGGGATCATTTAACTCTTTATAATGAACAACGTTTACCATGAAATCAAAAAAAAAAAAGCTTCTCCATTTTGTCGTGCGTTATTGTTTTTTTTTGTGTCGAACAGACGTATTTTTTTTTGTTTTCAGTGTTAGTTTCATAGTACTACAAGTTGTTCACTATGATGAGTTTAATGAACCCTAAGATAATACTCATGAATTCAATAACACCCTGTATACATTATAACAAGCTATCTACAAATTTATATTAATAATATTTTGAGTTTCATATTTTTGTCTATTGAATATTACATAGTATATGCATTGATATCCAAATACTAGAAGTATTGAATAAATTATATACTTACCTTGACGAAATTACTAATGAGAAAACTGGAAAATCATAATCCCCGTTCAAATCAGGGGTAAACACACATAGGCAATTACACTGAAGAGATAAGTAAATAGAACGGAAATGGTACGCTTCACGCTAGCCGGTTACAAGCCTAGATAGGCATAAACTAATCATATCGTTTTGACACCCGTTCGAACCTAAGAGTAGGGCCTTCGCTTTTCTCTGGACAATTACCTAACTTTACGCAATAGGCGTGTGGCCTAATGTTTAATTTATGACAAATAACAGGCTTAGTGATGAATATAACTAAATACATTACACATACTGAAAAAATAAATTGTATTGGCTGATAAATCTCTGAGATATGAGCGTTTAAAGTTTTAGGTGGGGATAGAGAGGGGATGCTCTATCCCTTTCTCGCAAAGCACGTGTTAGTATAGCATTTGTATGCCGCGCCTGAGGCTTGACGTCATAGCTCAGTATAGCGCGCTCTCTGACTAGCTTAAAATTAAAATACTTAGAACTTATTTATTTTTGAATAATTTTAAATTTTGTTTTCGTTGATAGGCTCTATTGATGATCAGCTTTTATATGAGGTATTAAAAAATTAGTAGTCATCATGCCTATTATAATAGCAGCATAATTTTCATGTCATCGTAATATCTCTGGTGTATAAATTTTGAGCGTGCGGAGGACAGTATAGAATTCCCAACTTTATTTCGGGTCCGGATATCAAATCTGACATTAAATCAGTAATAAATTTAGTTCCAAATAATTCATGGATCGCTTTCGCCAAAGGGATTTGTACCTACTTAATCTTGTTAGAAGCATTAAGGAAAGGGCCCATGACTGGAATGTTTGAGATAGATACGGGGCCAGTCATGTTTTAGACGATTTTCGGAGAAAAAGTTATTTTGTAGAGGCTGAATGACCAGCTCTCGTAGGCTCAAAGCATCTGACGTAGGTTGACGGATTTTGTTTAAAATTTCCGGGTGAAATAAAAAAATAAAATAAAAAAGTCGACATTTTTCACACAGCGCCATCTAGCCCCAAACTAAGCAAAGCTTGTAACCAGATATCTGATAGAGTACTTAAATCCTTTTTTCTTTTGTAAATACATACTTGTAATACATACTACACCCAGACACAGAACAAACATCTATGTTCGTCACATAAATGTTTGCCCTGGGTGGGGATCGAACCCACACCTTACAGCTCTGAAGGCGGACATGCTACCAACTGAGCTATAAGGTAGTCAAGTGTTGTTGATAAAAAATAAAATAAAACGTATCACAAAAAGGTTCAACAATACTGACGTATCTACTCATCATTATAAACAACTTATACTAAGGAGCCAAACAAGATCGCGAAAAAAAACTGCTGTTTTATACATTTTGTTCAAGGATCTTTCTAATGAGCTATTTCTCTTATGTGGCTGAGCGTCACAAATTTCCCATACCTTCTTGTATCAGCTCAGCTCAACCAAAATGTCCTATGCCTTTAGAAAATTATTGAAAATTCTAGTTACCATTAAGTATTTCCTCAAAATGAAATATTATGATTTGTCATACAAACGTTCATATTTTTATTATAAGTAAGTATTTCTCATAAAATATGTTGTATGTTTTACAAAATATTAATAAATTGTGCGCACTTTTTATAAGTTTTGATTTATTACATTTTGTTTTGTTTTTACAACTGTTTTTGTTTTGCTTAATTTGTATTTGTCATACTGTTATTATGATTTATCAATATTTTAATTTTTTAAATGTACCATACATTATGAAATTTTATCCGGCCAGTTTCGAATCTTATAATACGTCAATGCCGGAACTGTAGTTCATCTCTATCCAAGGGTCTTGGGATGTCTCAGTGCCGTTACGGAATCATAACCCCATGAAAGTTTCCCACTGCCCTTTAGCTGAATGTTGTTTTCGACTTGTTACCGTCATGTTATTATGTTACCTATGAATATTTGGACATAAAACTAACTTGTGAATGTTTGGGGTTGTAAAATAATTTGTTCACCTTGTTTGTTTATGTTTGGGCCCGTTACGGGTTTTCTACTTCTTTTTTCCTTGTAAGAGGATTATGCAATCGGACACTGAGCATTTCCAGTGTCGAGTATAATAAATGTTTCTCCACTTCTTTTTTTATTTTTCTCCATTATAATAATATAAAAGCGTCCATTTATTTTATTTTTTATTTACTTTTTTTAATTATACTTCTTATTTATTTCAGTAGCCTTAGTGCGAGTTTTTTTTACTTTACGATCGCGTTAAAGTTAACTACAACTTGTATGACAACGAAAAAGCGCCACCTACTGGGAGTAATGAGAAACACACGTTGTGAGTGCGAGTTTGTTTGGTTACTTTGTCGCTATCGACTAACGACAACCTATTCGAAAGTGAGCGAGTAACCGAGCGTTTTGCTGAGCTTTGCGAGTGTCAGTTACAATTTCGATAGCTATGTAGTAAGCTTGTCACTTACGTGGCCGTAACTTTATTCACTGAGATATTTGTGGTGAGAACGAGTACTTTGCATCTGAAATTTAGCTGAAAGTGTCTGCACATCATTTTTTCGCTTGGAGACTGCCTGCAGCAGCCAGTAGAATGTTCCTACTCGTAATTACATGAGTACCTAGTTCATGTAATTACGTGCTGTGTTTAAAGGGCAATGTTAAGCGCTACTTACTTAAAATATTACAAACACTGAAGCACATGAAATGAACTTGAGTTAATTTCACAAACAAAACATAGGTAAATAAATAAGATTTAAAAAAAATGGGACCACCTCGACAGTAGGTATACCCAAACGAATAAAAAAAAGAATTTTCTAAATCAGTCTACAATTGACGGAGAAATCGGTAATCAATCGGTACGTACTAATTTATTAAAAAATAAATAAATAAGTATATACGTGTACATAACAGTCGAACATAGAATCTTCTCCTTTTTCAGTCGGTTTAAAATCAAACGAGTCCAAACAAGAACCCATTGTCACCCTATGTAGACAAAGAACGTTATAATTATAATAATATCCGCCTAGTTTTGAGAGGTAATATCTACCATTCAAACGGACGAACCAATATATTGTCATAACTTGGTCGGCTTATAGCTAAGCGCCAACATTGATATAAATATTTACGTAGGCACGGTGAGATGACGCCAATCGAATGGTAAGAGTCGTAAAGCACTCGCACTCGCTCGTATTCGATTGTCGAAACGTTTGACGTAAATTCGGTTAACGCTGTAGTAAAGTCATTCGATATGTTTTAGACAAGTCGCACTAAGCCCACAGTTGAATGGAAAACCGCTGTCGCCAGTTTCAAACATCATTGTATCGAAACTATGACGAAAAAATGCCAATCATTAGTCGCGCATTTGAAGTAAGAAGCTCGAAATGCCATTTTGCAACAGATTCAAATTGATCTCATTACGATGCAATTTAGTTTAGTTTCCTATTTCAATTGTCTTTTTGAGTATTCTCAGTTTAAAACATGTATATTGGTAGAATGGTCATTAAGCGCATTTACTAAATGCCGGCTAGCGCGGTCCGTCACATTTCCGTTCTATTCACATCTCTCTTCAGTGGGCGTAGCGTAGGAAGGCCTCTTACTAAGTGGACCGACGACATTGTGAAAGTAGCTGGCAACCGGTGGCTGCAAATGGCAGGTTGTCGTACAGTGTGGCGGTCTAAGAGGCCTTCGTTCCGCAGTGGACGTCTCCGGGCTGATGATGATCTTATTTAATTAATGGCGATACTTTAAGATTTATCCAACATGTCTAGTTATGAACTATCAAAGCCAATTCGTGGTTGGGAAAATTAGGTAAATACGGTTAGTTTCGTGACTCGGTTATATTATACGAAAAGGATAATATTTCATTTAGGTAATAACTCATATTCACGCTCTAATGATGAAAGGAAATAATGGTGTCTGAACTTTGGGTCCCGGTAATAGGGTTCAGAATGTTTTTCTAGAAAATTTATGAGCTAGCATAAAAAGGAAAGGTTAAGTATGTACGCAAAACGTATGCTTTTGCCCTTCGTAGAAGGTCTACGTTGGATCTGAAAAATGGTTTGGAAGAAAAACAGTGTTATTCGCATATTATAAATGCAAAGTTTGTCGGTGTGTGTGTGTGTGTGTGTGAATGTTTCTTACACCTTCAATCTGTGACAGCTATGCGCGGAGTTTTGGCGGGAACACGGAAAAATCATGTCGTCGCATTCTAATATTTTCTTAAACTTGTGTTATATCGCGAATTAATGATTAAAAATGTTGGTGTTTTATTCATTAAGTGTTGAATTACATGCACGAGTGTGGGCAAGTGAAATAATGTGTTGAAACACGTGTTTTCGTGTTGTTTTCAAAACTCCATTATTTTTTGATTTTATACGACTGACTATTATTTTAATATTATCTTACTCAAATTTTAACCATCGTCAAAATTAATAAATTACCATCGCAAAAATGAAGGGAAAAAACTACAACATATCTTTACGGCAAACGAATCATCAATGGGCGAATTTCTGACAGCCATAAAAAAAAATGTTCCTAAAAATCCGATAGACAGCGACGAAGAGACATGACCCTGAACAGTTTCACCATCTAGCCTGTGGTTCTGAAGATTTTGAATGAATGACGCAAAGAAAAAAGGTCAAAAAAAAGAAAGTAACCTTATTTCATTTTTTACAGATCTGTCATGCGTTGTTTGTGGTTTTTTTTTTCTTACTTATTGGCATCGCACGTTGTGCATTCTGCCAGTGTCGAGTTTAAGAATTTTCACATTTATTTGTTATAATCAAGTCAAATAAGTCATGAAATCACAGAAAGTCACACGAAATTAGTCATAGTCGAGTCCAAGTCATACCCTAGTAAAGTTGTGGCGACTTTACTATGAGCTTCTATGGAGTTTTGACAACAACACAAAAAGACATGTTTCACCACATTATATCACTTGCCCACACTCGTGCTTGTAATTCAACACTCAATGAATAAACCACCACCATTTTTAATCATTAATTTTAAGATCTTCATTAATCATAAAGTTTAAGAAAATAATAGAATGCAACGACATGATTTTTCAGTGTTCCCGCCAAAACTCTTTTTGTGGTTATTGTATGTCTAACAAAGTATATATTTTTGTTGCCCATAGTATTTCTTAAGCTTTCGTTATTCCACGCAAATTTGTAAGTGCGCCTTGCCAAATAATTAGCTAATTACTATCAATAAAATTACCTATAAACAAATGATAATTACAATAACGTAACGTATCAATTGATCAGAATTTCAACAAAATGATACAAGAAAACATGTAAATGCACATCACCAACGAACGCGAACTGTGAAAAGAAGCAGTGAAGGTGACTGAACTGCTTTTTCACAAGAAAAATGCGAAAAATAGTGGGCCATATCTCGCCAGCGCGGCCTATACTTTGGCTGTAGAACTACGTTCTGACAGGAAACTTCCCATTGGTTCTTTTTTGTACTGACGAGTACAAAAGAAAATGAAAAATATAATTAAATTGTCGTTTTTATAAGAAATCACTTTATCCATAATTGTTAACTCATCCAGATAAAGCGAGTTGAACAATGAACACCGCAACAGTTTTTACAACTCGCGTGCAGAAGGAACCTTCAGGGGTAATGGGGCTGTGCAATGTGGTCGTACTCAGAGCGTAATAATGGTTTAAATGTAAACTTTAAAATACACCACGTATTTTTAAGATAACCTGACGGGGCGGAACTTTTTTTCTAAATTTACTATTAAATCAATTTTATTTATGGTAATTCTCGCTCCGGCTCGATCCTGGTCCAAAGGCTAGCCATTGCCATTCAGCGCGGAACTGTTGCCAGTGTCATGGACACTTTTGCACCGGGTACAGTCAGGAGTGGTTTATTTGACTAAAATTTTACTTTGTTTTATGTTTGTATTTAAATATTACATGTACAACCGTGTATAAAAATTTAAATAAATTTAATTTTACTTATGGCATCCCTTTACTTAGTTATTTTTACTGGCAAAAACCTTTATTAACTACATAATATCTAACTACTTAAACTATTTAACCTACTACACAAAAACAAAAGAATTATATTCAGAACGTTGAAAGCTATCTGATTATCAGGCCTCCCACTAGGTAGACTGACGACATTTTGAAAGTCGCGGGCAAACAGCAGATTATTGTACAGTGTGGCGGTCTAAGGGGGAGGTCTTCGTTCAGCAGTGGACGTCTCCAGGCTGATGTTGATGATAATAGAACCGTATAATCCGTATAACCGTATCTTTTGTTTGTGAGTCAACTTTACTAGAGCACATCAAAAGTTTCCCCCTTTATCTAAGTCCTAGTTCCGCCCCCGCCTGTGCCAAGTAAAGTTCACAAAGCATGTTGTGCCGAGTCATTAGAGAGGGCCGAGACAGCGAGGCTGAGAAAATTGCAATGTCAAGTGGTACCAGTTTTAACTTGCATTGTTGTACTGCGAGGTTGCTGGAAGTTGGAGTTAGGAAAACTAGGGAAGCAAATGGGTTCTACCAAAAGCAGGTTTTACTATTTCAGGAAATATTTTGTATGAAGTGTGTTGTGTTAGGATCGTAAATATAAATACGTGTGAAATAAATGTGCTATTTCACACGTATTTAGATTTACGCTTCTATTTTATTAATGCATGACAGTATGAAAAATTGAGACTTTTGGTAGGACCTAAACCTGCATTTATGAACAATCTACCGGGTTTCCGTCCCGACCGCTTTGTCAGTTAAGCTATACCAGCCCATAGAGTAAAATACATAGAGGGGTAAACGTCATATGATCGCGCAAAAAAATATGGAGCCGTTTTTTCAAAAGTTTTTATTTTCTTTTGTCGTTGGCCAGTTTTAGCGCAAACTTGATATCGAAATCGATGTTGCCTACCTGATGAAAATTTTCCCTAAAACTTCTGCTACGATATAACATGATATCGAATACATATTGAAGTTTAGTACAATAAAAAGATTCACATTTTTTTTGGATCATCAATGTTAAAAAAATTTACTAACAAAATAAATTAAATTAACACATTTTCAGTTTACAAAATATTTTCAGTACATACCATAAAGTCAAAATGTATTCGTCGTCAGCCATATAAAACGTCCACTGCTGGACGAAGGCCTCCTTAACAGAGGGGTGTTGCCATAATCCCCACGCTTGGCAGGCGGCTTGGGGATCGGAATGGTCACCACCGTTAACCAAGAGGACGCTGCTGCCCGTCCTCCAGTGGGTCTGGTTGCAGTTTAAGGACATACCCAGGTCAAAATATATGTATGTAATGTGACCGATCACCATTTTAGTACCTCAACAACATTTATAGCCAAAAAAAATCTTAAGGTCGAACATCAACGGTTCGCAAGTTATCATCGAACAAATAATTAAACATTATTATGATCATCATCATCATGATGTCATCGAGCAAATTAATACAAACAAACATAATTTACATACATACAAATGCCTCATCGTTCAAGTAGAGTCGGAGACTTTCCTATTGTTTATTAGGGAATATGCATGTGTTTCAATTATTAAAAATAATAACATAAGTGGAGAGTTAAGCTGAATCTGATCATCGAAAAAATAACTGAGGGTTAGTATTAGATTGGCTAGATCGCAAAATGACTACATCTCAAAGTATCCGAGTAGCAATTTGACTTAATCGATGTGCGATGTGGTAATTTTGCGAATTGGCCATTTTAAGATGTGGAATAGATGTGATTTAGTCAAATTGCGACTCGGATATTTAGAGATGTGGCCTAAATGAAATGTAGTCATTTTGCGATCTAGCCATTCTAATACTAACCCATAATTGAAATCATCTGGTTTTTCAGAAATATAAGCGCAAAATGGATTGATTTTACTGGAATGAACTCGAATTCAATAGGTTTTGACTTTAAAATACTTACGAAGAAAGGCTACACCACTTATTATACATCACTTTGATTTAAGAATTAAACCAATTAAGAAGGCAAATTAGCAAATAAAAAATAAAAAATATCTCCCACATATATGGGGAAACCCAAAAAAGGATTTCCTGGCAGCACCGAAAGCAAAATGATATGACACATAATTTCGAAAATATTTTTACGAAAATTTGCAATAAGTTGCAGTAAAATACGGATATTAATAGAAACTAACATGTGGAAAGAAATTCCATGGCATCTGTTGTGTGTTCGGAGCAAGAGTCACAGCTTTTTACGACACATTTACTAATTTTTTATAATTTTTTATGTTAGACATATGAACCGAATTCATCGGCAATAGAGAATGATAGACGTCAAAGCTTGAATAAGTTGTCAAGCTTATTTCAGGCGAGGCTTCCTTGAAGCGGAAACTTCAGATCTAGTGAAACATATAACATCATTGTACCAGCCATACCAGCCATAATGGGAGATTTTCTGACAGACAATTATAAAAAACGAAGCGAGTTTTGGCGGGAACACGGAAAAATCATGTCGGTGCATTCTATTATTTTCTTAAACTTGTGTTTTATCGCGAATTAATGATTAAAAATGTTGGTGTTTTATTCAATGAGTGTTGAATTACATGCACGAGTGTGGGCAAGTGATATAATGTGGTGAAACATGTATTTTCGTGTTGTTTTCAAAACTCCGTAGAAACTCATAGTAAAGTCGCCACAACTTTACTAGGGTATGACTTGGACTCGACTATGACTAAATTCGTGTGACTGACTGTGATTTCATGAAATATTTGACTTGATTTTAATAAAAAAACTTGTAAATTCATAAACTTGGCACTGGCAGAATGCACAACGTGCGATGCCAACAACTAAGAAAAAAAAAAAAAAAAAAAAAAAAACGAAGCTCATTGTAGACGGCTACATTGTAGATGGCAGACCAAACCTGACGGGGCTGTCATTGTCAAGGTTTTTTTTTTACATGTGGCACATATCAGAAATATTATGCCGTTTTTGACTGGCACGTATAGTCTGCGCTATCTATCGAGTTGACGGATACTACTTTTTTTTAAATCATGTTTGGAAAATCGCTCATTCTCGAACTGTTTTTGCGAACTAAATAAAGCGCCACCTGTAATAGTTTAACACTTAATATTTAACTCAAACTGGAGCCGGTACAAAGTTCCATGGTTTTTTTTTTAACCGACTGCATAAACAGAGGAGGTTATATGTTCTACGGTATGTATGTTTTTTTATGTGTGTTCGCCGATTTCTCCGTCAATTGTGGATTTATTTGAAAGGGTATACTTCAGAGGTGGTCCCATATTTTTTTATAAAATAGTTATTATACTTTGAAAAGTTGCGTGGTTTTAACGCATTTCGTTTTATTTATACGAGTTAATAAAGTGGGACCTGGGTATGTCCAACTGCATTCAGAACCATCGGATGACAGGCAGCAGCGTCCTCTCGGTTAACGGTGGTGAGCATTCTGTGATCCCCAAGCCGCCTGGCAAGCGTGGGGATTATGGCAAACCCATTAAGGGAGCCAGCAGTGGACGTGATCTAGCTGATGATGGTGATGATGAATGATGCGGGAGGCTCCGTATTTTCGATCTTCTTCAAGATCATGGACACATAGCACGGATTTTGTCAAGAGTCAATGGACGTTTGTTTATTAAACAGCTATTTATTTCGCGATTTCAGGATTAGTCTCAGAGTAATAGTAGATTACTCACTTAGGGAGCAAAAGTAAAGAATGTCTCAGATCTCATGTATATTGTCAAACATGAGATCTGAGGCTTCTTTACTTGCTCCCGTGGTGTGTATACGTTTTGACGTGCCGTTGCCGCTGCGGGGAGGAAGTGGTTCCGTTTGCTCCTCGTAGCGGGGCTAAAGTAGCCACTTTAGACCCGCAGGCACGTAAAAGTTGATTACAATGATGAGTACAATTCTCCTTTCGGCTTTGTGTTGCTGTTACGCGTAACTCCGTATATAACAGATAAGCAGTTTATCGTAAACCAGTGATCGTAAATACACTGCAAGTTCCTGGATCTAATTGATATTGACAGTCCAGGTGGTACCGATACAACCTGCATTGTAGGAAGTTGAGAAACTTAGACCAGTCTCGCCCCTATTAGATTGAAAACTTTGAGCTTCATTGGAATTATTTGGCGTGAAGATACAGATTAGAAAGACAGATGGTGAACTTCGAAATGAAAGTGAACGCAACGAAACTAAAAAGAAAATCAGAAAAAGTCGTATTTTAGTTATAAATATAACGTTTCAACCGATTTAAAAAAGGTTCTTCATTCGATTGTGTTTTTTTTTGTATGTTTATTACGCGATTACTTCGCCAATTATGAATTGATATTGATGTCTTTTTTTATTTGGTCATATTTTCAGAGATGATTCCAAATAAATTTAATCGTAATTGGTTCAGTATGGTTTTTAAATAAAAATAACTGGAAAAACATACAGTCGAATTGAAAACCTTCTATTTTGAAGTCGGTTGAAAAGTTATATTTATAAAACTCTAATAATACTTTTTCTAAAGACTTTTTTTTTTAAATATATGTCATCCAAGTAATCAAAATTGAAGTCGGTTTAAAATAGTACATTATGACACAAGTGTGCTACGTTGGTCATTACACTAGAGGTGGTATTATGCGCGCAAGCCGCAGGCGAGCGCGATAGGGAAGCCGAGAGTGTATTGAAACATAGCACAAGAGTTTCATACGGCTGTTTTCATCACACACGAGGAAAAATCAAACTTTTTTTGATAATAATCAACCACACAGAGAAAACGTCAACAAACATTTGCGGAAAATGGCGCCCAAACCAGCAATGCGCGCGCAGGTTGACATTTACTTCAGCGGCATAAGAACTCTTTGTTGGTATTACAAAAAAAACTGTAAGTAGGCTATATTAAGAGTGCTTCGTATACATACGTCTAATTGCAGTCACGTACAAACTTGACTTTATTGGGATAACCCAATAAAGTCAAGTTTGTACGTGACTGCGTACGTACTACGTACGTATAAACCTATTATAGCACAAGTGCCGTAATGTAAACTAAAAAGCACGCGTGCGTAATAGCTTGGATTATGAGCCTAAAACCGATGTAATAAGATCCACTTTACGAGCAACTGTGATGAAAAATTAAAATCTTGACAATGACAGCCACATCTGGTCTGCATAAATTCAGAGCCATCTACAATTAACTTCTTTTTTTTTATTGCCTGGCAGAAAATCTCTTATTCAGGTTGGCCCATTGCCACCTTAGCTTAATAATATGCTGTGCTATATCGGTAAATTTAATTGCTTACACCGTACTAAGAATTATATATTCTGTGAATGAAATTCTGATTGTATTACCTATCCACTAATGAAACTACGTCATCGCTCTCCCTAAAACAAACCCAGCCATTAGAATGAAATAGAATTCCTCTCGCAATTCCAAATCACCAGAATCAAACATGCTAATACGCGTTACTACATGGAATAACAATTTATCTGCATGATAATGCGAAAATAGCACATTTCTCATCTCACCATTATGAAGCCTTTCAATTCAGCGGCATAAGAACTTTTTGTTGGTATTCCAAAAAACTGTAAGTATTACCCGGCTATATTAAGAGTGCTTCGTATACATACGTCCAATTGCAGTCACGTACAAACTTGACTTCATTGGGTTATACCTATTATAGCACAAGTGCCGTAATGTAAAGTAAAAAGCACGCGTGCGTAATAACTTGGATTATGAGCCTAAAACCGATGCAATAAGATCCACTTTACGAGCTAGGTGATGAAAAAAGTATTATTACACATAACCACGTAATTCACTTCATCTACTGTTGCCCTTGATGAACAGTGTAAGAGAAAGTCGTCATTTTTATAATTTATATATCAACCGACTTCAAAAAATAAGGTTCTCAATTCGACTGCACGTTTTTTTTGTATGTTTTTACGCGTTTACTCCGCCTATTATGAATTGATTTAGATGATCATTTTTTTCTTGTTTGGTAGGTTACTTCAGAAGTGGTCCCATATAGATTTTATAGAAATCAGTTCAGTAGTTTGGTCTTGAAGTCGAAATAACTGGAAAAAACATATCATACAGATTATCGAAAATGAAGTCGGTTGTATTTTTTAAGTGATTCTGTTGCTGCTACTTCCCTATCTGTCTCTTCCTAATCTTCCTCTCATTGTTTACCTGAGGTCGGTGGTTGCTCAGGTGCCTGAACTTTGTTGTTTCCAAGATTGCGGAATACGAGTACACTGCTTGATTAATAGATCGGAAAGTTCACGGAAGTTTGCTTTTGAATCTGTGAGATTTATGAATTAAGCATTGTGGGAAATTAGATCTCAAGTTTCTGAATGGGATTTAGATTTAAATACCCGTTACTTAAAGTAGGCGGCAAAGTAGGAACTGAGTGAAACTTCATTAAAAGAACGGTTTCTAAGTTAGGTCAATGTTAAAATTTACATTGAATTGGACGCTATGGGGATGTTTACCATGACTTAATTCGTTTTATTTGAATTCTATTGTGCGCGTTTAAAACGCTTTTATAGTAAATTGATTTTATAGAGTCTATTTTAAGTTTATTTGTGATATAAATGAATGTTAACCTTTACAACGTAATTTTCAATTTATTTTTATTGTTGAGGTGAATTGAAGTAATTAAAATAAACCAGATAATAATAATAATATCAACTCTGATAAAGTAGCTAAATATTTTTGAACTTTGTTAAGAAGTAATGATTTATTTTTAAACTTTTTTAGAATAGAGTTAGAGATACTATATAAGATTGAATACCCTATATAGTTAAATAAAAAAAAACTGCGTGAAAAAAATATAGCGCTCGTGGCGTAGCTTGTCTCGGTGATTCTAAACGATCACCGATGTTAAGCAACGGACGGTCCGGTCAGTCTTCGGATGGGTGTTCGTGAGTGGCATTTATTTCTGAGCGCTGCCGTGGGTCGGATGACACGTTAAATTGTTGGTCCCGGTTGTTTGTTCTAGTTTCTATAACAATAACCGTCAGCCATGTCGGAGGCCTTCGGGCGGCAAATTAACTCTGACACTAGGGCTGGCCACTCAGCCTATACGAACTTACTTGCTTAATAAAAAAATACTAATAAAAACTTATTGCGAAATAGTTCGCAATATTCATCATCAGCCCGGAGACGTCCACTGCTGAACGAAGGCCTCCACCTTAGACCGCCACACTGTACACAACCTTCCATTTGCATCCACCGGTTGCCCGCGACTTAAACAATGTCGTCGGTCCACCTAGTAGGAGGCCTTCCTACGCTGCGTCTGTGTAATCGCTTTGGTATGGATCAGTGTTGGGTCAAAGATGAGAATGAAAGGTACTTGTAAGGAAATTGTACGCAGGGGAGATGCGAATGCTGTGATGGATGTGTGGATTGACAAGAATGGACAAGACTACAAGATTAGGAAAGAGTTTGTTAGGGAAAGTCTGAAAGGAAAGCTAGTAGTAGTAGTGTGGACATGGTCATAGAAGGGAGGAAGCGAGGCTATGTAACTAAAATACCTATAGATAATGATAAGCGGAACAAGCAGTTAGGGGGCTTCCTAAAAAGGACGCTTTTTTTAAAACAACCGCTGTCATCGCGCGCGCGACGTTCAGCGGCCCGCAGTGCTAAGCAGGACGCAGCTGCACGCGCGTCGGGCTCTGTTTTTACTCTTTGAAAAAGGTCACCGGATGTGATCGAAACTATAGTCGGAGTATTCGATTTAATTAAACGTGAGCATTCCCGTATAAATAAAACAAAAATGTTTTTATTAACGGACTGAAGAGAAAGAAGAGATGACGAATGATAGAGTGAAATGGAAAAAGATACATAGTGTACCAACCCCGCCTACTGGGATAACGGCAGAAAGACGATGGATTAGTATAAAATTTGGTCAAACTCACCAACAACGTTGAGTTGAAATGCTAGTGACATCTTCGGCTCAGTGTTCACTTGACACTCGTAGATACCAGCGTCTCTTTCTTGCGGGAACTTGATCTGGAGAGTCCAGTTCTCTGATTTTTCTGGCCGTATCACCTATAAAGGAAAAATCATATAACTCAAAAAGCAGATTCACGAAATATCGAACTAGTTTCGTCGCAGAGGATTTAGCTTAATTATTTAGGCTGTTTTGTTAAACTTTAAGTACCTACTTTACAATCACTCTTAGTAATGTCAAAATAGATCAGGACCCGCACCGTAACATCTTAAAACCATGATTGTCCGGCTCAGCCCCGAAGCTGCCCAACCGTTAATTTTAACGCGCCGAGATACGGTTTGCGATCGCGGTTAAGAAGTCATGAAGGCCAGGTTAAAAAAAAATGCTAATGGTATGAATATGAGAGTCGATATCTGCCTACAGAGTGCTGTGCAGTTTGGCAGTGTTATAAATTGAGCTATGTAATTAATTATCTAAGACAAAATAAACAAAAAAAAAAACTATCACCAAAATAGTACTTAAGTACACATTATGCACCTGGGTACAATATGAAGAGGTATATATCCTAAAGCTGTATCCAGAGCCTCCAGATGACGGACAGCAGCGTCCTCTCGGTTAACGGTGGTGAGAATTTTGCGACGATCCCCAAGCCGCCCGCCAATCGCGGGGATTATGGCAGCCTCATGCAGCAGCGGACGTCTTCTGGTTGATGTTCATGCAGGGCACATTTTGTAGGGTGTTTCATTTCAGTTTAGCAAAAATTTCAGGGTTTTGAAGTTTTGATGTACAACAAATTATGTGTATGTGTGTGTGTGTGTGTGATGTATGTGTGTTGATGTGATGTTTGTTTTGTGTTGTGATGTGGACAACTTTTAGAACGCAAGTTTATTAAAATTCGAGTAAATGTAATTTTATTTAGTGCCCTTATAGTTTTTGATTACCTGACTGGCATTTTATACGGAGACTCAATTTTGTGTTGAATTTAGCGGAGAAGTTCTAAAAGTTGCTTTCATTTATGGGTAGACTAAACTCAAGTAGGACACTCACAACTCAGGTAGCAACATTTAGGTTGCTACAATGCCTGAGATATCCTGTATAATATTTACACTTGGAAATTCGTAACGTTGATGAGATGAGTTGGTTTTGTGATGATATGAAATGACGGGTGCGGGAAACAGCACCCCGTTCTGTCCCAATGTAAACAAAGATGAACGAGGACTTTGAACGTGCATTTCCTTTTCACCACGAATTATGCGCGATTTTGGTAGTAAAATTTTCACATTGAGGTTTTAGGAATATTATACAAAGTAGAGGTCGCCCGCGACTTCGTCCGCGTACGGAAGAAATTCGGCCCTCTCCCAAAATTCACCACTTTAAATCACCCCGTGCAATTTTTTTAGCCACCCCCCATACTCCCCCAGCTTTACCAACTCTGCCAACTCTATACCGACTCTACCAAATCTACCAACTCAAACCCCCTCCCTCCCCCCAACTTTCCCCCTTTTAATGAACTACCCAAATATCCATTGTCATCACTATAACTTCAGTAACAAAGAACTTTCCATACATACATTCCCCCCCCCCCCCCTTAAATCGTCCCTGTCAAAAAATAATTGAAAACAGCATTTTTTTATTTTAAATGAACCAAATACAAATTTTCGTGACTAGAAGTCCAAAAACAAAGGACTTTTATACAAACGCTTCCCCCCTTTTTCCCCCGTTAGGGGTCGAATTTAGAATAATCCTTACTTAGTACACCCCTCCGCTTCAAGCCGAAAACACCCTCCAAATTTCAAGTCTGTGCAACCAGCGGTTTGGGCTGTGCGTTGTCTGTCAGTCTTTATGTCAGGACAGAGATTCCTATAGTATTCGATGTTTTTAAATAAGGCGTGCGCTAGACAGTGCTCTTTACCAAAGTAGCCTAGGTTTTAAAAGTATCTGGACAATAATTACCTATTATGGCAATAAAAAAATCAATTTCTAACCTTACCTGTAGCATACCAAGCACACGCAACCGTTATACTTAAAAATCGCGAGAATATTTTAATTTCAACATCGCGAGTTTTAAGTTTCTATTTATAGTTTTTATTCATCACACTAGCACGAATGTAACGATCTTCTACATATTATCTGTCAGTAGCGAATTTACTATAACCTCATCAACCAACAGAATATCAAAATAACGACTCTCATAAACATACAAAATAAACTATTCATTTATACGAGTATAGAAGGTTACCTACAATGAATACATAATACATACCTAGTAGTTAACTGTAACAAATTTAGATACTAAACCGTCATGAAGTTGACCTTTAAAGTAATAACCAAGTGGGACCGACGTAAATCAAGAAGTACTATAACCAAGCCTTAAACCCAAACCATAAGTGTAGGTAAATATTTTGGTTGAGAGATGAGTGTCCATAAAAGGGCGTCAGTAAATATTTGGCATTACACTCAGCCACAAATCTGAAAAGTACAGAGAGAAAACTTTTAAAAACAGAATATGAAAACTATACTGACACTGACGTGTCATTATAGTAATTTTTTTAATATTTTACTCTGTGTATAGGGAAACAAGTCTTTGTCATTTTCTGAGTCGTATACTTTTTACATCATTTGTTTAATTTAAATCCTATAATAAAGACCGTAAATATGTCAATTCTACGAGATATCATTTTTGCGCTAAATTATTTTTATCTTTAAGACTTACTACTTATATTGAATTCTAGATACATGCGAGAGATCTGGACAGAAAAAGACATGTTTACTAGGTAGCCACTGGGTAGTTACTAGGTTTACATACAGAGTTAGTAAAATGCAATGTGGGTTTTGTCGGATGCACGTAGCGTTTTAATGCTCAAAGGACGTCATTTTATTTACATGTACGTAAATGTTGTTTTTTTAATTACGCTCTCTGGAACTATCAGGTCTTTAGTAAATATTATGACAAATGTAAAAAACATGACATGTTTATGAGTAAATATTTTTTTTACGTGTTTTGTTTTCAGATATTACATCTTTATTGTACACCAGAATTAAAGACTATCTTAAAACTAATCAGGATACATTTTATATCCAGCAGTACAATGGGGCGGCCTTAACACCTTATATGATCTTAGACTGTACCACTGTATCTTAGAGTTCTTGTTTGTTTGTTTGTTTGTTGAGTTGTCCTTAGAGATGATCAATTATTATAGTTCTCCATCTGTGTTTGCTTTATCTGTGGTTCAGTTTACGTGAGTCCATTAACGTTAGACATAGATTTTGCTCGGTTTTGGTTGCCTGCATGTAGTTGCTGCCACTCACAAATTTGCATAGATGCAAACAACATTAGCAAACCTTGTCGTAACCCGTAATGGTAATAAAGTAGGATTTCAGATATGAAACATTGTGTCTAATAGCGTCATTTTAGGCCTTCATGTCTATAATAGAGTTGGATCTGGTATATTATTATTTTTAGCCAACTTCAAAAAACGAGGAGGTTCTATGTTCGACTGTATGTATGTTTTTTTTATAATTGTGGTCACCGATCTCCGTCAATTGTGGGCCGATTTAAAAAAAAACTTTTCTTATTTGTAATGGTAGGTTTACTCTCGAGGTGGTCCCATATTAATTGGAAGTCGGATGTTTTTTTTAGTAATGTTACTTATTTTGTAAGAGAAAGAGTAGAAACAAGCAGATGGATCGCTTGGTAAATAGTAAGCAAACCGCCGCGCCTAAGAATACCTACGGAATGAGTAGTATTATCAATGCCACTAATGTGAATTATAGTTAGTATTAGTGGGATATATTGTTAATGCATTGCTAACCTCGTGAGACGATATAATAGAAACATAATATTTTAATAAACTCCATGGTCCATCCAAATCTGCTGTCGTAGCGCTCGTGGCGTAGCTTGTCTAGGTGATTCTAAACGATCACCGATGTTAAGCAACGGACGGTCCGGTCAGTTTTCGGATGGGTGACCGTGAGTGGCATTTATTTCTGAGCGCTACCGTGGATCGGATGACACGTTAAATTATTGGTCCCGGTTGTTTGTTCTAGTTTCTATAACATGAACCGTCAGTCATTTCAGAGGCCTTCGGGCGGCACATTAACTCTGACACTAGGGCTGGCCACTCAGCCTATACGAACTTACTTTTTGCTGTAAGACCTTCGTTGGAAAGAACTAAACTAACTTACTCAACTTACTTAAATATCGACATTGATTCAGCTGAATACCATCGTTTCAGTCATATCTCCCATAATACAAAATTTTGCTTAGTTGGGGTCTAGTTGGCGCTGTGTGACAAATGTCCACAGATATTTATTAACTTAAACTACATTTATCAGACATGACTAAAATGATCCGTTTCTCTTTTTATAATAAAAAAATTATGAGACTGATTCAGTCGATCGTATTAATCATCGATTCACATGGACCTCCCTCAACCTAAATTTATCTGACAAGACTAAAATAGAACGCTAAATAATTTATTGCGTTAGATAAATTTAGTTTAAAGAAGGAATAGCTAATGTGATGATATTCAGCTGAATCAATGTAATTTAGTATTCACGAGCCTTTGGACCTGGGTATGTCCTTAAACTGCAACTGGACCCACCGGAGGACGGGCAGCAGCGTCCTCTTGGTTCACGGTGGTGAGCATTCTGCGATCCCCAAGCCGCCTGCCAAGCGTGGGGATTATGGCAACACCCCTCTATTGGGAGGCTTTCGTCCAGCAGTGAACGTCTTATGGCTGACGACGACGAAGCCTTTGCCAGTTATTCAACTGCAAAGCAGTATGTGTATGCATTACTGTGTTTTGGTTTGAAGGGGAATGTTATCAGCGAAATTACTGGGTATGAAGAGATTTAACATCTTATATCTCAGAGTGACGAGCGCAGTACAGTGAGGTGTAGGATTTTATTCGCAAGTTCACAATTCTTACACTGTTAGAGTGTTATGGGCAGGGGTATCGCTTACCACCAGGTGAACGTCTCGATAGTCTCATCAAATGAATGAAAAAAAAAAAGTAATAAGCCTTTATTAACTACAACAAACTACAATGACTACTTAGCCTACTACACAACAAAAAACAAAAGGATTGTATCCAGACCGATGAAAGTCTAGAGACAATCCAAAAGCTCAAACCCACTACCAGTCGGCAGCGTACCCAGCATGCTGGCGGCATTGCCACGCTGGATGGCAATGCTTATGCGTAAAAAGTAATTACCTGAAACCGCTGATCTGATGTATAAGTGAGTATCCCCGCTGTTAATATGTGTAGGTCCCTTTTTCTTATCCAAGAAACCTGTGAAAAAAATAAAGTTATTAATTATTCGTACTACGAAATTGTAGGTATAATACTTATAGACTAAGTTATTTTGATGAATAGTATTTTGATCTAAGCTTTAGTAGCTTCTAGTTTAATATTTTTTGTTTATTTATTTTTAGGGCTCCGTTCCGTGCCTTAAAAAGAAAAGAAAAACTCTAATAAGATCACTTCGTTGTCCGTCTGTTTATATAAACAATAACAATAGACAATCGTTTAATTGTGGCAAAAAATATAAACAAAAAACAATTACATTGAACACAGTAAAGTAAAAAATGAATGAATAAATTGTTTAATCTTTAGCCACGAACCGGCCCCAACTCAGCATGAACAACCGGCGCTGGTCTTCCGTTGGGCCCGGCAGGTGACGCCACGCACGCAAATATCGCACGATGCGCATAACAGGCACGATACAAACCTACGATATATGTCTGTCGGTCTGTCAAGACTTAAAAAAAAAGAAGAGGTTATATGTTCGACAGTATGTATGTTATTCTATTGTTTCTTCACCTATTTCTCCGATAGTTGTGGACCGATTTCAATGTGGTTTAATAATAATTTGAAGTTAGTCTATTTTTTTAAATTACTTTACTCGGAATGCCTCGAATTATAAAGTCGAAACTAATATGAAATGCGTTAGCCTATGGTCCCTTCAAACAGTAAAAAAACTAGCTTTTATGTTACCGCACTTGATAGCTTTATTTTAAGTTATATCTCATACTTCTGTTTATAGGTTTTAAGAAGTAATCATTAACTATTTGTATTGTCGAAATGTCGATTGTCAGGTTTTGTTCAGACCATTTACTCTAGAAACATAGATGAGCTTTATCATCATCATCATCATCAGCCCGGAGACGTCCACTGCAGAACGAAGGTCTCCCCTTAGACCGTCACACTGTACGACAACCTGCCATTTGCATCCACCGGTTGCCCGCGACCTTTACAATGTCGTCGGTCCACCTAGTGGGAGGCCTTCCTACGCTGCATTTTCCGGTTCGTGGTCGCCACTCAAGAACCTTTCTTCCCCATCGGTTATCAGTTCTTCGAGCGATGTGGCTTGCCCATTGCCACTTCAACTTGCAAACCCTGCGGTCTAAGACTTTGTTCTTTGGCGAATTTGTTGAATTTATTGATGAGCCTTATCAGTCTACTTCTATTAATACGCCTCTCCCAAGAACGTTACCAACCCAAATCCTCAATAGCCCTTCTCATTAGACTTAAATAAAAGTCCCTTTAATTTCCAAATGACAATTTTGTCCCCCATTTATTTTTTATCTGTAATCAAAACGAATCCCTCCACATTCAAAAGAGACAGGCCCACGTTCCAATTCCCTTGAGAATTCAACACGATTTTAGCAAACAGAACTGTAACGTAAATATAGGCCTGGAAACGCCGACAGGCTAGAGTGGCCCAGTTTGCTCACAATAGCAACTGGGACCATCCCAGGCTAGTTTCGATTAGGGATGAGCCATTAAAAAATTAACATCGTAGGTATCGATTTGTTTAAACCGTATTGTAGGTTGGCAGCCTGAATTAGATTACTTTAGGCTGGAAAGCTTCCAACAAATCAAAGGTTCTACAACACCGTTCAAAAATGGCATCGCTCAACTGATTGATTTTATTATTTCATACTCGTAAGATGTTTACATGTTAAATACTTTTTATACGATTGTTGAGAGCTTGCTGTCTAGACAAACCTGAATTAGGTTTGTAGACAATACATACAATATTGTTTTAATAGATTTTTAGATTTGGTAACTAAAAAAACAATGAAAAATAACTATAAATTCATATTGGTAATCAGTAAGTGCTATCCATATTATTAATTTGGATAAGTTTGAAGGACTAAAAACGTACAAAGCAGCTACTTAAATGGATGATCAACACTAATCAATGTTGGTCACCCACGCTAAGAAGATATCGTCCATAGAGTTCGTGAGACGTTCATAAAAGTTTGAACGAATTCTAAATATTCGCTAGGTACATTATTATGATATTGGTAGAGATTGGCAGAACCTCGATTGTGTATCTTACCTTACCATGTTTAACATACAGTCAAGGCAGTAGATGCAAGCTTAACATAAATCAGACTCGAGCATTACGAATACGACCCTCTGACATGAGAAATACGCCTCAAAGGGAGTGATTATGAATAAACACAATTCAGATACTAGCTTTGAAATAATGTTAATGTTTTTTTCAATTGTTTATTCGGGATTGTGTCGAGTTTAAATTCTTCAGAAATATTATCTGAAAACATTTTTTTAAACTTTAAAATGGTTTTTGACACATTTTTGTTTAATTTTTATGGGTTTATTCGCGTTTATACACGTTGGATGGATACTCCGACAACAGCAGCGCGAGTACCGTTCTATGTCGCTAAATTTTACGTGTCGGTATAGCAGATTTACTAAGACGAATTTGAGAAAATACCGAATTTTATCGAATTATACCGATTTAAAGGTCAAATATACAATTTAAATGTCAAATAGAACGATCGTTAAGAACGGTACTCGCGCTGCAGCTATTCGGTATCGGTGACATCTGGTGATCTTTTTCAAGAAACGTAAACAGAGCTCGGCGCGCCAGCGCCCTCTTATCCTGCACTGCACTAAGCAAGCTGCTGTTCGTAAGTATAGGCTGAGTGGCCAGCCCTAGTATCAGAGTTAATGTGCCGCCTGAAGGCCTCTGACATGGCTGACGGTTGTTGTTATAGAAACTAGAACAAACAACCGGGACCAACAATTGCACTGAAGCAGTTCACCTAGTCGGAGGATCTTACTCACGAACCTCCTTTGATTTTCGAGTAAACTTTTCCACTAAGTAGTAGCTAAATTGCATAATAAATTGGTGGTTGATCTCTTTTATAGGACGTCGCTTAGTTATGTATCATCAGTATCAGATATACCTAGCAAGCAGTAGTGTGCACGTTACTTATTTTCTGTTCGAAAAGTACTGCATGTAGTGAAATTACAGGACAAAATGCCAGACGAGTGTTAGAAAATAATTATCCTACCAATCACTATGCTATGGTTTCGTTTCGATGTTTTTCTAAACATCTCGAGCTCAAGATTTTTAATATTTTTTTAAGAGTCTTCAATCAGTACACAGCAACATATAATGTAAAAGTAGTATTAATAATAAGCTAGGTAGCTGGTGCACCAGCAACGTTGACCACAGATTAATGATTAACATTTTAGGTTTTAGAACATAACGTGAAATAAACTAATGTTAACTAGTGCTTCAAAAGTAGTATAGGCTTAAATTTAAAATTCGGTAGATCTTATTAAATTAATTTGTAAAAATAATAGGCTTTTCGAAGGATCAAGGGTAGTGATGAGGCTAACATAACTGTGGAAATAGGAATAAGATATAATAAGACAGTATCAAGTGCTATACTTCCTGCCATCACCACCCAAGACCTCGAACACTGATCTCCGGAAACTACTTAATCGTACATGAAATATGTCGATATTATTAAAATGATCATTATAACATTGAGTAATAGGCGTGTGGCCTAATGTTTAATTTATGTCAATTAATAGGCTTAGTGATGAATATAACTAAATACATTATACATACTGAAAAAATAAAATGTATTGGCTGATAAATCTCTGAGATATGAGCGTTTAAAGTTTTAGGTGGGGATAGAGAGGGGATGCTCTATCCCTTTCTCGCAAAGCACATGTTAGTATAGCATTTGTATGCCGCGCCTGAGGCTTGACGACATAGCTCAGTATAGCGCGCTCTCTGTCTAGCTTTAAATTAAAATACTTATAACTTATTTATTTTTGAATTATATAAAATTTTGTTTTCGTTGATAGGCTCTATTGATAGTCAGCTTTTTTCTGAGGTAATAAAAATTAGTAGGCATCATGCCTATTATATATAACGGAGAACGAAAGCCCAAGTTAGTGCGACAGGCTGAGATGAGTTGGAGCGCGGACGCACTAACCCAGCTTACCTCGAAATTTTTAAAAGTATCGATATTTCGCAAATCGAATCGTTCGAATAATTTCTTCTATCTCTTTAACGTAGCGTCACGGGTTACTATTGGTCATTAGCTGTTTCAGTACAATCCAATGCTAGGCATATCTAGATGTCGCATCGTCCTATTGTCGCTGCGTGATTCAAAGCCATGTTGATTTTGACTTAAATAGATGAATCGTATTACGCTGGTTCTCTAACACTGGCGTATCTTTCGGTTTTATACACAGACTAGATGACAATCTGTAGAGATATCCAACTAAAACTAGAGATGTACAACGATATGCACAAACGGTAAGTATTGCTCAAATTACTTTTTGTCTGTCTTTTTACAATGACTGTGTCACGCTGGTGCTCGATGAGGTAGGGTTATCGGCATTGCCCGGTCTATCAGTCAGACGTCAATTTCACCTAAAGTACTGTGCGTTGTTTTGCGAATTATTATAATATAACTTTTTTTATCACGAAACACCTCTTTTTCCGTTTATAAACTTGTATAACTACATAATAATTTGTATTCATCCATAATTAATGTTTTAAGTATTCTAACTTTGGCTCTAGTTTTTTATTATTTCGCTGAGGTTCTATGTACTTACATCTGCTCATGTTTAATTTGTCAAATATAATATAATATTTATTTATATTAAAAAAAAAATAGAATGTGTAGGTGTACAGATAATATTTTATATAGTTTTATGTTAGGAAAACGTTTCACTGTTATAAGCCTTTCGTGAAATCACTTGAATTGGCATCAACGGAAGATCAGCGCTGTTTGATAAACAGCACTATGCTGAGTTGAAGCCATTTTTGTGACAACATCACATGACTGTAATTATATTAAAGTTATACTACTTACAATGATATTACAAAAATTAAAAAAAAATTGCGATTAAGACGGTCTCTTTAACGTTTAAGATCTCGGTTAACGGTGGTGAGCATTCTTTGATCCCCAAGCCTCAAGCGTGGGGATTACGGCAACCCCTCTCTATTATAGGGGGAGGCCTTCGTCCAGCAGTGGACGTTCCGGCTATTGATGTACACGCACAAAATAAGTTAATCTTTAAATTTTTAGGTAATCAAACGATAATGTACGTATGTAATGTAGTAATTGGAGCTACAACTTTATAAAAGTGTCATCAAATTCATTCTAGGTGGTTTTTTCATGCTTATAAATGTGAAAAATGCTTAAATGCTTAGTGATAGAATTTTGCGCCACAACTATTTACATTTTTCAGCCACCATTTTAGGAAAACTCGTACGTTTACACACTTATCGTTAACAAATTGTCACTAGGGTGATTTTACGGCTGCATGCACAAATGTGACTATAATTAACTCAACCACCAATTAGGTAGTTAGATGTTATGACATCTCTATAAAGTAATATCATCTCTATGGTTCCATACCATTTCAAAAAAATATTGGTTGTATAAATAAATTTAAAAAACCTATAACATACCTTATACCTAACAGTAGCTCTCGTGGCGTAGCTTGTCTAGGTGATTCTAAACGATCACCGATGTTAAGCAACGGACGGTCCGGTCAGTCTTCGGATGGGTGACCGTGAGTGGCATTTATTTCTGAGCGCTACCGTGGGTCGGATGACAAGTTAAATTGTTGTTCTAGTTTCTATAACAACAACCGTCAGCCATGTCAGAGGCCTTCGGGCAGCACATTAACTCTGACACTAGGGCTGGCCACTCAGCCTATACGAACTTACTTACTTACTTAACAATATTAATTCCATTGTCTTATCACTCTCGGTCCTGGTATGGACACTTCGAAGAATAAATTGCATTATTACCAGCCTCTTATCTAAGTGGTCGGACTCAGTGGAGTGTACTGCCGAGGCGTGAACCAATATGGAGCGGACATTACGTAATGATGTAAGTAGTTATACTTTGCGCGTTTCATTTATCCCGTGATAACATAAGCTAATTGCCGTATGTCATCTGGCAACGAATCTGAGAAGAGAACCAATAGCCACAATAAACTACATCGCCTGTATCGACAACTTCTACAGAGACAACTTTCTGTAGTGGTAGGACTCTACTGCAGAGTCCGCCTGGGGAAGTACCACACTTTTGCCAGTTATTCAACCGCCAAGCAGTAGTGTGCAAGCATTACTGTGTTCCGGTTTGAAGGGCAATGTTACCAGATAAATTACTGGGTATGAAGAGGTTTAGCATCTAATATCTCAGGGTGACGAGCGCAGTGCAGTGCGGCGCAGGATTGTGTTCGCAAGTTCACACTGCTACTGTTAGTAGCAGGCATAACGCTTACCACCAGGCGAACGTCTTGCTCGTCTTGTCACATGAATGTTTGAAGCCATTGATCCGTATTTAAGCCAACTAATAGTTAAAAACGGTAACATATTGTTAAAATCTCAATAATTCGGTTTTTTGATTCATAGTTAGCATGTAAAAATGTAACTAATAGTTAGCTAGTTAACTATAGTCAATTTAACAAATGTTTATGTCGATTTTGATCACGAATCAAAAAACCGGCCCTTAACCACTTTCAATTACTCAGGTGAAGAATAGAAACGGGGAAAAGATTCTGGGGAACGATCAATTTGTATACTCTTTGATGTAGGTAGACAATTATTTCTGGAGGTGGCCCAATAATAATAATAAATAACGGCGAACACTTCATACAGCGCCATCTAGTTCCGAACAAAGCAAAGCTTGTAATATGGACACCAGATAGCTGATAGAATATTTTATATACTTTTTGTTTTGTCGTCGTCGTCAGCCATAAAACGTCCACTGCTGGACGAAGGCCTCCCCCTTAATAGAGGGGTGTTTCCATAACCCCCACGCTTGGCAGGCGGCTTGGGGATCGCAGAATGCTCACCATCGTTAACCAATAGGACACTGCTGCCCGTCCTCCGGTGGGTCTGGTTGCAGTTTAAGGACATACCCAGGTCAAAGACATACATTTGTCAGGGTTGGAGATTTTGTTTTGTAAATACATTCTTTTATTACATACTTTAATAAATAAAATAAAAAATACTACATCCAGACACAGAACATAATGCGGAGTGGTGGTAGAGGTGGGGATCGAACCCACGCCTTACAGCTCAGAAGGCAGACATGCTACCAACTGAGCTATAAGACAAGCAATAAAATAACTCAAAGTTTTATATTACGTGCGCCCGTTAATTTTACCTTGTGGCTCCGCATTTTGGACCTAACAGATAAGTTTGTCGGTCTCTAGGAGACCGACCGCCGTTAGTATAATTATGTTCTGCTATGAAGAGCTTTGGCGAGATAATTTTATCTCTTTCAGCGCGTTTTATCTCTATTAATTCCAATAATCTGATTTTAGTGCGTTGGAGTGCTTTTTAGTTTTGAAGTGCTGAGGTTGAATGGAAGCATATCGCCTTGAGCTAATGAAAAAGTTTGTGATACAGCTTTTATCTTGGAGGATCTAGCTCTCTCTGTTTTTATCTAACGGCCTTTTATAATTGTATCAAGTATTAATAATTTTGTCAAGGTTATTTAACGTCTTGCTTTTGTTCTATATATTCTACAGGGTTCAAAATAGTAGTAAGTCGATAGGAGATTATTGTTCTCATTATTGTGAACAAGTTTTACTATGGGACAAATAAAAAAATTAAATTTTGCAACGAAAATGTTTGGTGCCCCTGGTATTGCAGATGTTATATTCCTAGATGACACTGATTATTTGCAATAAGGTCGCTTTGCTTATTTGCCAAAGATGTTAAATAAATATAATATAGTACATTATGATACGAGTGTGCTATTTTGGTCATTACACTAGAGGCGGTATTATGCGCGCGAGCCGCAGGCGAGCGCGATAAGGTAGCCGAGAGCGTAATGACTAATAGCACAAGAGTTCCATACGACTGTTTTCGTCACACTTGCGAGGAAAAAACAATTTTTTTTTGATAATAATCAACCACACAGCGAAAACATCAACAAACATTTGCGGAAAATGGCGCCCAAACCAGCAATGCGCGCGCAGGTTGACATTTACTTCAGCGGCATAAGAACTCTTTGTTGGTATTACAAAAAAACTGTAAGTATTACCCGGCTATATTAAGAGTCCTTCGTATACATACGTCTAATTGCAGTCACGTACAAACTTGACTTTACCGGGTTATACCTATTATAGTACAAGTGCCGTAATGTAAAGTAAAAAGCACGCGTGTGTAATAGCTTGGATTATGAGCCTAAAACCGATGCAATAAGATCCACTTTACGAGCAAGTGTGATGAAAATTAAAAATACATTATTGTTGGGAATTTCACACAGCGCCATCTAGGCTCAAACCAAGCAAAGTTTGTACTATGAGAACCAGATAGCTCATAGAATACTTTCATAATTTAAAAAAACGTACTTATAATACACAACCAGACACAGAACAAACATCTACGTTCGTCACATAACGTCCTTGGTCGGAATCGAACCTACGCCCTACCTCTCAATGCAGACATACCTACTACTGATTGCACTATAAACCAGTCATGTTATAAACTAAAACGAGGTCTTTAACTGCTGGCCTTTTCACGCAGAGTTACACAACAGGCAAAGGAGAGAGTTATGCTCGTAGTTTCTTTGTTTTGTTTGGTTCTTTGGTTTTTGTATAAAATTCAGAATGAGGATATTCGCCGACATGCGAGTATAATTATAGCTCTCAGGGTTTGGTTGAAGTGGTACGGGGAAGGTCACATCTGAAGATCGAAGATCTGATAACCGATGAAGAAGAGCTTCTTGAACCGGAAAACTAGGTAGACCGACGAGATTGTGATAGTCGCGGGCAACCGGTGAATGCAAATGGCAGGTTGTCGTACAGTGTGATGGTCTAAGTGTCTCTGCAGTGGACGTCTCCGGATTGATGATGTAATAACAATCTAAACTGAAACAAAGTGTTACTTACAGCTTTGTCCCCGAGTTGTTCAACCCTGCAGTGCAAGAAAGCGGTCTGTCCGACCACCGTGGTCACGTTCCGAGGCACGTTGTACTCGAAGTACGGGAATGACCCCACACTGTCTTCTCCGTAGTGCGCCGTGCCTGTTGGCAAATGGTTGATTTATTTATTTTGTTACAATGTTTCGGCCAAAGTTCGGAAAAATGTTTTGGGATGACGAGGGTGCTCAACAACGTTGTTCTGAACTTAAACGCTGGCAGACATCAATAATGGCGATAGGTTTTACGTCGTGATTCTCTGTGCGCCCTGCGAGCCTTCGTCTAAAAGAATCGACAAAAGATGTTTCCCGTAACTAAAAACGTTTGGCAGGAATCATGACGCTGCTGCTAGTAATAATATCGTATTATCACTTTGTTTTATTATTTTTTATTTAATCGTAATGAAAGAGGCTATTAAAAAAAACTTTAATGTAATAAAAAACATACTAATGAAAAGATTTAAGAAAGAAAATAAATATGTGAATAATAATGATGATTTTAATAACATTAAAGAAAATATACTCTTTCATAAGATTAAATCAAAAATATTAAAATAAAGTAAAACTTAATTCCTTAAACTAAATTATTGTATAAAATTGAACTTTCTTGTTTTTGATTTAAGCATATTATTATAAAATGATAATTATGTAGATTACGGACATTTTATTTTAATCACTGACAATCAATAAAAAAATATAAAAATAATGTATATATATATATATAATAATTGACGAATTGTTTAAATTAGCTGTTAACCCTTTCCCTACTGCTTGTTGGCCTGGCGCTTAATTTATAGACTTGAGACTCAAAAATAAAATATTTTTACAGCCATTGTGGTCGATTTTGAGGTTTTAATTGACAGAACTAAAACTAACTAAAGTATTACTGTCCTTAGCTAACATACCTTGTAAAGAAGCAATATTTTATTTAGTTTAGAACTGTCAACTAAAGCCTTCAAAATTTACCACTTAAGTATACCTTTAGTTTAGTTCTAAATCAACTTACCGGCGGCAATTTTTTGCTTTCAATATAATTTTATATTTTACACTGAAGATGATCGGTGATCAAAATACAGCTAAAAATAATAAAGTAAAATAAAATAAAATCATAGAGTAATACAAATACAAGTACAAATACGTAGAGAGATTAGAGTAATAAAGCTTTTAAGTGAACGAAGAAGTTGCGTAAATTAATAATATTATGCCTACTTTAGAAACTGAGGTTACATCCCCACAAAAAGCTTAACCAACATTAAAAACAGAGACATACCTAATCTCCATTTCTCCCTTCATTTCCACGTTTTTCCTTTAAGCTCATTACTCTCTACTTCTAATTCTGTTTGTACTAAAGGTACAAATAGAATATTTAATGACACAATTAACGCTAACAAAGGTGTGTTGATTAAATATGAAGGCTTTTGATGTTGAAATGTTTTTTTTTTGTCCGGAGCTTAGGGGTTTTGCTTACAATCTAGGTTTCTATTTAATAAAATCCTAAATAAGCTGATCAATATTTTTATTTGTTTTTTGGATGCTTCAAAAGGCGCGTTGTTAGGTTGGCAACGTATTCTGGCAACGCTCCTGGTATTGCAGATACATACGCGACGGTGATCATTTACCATCAAGCAGTGGGGGTAGGACTCTACTGCAGAGTCCGCCTGAGGAACTACCACACCTTTGCCAGTTATTCAACCACCAAGCAGTAGTGTGCAAGCTTACTGTGTTCCGGTTTGAAGGGCAATGTTGCCAGAGAAGTTACGGGGTATGAAGAGATTTTACAACTAATATCTCAGGGTGACGAGCACAGTGCTGTGCGGCGCAGGAGTGTGTTCGCAAGTTCACAATTCTGGCACTGCTACTGTTAGTGGCAGACGTGACGCTTACCACCAGGTGAACGTCTAGCTCGTCTCGTCACTTGATTGTATAAAAAAAAACAATCCTAATGCTGTCACCATATATTGGCTATTTTGCCGAATAAAAAAGGGTGCACGTATGCAGGCTACATAGGTGCGTCCTTTTTTATTCGGCAAATATAGCCATTGTATAGTGCCGCCTTTATGCTTGTTTGCCACCAATCATCATCATCATCATCAGCCCGGAGACGTCCACTGCTGAACGAAGGCCTCCCCCTTAGACCGCCACACTGTACGTCAACCTGCCATTTGCATCCACCGGTTGCCCGCAACTTTTACAATGTCGTCGGTCCACCTAGTGGGAGGCCTTCCTACGCTGCGTCTTCCGGTTCGCGGTCGCCACTCAAGAACCTTTCTTCCCCATCAGTTGTCAGTTCTTCGAGTGATGTGGCCTACCCATTGCCACCAATGGCACATACAAATTATTAAGGTAGAGATTGAAAAATTTGAGACTGACTACTTTATTTCGCCACGCTAAATTACCATGAGCCATTTCCTGCCATGTGAACACGGAGACATTTTTTGATATCAAACACGACACGATTATTTAGCCTAACATTTTTAAATGACGAGTCAAAGTTACTTATAACTAATACGCTTTAAAAAAAAATACAACCGACTTCAAATTCGAATATCTGGATGACATGTTCATATTTTTTAGTAATTTTGAATTAAAAACTAAACTACTGAACCGATTACGATAAAATTTATATGGGACCACCTCTAAAGTAGTACCTACCAAACAAAATAATCATCAAAATCAGTTCGTTATTGGTGGAGTAATCGCGTAACATACATACAAAAAATATATATGTATACGAGTACATACGTTCGAATTGAGAACCTCCTTTTTTGAAGTTGATTGTCTGTAAAAATAGTTTGCAATAGTAAACTTTATTTTTACCGGGGTAGAAGTAAAGTAAACTTCAAAAACACCAGAGTAAAAGTAAAAAAAAAGTTAAGTTTCGCAAACCATAGCAAGCAAGCAAGTTCGTATAGGCTGAGTGGCCAGCCCTAGTGTCAGAGTTAATGTGCCGCCCGAAGGCCTCTGACATGACTGACGGTTGTTGTCATAGAAACTAGAACAATCAACCGGGACCAACAATTTAACGTGTCATCCGACCCACGGTAGCGCTCAGAAATAAATTGCCACTCACGGTCACCCATCCGAAGACTGACCGGACCGTCCGTTGCTTAACATCGGTGATCGTTCAGAGTCACCTAGACAAGCTACGCCACGAGCGCTACATGAAATCACGAAAATAACAGCTGTTCCATAGAAAAAACTCCGTCGACGAAATCTATGGAAAACTTATTTTTTCATGAAATCACGAAAATAACAGCTGTTCCATAGAAAACTAAATCTATGGAAAACTTATTTTTTTCACGATTTCTTGGTTTACCCATAGTAAAATAAATGTTTTTTAGACTTTTAATAATACCATAATGTAATAATTATTTACACCCTTAGATACACTGAGTGTATTAAGGCATTTTTTTATTCTAAATTATTTGTTATCTTTTTATTTAATCAAAATAAAAAGTTATGAAGTAGCTTTTGTACAACTATCTATTTCTTGAATGATAGATATCATCAGTAGCAAGTGGTACTGATGTCAGTACAAGCTAGTTCGAATATCTAACCCATTTTGTGAGGAGAGATATGGTCCAGTTTGACTGACATGTTTTAGTATAAATATTTACGTAATTATTACTGCAGTTCCTTTACTTTACTTCAGTTCGGAACTGTGCTCTAGAGCATACTGACGTAGCTCTCAAAGCTGCAAAGCCAAAATGGGACTGCCTGGGCCAGCCATGTTAGCCGCATGGCAAAAGCTTCGGGCCAAAATAACTGCTAAATGGAGTCTCAGCGCGACGCGGCTAGCTGGTAGTCCTCGTAAGAGATGGCACGATGAATTGTCATAAGGATACTACAGCACAAAATTCCCAAAACTGGAAAAGTAGGTATTTATTTTCATTTTATTCATTTATAGGCTTGCGTTTGACTGCCATCTCGTCTAATGTTAGCCATCGGTTCCATCTGCCTAGATGAAACCGATTAACTCGTGACTTGAAAACACTCAGATTATAATTATTATTAGTCTTTGCTCAGCAGTGGGTTCCAACAGGCCAAAATATAAACATACAACATTTAATTATTACTACTATGACCATAGTTCACTGATGGACATAGGCAATTAAGCATCACCCAAGGTACATAATTCAGTCCAATCTTTAGATTTTCGCTTCCAATCACTGCTACCTATCTTTCATCTCTCTAGCAATGGGATAAATAAAGATGCCAGTACTCTTTAGAATTCTTTGGTCGCACTAGAGCTTGTTCAAAATGAGAAAAGTTACCACAAAGGTGTTGCTTGAAATCTATGACTGCTTTTCTTTTGAAGCATAATGTGCACAAAAGAACCTATTTTAGATAAACTTATTTAACATCGAAACCTTGTTATTCCAATTTATGGTATGAAAACACGTTGAAAACTCTCTACGGGACAGCAAAATTTTAATGATATCAGGATCACTCCGATCAGTAAAAGATGTTGAACTGATGAGTGTAATGAGCTCCTGTCGGCTTAGTGCTACCGTTCCAAGTAACTGCGTAAAACAAACATCTACGCAAAATTTACATATTGTAATAAAATATTTAGCTTATTTAGAACATAATGTCATAAACACAAAAAAACTAAAATCCTGTTAAGTTAAACTTAGAAGTTTAATAAATATTCAACAGCAAAACGGGATAATACAGTAAAAGCCATCGAGTAGTAAAATTCTGCTCCAAAACCAAGTCAAATCATAGGCTAGCAATCCACACCCGTCAAAGCATGTCACTCAAATTGGCCGCTGTCTCTTTGACGTGAATCCTGGTCACATCTGGTACAGAATCGATAACCGTTAAGCTAGGTGCTTTAAAGTGGGGAATATAGTGGCGACGACGAACGCTTACGAAATATTCTGCGTGGGTGTAGAGAATGGAGAAAACGGAGTATGTAAGGCTTAGAGTTTGAAGGGTCTACGTGTTATCTAGATCTATAAGTATTGTGAAATTGAACTGCTAATGTAGACGAAAAATAGTTGAATATTACAGGTATATTACCAGGTCCAGCGAAAATCTCTTGATCACAACCTTTCATGTCATGTGAAATTGGCCAGGAAATAGAGCAGCCGCATATTCTCCTCTTTTTGGAGGAAATATAATAAAAAATACTCTACAATGAAAATTCGCCGACGGCAAAAGTAATTAAATTTTAAAACCTGTTTATCACATATGAGAAAATATTTGTCAAGCCAATGCAATCCTATCATTCAATAAAAAGTAAAAAAAATACCTTTTTGTACATTCGTTTCATTTTAACAATTAAATAAAGCTAGTATATTTGACTACCTATTTATTTTAATTCTTTGGTCTCGCTGGAACTCTATCTCTTTATTTAAATTAAAAAAAAACTATTCCAACCACAACCGTTTCGTTTAATTTCAACCATTAACTGTTTCAATAAAATGGTCCTTCGTATAGTCACTCGCCGTGAAAACTCCAGTCGTGAAATTTCCCCAAAAAACCTTACAAAAACCACAAGACCGTACTTTATTTTTATTTCACCGTCCTTATCATTCCGACAAAAATAAAACCGCAAACTTTAACGACTCTCCAATTACTCCTCGAAAAGTAGTTTATACCAATAACAAGCCACAACGCTCTCTGACGCAATCGCCAACCCTTTAATAGTGATGTATTAGCATCATACCAGAATACACGATTAGGTATTATAGAATACCGCCAACTTACTCGATGGAAATAACATACACGTGCACGTAAACCTAGAAGTTTTTTTTTTTTTTTTTTATGTTTTCGATATTCTGAAGTAGCTGATACTAACTCCTGACGGATTTTACAGGAAATATAATGATGTTAGAGAATAATATAATAACAAAATTACTACTCGGTAAAAAGTTTACACCTATTATTATAGTAAACTACTTCTTTTTCAACCGACTTCAAAAAAGAAGGTTCTCAATTCAACTGTACCATATATATTTTTCTTTTACTTTTACGCAATTACTCCTCAAATTATTGTTTGGTAGGTGATACTTCAGAGGTGATCCCTTTATACATTTCATCAAAATCAGTTCAGTAATAAGAATTTTAAAACAAAATTACTGGAATAAATCAATATAACTGGAAAATATGAAAACGTCATCTAGGTAATCGAAATTGGAGTCGGTAGTTTTTTATATAGCGTGTTATTATTGTATCTAGCTGTGACGTTACCGACGTGCGACTAGTAACCAGCGCGTGATTAAAATGGAACCTGTAAATTATATCTGCTGCTTTTTTTGCTTAAATATTTTAACAGAATTAAGTCATGTGTTGCTCATTTTTACCAGCTCAATTTTACCCTATCCCTAGTCTAGTGCCATTACGCCAAATTGCCCGACTTAAATCGCGAGGTTCACATCTCATTTACCCTGTTTTTATGATTCTGTTGCTTGTTTTTAAAACCACCGGCCATTGGATTACAAACCTACCCACAACAGTAATTGAGTAGAGTTTGCAAAACTGTACCTGTGCCTGTACTGTAACTGTGTTATACTCCAAACTGTAGGTGACAGATAGAGGCTATGTCAAAAAAGGCCGACATTTTGTACGTTACGCTATGGACTTACGAGTCAAATTCGGGAGGAATTAACGAAATTCAAGGAGCGTTATCTGTTCCATTAAAGTTGTTGGTAGTAGTGGGTAGGTTCGAAACAATACGTATAAGACCGCAATGTAAAAGTAGAAACAAAAGGCTCACTGAAACGGTGCGCATTACAAAGGTTTTAATGACATTACTAGTGTAATGTTGTAGTCCTATTACTGAGACAGTACTTTGAGATGGTAATGGCCAGGAAATACCTTTCAAGCATTTGGAATCTTGACTCTTTTGAATAGAATAATATAAAAAATGATGGCCAAAATGTGCCTAATAAAATAGCATATTATCTGATTATTATAATATAAGCTACCTTTTGTATAAAACATCTAAAATACCACAAAATGCGCTTTCGGAACTATCCAACACTTTAAATTTTGCCTTTAAAAAGAACTGCAAGTTATATTGTAAGTTATTTGGTACGCTGCGAACGTTCCGAAATTATACCAGCCAGTATAACAATGATGTAAAATTTTGCGCAGCTTGGTAAATTTGAAAATTTATGAGCATGATGAGGCAATTGGGTAAATTCAATTTAATTTTTAAAGAATTCATGGACTAATTTCTTCGATATTTTGTGACAACTCTAATGGAGTTGTATCTTGTGTTAAATATTGAGTATTGTGTCTAATAGAGTTGTATCTTGTGTTAAATATTGATTATTGTGTTATTGATTGTGTTGAGTGTATTTGATGGAACGGGAGGCTTTCTGACAGTTATAGGAACGTAATTCTAAACTTAGCCATAGATGGCTCTGACGAGACATGATTATCTTTTTTGCGTATTTATTCTGTAAAAAAGCAAACACACTACTTATTACTAATCCTTACTGACTCATTTATGTTGGAAGAACGCAAAAAGGAAATACCATGGGCAAATACCTACTTTATTAGACAAACACTATTAAAATAAGCTTTTTTATTCTATGACCCTTGACCTTGCTTCATTCATTCAAAATTACATACCAAATCAAATCATTCAAATTATGTCTCGTCAACGCCATCTAAAGGATTTTTATGAACTATTTTTTAATGCCTTTTAGAAAACGCCCATTGCAAGTTGTGGCACCACTACTACTTTAGTTGTATTTTGTGTTAATAAACGTACACTATGCAATAGTAATAACTACATCGTGTTACATAATACTTTAAAACTAAAAAGCAAACGAGCATTTATCCCGCTAAGACATCCTTAAAACTCTAAACTAAAAGACATCAGCGCAAAAACGCTTAAAATTCCCCAAAGAAAATGTATTCAGCACATTACGGTCTCAACTTAAAGGACGAACTTAGTGTCAAAGGAAAACGTACAGCAAGAGCATCTTAACACAGACATGGATCCAGGACTGAAATGTTTCTAAAGAAAATTATGTTTTTGTGAAATTTATGATAGTGCAGGTTTTATAACTCTGGTTTGATTTGAGAATAATATCAATATATTTGGCATGGTTCAGAATCATTAACTAGGTGTTTGACCACAGCTCACTTGGTGTTAGTGACGCCCTCGAAACCATAAAACCGGTTACGTAGTTATTTTTTGCTTAGGTAGAATACTGCTAATAGGTGTCCTTTGGTGGTATTACGCTAACCAATAGATGGATTATCTACTCGTAATAAGCATATAGTACAGCTTTGTGAATATTATATTAGGTTTTTAAATTATGTAAAACAAAGTCAAAGTTTTATTTTCATTTATTCTCATCTTTAGATGAGACCCCCAAAGCTAAATTTTGCATAAGTTCAAAAATTACAATTTAAAATAATTACTACCTTTAACTTTTTTATTTTGCTTTTTCTTACTTCCTTTCTAAAAACTACTTCCTTTTTCCGCACTAACCACCAGCCCTGTTAGAATCTAGATTTTATTTTTAAATCCGTAAGCGGCTTAGAGTGAAGCTATTAGGTCAAGTGGGTGTATGTATGAGGTTTCCTCGAGCTAAGCTTGTTACATTAATAATGGTTCTACTCGTAGGTACAAGCTTATTGCGAGAGTTGTGAATGTGAACGAGTTTTAGCTCGCTCGGCAAATAAATCAAAGGAGGTATCGATAGATTCTGGTGCTTTCTGAACAGGCATTCCTGTAGGGGTAGGACTCTGCTACAGAGTCCGCCTGGGGAAGTACCACACCTATACCAGTTATTCAACCTCCAAGTAGTAGTGTGCAAGCATTACTATGTTTTGGTTTGAAGGACCAGATAAATTACTAGGTATGAAAAGATTTAACATCTAATAAATCAGGGTTACGAGCGCAGTACAGTACGGCTCAGGATTGTATTAGCAAGTTCACAATTCTGGCACTACTACTGTTATGGGCAGGCGTGACGCTTACCACCAGGCGAACATCCCACGCGTCTCGTCAGTCGATTGCATAAAAAAAATGAATAAATATTATAATATACTTTCAACGCAACAGTGTTTATCTTTGTATAAAAATCTCGGTAACCTACAAGACGGACTTTTTTTAAAGAAGATTTTGTACAAAGATTAGAAATGCAAAAGCTTATTAGAGAGTGTATTTCAACAGGCTGGATCTTGGGAGATTTAATAGACTGCTGTCAGAACAGTCCCAGCTCTGACGCAGCTCGAGAACTGTTCAGTTGTGTGAGTTTCGCACCGCCAATTTTGTCATAACATAAATGTGTTTGTATTAGTTTTATAGCATTAATTTAAGAAAATACGTTGAGCCACTGCCATGTATAATAACAAAAGTCCCCAAAAAATAGAATAAAAATATACATTAAACATGAAGTGTGTGTATGTTTATTACTTTTTGCGCTATACCTAACGGTGCACTGGATTTGAATATTTGAAAAGGAGCTAAAGAGGCAGGGAAGCGTAAGGTACGAAGGCGTAAAATATGGCTTTGTAACATCAGGTAGTAGACGGGAACAGAGACGGCAGATTAAAGACACGCGCTGGACAAGGAAAATATGAAGAGACTGACTGCCAACCTTCATTAATGGAGGGGCACTGATAGAAGAAGCAATGAGCTATAGATTGCTGCCCTGGATTGCACATTGGCTTCATTTTATTTCGCTCATTTGTTATAGGATGAAACTGTGGGGTAGCAGTGTGATTGTTCTTCATTCACTACCGAACTCTAAAACATTATGGCGATGTTCAAGCCGTTGTAATCATCATCATCATCATCACCAACCCGGAGACGTCCACTGCTGAACGAAGGCCTCGAAGCTAGTAAAAAATAAAACTCAGAGTAGAACGCGTAACTTTTCGTAGACAGTCAGTCGGTCATCACACTCAACCGCAAGGTTTTTAATAAAGTAAGCCACTTTACCACATTTGCAAGCATCACTGTCGCCTATGAATCATCATCAGCCCGGAGGCGTCTACTGCTGAACGAAGGCCTCCCCCTTAGACCACCACACTGTACGACAACCTCCCATTTGCATTCACCGGTTGCCCGCAACTTTTACAATGTCGTCGGTCCACCTAGTGGGAGACCTTCCTACGCTGCGTCTTCCGGTTCACGGTCGCCACCCAAGAACCTTTCTTCCCCATCGTTGTAATTACTACTATCTATTCATTGAAAATATATGCTTGTATTGTTTTTGGATACTGGCGGTAACTAATTTATAATAACGTGTTTATTTCGATAAACAATTTGGCACCACAAACTTTTTGCCTTGCCATAAGATTTCACTTCGCTTATTAAAATGTTATTGACATCGATATCTCTTATTAAATGATTAAAAATGGTGATGTTAAGAGTGTTGAATTACATGCACGAGTGTAGGCAAGTGATATAATGTGGTGGAACTATTGAGCTAATATCTATAGAGTCACAATTGTGCAAAAAAATAAATCCACGCCATAACTTTAGACTTTTAGAACGATTTGAACTACGATAAGACACAAGAGCTCAAGCATACATTGAACACTATACCTACACGCGACATAACGTCTAAACTCAATCAATTGTCAACTATATAATGCATGTATAGGTATGTACATTGTACAACGGCACTCGGACGTTTTTTGACTGTTTTCACTTCGAGATTGTGACTCTTTAGATATTAGCTCAATGGGTGGAACATGTATTTTCCTGTTGTTTCCAAAACTCCGTAAAAGCTCATAGTAAAGTCGCCACAACTTTACTAGAGCATGACTTGGACTCGACTATGACTAATTTTGTGTGACTAACTATGGGTCATGGCATATTTTACTTGATGATACTATAAATACCTACTTAAAAAAATCATATAACACTGGCAAAATGCACATCTTGCGAAGCCAATAAATAAGAAAAAAATATAAAGAAGTCATATTCAGAAATATTGAAACTTTAATTAAAATGATAACTCATTGCCGAAAGAACTCAAATAGAGAAAAACCAAATGGGTAGCAAAAGTAATAATTTGCGTAAAAGTCTCTTAATAAACCCAATGAGCGCATTTTAACGCAATGTTTCACGGCTTTTAAGGCAAAAATGTACCATTAACACTCTGTATTCACCTGAACTTTCTCTTTTTAATCCGCCAAACTTTGCCGCCCCAGCCCTTAATCGAAATTGGCCAAAACCTTTTGTAGGTAAGTTTTAGTCCACCGGCGCGGCTCTGCCAAAAACTTCCTAACACCTATCTGGGAGAATTTGGTAGACATACCAAAAGTAACGTAACTCAGTACAACTCAGAATGAGCTTTCTATTTTTTAAATATTATTCCTGGTCTTGGATACAAGTCCTGCAGCCGCATACATATTTCTTCAACGATTTTTCCTTCTCCAGTAATATGAATCCTAGTCATAGTCAGATCACACACAGTAAAAAACACAAGTTTTAAAACATAATACAATGCGGCGATATGATTTTTTCGCGTTCCCGCCTAAACTCTTTTCTACTGCTGTTATTAAGCTATTACTGCTTATAAGTTACTATTTTTTTTTTCAAAGTTTTATTTGCTTGGGAGCTACAATGCCATAGGCTGATACATCCGCTCCCTGTCCGTGGTACACCTACATTAGTTCACCTGGCTGTACCATTTTTTCCCCTTGGTCCACCCCAAGATAACTGGGTGTACGGGAGGACTAATTGGTCTTTACCCGCGCGGGAACGTGATAAAACTAGAATATGGATATGTCTGTCTCTTTTTCGCGGGGAAAAAATAGTGGATAGACGTTTATCACGGCTCGCGTGCTAGGCAGGCAGGGGGTTTTATTTCTCCCCATGGGCCACCTACGTAGTTATTAATTTCTGATTTATTGAATATCTTGCCTGTAGTCCACCTAGAAAAAATGAAGTATGGTAAGTACGTACTTAATGTTGACTAATGTTTGTGACAAAATACGTAATTTCGTTTACTTGCATGACTTTTCTTTCCAGTTATTTTGATTTAAAAAGCAAACTACTAAACCGATTTTCATTAAAAAAATATGGGACCGATCATTTATTTTCCATATCTTTTCGTAAAAAAAGCACTGCTGAAATAACAAAAAAAAATTACAATCGAATTGGAAACACCATTTTGAAGTCGGTTTAAAAAAAGGACAATACGCTTTTTAGCAGATAAAAAACTTGCTACTACCTGCATGGATGACATGTTCATTGTTCATTTTATTTTCCAGTTTTATTCCAGTAATTTTGATTTAAAAACCAAAGTATTGAACCGATTTCGTTAAAATGTATACGGGACAACCTGTGAAGTAACACCTACAAACAAAAAAAAACATCAAAATCAGTTAACAAATTGGCGGAGAAATCGCGTTACATACAAAAAAAAACAACATACAGTCGAATTGAGAACCTCCTTTTTTGAAGTCGATTGAAAAGATACAAGCAAAATTAGGATACTGATTTCAACCTGTATTGTACTAAACGTTCCATTCGGTCAAGTGTGAGGCCATTCGTGCACACTTTGAATACTGATTAGTTTTTTTCTCTGGGGATGGGCAAAGTTTCATCGGGCGTGGTTAGCTCCAGCCGCTGGCAAATCAATTAAGGTACCTAGAAGTTTTGTTTGCCCAGCTCTCCGATCAATCACCTTGAAACTAGGGGTTAAGGCTTATGTAAAGGACATACAAAAGTTAGGTATGTAGGTACATTTTGTTTGTTAGGGATGTGAACAGACAATATTGTAAAAATCAGTAGTGGTAGGGCTCTATTGCAGAGTCCATGTCGAGAAGTAGCACAGCTTTGTCAGTTATTTAACCGCCAGGCAGTAGTGTGCAAGCATTACTGTGTTTCAGTTTGAAGGGCAATGCTACCAGAGTAATTTCAGGGAGAGATTTCACATCTAATATCTGAGATATGACGTGACGAGCGCAGTACAGTGCGGCGCACGATTGTATTTGCAAGTTCACAATTTTGGCACTGCTACTGTTATGGGCAGGCGTGATGCTTACATCCAGACGAACGTCTCGATAAAAAAAAAGTATCCCACTAAGCTTACAGAAAATGTCCTAAGCCTTTATCCTTTTCGTTAAGATAGAAACACCATGGAAAAGCAATGTTGACATAGCCTACATTTATCCAAGTATTTCAATTTATCATATATTTTGAAGACTTAATAAAATACGGATTATGTATGTAATAAGTAAAAACCACAATTATCTGCCAGAAGATAAGAATAGATTTCTTTAAAAATATTGTAACTTTAGTTTAGTTTAGATTTTTGGCTGTCACTGTTCTGTTATTGTACAAACTTTATCTACTTAACTCAATACTCATTTAAAATATTCTAGTCACACGTAGTTCATAAAGGCTGATAACACTACGTAATGCCCGCACTACGTCGAACGACCCAACTTTCATAATAAAAATACTAAAGTGGCGGCTACGTGCGGTTAAGTGGCAACTCTTTTCAGGCGTACTGCACCTATTATAACATACTTTTTAGGGTTCCGTACAAAAGAGTAGAAAAAATAACCTTTAAGGAGTGATTTTTGTTTTATTTATACGGGAATACTCACGTTTAATTAAATCGGATACTCCGACTTTAGTTTCGATCACATCCGGTGACCTTTTCCAAAGAGTAAGCAGGACGCAACTGCACGCGCGTCGGGCTCTGTTTTCATTCTTTGAAAAAGGTCACCGGATGTGATCGAAACTATAGTCGGAGTATCCGATTTAATTAAACGTGAGTATTCCCGTATAAATAAAACAAAAATGTGTCAAAACCACGTCTTTAAAGAGTCATTCTTCATTTTCCGTCAGTGTGTCCCTCTTTATGCGCCTGTCTGACAAAATCAGTCCTCCTGTTTCATAGAAATGCATGATCCTCAGGTCTACGATGGACGGCCCATCAATACTATAATTATTTTTTTATATAGAATTTATACGGCTACCTAGTTGGTTAATTATCCCATGATAATACAAATATATATACCTAAGTAATATTGTATATAATGTAATGTGTAAGTGATTAGTAATTGTATATTAGGATACGATGGGGCTGACATAGACGGATAGTCTAAAAGTCCCTAAAAAATAAAGAATAAAAAAATATATATATAGAATTTACGATTTATACCATTGTCGTCCCGAGATAGTTTGTCCCACATAAAAAAAAAACTTTCGACCCGCTTTGCATGCCGTGGCATAAAATATATTTTAATTTAAAAAACTAATTTCGCCCCACTTTTCAGCACCACATTCGGCCCTAGTTTTTTTCTATAGGTAAATTATGATTATTTTAGTACAGTTGACGCGACAAGTTTCTTCACTTGACAGCTATGTTTTTAAAATAATGAGCATTAAAAAAAAGAGATAATCTACACCTATTGTGTTGGTTTATAGACAATTTTTTTTCACGACGGTGACGATAGGTGGTGAGCGCAGTGCAGTGTAGCGCAGGATATACACAATACACATCTTCTTCTTTTTTTTTATATCAGCATTATTATGCTGCTCGCCTATCGAAAAATAAATAAATATTTTTTTTGCAATATTTTACATTCACATATTGTAGTCAAAAGTCTCAAAAACTATTAGTTATTTCTCGTTGATAGATTTAGTCAATTTTCATCTTAATAATGACTGCCTGTTTATACTGTAATTTTTCAACAATGTTAATCACAAGATTGGCCTTATTTCCGGCGCCTAAGGCTATACATAATTGCGACGGAGTTTTTGAGATAATTTAGTTAAATAATGCTGAAGACTTTTTGTAATTTAGCGATTAAACAGTAAGGACTGCTTAAGAATTTATGCCATAAAAATAGTTATTTTTCAATAATTTAAGGCTCAAAAAACAGTTCTATGAATAACTACAAAATTATTAAGACTTATTTTATGGAGAATATCTGAAACAGAACAAAAGCCTCACTTGAGAGCTAATTTTCATTTCAGTCTGAGAGTAGATAATTCTTCAAATCTGGCTCTAAGGACCAGAAACGGGACAGTTTATTTGTATAAACCATTACTAGGCTCTTTTAGTAGGCTAATAATTGTAAATGTAATATAATATTTCAGTAGTATTTGGAGCTTTGAATGCTTACGAGATCATAAATAGACAATAGACAATCATTTATTAGTGGCAAGAATAAATAAACACTGATAAAAAATTAAAAAACAACGATTATAAACAAATATACAAAAAAGTATTTAGTGGATAATTTATTTCTGCTACAAAACGGAACTAGGCATGGTACCGGTTGCAAGCAACCGGCGCTGGTCTTCCGTTAGGCAGGTGACGCAGGTCATTCATTTTGAACCTTAATACAGTCCACTACTTGGATATGGACACCTTATAGTAAGTTTTTACTAACTATATTCGACCACACCGTTCTTTAACATCAATTGGACTGTTTGAAATTGTAACCTGACAAATATTAAAAAAAACTGTTTTGAAGCGTTGTTGTCTCTGTTATGTGGTAATAATGAAACAGCGTCGGCTCTTTTATGTGGCCCATAATATCTCAATGGCTCTACGTGGAATGGTACAGCTGCTAGCCAAAACCACTTTCAGACAATAAGCCACTTCTAGTGCACCTAATTCCACTCTCTCTCTAATGAAACACATTAATAACATCTGTGCGAACTAAAATACCCTTTGTTTCTTATACGTATTCGGAAACTCAACCTCTTTTGTTCTACGTATTGTTAATAACTTTGCTGTATAACTGCTATAACGTCGTATTGTTATGTGCTATAACTGCTAATGATATAGTTATGTGCGTAATGGCTCTCGTATGCTGGGTACGACTAATTCGGATTGGAATAGGTGACTTGAGTAATTTCTGATAATAACATGAATGGGTATAGAAATGTATGATAAAGACGTACATTTCAAGGTTGGTTTTTTGTAGTGGTAAGACTCTACAAATATTTTATTTATAACACTAAAGTTACACGTCAAATTTCAAGTATGTCACAAAAAAAAACACTTTATAAAATGAAATCTATCTATACATATAAAAGGCACTGTCCTGACTGATTGGTGACTGACTGACTGACTGACTGACTGACTGACAGACAACGCACAGCCCAAGCCGCTGGTTGTACAGACTTCAAATTTCGAGGGTGTATTCGTCTCGATGCGTAGGGGTGTACTAAGAAAGGATTTTTCGAAATTCGACCAGAAGGGGGGGTGGAATGTTGTGTGGAAAGTTATTTGTTTTTGAAGTTATAGTGATGAAAATTGATATTGATACCCAATATTTGGGTAGTTCATTCAAAGGGATTTCAAGGGAAGTTGGGGGGCCCCAGGTTAGGTTAGGGAGGGAGGGGGGGGGGGGGGGAGAGTCGATAGAGTCGGTAGAGTCGGTAGAGTCGGTAGAGTCGGTAGAGTCGGTAGAGTTCGGGAGTTGGGGGGGGGGGGCTAAGCTTGGTTTTGAAGCACCCGGTAGAAGGAGCATCCCGTATGGAAGCTGGTATACGGTTGTAGATCACGGGCCCCAAAATATACACTGACCTCTCCGACTTGACGAGAAGGTGCGTCGGGGTTATCAGTTGGTCTTTCTTTTTATTGCTTCGTAAATCTAATGTGCTGTGAATGCCTCTATGTTGGAACGTTTCTTACCACCAAACGAACGTCCTCACTAGTACAGTCACAGTCGATTAGGTGAAAAGGACTTGCAGTTTCTACTATCCGCCTGGGGAAGCCACACTATCAGAAAGAGACCTGAGTTTGTATAGAAAGAGAACCGTTATGGAATTTGGGAGAGAACAGCTGTTTTATTTCGCTTTTTTTTTATTACACGATTTCTCCGCTAATTATGAACTGATTTTGATGATTATTTTTTTGTTTGGTAGGTAATGTCAAGAGGTGGACTCGTATAAATTTTATCGAAATCGGTTTTGTAGTTAGGTTTTTAAATCAAAATTTTAAGATGTCTGCCAGGTATTCGAAGTTGAAGTCGGTTTTTTTTTTTAAAAGCTTAGTGGATACAGATTAAAAACAAAATAGGCAATTTTTTTACATGGATGACATAATTTTTTGATTTAAAAACCAAACTACTTATCAGATTTTTATGAAAATTCTATAGAACCAATCTGAAAGTATAGTCTTTCAAATAAAAAGGTTTTTTTTATAATCAGTTCATAAATGACGCAGTACTGAGGTAACAAACATACAACCAAATTGAGATCCTCCTCTTTTTTCGCGATTTTAATGCTGGCCGTATAGTAAAAGTTGTCTGTTTTGATGTACAGAATACGCCCTTAAAAGGATGCTAAGTGATTAGAACTAAACCTGTATACTACGAACAATAAACTTGTGTCTGTTATATTTTGTACTAGCTGCGCCCCGCGGTATTACCCGCTATTGTTGGGATACAAATAAGTACCCTATGTTTTATTCCAAGGTATAAGCTACCTCTGTACCAAATTTCTACCAAATCCGCTTAGCTGTTTCACCGTTAAAGAGTAACAAACATCCATACAAACTTTCATGTTTATAATATTATAGTAGGATTGTACTAATCTAAAACATGCATATCAGAGACACAAAGTTATTATTAAAGCTGTGTTCTAAACACAAGATAAACGTGCTCAGCACAAACTAGAACGTAAAACACTCACGTGCTTTCGCTGTGAACTTCGCCCGACTTTGCATTGAACGAAGTGATGACCATTTTATCCGGCCAAATTATTCTAGCAGCATTTTGAATTTATGCAATTATCCGTCTATTTATGTCGGCAAGTAGGTACCTTTGAGCTAGGTACCCAACGAATATAATATATGTACTAGTTTACACGTCACTGAGTAAATTGCAACTAATAAATGCTGTGGAAATAATATTAGGAAACTGTGAATGCCATGCCTGTGTACCGGTTACGGTCGATCTTCTGAGACAGACGGTTAACTGAGCTGATCGGCTTGGGGTTACCCCCAAGTGGCCTCCAACCCCCCGTATTAGCTACCCCGCACCTCTCGGTCAATGCCGCCCCGGCAGCGCTGCGAGCGCGCTCGACTCGTCCGCACCTCTCCGGGTGTGACGTCACACAAGCTACCTACGTATAATATGCCTTCCCATTCGCGACAATAGGGTAGATGACTGATGTTTATATCGTTGAAACCAATAGCTTTGATGAAGAGTTTAATATAGTACTATGTTTATTGAACAAATAATTTAAATCGGTTAATAATGTTCTGATATATGAGCGCTTAAAGTTTTTGTTAGAGACGTGATTGATTATTATCAAAAAAAGTTTGTTTTTTTCCTCGCAAGTGTGATGAAAACAGTCGTATGAAACTCTTGTGCTATGTTTCAATACGCTCTCGGCTTCCTTATCGCGCTTGCCTGCGGCTCGCGCGCATAATACCGCCTCTAGTGTAATGACCAACATAGCACACTCGTATCATAATGTACTATTAGTTTTAAGTGATAGTTTTAATATTACAGCATCAATAGGTTTTAGATTTGTTAAAAATCTTGTTATGGATCTCTATTAATTTGGTAAGACCCCCTAAAGTTTAATAAATAAAATGTGCTTCTCATTTAACTTTATTGTAAGTTATGTTAAAATGTTCAGTTTTGTGCTCAATGTAGTCGGTATTCAGTTATTGAATAATAATAAAAAATAGGTACCTACTCAAACATTGGTCAGGCATAAACCGTCAAAAGATGTCGTTCTGTCGTAAGTTTTATTGATTTAGCATAAAACTCGGCCAGTATCTGTTTTTGGCGGATTTTATCCATCTCTAGTTTACTGGTACGGGTGAAACACGTGTTAAGTTCTTGTCCCCTGCATTTGCATGTTCTTAAGCAAAACTTGAGATGTCAGTGCAAGAGATATTTTTTTAGTAGAAGGCGTTAATCTGTTTTTGACTATTATTGAAATGCTAGGAAAATTTGCGTTTATAGAACAGAATATAATATTTTTACTGGCCTTATAAATACAAATGTTACACTAGGCAAGACAAATTACAATTTCACTTAAAAAAATAGTACAACATGATTAAAATAGTTACAATGTCAAGTGAATAATAATTAGATAGTTAAATTTTCATATACAGTCAAAATACATTAATTTGTCAGAAAACTGATAATTTGATATAAAATAAAAATGTCATAGTAAATCATAATCATAATTATAATAAATGTCTTATTATTCTTTAGTCCCATACACGAATGAAAATTCAGACAGTTTCTTAGTCATAATTTCACTAATAGAATAAAATGGATTTGACTCAAAGAATAGGGTAGATGACTGATGTTTAAATCGTTGAAACTAATAGCTTTGATGAAGAATTTAAGCAAATATAGTATGTTTATTGATAAAATAATTTAAATCGGTTATTAATGTTCTGATATATAAGCGTTTAAAGTTTTTGGTAGAGCCAACTCTGTCCCTTTTCCACAAAACAAAAGCCGACGTCACACCTTCCTTGTCAGAATAAAATGTATATGGCGTACAGAGAAGTGACGTCACGATTTGCTGTTTCGCCTCTCTGTCTAGCATGATATTAAAATGCTCATAAGTTAAGTATTTTTGATCAGATTTCCGTTTTCTTTTCATTAATCAGCTATATTTATGGACCACATTTTAATAGGACAATAAAAAAAAGACCAGTCATCTAGCCTATTAATCGTTTAAGTGTTCTCTTGAAATCATTCGCATGTAGGATGAGAACACATCATACACTTGTGTTCATTAAAAAAACTGAATCTTATCTTAGCCTAAGTGTGCATACTTTCAAAATTCTCAGTAAGACAATACTTGAGTGACTTGGAACATTTATAAATTAATAAATATAAATAAAATATATATTTTGATTGTCTACAAGGTCATTGTTAACTTAACGACCTCTTAGGATCACTACACTACTTACTACTTGGGGAACTATTTTGTACTGTTTAAATTTGTTGTGCGTTTCTATTGTCTTGTCTTGTGTACAAAATGTGTTTTTTTTTGTACAAATAAATATTGTCTATCAGTTTTTACTAATTATAAAAAATACTACAACGGATTTTTTTGTGTATTTAATTTTTATAGAGTAAAAGTTGTTTTTATGTACAGAAGCTAATCCTTTATGATTTTATCTAGTTGCTAAAGTCGCTGAATAACATTAAAAGATGGTAAGAAGTTGAGTGGCAACAAATATTAATCACATTTACGCTTTCGGAATAACAATACAGGGCTGTAAGCTTGGGGTGTACTAAGCCGAAAGGGGCTCATTATACTTCATCATTATAAACGACTTTGACTAAAAAACCAATAATAAAACCGCGAAAAAATTTCAGCTGGTTCATACAAAAAGTTCATTGATGAACAACGAAGATTTTTCCAATTTCAAGGTTGGCCCGCAGCATACTTTTTATGCAATGGAGTAACGGTACGAGCAATACGTTTGCCTGGTGGTAAGCATCACGCCCGCCCATAATAGTACCCAATACAGAAGTAAATCCTGCGCTGCACTGCACTCGTCACCCTGATATATTAGGTCAAATCTTTTCGTGCCCAGTAATTTCACTGGTAACATAGCAGTTCAAACCGAAACACAGTAATCTTTGCACACTACTGCTTGGTGGTTGTGGTATAATACAAGTTGTTCATAATGACGTGTAGAATGACAACTTATTAGCTTAGTACACCCAAGACTATAATCCTCTATTGTGTCACTAGTGTGATAAGGTAATACAAGTTTAATTATAATCCTATATTGTGTGACTAGTGTGATAAGGTAATTCAAGTTTAATTATAATCTTTTATTGTGTGACTAGTGTGATAAGGTATTACGAATTTAATTATGATCCTATACTGTGTGACTAGCGTGACAAGGTAATACAAATTTAATTATAATCCTATATTGTGTGACTAGTGTTATTGATTGATTGATTGATTGATTAACTCTTTATTGTTCACACCAAGAATTACACAGAAATAATTTAATAAACTTAAATATTGGCCTTATTGCTAAAAGCAATCTCTTCCAGGCAACCTTTGGATGGAGAGGATTTATAGAATGCATAGAAGACGGGGTGTGCAAGTAAAGAAAAGTGTGTGAAATCATAAACATGTACCATAATATTATTCTAATATATAATTACATAATATTATTTTACATATAATTATTTTCTATTATATATTAGAATAATATTATGGTACATGTTTATGATTTCACACATATATATATGTAATAGTAAAATACATACTAATAACAATACATACTAATATTTAAAATACCTACAATATTTATAATAAACTAATATATTATAAAACATAAATATGTATATGTACAATGATAATTATACCTGTCTATATCATCAAAGTATATGTATGACAACACAGAGATATAATTATGAGAAATTTCTAGCATCAACGAGGAGGCACTTGCAATAAATATAATTGCTTAATTTGCTCCTTAAAAATGGCGAGCGAAGGAGCTTACCTAATAGGCACGGGCAGTGCATTCCACAACTGAACTGCCTGGAACGCAAACGACTTACCATAAAATGTCTCACAACGCGCGGTATGATAAGGTAAAACTAATTTAGTGATAATCCTATATTGTGTGACTAGTGTGATAAGGTAATATAAGTTTCTTCTCTACCCAAGGTATGTTAAATCACATCCCATCAAACATTTCGAAACTAAACCCAACAGCAACTGCAAACAAAGACCATTATAGTATCCCCAGAAGTGCTCAAGCGAAATCTATTTGCTCAAAATAATCACATTAGTTGGACAAACATTTGGACGAATAGTTGCGCAAATATTGGCCGCACTCCACGCGTATTTGGTGATGGTATTGAAGATTGTGTTATAAAATAATAATAAGGTTTTCGTATTTATCTATCAAAATTTTAAAGGCATCAACCAGCTTCAAAAAAGGAGGTTCTCAAAAGACCATGCATGTAAGTTTTTTTTAATGTTTCCTATAAGATTGTTTGCCAAAATCTGGCAGCCTAACTTAATAATCTCAATATGTGCTATATCGTAAAATCTTTTGGTTATGTTCATATTATCGTAAAATCTTAAGTCATGTTCCAAACCCTAGCCATAAAAATAATTGATGTGAAGTCTTTTAAAAGTCGTTTTTTTTTGTCATTAGTGCGTGTATGGTAAATATATATTCAGTAATCCACAAGACAAAGCTATGAAAAGCCTATCACAAAGTCATAATCTTCAATCTTAGCCTAATTTACGCTACAATATCTTACGTCACTTGCCAGTGACGTCACTCGTCAGCTATCCATCTTAAAATCTAATTAATCGCGAAATTAGCGACGCTATGTTAATTACCCGAGCTCAGATTTAGTACGTTTGCTGTGTGACCTAATTAACGATTACTAGTATAAATTAGAACAAAATTAATTAGAATGGACATTAATATACATGTTGCAGTGTCGCATATAAAGTTTGTTGGACCGCTTGTAGCATAGTTTTAGAGCTCGTAACGTAGCTGTAGCGCTCATGGCGTAGCTGTAGCGCTCGTGGCATAGCTGTAGCGTTCGTGGCGTAGCTGCAGCGCTTGTGGCTGAGCTGTAGCGCTCGTGGCGTAGCTGCAGCGCTTGTGGCTGAGCTGTAGCGCTCGTGGCGTAGCTGCAGCGCTTGTGGCTGAGCTGTAGCGCTCGTGGCGTAGCTGGAGCATTCGTGGCGTAGCTGTAGTGCTCGCGGCGTAGCTAGATCGCTCGTGGCGTAAAGTACCGCTCGTGGCGTAGCCGTAGCACTCATGGCGTAGCTGTAGCGCTCGTGGCGTATCGTGCAGTTTGACTAGGTATACCGGAGAGATAAACAAATTTCAGCAGCAGGTCTATCCTGTCAGTTTTGCTAAAAGTAAGCAGCATTTACTACCGAGTGCTAACTGCGTCGGATGACACGTTAAATTGTTAGTCGTGGCTATTTGTTCTATAACATCAAGCTATGTCAGAGGCCTACGGGCGGTAAATTGATTACGTCTAATAAATACTAGGGCTGGCCTATAGTAACTTTTTTATTCAATAGTCAAAATAAGGTAAAGTTTATCAGTGTATAAACCATCATCACAAACTATCATCATCATTATCCTCAGCTTTCTTGCTGTGCCATGTTCGTCGTACTCATGGCAATAGTGCCTGTATTTGACCATTGCTCTGTATCTTGCATGAAATAATTTTTGGCAACACATTTTGCCTATTTTTCACAATCTTTATTTGTATAAAACTTGTACTTATTCGTGTCTTTGTTCAGTAACATTCAATCATATCATCTTAAATAAAAATACTAAAATATGTATATTTGGAATCAAAGCTTTTAAGATTTTGGGCCAAATGAAAAACGGTCAAGTTACACATAACACGTCATTTATCTTTTAGCGCCGTTTTAAATTAAGGCCTATAAAGGAATAATATCTTCATATGATGTTAAAACAATTGAACGCGCACAGCACGTGTGTGCGTTCCACGCACACGGTCTCCAGCAGCGCCTATAAAGGAGGGCGCGCAGCCGGCGTTCATTACTATTAATTCACTACTCCGACTGCCCTTTAACAAGTGTTTTTCATACATTTATGTACCACTGTAAATTCGTAAAGTATACGTCTTTCACGCGTTTCATTATCCACGCACCTGCAGACCTTCATATAGGCTACGTAGATTTCTCCAACTATTATCTTCAGAATATTAAAATTACAAAAATACCTGAATAATATATTCGCATAAAGGCGTTATACCCAACTCTATTAACAACATAATCCGTAGACCTGGCAAACAATTACAGCGCCGTGAAAATGCAAATACTAAATGGTTTTAATTGAGTCAGTTAGCTGAACTAACGGTATTATTATGTGAACAAGACTCCCTTGCGTCGCTACGTCCAAGTTTGTGGTGGTTTCAAGCGCATTCTATTTCATAGATGTCGGAGAAAGGGCGAGAACTTTCAGACAACACATTTGGGTGTTTTTTTCCCTAAATTACGCAGTAGTATATCAATGTTGTAACCTAGTTTTGTAACCATTTGATCACTCGTATAAATATTTAATTATATATTGCAAATATAATTGTTTTTCATAGTATATATTGTATATATTAATGGTTTATTTTATTATCTAATTAATTTTTGTTTTATTTATACGGCAATACTCACGTTTACTTAAATCGGATACTCCGACTATAGTTTCGGTCACAAAAAATCTAAAAAATATATTTAATAAATCAAATTAATTAATAATAATATTATTAATCAATAATTTAAGTCATTATTTATATTTAATTTTATTTATCAGTCATTAAAATTGATCTATTTATTTGTAGTTATTAGTTCGCTGAAATGTAATTACTGTATTTGCTCTTAACTATAATTTATTTTGTGCGCCTACATCCCCAACTCTTTAACCGCGGGGATGACTGGTAGAAAATGCTCTAGCATTAAGTCCTCCTTTCGTACATTAATGTATTTATGTGTGCAATAAGAATTAAACGGTTAAACGTAAAAAAAACGTTAATTTAACGGTTTGATTCTACTTTCTTTATTCGAACTGATAACCAGTGGAATGCGTTGCCCGAGTGGGTGTTTCCCGATAATTATAATCTGGGTGTCTTCAAGTCGCGAGTGAATCGGTTTGTTCTAGGCAAGTGTGCTCCATCGTAGACTGCATCTTCGTTTATCATCAGACGAGATGGCAGTCAAATGCAAGCCTATATCATATTTAAAAAAAAAAACCTCAAGCTAACCAAATACCTTCAAATACCTTATAAACTTTACGCTCACGCATTGGAGCTATGAAATTAATTTTATCCTGTGACTACATCTAACCACATAATTTAATTTTTTAACTTTTATGCATTGTAAGTTTATTAAAACTTTTTAAAAGACTATGATAGATACGTTTCTATATGCGTCTCTAGATACGTTTTCAATTTGAGAAATGCCACGCTATAAAGTAAAATAATGAAGCAAAACAAAACACAATGACAATTAATTTCATCAAGAAATATGCATGTATTTATGTGATGTCTATAGAGTATATAGTCTTTGAACAGTCTGGTTCACAGTGGAGTTGAGCTGCGGTCCGATTATTGCGGTTTTGGGAACTGGAATGTTATTCGAATAATAGACGGACGATATAGTCGAATAGAGACATCGGTTACTCGGTCGGTTATTTGTCTCTTCCAGTAATAAAGCAATAACTGAGCACAACGAAAACAGATCCATTTACTTTTTTGGTTAATAAATAATGTAGTGTCACCGAATCACATTTCAAACTATAAGGTTACAGTTTACAATCTTCTACTAATATCATAGTAATAATTAAAGCTATGCGCCTCGGTAATTATAATATCTTTGTCTATCTAGTTCAATATTTTGTATGAGAAACACTTTGAAACGTTAAAAAAAACTAAAATGTATCGAAAGGCTCCAAAGTTAGAAACTACCACCAAAGATAATACTATACTAGCTACCACTGAGCGGTTGAAGTTCTCGTAGTTTGCAACGTCATTAGCCATTCTTCACTTCTCCACTTCAACAGCCGGAAGACGTCCACTGCTGGACGAAGACCTGCCCCTTAATAGGGAGGGGTTGCCATAATCCCCATGCTTGGCAGGCGGCTTGGGGATCGCAGAATGATCACCACCGTTAACTAAGAGGACGCTGCTGCCTGTCCTCCGGCGGTTCTGGGTGCAGTTTTAGGACATACCCAGGTCCAGTTTAATGTACGCATACTTTTTTTTGATAGTGAAACAATAACGAAATATTAAACACTAGGTGCGCCCCATGGTTTCACCCACGTGACTATAGAAAATTTGGCCATTACTACAGTATAATTCCAACAATCCTGCAGTCTCCTTCTGTTCCAAGATAATTTAATTATCATTTAAGTATTCAGACTGAATTGATAATTTAAGTCTTTATGATAACAATAACGGTGACGCTGATTTTCAGTCGGTAGGTAAAGCTAGATATCCACTATATTCGCGAGCCCCTTGCGCTCCGCGATCCTGCAACTGCTTCATTGGACACGGGATGCGTTCCTCTAACACAACACGCCCGCTCCGCGTGCGCTTTGTATTTGCGCTAAATACCGACACAGCTCGGATCGCCTGCCATGGAGCATTCAACGTTGCACGCATCAAGTTAGTAAACGCATCCACTACACAGTTGCAGGAGCGCGGAGCACAAGAGGCTCGTGAACATACTGGATACCCACCTTCGATCTACACAAGGCTTTTCACTGCGGGGTCGCTGTACCTACATCGACTACTGACATACTGGGAGAAATCGGTCTAACTCACCAATACCCAAGATCATCGACTCGACAAAGAAGAAGCCACCTTAAGGCACATGGCTCGCATGTTGACCCGCCAGTGAGCCATGGCTCAATCCAGGTACCTACTTTTAATTGAGCAGCAACTACCACACTATCTTGGAGACAGGGGTAGTTGTGCGTCAGGATGTTGTCTACATTAACGCCGTTGGATATTACCATGTGTAACTAATCTTACCTTGACTTTCATTGAAGAACCCGAGTACCATGATGACAATAACTGCGACGCCGATCTTCAGTCGGTAGGTGAGGCACATGGCTCGCATGTCGACCCGCCAGTGAGCCATGGCTCAGCCCAGGTACCTCCATTCGACCAGCGACCACCACACTACTACAGCTTTAAGGGGCATCATCTGTAACAAAGCATGTTTTCGAACTTTAGACAGGGAATTTATAAACATGCTTACAGAGGAATAAAGAGTTTTATTTTGTGCTACTCATTTTGAAATATCTCTTTTGGAGATTTCCATATTTAGCCGCGAACCAGAAGACGCAGCGTAGGAAGGCCTCCCACTAGGTGGACCGCCGATATTGTAAAAGTCGCAGACGGCCTGTGGATGCAAATGGCAGGTTGTCGTACAGTGTGGCAGTCTCCGGGCTGATGATTATGACTGCTATATTTTATTATAAAAATTCCTATGTAGATATCGGCATTGTACTCGAGTGTATGCATACTCACAGCAAGTTAGCACTCCTCATATAATTTCCAAGAAGCCAATGTTACTAGAAACCTCTGTTACTACCAAAAGGAAAATTTACTTCATCTAATACGATATTAATCATGACGGAAGCTTTGTTTCAGCATTATCTAATTACTCTTTAATTAATCAACAGACTTTCTTTGCTCTAAGAATATAGCAAAATTGAAGGCGTAAAGGCTTTAGACCTTTCCCTCACATATTATGTGGCTTAGTAACCATTTTCTTTACCTCCTGCTACCAATGGTTTTGTAATTAAGGTCAAAATGTTCTATGCATAGACTAGAAGTTTGACTAGAAGTCTTTACCATTTGCTATTTTCATTGTAAAAATAATTATATGACTGCCGTATCCTTAATTGTTTTGTTTACAGATTTTCCAATCCATAATAGAACATTATAAAACAAGTGTGTTGGTCATTATATTCGAGACGGTATTATACGACGATAAGGGAGCCGAGAGTGTAAGTACCAAATGCACATACTAATACATTTCCATACGACGTTTTTCATCTCACTTGCGAGGAAAAAAGCTAACTTGTATAGACTACTGTAACTAGATATTAACTTTTTGAACTTGCTTGCTGACTTACTGCGTTCAATCTTGGATCCAAAATTACGGATTTAGAGATTCATGCATATATTTAAATCGCTGCTATTTAATGTGAGGAAAGATCAGGTGATCGCTGCATAGAATGTTCTAAATAAATTTTATCGCCACTACTGAGTATTTTAAGAGTATTTCTAGAAGCATTTTTGTGCGGCATCTAGCTTCCAAAAAGCGATGGAATTGTCTAGTCTGCTAGGCCTTTAGGCTTACACTGAATTAAAATTACAGAAACGCAATTAGTGAAGCAAATACATATCAGTTTCGTAAGGTTTCGCATTATTTTAACCCGAACATCTAAGAGTGGAAACTTATTAATTATTCTTACTTTTCATATTTTTGTTGTTCAGGCTAAAATAATTCATGCTTCAAAACCAAGCTGTGAGCGTGGTTACAAGATGTATGTTTTATGACATTGAAGCTTATTTTAAAATAAGATATTTTTAAAGCATTTTTTGAATTTATTTTATTAAGTGTTTATTTTTTTGTGACTTAATAAAATTTGACGTGAAACTTTGGTGTTATCAATAAACTATTATAATCTAATTTATGCCATAATCATTGGAACTATATAGTCCATAGGGTTCGGATGTATTAAACAGAGAGGTATGTTGATATTAATTTATTATTTATTTGTTTTTATTTACAATGACAATGACTTTTACTATGGGCCCAAAACTGAATTTGTGAAAAAAGATCCACTGTTTCATTAAAAAAAATGCGAAAAAATTGTAAAGTGCTGAACCATTTCTTTTGAATAGAGTTAATGCTCTATTGAAAAGAAATGGTTCAGTTTTTTTTCAGTGCTTTCACATTTCCTGGTTTAACTTCGTAGTAAAAGTTGTCTCAATGATGAGTACAATTTACCCTTTTAAAAGATTTTTTTAAAACAAAAAAGGGCCATAGTTTGCCGATTTGTGAAAAACAACGTTAAACAGCGTAAACAACGTGTTTGGTATAACAATAATGTCTCTGACCTCAGACCTATGTAGGAGGAAAAATAGGCAAAACATCATTATCCTCTTTTGGATTTACACCTTAAGCTCAATCCAGTAAAGAGAAAGTAAAGATCATAATTATGTCTTACGAAAATGTCGAGAGCCTCATCATTAATTTGAGCAACTTTCACCTTCCAGATTATGGCATGAAATATCTCTATTAGAAATTTCCTAACAGTCCTCCACTCTTTGCCCGTACCGGTTGCCGCAGAACTTCTCAATTAGCAACTTTGTCGGTTATAAAGAAAGTTACGAACTTCCTTCTGGCCATTAAAACGTCTTTTAGAATTGCCCAAAACTCGTGGACGTGCAAGTTTTAATGTCTTTCGAGGTTCTCTTTCTAGCGGCATAAATAAAAATAAACCTTGAGCAAAGGTTCGATGAAATTTTAAAGGCACCAGACGTATTATGAATAATGCAACGACTGATGAGATACTAGAAACGGTCGTTCATCAGTCGTCGTATCTTTCATCCTTATTAAATTTTTAAGTTGATAAAGCAATATTATGTCACTATATTGCTGTTAGGAATAAACCATAATTTCTACACAATTATACTGAAACCTATACTACTTACTAACAACCACATAATTCCTAATATTGAATATACAGGGTTAGTTTTAATCAGTTAGCATCCTTTTTAGGGCATATTCTGTACATTAAACAAACAATTTTTAATATGGGGCCAACATTGAAATCGCAAAAAAAACATCTGTTCCATACATTTTATCCAAAGTCGATGAACTCTTTGTATGACACTGCTGATATTTTTTTCGTGATTTTAATGTCGGCTCCATAGTAAAAGCTGTTTGTTTTGATGTACAGAATAATGCCCTTAAAAGGATGCTAACTGATTAGAACTAACCCTGAATAACTGTTTTTCGGTACAGTAAAATAGGTAATATTATATGCCTAAGGGCATTAGATTACCTTACAGTCCAGTTCTAATTTATTGATTAGATTACGTTACGTGTAGCTTTTACAAATATTTTAGTCACTTCTATAACAACCGTGGTAGTCAAAAACAATGTTTTATATGTTTAAATAATAGTAGTAGTGATGGAATCCACAACTTTATAAGATCAACAAGATAATAACAAGCACAAAGTTTAAAAAAACACCCGTAAATATCTGCATAATATGTTTCACATACTTCGGTACAAATGTCGGAAACTTGCAAACCAAGTGTTTTATTAAACATGCTGGAATTACAGTTTTCGTTGTTTACCTTGTTTTTGAGTTAATCCTATGTGCAGCGGAATACCACACGTGTTCGTGAAACACTGAAACTGGTTGCAAAATTTATTTGTTTTCCACGTATCGTGCCGGTTGTAAATTCTGCTAGTTTTTAGATTGATCGTATTGGTTTGTATTTAAGTAGTTTTAGAATTTAGTGACACAATATGCAGGTACATATTGTATCATCATCAGCCAAAAGACGTGCTGAGCGAAGGCTTTCCCCTTAATAGGGAGGGGTTGCCATAATCCCCACGCTTGACAGGAGGCTTGGCCCAAGCCGCTTGGGGATCGCAGAATGCTCACCACCATTAATCGAGAGGATGCTGCTGCCCGTTCTCTGGTGTTTCTGGATTTAGTTTTAGGGCATACTCAGGTTCATATTGTTGTCTAGTATAGTATTATTCACGTATTTATTTCAATTCTTAATTTTTTAGTTTTTTACAATATAAATATAAATATTATAAAAACTAGGGTGCCGCCAGCAGCGGGGCAGGGCTCAAGCTGCCGGTGGTTAGGGCTGCAGAGTGAGGAACCTCCTGACAATACGTGCCGTGTCAAGGACCACTGCCTTTTGTATCTGACCCTTGACCCAACCGCCTAGCGAGAGCCTCTAGTATTAGTATTATTATTATTCTATAGTATTATTATTATTATCTTTATTATAAATTTATTTATCTTGACGTAATTTGACATTGATGAAATTATTATACATGACATTGATATTGGTGACATAATTATATTTACAAATGACATTATTAGATTTTTTGTTTTATATAATTTAAGTAACTAATGTTATTGCTATAGCCGTTTTAGTTGATAAACAAATAAATAATAAATAAATCTTCGACTGAAATGTATTATTAAAACGAAAAATAAAAGAAAATTATTTCTAGTTTAGTTTACTGACTCTCCCTTTTTGAATTTATTCATGTTAAAAGTGAAGTATTTCATATACATTAACATAGGTTAGTACATTTGTTACTTTGGATAAAAATACTAAAGTGAAAACCGGTTATAAATTTTAGCACTCTTTTTATAGGTCATGTATTTTAAGTAGTTTTGTGCACTGTTAAGAGGCTTTTCGTGTTTTAATTAAAAGTTACAGCCCAGCTTTTCACTTAACTAAAACTTGCATACCTCGTTCAGTTTTTAACTTTATGGCTTGGATAAAAAGTTTCTTACTTTTTATTCTGAGAAATATATTTGAAAGGAGTTTCACTTAACGTGCACTAATTATGGTTCATATAATCAAGAAAGTGAACAAACTATAGGTCAGTACCCATGGACCCGCCCAGGGGGTCTAAGTGTAATAGTGGGTACCCGTGGACCCTTCAGTCACTAGATTAGCCGCTTACACTATTTTGAGATTGGTGGTGAGTATCATAAGCCTTTTAAATTTCTTGTATATCCGCCATGACCAAATATTTTCAAGAAATAATGCCAAGTGACATCACATCACATCGACAGCCGGAAGATGTCCACTGCTGGACGAAGGCCTCTCCCTCTCATCCCTCCTCTAATCTCTCCTGTAATGGGGAGGCGTTGCCATAATCCCCACGCTTGCCAGGCAGCTTGGGGATCGCAGAATGCTCACCACCGTTCACTAAGAGGACGCTGCTGCCCGTCCTCTGGTGGTTCTGGATGCAGTTTAAGGACATACCCAGGTCCATAACACCCAACCAAGCACATAATGTCAAGTGAAATTGTAATTAATTGATTTGAACTAAAGCAACCGACATAACTCTCAGGTTATTGCAAGTTGAAGTGGCAATGGGCAGGCCACATCGCTCGAAGAACTGATAACCGATGAGAAAGGAAGGGCCATGAGTGGAGACCAAGAACCGGAAGATGCAGATTAGGTAGGCCCCCCTGTAGATGGGCCGACGACATTGTGAAAGTCACGGGTAAACAGTGGATGCAAATCGCAGGTTATCGTATAGTGTGTTACAGTGTATACAGGGTCGCCTTTGTTCTGCAGTGAACGTCTCCGGGCTGATGATGAAATTTGTAAAGTAATTTTAAGATGAATTATTCAGAGAAACGGGAATACATTTGCAAAAGTAAACTCTTCCTATATTATACGTCAAAAGTAATTTAGTCATTCTTGTTATGTTGGTTCCACGGAATCGGAAGGCAAAGTAAATATTCTTTAATGTAATTTTGTTTGCGTTTTAATGTGCTAAGAAAAGTAGGTTGGTAAATGATTTTTGGAACTGACAATATTACTTGCAATAAAGTTAAAGAGTTAACAGATAAATAAAGTCTTTGTTGCTCTGCCTAGTAGTGGTAGTGTTAGTAGGGCTTCAGCATTTAAATTATTTCTAGAATTTCATCGGTCTTTCTTTATGTAGTTTTTTTTATATGTTGGACAACTAGAGTAGGCTGTTATTATGTATTTTGTTGTACCTAGTATACAGGGTTAGTTCTAACCAGTAAGCATCCTTTTAAGGGCATATTCTGTGCATCAAAACAAACTTTTACTATGGGGCCAACTATGAACTCTAAAAAAAAAACAGCATTTCCATACATTTTGCCCAATGTTGATGAACTTTATGTATGGAACAGCTGATATTACATTCGCGATTTCGATTTTGGCCCCATAGTAAAAGTTATTTGTTTTAATACGTAAAGAATATGCCCTTAAAAGGATGCTAACTGATTAGAACTAAACCGGTATAAAGGCACATGCCAAAAAAACATTGCCTAATAATATTAAATTTTGCTTTGATAAAAACAGGCGTTGGGGTGACTGGCTATATAGTTAAGGCCCAGAACACTGTCGAAAAGATTTAAATTTTCACCCCCACTGGGGTGTGCTTCACAAAATTTACGCCACAAGACATGCCAAAATATAACACTCAGAGACACATTTCACAAACGTAATTAGCGGGTATTCAAAGTTGGGTAACCTTAAAAAGTTTGTAACTCAATTAATATTGAGTAATTCCAATTAAATCCTAACAGAATTGAAAATTCGAAAGTACATCGGTCTCTTTACTGGTATGTATGTATTTGGTAACCTATTAAGATCAAATAGCTTGGGCGATGAAATTTAGCATACAATTTGTTAAACCAAAGATAATAATAATTATAAAGATATAATAATAATTATCTATGAGTTGCTTATTAACAACTACTTTTTCTTCTTTTTTGTATGTCACCTGTCCTAACTGTAATCTTTTAAATGTTAATTTAATAAAAAAATTATTGAGTTACTATAACTGCTTATGTTTAATTGTGTAATTACAATACTACTTAATGTTTGATCGACTTATAGATGTAGGTACGTACTGCTTCTATGTTGTTCTTGTTGTGTACACATTTATTAAGGAATGCAATCTAGAACAAATTATTTGTAACCTATACAATGCAAATGTAAAGACTGTATTCTGTTTTGTGTATCAAATAAATAAATAATTATACTATAACTAGTAGTTAAACTCTAGAAAAGGACATAGGCTTTATCGTCATCTTCAGTTTTCATCCAACTCGCCACGAGCTGACTCTAGACAAAGTTTTAAGCGTCACTGAATTGGCACTCAATACTTTGATACATATTGTGGTGTTGCGGGATTGATGGATTACTTGTGTTTGATGGATTACTCATTAATTTTATCAACAAAAATACGCAATATTTTTTAAGAATATATTTTACTAGCTGACCCGCACGGGGTCAATTTTTAACCGATTACAAAAAAGAGAGGTTGTCAAGTGGATACTAATATTACTGGAACTGCAATATATTCACATAAGTTTGAACTAAAGATAGATGAACTATGTAAAGAGAGATGTTAAAAATTTTCATAATGTTGTTGATTGTAGTGACAGTTAATTATAAATCGATCATCATCAGCCAAGAGACGTTCAATGCTTGTCGATTAGAGGCTTTCGATTCTTTTTTATTTAAATAGGTTTAAAAAAGTATTCGAAAATATTCACTCTATATGCACATACAAAATTGGACCCTAACTCAAAACTGTCAAGACAGATCACCAGTGCACTACAAAAATGGAAAACATCCTGCTTCCCTACCTGCACCGGATTTCCATACTCATCCTTTCACACACTGATGAATAATGGAATAGATGCGAATCTTTATAAATATTGGCACAGATTAGAGAACCGCAGATGGAACCCTTATAATGTTTTTTCACAATTAAATCACATCTTAGCAATTCATTTATATAAGCAGTATTATATAACAGCGAATGAATAAAGTTACTTCATGGCCATGCTCTTTCTAAGACCATGTCGTGAATATATGATGTATGAAGTAAATTGTAGTCAAACTTTTGCCCATTTGATTATACTTAACGTTATACTTACAAGAAATAGGCAAAAAATACAAATTTGTATTACTTGAATCTTTGTGATATCTGTGTATCTTCATAGATATAAAGATAGATATGATTTAATTTATAGAAAAAACACAATTTGTACACAAGACAATTGATAAAGGCCATACATAATAAATATAAACGAAAGGTACAAAGGTACTATGGCTGCAAAATTATGTAAAACTGTTTCTGAAATAAAATTATTACTTTTTTTTAATATAATTTAATATATTGTTAATTATTATAATTATGAATAAATAAAAAATTATATAGACATGTTAATGTCTTTGTTTTTAGTGAGATTTGGGTTAGTCTACAGTTTGAATCGCATGTCAAATTATAATTGTGCTCATTCCGTGATTCCAATCAGAAACCATTCCAAAAAGCTAAAATCAATGTGAATGAGAGTAACATGAGACAAAAACAAAATCAGTTACTATCAAGGCAGGCATGTACAAAGTTATCCATCTATTCTTGTCTATTCTGTGACATTGCTTAGCTGCCTTTATCCCTTGTCCATCAGACGAGAGGAAAAAATATTTTCCTCATGGCTGTAGATACATCATGAATAAATTCTCCTCGGATACAGGCTTTGGAGTCTTTTCCGATAATACCGGGCGTGGAAAGGAGTCTATCCAACGGGATTGTATTGATTCGGGTTTTAAGCTCGATTGGCATTACACCGAGCCAAGTCCGGACCTGGACGAATCGTAACATTGGAATGGTTTAGTTCACTTTATAAGCAAGATCACTTGGTTACAACTGGTCCTGGAATAATAAATTAATAGTTGGTGGACAATTCACACAGCGTTTTCAATTTAATATAGTTGAGGCTATGCTCCAAAGCATTGAACGTCGACGCAAAGTTGCTAATGTCAGGCTTGGCACACTCCACACTTTGTGTATGAAGCTACAAGTATCTGTAATAATTAAGTTGAAAGAGATAAAAGTTACACCCTAGACAGAGAGGCAACTTCTAAGTTAATATAACTATAGGTAGTTAGCCCTCGCATGTCCTGAAATACACTTTATTGTATCGTAGCAAGAGTCGCTGCTTATTTAAATAATTTTGCGGAGTGAATCTTCTGTACTTGTACTATTGTGTATTCTGTGCTAATTTATCGGTGTTTTAACGGATACATACATTTTTTTTCCTGTCCTGGCGCAGTGTGGCCAGGCCCGCGAGCTAAGTTCCCTAACAGGATTAGGGGTATTTCCACATGTTTTATTTATATTTTTTATCTGTTTCTTACATTAATTATATTATTCTTATTTTACAATTTTGGCAATGTATCGTTATATCTCAGATATACAGCCTTTATATTTTTTTTATTATCTATTTATTTCGTAATATTACTTTATTACAAAAGTTTATACAGTATTCCAAAAATGTATTTCTTATCTTCTTATCTCTAACTATTTCACAAATATTAGTCTTACGTTGACACCTATTTCTGATTCTACATCATGTCGCTCTTTACCGTACATCAGGAATTCTGTTATTATGTGTATTATGTCTTAACGGATACATTTCGGAGAGTGTGCTTCAGGTCTGCATGATGTAGTTGTCCCTACCCATTCGCTGCGAGTTGCGAGTGAATTCTGGTGTGAGGTGTTTTCTGGGCAAGTGTGTTCCATCGTCGACCCCATCTTTGCATAACAAATTCAAATTCAAATCCTTTTAAATCGACAAATTTTTCAAGTCACTTAACATCAATCATCTATTATAACATCAGTCTTGAGGCGGTCAGAAAAATAACTATGCAAAACTTGTGAGAACAGAATAACTGGTAGAATATTTTTTTATCAACTTTTTTGTAAATGCTTACTTAAAACAGAATACTCAGACACATAACAATTTTTTTTTTCATACAATCAAGTGACGAGCAAGATGTTCGTTAGGTGGTAAGCGTCACACCTGCCGCTAACAGTATCAGTGCCAGAATTGTGAACTTGCGCATACAATCCTGCGCCGCACTGCACTGCGCTCGTCACCCTGAGATATTAGATGTTAAATCTCTTCATACCCAGTAATTTCTCTGCTAACATTGTTCTTCAAAACGGAACACAGTAATGCTAGCACACTACTGCTTGGCTATATGACAACTATTGGCAACTATGTTCATTCGCATAAATGTTATTCTGAATGGGTCCTAACCCACGGACTACAACTCTCAAAGAAGAGATACTACCATCTGAGCTATTAATAGTACAAAAGTAGCAATGATAGCAACTTGGCTCAGTGATTAGCGAGTCAGGTTCACACGTCGCAAGATGTAAATAAAAATCCCAACAATAAACTTGAATTGCCCTTATGCTGGGGCTTCAGCTTCACCCGCGTGGCGCTTTACGTCCAATTATCGGAATAATTAACATGCAATAAAATATGCATTAAACAATGCGCTAAGTACATGGGCGGCTACACTATCATTTGACTTTGAATATCAACTAGCGTCTAACGACGTTATATACAATAACGCCACTAGCCTATTAGCACGCTAACACCGTACTGCTGCGTACTGTATCAAATACCACGCTAAATAATGGCATTTTACGCAGGTAAAGCCCTGAAATACTAGAATTTGTGTTAAAGGCGCGAGAGAAAACAATAATAAAAAAATGAGTAAACAAATATAATGTATTTAATCTTGTAGTCCATGTTTGCCTAAAAAGTAGGCATTATTATTAACCAACATTCAAAAAAAGAGGAGGTTGTCCGACGAGTTAAAAATACTGATTTTGTACTAGTTGAGATAATAAAAAAATAGGATGAGTCTAACAAGGATCAGTAAGGAAAAATCCGTTATAGGTAATTATGTAAATACTGTTTTGTCCCTACCTTTGTTGTTTTACCGATTTCTCCGTCAATTAAAGACTGAAATTGAAAACTCGTTTTTTTGTTTGAAAGCGTATACTTATGAGATGGAATTGATGGTACTAGTTTTTTTTTTTTAAGTCTTTTTATCCAATTAACAACGCGACGTAGAACTTGCATTTCAATGCCAGCGTACGTTTGGGCCCGGACGGAGCCTGCGGTGTATCATGAATCATCCTTATTCGTTATTTCAATTTTGTGTAAGTACCTACGTCGGCAGATTTATGGGGATTAGAAAGCATTAGGCCAATTAAATGTGCTTACATAGGTAGATTAACCTAAAAACGAAATATTAAACAACGTAAATGATTTCTGGCCTCCGTATTTCCCTATTATATAAGATAATAATATTATAATAATATACTAGTACTTTTATGTACAACCTGAGTACCTTTTTTTTATACGTTCAAGTGACGAGACGAGCAAGACATTCGCCTGGTGGTAAGCGTCACGCCTGTCACTAACAGTAGTAGCAGTGCTAGAATTGTGAACTTGCGCATACAATCCTGCGCCGCACTGCACTGCGCTCGTCACCCTGAAATATTAGATGTTAAATCTCTTCATACCCAGTAATTTCTCTAGTAACATTGCCCTTCAAACCGGAATACAATAATGCTTGCACACTACTGCTTGGCGGTTGAATAACTGGCAAAGGTGTGGTACTTCCCCAGGCGGACTCTAGTAGAATCCTACCACTACAGAAGACAAAACAAGAGTGAATAGACATCTCATGAGCAAGTCCTCCATCTTAAACCACATCATCGTCACTTACCACCAGATGAGTTGTGGTCAAAGAAAATCAAATTAAGTTGCTTATTAATATTTTTTTTATGCCAAAAAAAAACTTAAGAGTGAAACTTTATTATTTTGTGGTGTCACAAAAACTATACTATGAGCTCATAAAAAGTTTACGAGTTATCTTTGTAAAGCGTAGATTTAAATATATCCCATAGAAATAAATAGTACTTCAATTTTATAAGGTAAAGACGCAGATAAACGCTGCTAGTTTGTACAGAAACAGAACTATCGAATTTTCCGATCCAGCGCGAGTACTTACCGTTCTTGATGCTTGTTATATTTGACATTTAAATTGTACATTTGTCATTTAATACAGTAAAATTCGTTAAAAGTCGGTATATTCTCAAATTGTCTAAATAAATCTGCTATACCGACACGTCAAATTTAGCGACATAGAACGGTATTCGCGCTGCTGGTTTTTTAACGCAATTTTGTGATAAGGCGTGCGAGAGGTTCACCTGGTGATAAACATCACGCCTGCACATAATAGTAACAGTGCCAGAATTGTCAACTTGCGAACAAAATCCTGCGCCGCACTGCACTGCGCTCGTCACCCTGAGATACTAGATGAAAAATCTCTTCATGCCCTTCCCTTTAAACCAAAACAACAAAACACACACTAGGTAGTCAAGATTGGAGGACGCGGGATTTTGTTTTTAAAAAGCAAATTAATTAATTAATGATTTAATTACTTAGTCCGATACAAATGGGAGTTGATTTATAACTAACTTAAATCCTAGGTGAGACTGTCAGAGGTGTCTGTCTTCCTTATCAGTTATGCAGTCCAGACGGCCACCGTGTGTCTAGACGTAACTCAGCGGTTCTGCCGCCTACGCATGTATGTTTATCGTCTCGGTCCGCGTACCAGAGTGCATAACTAGGTACCTTGTCACAACATTTGAGTTTGACAATTGTCAGAAAGAAGAAGTGGGTTGATATTTAAACACCTAAGTGTAACACATGTTATTACACTTTATGATCACTAACAGTCCTCTTTCTACAGAATCTACAACGCCACTAATCTAGCTAAAGAACAAGTAAGTAAATAGTTAGAAAGTTAACACACGCTTATGTTTATACAAAACTTTATTACCTACACTGTGTACTTCCGAATTGTGTTGTTATAAGGGAACAGACGTTTGTACAAAATACTAACTTTATTAAAACAAACACTGTTCACAAATTTCACAGCACAAAATGTACTTAATTGTATTATCCCAACGTATTCACTATTCAGTGTTTTAAATAACAACATTTGGATTATACTAAAACTAGGTTCAGACTTAATTCGTCCCTCTACGTGTCCTAAATCAGCGCAGGTATAGCCTTTGCCTTAATTCCTTAGGGTGCCTTCACATTAGACGGTTACGATCGGTGCGGCATTCCGCCGTATAGGATTTGAGTATAATTTGTAATGAAGATAGCTTATATTGCTTCAGCGTTTAGCCGCCATAGCTTTGCTCGCATATAAACAACAACAGCAGCTGCGTGCAGGGCAAACATTTTATGTGACGAACATAGATGTTTGTTTTGTGTATGGGTTTAGTATAATTCAAATTCAAATCCTTTTATTTCGACTAATTTTTCAAGTCATATTAAATTTTAAATTCATATTACAATTAAAATATAAAAATTACAATATAATATTATTTTAATTTATATATTATATATAATAATTTTACAAAAACAGTATATAAGTATTCTATCAGCTGCTATCTGGTTTCTATATTACAAGCTTGGGGCTAGATGGCGCTGTGTGAAATGTCCACCGATATTTATTATTTATTTATTAATTATTATTATAGAGCTACCCTCGATGGGAGATTGGGCAATACTTCACCAGTTTGCTGATCCCTGTGCTGTGATGAATTTTATTAATATACGCCATTCAATTTCTTCACCGGACAAATGCTTGTTTCTTTACTATGTTTTCCTAACAAAAAGCCACTGGTATATATTTTCAAAAATATATGTTAATTTAAAAAAAAATTGATACGGGCCCAGGATCAAACGTACAACTTGTGATTCTGAGGTGCGGCTTTTGCCGATAGGCTTAAACACATTTCAGAAAGTAATTCGGTTATCGTAGAATAGGCAGGTGAAACTCTATGGCACTGCAAATTGGTCTTAAATACTTTTCTATCTTTTTTGACACATTATAAAAAAAAAATATAATTATAAATAGATGCTACGTATATGTGTATATCCACGGGCTGTCAAAATACACTCAACCGTCACCTATGATACATTAACATGGCAACATTAGTGTCAATAATAGTACAACTTGGTTGTCGTCAAGGCTAGAGTCGATAGATTCTTTAAAGGTTAACGTTTTCCATCTCAGACTACATCACTGCTTAACATTAGAAATAATGTAGTCAAACGGAAACCTGTTGTGAAAAAGAAGTGACTCAGTTGTGTTAATGGAAAAAAAATTGTGTATAAATTATTTTAAAGAAGTGGTATAGAATATACGACGCGCTGATTTGCCGTGATACGCAGTGCGTCATGTGAATGAGCCCTCATAATCACGCATAATATAAAACTTACTTTTGAAAATATCTTTATTGCTAGCTTTGTATTAATTATTACCTGCGTAAATTAATAAACTTTTCGGTCATTATTATTCATGAGCGAGCATTAAAAGTAATTTGTTTGTTACCTACGAAAAATTCAAGTCAGTGTGGTAGCTTAATTTAGTACATAATATAATAATTTGCTTAATGACTGCTATAATTGATTGCTTGTTAAAAAAAAGTTGCATGTTATACCATCTAACCAACTAGAGTGAAAGTGTGAGAGAGAGATGAATAAATTGAATTTAAATTTGAGAGAGAGAGAGAGAGAGAGAAAAAGATAGGGGAGAGAGAGAGAGAGACAGATAGCTAGGAAGAGAGAGTGAGAGGGGAGAGAATCATGTATTTTTAATTACACAGTCACGTGAAATGGTATTACTAAGACGAAAGAAGGTCGTTGGTTTTGACTGTCATTTGTGACTGTAACAAGTTTTGTAAAAAACAAAAAAAAAAAAGAGAAAGAAGAGAGAAGAAGAGAGCATCCCTCTCTACCTATCCATAAAAAAAATTTTTTTTTTTTTTTTTTCAATTTTTTTTTTGAGGATTTCATAACTTATTTGACTTAATATCATAAAAACTTGAAAAAATTATTTATACTTGACACTGGCAGAATGTACGAAGTACGATGCCATAAATAAAAAAGAAGGTCGTTATACTTATCTTTTACTTAAGAGCTGACCTTGCAATCGCGAAAAAATATCGGTGTCTTAATTTTTTATACATATTTCGTCGAGTGAATGACAATGTCCTATAACTATGTAAATACTGATTATTTTTTGCGATTTAAGAGCTGTTTAAATGTGGTGTGTTGTATAATATTGTATTTTGTGGTATCACACCTTAATATTGGACCGGCATACACCATATTAACCGACTTCAAAACAGCAGGTTCTCAATTCGACTGTGTTTTTTTGTGTGTATGTATGTTACGCGATTACTCCGCCATATTTTTTTTTATCGAAATCAGTTTAGTAGTAAGGTTTATAAATCAAAATATCTGGAAAAATTAAGACGTCATTCAGGTACCTCATTGAAAGTCAAGTCGTTTTTTAAAGTATTATATTTATATATATTCTGTGGTACGCGCATCACACTATAATATTATTAACATCATTTTATCTACTCTGACCGATATCTCTGTGGCTAAGCGTAAAAACAAAACAGGAACTCGTTTGAAAAAGTTCCTCTGGCTTTTGTTTGCGTTAAGACAGTAAATAAGGATTTGGGGACTATATAATAGTTTTCAGAACGAAGTAAGTAATTCTGTAAAGAACCAAAGACCGGCAATGCTTAAAGTAATAACAAGCTGAAACAGCTAACAGCAAACTGGTAATAGATAATAATTTATAACTATAGCAGAACCGACAACCGTGAGTGCAGACCACAAGACGTCAGACTTAGCGTAGCTCGCGTAGCGTCTTGAAACTCCCAGTGAGACAGTTAGCACTGGCTGGAAGCAAAATGCTAATGTTAAGTTCGGGTCGAGTAGCGTGCCTTGGGAGTGGTTTATCCATATTTTTTTGGTTATTTTGTCGAATAGAAATATTCATCATCACCAACCCGGAGACGTCCACTGCTGAACGAAGACCTCCCCCTTAGACGGCCATACTGTACGACACCCTGCCAATTGAATCCACTGGTTGCCGGCGACTTTCACAGTGTTGTCGGTCCACCTAGTGCGAGGCCTTCTTAAGCTGCGTCTTCCGGTATGTGGTCGCCACTCAAGAACCTTTTTCCCCCATCAGCTATCAGTTCTTCGAGCGATGTGGCCTGCCCATTGCCACCTCAAGTCGCAAACCCTGCGAGCTAGGTCGGTGACTTTGGTTCTTTGGCGAATATCTTCGTTCCGGATTTCAGACCTATTTCTGATTCATGATTTATTTATCTTAATTTATTTTTATTGTCTAATATTATTATAAGTTGAATCCTATTACAGAAAAGTTTAAGAATATTTTTAGAGAGTAGGTACTTCGTCGTCTCGTCGTCAGCCATAAGACGTCCACTGCTGGGCGAAGGCCTCCCAATAGCCATAATCCCTACGCTTGGCAGGCGGCTTGGGGATCGCAGAATGCTCACCACCGTTGACCAAGAGGACGCTGCTGCCCGTGCTCCGTTGGGTCTGGTTGCAGTTTAAGGACATACCGAGGTCAGGTACTTATGACCACAATAATATTAATGCATCTAGATTAGAATATCATGCTGTTTGATGTTAATATTTCAAATGATTTATATTCAGTGTTGTTAATGGATTGTAAAATAAATTATTTGTAAGGTGTTTCGTCCCGTTATTTACGTTGAGTCAAGTTTCAGTCACCCGGTGAACTTTTTCAGGGAGTGAAAACAAATCCCTCGCAGCCGCGTCTTTCTTTTCTTTAGTCGGAGTATACGACTTAACTAAGCGTAAGTAACCCCGTTAAAATAAAACAAATATTTCAACTTGCTCGATCAGAAATTCACATCAGTCTATCAACCTGTCAATCTAACATCCATCAATCATGGATCCATTTGATATTTTCCTCAATAACTTTATTACAAGATCAAAGTGTGATGTCAATTCGACTTCAATGACACACCACACATCTATCCTTACGTCGTTAAACGGAAAATTCGTTATTCACGGCGTAAAGCGTCACGAAACCTCATTTTGCAGGTCAGGAATCGCTCACCTAAATTCACCTTAGGTATCTTTCTAGAATTTGAATATAATTATATTTTATTTCAGAAATGTTCCATTCACCAAATTATCTTACATTACAGTAACGTACAGAACATGCCCTTAAAAGGATGCTAACCCTGTATAATTGATGAACTGATTAGAACTAACCCTGTATAATTTAATGAAGATCGGATTTATAGAACATAAGATTCTTCTAGAAAAAATGTGAAACATTGAAACATTAAACATTATCATTGGAAAATATATAGGTACATAGAAAAGACGATTATTTCCTTTGCCGTCCCAGTAAATTTTTAAAATCAATTTAAGTTTCTCTCGGGCAATAAAAAATATAGTCGAGTTCTACTAGACATTAACGGCCATAAATAAAAAAAAAAAAAAAAAAAACTTCTCAACCGTTAGTCACTGCTTAAGATGCTCTGCCATCTTCTCTCTGACGTGAAGTGTAACATGCAAGAACAAGACACGAGAAGTTTAAGCAGTGAGTAAGAGAATCGAGATTATTTTAGGTAAGGCTGCTAGACCCTTACTTAAAGTTAAGTGATACAAATTTATAATTCGAACTTCGTTTGGGTACTGCGGAGTTAATTGAAGTTTGTTAACGTAAGCAACATTTTAAAGTAAGACCCAAAATGCTTGACACCAAAAATATGTCGCAAGTTGACATGCAAGCAGTTATGCCAAACTATTTAGCATATCCAACGCTTTATTTATTCATTTTTGGACACATTCCAAATAGGTTCAGAGGGTTCGTAGCCCCGTTTTATTTACGGCGCGGCATATATTAGATGCTCGTGAATTTTAATAGTAAGGCCAAGGCGACACGATTGTAGCTCCGGTCGTTTTATGCGAAACCACCAGAAAAATAATTATAGGTTAAATTTGACTTTGGCAAATACATGACGTACAAAGCGTCCGTGAGGACACAGAAAAAACATAATTATTTAAAAATAAAACACGTAAATATGTACCTGTAAAACTGTCCAAATCTACTGCTTAGAAAGTATGTGTTCCAAATGTTTGTTTGTGCTCTTCATAACGGCAAAACCGATATGGAAGCAATTTGGCAGCTGTGAAGGTTTGGCATCGCGAGAATTTATAATATACAAGGTTTTTCATCCCTGGAAAATATGGAATTACACATAATAAATTGTAATCATTCTTTATTAAAAGATTTTACTAATAATATTCCAACAATAAAATTAAGAACTATATACAAAACAAAATAATAAAATTGAAAATTGAAATTTTATTAAAATGTTAACATATTTTTGTTGTTGCAATTTAATGAAAAAAAATACCAAATGGTGCAACGACCAGAGCAAGCCCACTCGTTGCTCTAGTCATTGAGCCACTGAACCACTGAATCAGTCTATAGATACTAGCTGCTAAGCCACTATCTAGTCACTAGAGCTACGGTATCTTTTGTGATTACGACGCCAATGAGTTTGAAGTACCCAGTTTGAGTCCTTGAAGTACGTTGCAAAATTTAGATTTTGGTTATCACCGATTGCAAAATAATTTCGTGATAAATGGCGCGACGGTCTAGTTTCAACTTAGTAGCTTCGTAGCAGGGTTGCGTATTTAACCATGTTTGGCTCAAATTTGACAAGATTGCATTACTTATTGGCTCACATTTGACATTTAATTTAGAATGTATGCCAACTTAATTAAAAAGTGGTCTTAACTTGAGATGATGCTTAACCAGCCCAAGCCAGTGTTTTTATCAATTTGGTACAACACAAAAAACTTATCTCTCTAGACTCTAGACAAAAACTTTTAAAATATTAAATTAACTTCAGAAACGAATTTGAATTCAGTAGTTTCTTCGTGTAGTTTGTAATTTTAAATGCGCAGTTTTCATTGTTTTATGTCTCAAGCAAGTTAGAAAAGCTACTTTCCTATTTGTTATTTTCGCAACTGACTTTGATAAAAAAATATATTCGGATATTATATAAATACTTTTAGGTATTCAGAAATATAAAAATATGTATTTTTTTAATAAGACCTGTAATTACAAAATAATGACTATAGTTAAAACGAATTTGAGCATAATGTTTATTTTAAAAATCTCAGTTAAAAAAAAACACGTGCGGTCATAGCAGTTTTTTGACGGTTTTAATAAGTTCGTGTTTTCCCAATAAATATTTTAGTATTTATAAGATTTGAGAAGTGATGTAGCGCTTTTGTAATCTTTCTAAAAGTTTTAGATAATAATAAAAAAATATTGGCAAAACACCTCTATTTTTACACATTACATTTTTACAAATTTAGCACGAACATTTACTCTTTTGTAAATAATATAGTTTGTCATTTGTAGCTCTTAGTTTAAAAAAAAAAATTTTTTTTCCATTGTGACTTTTCGGGTTATTGGTAATCGGAGCTGTTTTTGCACCCTTTAAACACATATTGATAACACTTTTATCAAGAATTGCGCAACGTGCATCCTCCGCTCATCGCTTCGTTGCATACTGACCGTGAAAACGTAGCACTTCGTATTTAGTAGCAGTTCGGCTACATTCAATCTCGTGTTCGGTGCCCTCCCTCTGTAGTTCCTACCTCTATGGGTTCACTTTACATCTTACCTGTCAGTGAACATAGGTTTCAAATTGACTATTGAATCTCAATATTGAATTCCTACAAATTTTCATCAAAATATGTAAATACTGCGTCACTTGAAGTGCCTCGCAATTATAAAGTTTTCAACTTAATAAATATCTAAGGCTTCAATCGGAGTCCTCTATTGAAGAGTGCTTAAGCTCTGATCGAGCGTTTTTCAAGAAAATGATTTAACACAATGAGAATTTGGGATGTAAGACTTATCCGGCATTCATAAATTTAAAAGTGTAGTTAGCCTAATCAATTTACGAGACTTGGTATGACGGTGCTTGCAAAATACAAAATAAAAATATTCTTCTATGATTGGCTTCATTTTCTGTCGGACAGTACGTAAAAATAAAATTATACAAATATGACCGTGGACTACGTACAAAGTGTAGTATACGAAGCATATAGCCTGTTGATAGCTCGTAAACATAATTTCTCCTACAAAAACGACTCACCGTTGCGGGCAGGGGGCGAGGTAACCTTCTATGCTTGCGATTGGCCAATCACTGGGATGACGCCATCTGATATATGAAATACAATAGAGATTCTTACGTACTCGCAGTGGATAACAGTGGTTTTTAAACTACTAATTTTCGTGTGAGGGGAAGTCGGACGATCAGTCAACAGGATTTAGTCTTTGATACTAAGTAACGGTTCGTAGTGAACGTTATACGGCTGGCGTGTGACAAATTGTGCGAACTGCACGATGACGTCAAGCTCGGCAGGAGCCAGTCTGGGGAAACTAGTGTTGGACGCTTATTAACCGACTTCAAAAAAGGAGTAGGTTCTATGTTCGACGGTATTTATGTTTTTTTTTTAATGTTTGTTCGCCGATTTCTCCCTCAATTGTAACCGATTTTGAAAAATCTTTTTTTATTTGATAGTGTATGCTCTCGAGGTGGTCCCATATTGATTTGAAGGCGGTTTTTTTTTTAAAGTTACTTGTTTTTAAAATGATGTATCTCGGAATAGATAGACGTATCGATTTTTTTCTTTTATTAAGTAGGTAATACGAAAAGCTTAAAATTGTACCGTTTTTACCATAGCAGTGTGTGGTGGTGACCAAAACTGTCATGTGGTTTATTTCGGGTATTGTGGTGAGACGTAAAACCTGTCATGTGTATATCGTTTGCTCTGATCGATAAATTTATAAATAATGCGTGAATCGGTTCAATTTTATTTGATTACTACCGAGTAGTAGTTTATGTATTCTTTGATCCATAATGAAAAGCGATCCTAATATACACCGTCCCCACAAATAACAATATATTATGAAGACCAGCTCAAAGAGGCTATTCACAACAAAACCATTTGTATATTTTATAGTTTAATATTAACGAACGGATTATAATCCGTATTCAATAAGTTATTAAAATAATCCGGCATAAACCATATGTCTGAAAAATCTAATTTAAACATTTCGTTTCCATCAGTTATTCAAATATTTATCTGCCCGGAAGTTCTTGATATTAAAACCAGATTTTAAGATTTTTGTAGACTTAAGTTGTTTTTACTAAAAATCTTTTGCTGACCTGGGCATGTCGTTAAACTGCAATCCAGCACCACCGGAGGACGGGCAGCAGCGTCCTCTTTGTTAACGGTGGTAACTCTCTGCGATCCCCAAGCCGCCTGCCAAGCGTGGGGATTATTGGCATTAAGGCCCCACGCCGGAAGAAGCCTCATAAGCTCTCAGACAGAACTCTAAAGCTGATGGAAGACCGGACAGAAATGAGACTGCAATCTTCAGCTGATATGTCGGAATATGGTAAGCTTAATAGACGAATCTCAAAATCTTTGCGACACGACTTGCGTTCCTATAATACTGTATGTATTAAGGACGCAATTGAGCGGAACCAGGGCTCGAAAGTGTTCGCAAGGAATTCGTCTATTGCTCAAAGCCAAATGACGAAGCTGAAGATCGAAGGTGGCAGTATCATTTCGTCGAAGCCACAGATTCTGAGAGAGCTCGAGAGGTTTTATGGACAGTTGTACACCTCAACACGGCAACCCATTGTCAGTAATGCTCGGGACACAAGAGCTAAACTGACCCGACACTACACTGAGGACATCCCAGACGTCAGCCTGTACGAGATTAGAATGGCTCCCAGACAGCTTAAGAATAACAAGGCGCCAGGTGAGGACGGAATAACGACAGAACTACTGAGAGCGGGTGGTAAACCGGTACTTTCAGTCCTCCAGAAGTTATTCGATTCCGTCATTCAGGAAGGTACTACGCCTGAAGCATGGCACAGGAGTGTGGTGGTGCTGTTCTTCAAGAAAGGAGATAACACCTTATTGAAGAACTATAGGCCCATCTCACTCCTGAGCCATGTGTACAAGCTGTTCTCCAGAGTCATTACGAACCGTCTCGAACGCAGGTTTGATGACTTCCAGCCTCCCGAACAAGCCGGTTTCCGTAAAGGCTTTGGCACCATAGACCACATTCACACGCTTCGCCAGATTATACAGAAGACTGAGGCGTATAATCGGCCGTTATGTCTAGCGTTTGTGGACTATGAAAAAGCTTTCGATTCAATCGAGACCTGAGCGGTGTTGCAGTCTCTCCAGCGATGTCATATCGACTATAGGTATATCGAAACGCTGAAGTGTTTGTATAGAAACGCCACAATGTCAACCCGGTTGCAGGACGAGAGCACGAAACCAATCCAATTGCAGGAAGGCGTGAGACAGGGAGACGTTATTTCTCCGAAACTGTTCACGAACGCATTGGAGAACGTTTTCAAGCTCTTGGACTGGAACGGATTCGGCATCAACATTAATGGCGAATATATCACTCAACTTCGCTTAGCCGATGATATAGTCATCATGGCAGAGTCACTGGAGGAGCTCAATACTATGCTCAGCGACCTCAGTAATGTTTCCCAATAGGTGGGTCTTAAAATGAACATGGACAAGACAAAGATCATGTCCAATGTCCATGTTGTGCCCGTACCGGTTGTCGTTGGGAACGATACTCTCGAAGTTGTAGACCACTACAACTACCTTGGACAGATTGTTCAGTAAGGTAGGTCCAACTTCGACAGAGGTCGCCCGAAGAATCCAACTCGGATGGGCAGCGTTCGGGAAATTGCGTAATATCTTTTCGTCCAAAATCCCTCAGTGTCTGAAGACAAGGGTCTACGACCAGTGTGTGTTGCTAGTGTTGACATATGGAACTGAAACGTGGTCTTTAACTGCTGGCCTTTTGGAGAAACTCAGAGTCACGCAACGGGCAATGGAGAGAGCTATGCTCGGAGTTACTTTGCGCGATAGAATCCGGAACGAGGATATTCGCCAAAGAACCAAAGTTACCGACATAGCTCGCAAGGTTTGCAAGTTGAAGTGGCAATGGGCAGGCCACATCGCTCGAAGAACTGACAACCGATGGGGAAGAAAGGTTCTTGAGTGGCGACCGCGAACCGGAAGACGAAGCGTAGGAAGGCCTCTCACTAGGTGGACCAACGACATTGTAAAAGTCGCGGACAACCGGTGGATGCATATGACAGGTTGTCGCACAGTGTGGCGGTCTAAGGGGGAGGCCTTCGTTCAGCAGTGGACGTCTCCGGGCTGATGATGATGATGAAGTTGTTTTACTTAAATAATATACTTATTGCATTTTTTTTACAACATCATTTAAAATGTTGAATGTTGCAAAATGGTCGGTATGTTTTCTGAAAGAAAACTTCTGATTTTTGAAAACCAGCATTTTTTAGTTTATACACCATTCTTATTACTTTATCATTATGTGGCAAAAAGGAGACTGGTAGGTGGTTGATTAGAAGCAACACCACTTATCACTTCACACAATCTGCAATATCAAGGGAACCACAAGATACCAGTATTACGTTGCTGACCTCTTATAACTCTGGAATCACTTAACGATCAAATAATGAGTCGCCTTTCTACAAGTAAATTTTTCAAAAAAAAATAAACAACCGTCTTCAAATTAATATGGGACCACTTCGGGAGTATACCCATTTAAATAATTTTTTTTTTTTAAATCGGTCGTCAATTGACGGAGAAATCGGAGAACATACAATAAAAATAAAAAAAACTTACATACCGTCGAACATAGAACCTCCTCCTTTTTTGAAGTCGGTTAATGACTTAAGTTTTGGCTATTTTATAAGCCAAACCTGTCAGTACACAAAAAAATCTTTTCACATTAAATTATTAGGCTAGAAAAAAAACGTATAAAAATCTGTATATTAAGTTGCTGTCAGTATTACTTTGTCCAAAAACCAACTGATCCACAGCTACGAAAATACTTAAGTGTCCTTAAAATGATGAGCTTGGACATCTAAGCGGCCTAAATTTACGCTCTATCAAATTTACTTATCAAAATTTCAATCTAAGCCTTGGTAAGCCTATCGATTAGCTATTACCTCTGGAAGATAAGTCGATTGAAAATGCAAATTACAATATAACATACTTTTTATTTTTATCAATCAAAAAATGTTTAGACCCTCATGAAAATGTTTTTACATTAGTATTATACTTAGAACTTAGGTTAAACCCAAATTATTTACTTATTTCACTATTGGTACCTACCACTCACAGTGTACATAATGCCACGCCAAGAATGCAAGCCGTAATCAAAAATCCGTATTTATTCAACATTGTTTTAAACTACCACGGTTATTACACTACCTACAGTTCAATGATTATTTACGGGAAAATTGCTGTGATTATTTTGTGAAACGAGCTCGAGATATTTCGATGTATTTGCACGCACCATGTTCACGGGCTGACTGAAGAATGCTTGTCAAAAAATTTGAATCAAACTAGTTCATTATGTCGGACAAACTACCCTCTTTTTTCATGTTGACAACTACCCAATTCTCCAGTCTGCCCACGAATATGATACATGCAACTACGTCGAAATATCTGGAGTTTGTTTCACAATTTAATCATAATAAATACTCTTTTACTCCCGCAAAATCGAGACAGCCGTATCCATAATCTAATCAGGTTACTTTTACGCACGTGGGATAGTTTTTTTTTGATATTTTTGTACCATGTTAAGAGGTTACCGCCTATAGTCAACTGCAATATCAGAAGCATTACTGGTGCGTTGCCTACTCTTCTCTGAGTGAGTTTTCTGATATCGAGTTACAGTAGTAGTGTTTTGTTTTTCGCCAGACCGATCCATCACTCCGCCTGCTAAAGCGACATCTGACGACAGAAAAATTAAGCATCTGAATCGTTTTTTAAACGTAGGCACAGGCCGTGATCCATCACTCTATCCTTGTAATTTTTCACTGTCTCCTTAAAACTGAACACGATGTATCTCAAGATGTATATTTTGGGACTTGATAAGGACGAAGCGTGACGGGAAAAATATTGGAGGCAATATATTTTGTTGATATCTGACGGAAGGCCAGCTGAAAAGGAACAAGATAGCTAAGTTTTTTCGATTTTCTAACGTATGGTATGGCTATTTAATTCCCTAGCGACATAAAACTAAGCCCCTGTTACTAGATGGCATGATAGTTCAACCAATTGGATGGATTTTTTGGCAGTAACAAAGAAGCACCAATTTTAATTTTCTAGATTTATTAGTTTTGTCATTGTAGTTAAGAAAACGTTTTGGGTATATCCAGACCCACCGGAGGAGGGGCAGCAGCGTCTTCTTGGTTAACGGTGGTGAGTATTCTGCGATCCCCAAGCCGCCTGCCAAGCTTGGGGATTATGGTAACACACCCGTAGTGGAAGGTCTTTGTCCTGCAGTGGACGTCTTATGGCTGTCGAGGAGTTAAGAAAACGACGCCAACATTACCACCAAAATTAATTATCTACTGACCTCCCCCGATACAATGATTACCACTTCGCACTTTATGTATTTTGCCATTGTCAAGTATTTATACATTTTGAAGTTTATCAAATATCTAGTCAAATATGTCATAAAATCGCGATTAGTCACATAAAATTTGTCACAGTCAAGTCCAAGTCATGACCTAGTAAAGTTGTGGCGTGGTTCGAATGTCGAGCCAATAATAAACTCATACGAAATATACGATGCGAGAGTTCCTAATGTCAGCAATCAACGACTCTTTGATTGCTGACAAAGGTCCGTGAAATATATGAAATATTTCACAGACCTTTTTGTTTATTTGATCTTACGTGTAAACATATCTCGTCGATACCATTTCGTGTTTACCCTTAGAGGATGAAAGGCAGTGAAGTGAGTTAGAATAGAAACGTATGTTTGCTTATGAACGTTAAACCGAACGGGTTTCAAAAATGATCATAAAATTTCTTCCGCTACGAATCCAGTCCTGTTACGATTTGAAACTGTACTTAATGTAATAAAAAATTCTACCTGCTACTTTTTACAGAACCTGTTCACCATTTGTTTGTTAACGCATATAAGTCAACGTTTGACCACTAACTCCTATTGGTAAGCGACAATGCGATCGAAGATGAAGGGCTTAGAAGGTACCTATTTAGTGTGAACTTGAAAACACAATAAGCAGTTTGACTTACTTACTGTCTACGTTGTCTTAATTACGTGTTTTGGTAAAACTTTTCAAGATTATAGGATTATATGTACGCGAAAAAATAAATCAGGTGTTCCATACATTTTGTCCAACGTCAATGAACTTTTTGTATGGAACAGAAGATTATTTTTTCGCAATTTCAGGGATGGTCCCATAGGAATAGTTGTTCATAATGATGAGTACAATGACACCTTAAACTTTTAGACATTAATAAAAAAAAGTGGTGTATACGTAACACTTACCTAGTATAGTATTATATTATTCTTGCACTTACAAACTCCTCTGTTTGCGTCGGAGATAAAAATGTCTTTTAACCGACTTAAAAAAAGGAGGTGGTTCTATGTTCGGCTGTATGTATGTTTTTTTAATATATGTTTTCCGAGTTCTCTATCAATTGTGGAACGATTTTGAAAATTTTTGATTTTTGATTTTGATTTTCGATTTTTTGATTGAAAGGGTACCCTTGAGGTGGTCCCACATTAATTTGGAGTTGGTTGTTTTTGTTTTTGGAAAAGTTAAATGTTACTATTATTAAAATGGCGAGTTTAGCAGTTCACTTTGCCTATTTTCACCCATTAGACTCACTAAGTTAATTGACAAACAGTCACCTTGGGATACCTGACACTAAGAGGCCGATCTTGCAATTAGGACCGTAATGGGGTTTACTTTGCACGGGACTTCTGGGCCTAATTAGGGCCACTGGGCCTTATTAGCCTAGGCCGGAATGAGGCGCGTAATGTCCTTCTCATGTAAGGTAGAGTGTTTTTGCTCGGAGTCTTTGTACCTGTTTATGTATAACAGCGTATGTTTTTATGTAGGTTAGGAATGTGTTACAGTAATTTGAGTAATTATGTACATTTTAGCCCTGGAAACTGACGTCGTTCTGACGACATTTTATTGTATTTTTATGGGATTACTTACTCACGTTTAATTAAGCTGGATTTATGGTTCATTAACAAAATTATATAATCTAATAAATCTAAAAACATACAAACATAAAAAAGACTTCTTACCAAAAAAACTAGGTATCCATGTGGAGTGGAGTAACAAGAACTCTAGCTGCCTTCTTGCGTGGAATTGCCTAAATAGCGGTAGCTGCTGTCGCGCACCAGACCAGGGCTAAAATAGCATATTTCGCTCTAGGGGATAAAGTTTTTTTCTAAAAAATAATCATCATCATCATCAGCCCGGAGACGTCCACTGCTGAACGAAGGCCTCCCCCTTAGACCGCCACGCTGTACGACAACCTGCATTTTATAATAATAATAATTATTTATTCATCAAGTATCATAGACTCAAATACATTAATAAATTGAATCTATAGCAGTAGCAGTCACATTAATAAATTACATAAACACAATTGAAATTGAAATTTGAATTGAATTTATGAGTTTTATTATTATGATTGCCATAAAAAAAAACACTTTGCTCTATAATTCTAGACTTTGCTTGACACCAAATACTTAGCATGTATTTATAGAGTCAAAATAATAATCAGCCTATCATAATTATGATAGTCCGCTGCTAGACCACTAGCTTTTCACATTCAGCCAATATGCCAGCTGTCTTACGTATAAATCGTCACTCCGTCGAGTCGGAAGACATAGGTATTACTCCACATAAATTTGCTTATAAACGGCCTCTAGTCTAGGACGCGCCAATTGCTGCAATTATTGGATCTGTGGCACGTTTCAAGCTGGTACAAAAATGTACAAACGAAATAAAGCCTTTGAAACAAGTAATACTTACCACAGATTAAGGTATTAAGCTGCTTTGTTCCATTCACTGATCATCATCGGATACTGACCCCTATTTTGTGGCTTCGTCAAGGTTTGATTAAAGACTGAACGGGCTGCAAGACTTAATGAAAGACTTTTTGCGTTTTCATTAAAACAGAAATATGGAAACTGTGAGGTGAACCTTAAGGCGAGGTTTTTCCACGTTCCAAGTGCGCTTATTCCTGAAAGTTTATGCTGTAGCTGATAAGGTCACACTTAGAAAATTTGGTAGTACCATACCAGCGCAGACGGCTCTCGGCAAATTTGTCGTGTATTTTTGCAATCTTTAAATGTTCCCCGAATATGTTAGTTTCATACTTTATCTTTAAGGGTTACTCTGCTAGACCAACGTAGAAACTTAATTTCAGTTACATGGAGCTTTTGCTCATCAGATTTCTCATTGGCCAGCATTCGGATCCGTAAAGTAGCGCTGGCCATACTGCTCTTTTGTATACATAGCTTTTGATCTCTATTGTGCGTCGTGAAAAAGACCACATGATCAGATTAGTCATGGACTTGGAAGACCCGAAAAGAGGCTGCGGTAGACCCTCAGCCACCTGGATGGGTACAGTGAAGAGAGACATGAAGGCGATGGGACGGGATGGGACTACACCCAAACATGACTCAAGCACGCCCTGCCTCATCATCAGCCCGGAGATGTCCACTGCTGAACGAAGGCCTCCCCTTAGACCGCCACACTGTACGACAACCTGTAATTTGCATCCACCCACACAGTTGCCCGCGACTTTTACAATGTCGTCGGTCCACCTAGTGGGAGGGAGGCCTTCCTACGCTGCGTCTTCCGGTTTGCGGTCGCCACTCAAGAACTTTCTTCCCCATCGGTTATCAGTTCGTCGAGCGATGTGGCCTGCCCATTACCACTTCAACTTGCAAACTCTGAGAGCTATGTCGGTGACCTTGGTTCTTTGGCAAATATCCTCGTTCCGGATTTTATCGCACAAAGTAACTCCGCCCTTAGCTCTCTCCATTGCCCGTTGCGTGACTCTGAGTTTCCCAATAAGCAAGCAGTTAAAGACCACGTTTCAGTTCCATATGTCGTCACTGGCAACACATACTGGTTAAAACCCCTTGTCTTCAAACATTGCGGGATTTTGGACGCCCTGAATGGCACTAAAGACAAGAAGGGCCGACCCCAAAAGACATGGGAAATAGGGCACGGAAAAAGAAGAAGAAGAAGCAGTAACGCAAGGTCGTGCGTGCGTCAGTAGGTACAAAATCGAATTGATCATTCTACATTACGTAACTACTTTACCGACGCACGTGAAAATAAGTTTAGTAAAACCACAAACTACGGTACCTAGTTAAAAATATAAAAAGACCGCCTTAATATTGTTCTTGTAAATGGCTTAACTTTATTCTGTGAGGGAATGAAAGCAATTTTGTAGTTTCTAATTTCGGTACTAATTAAATTGAAATTGGAATTAAAATGTAACGAGAACAGCGTTTGAGGTTTGTAGTATTGTGATTTAAATTGTATTAGTTTTCAAATCGGGCTCTTAAAATATTATATTTTTAATGTAGCAAATATAATAAGAAGGACAAAACAATTCCGTAAAGATAAGAGACTAGCTGTTTGATTGTTATAGCGATGCCAGAAAATTTTAGCAACCAAATACAGGGTATTATTTTGCGCTCAAAAATAAACCTATTTTAGTTAAATAGGTTTTGTCAATTCTTTTCGAATTACGAATTGAGTTTGAAAAAAGAAGACAAAACACTCTTTAGCTAAAATAGGTTCGTTATTTCTTTATGCGTAGCTTTGATTATATATATACAGAGAGAAAGAGCTAGATCCTCCAAGATGCGTAGCGAGGTTTCACAGGCCAATTTTTTCGCAGATGGTGCCAGTGGCAGTCCGGATGTGTCAAAATCAAGTTTTCTTGATAATAGTGTCTTATAATTTAAAAAAACCTCAAATTTTATTCGGCATTTTATTCTATTATATAATTCAATTGTGTATAACTCAATAAAAAGAAAACCATTTATAAACAAGTCCGTATCTAAACTAGATGGAATTTTACTATAATTTTAAACAATTCAAAATAATTGCATCACAAAATTAGATACAAAAAGTCTTTAATTATCATTACCGCTTAGTTACAACTACTATTATCTTCATCGTGAGAAAAACATGATATAAAAGTCGAGAGAGGTTTCTCAATATCACGTAATATTTCTAAAAACAACTTAGCACGAAAATACGTAAAAAAGACATTATTTTCTTATCATTCAGAATAGACTTATCACGTTTCACGCGCCGTCAACTCCATTTACCCGTCATAGACAGATTCTGAAAAGCGACCAAATGCTAGAGACCGTATTTTATTTGGGTTCTGTATGCTTAAAATATTGTACTTAAGTATCACAGAACCAAATTTGCCAATTTTAGATTGAGACAATGCCGTGGTAGCCTATTTGAGAGACTACTCGAATACGAATTTTAATACCACTAAATTATGTCCATTGTCCAATAAATGTACTTTTCGAGGAAGGAAAACATCGTACAGAAACCTGCATACGTCCGGAAAGTAAAACAGCGTTTAATATACATGAATCGACCAAACTGCAAATGGGCCAGCGTGGTGGATATGGCTCAATTGCCCTCCAATGGTCAAGAGGGTGGCAATGTCCAGTAGTGGACCATTAAAAAGGCTTATTAATGCTGCTATTAATAAATTATCACATTCATGTCGTGAAAAATGTAGATTCAGAACTCAGATTCTCTAAATTCAATTAGTAAATCAAACCGACTGTATCTTAGTAAATATAGAGTAGCTTCAGAATAGTTACTTAATCCGTCTTTAGCTTTTTACCGCCGATACAATTTAAAAAATAAGTAAAATACAAAAGACATCATTAATGAGAGCTGATTTATAGAGGCTTACCAGCGTTTGTTTTTCATTAATAAACCCCAATGAGCTTAAAATAAACAGTAGTATTTTCATATACCTCGATAAAAAAAAAGTTAGGTAATGTTTACGTGAAAGTCATATTTCTAACCTAAGATGCAAATCTAATTCAAGCTAGTTTTTAGTTCTTATAACATTTTCGAAAGGATTTTCCCTCAATTTTACGAATCCCTAAAAATACTAAAAATATTATCACGTGCGTCTTAATAGAACGTCAATTCGACCAGATATATTTGACGTCATTTGACGTAGGTGAGCATTTGATGTATTAGCTTCGAATGCTTTTGACACCCTCGTCCCTACATAAACACGCGAAACAAAAACGTAGACTATAAAAGGAAAATAAAAATTCGTATCAATGAAAATTCTTATATGGGTTTGAAAAAATGAGGAGAAACAGAGACAAACAAAAACAAATACACAAATCACAAATATTTTTACGTGCTTACGAGGCTAAAGTTGCTACTTTAGGCCCGCTACGCAGAGTGAAAGGAACCACTTCCTCCCCGCAGCGGAACGTAAAATCGTCAGAATCAGATCTCATGTTTGTCACCTTCGGCTTCGCCTCGGGAGAGAATATACATGAGATCTGAGACATTCTTTACTTTTGCTCCCTAGGTGAGTAATCTACTATTAAATCAGTACTGCCCGTATGTATGAGGAAAAATGATTGGACGAGTTCGTGATAATCTACAGTACTGGCAGTAGAGAAAAATGTTTTCGATTCAACACTTTTTTGCCATCATCATCAGCCCGGAGACGTCCACTGCTGAACGAAGGCCTCCCCCTTAGACCGCCACACTGTACGACAACCTGCCATTTGCATCCACCGGTTGCCCGCGACTTTTACAATGTCGTCGGGCCACCTAGTGGGAGGCCTTCCTACGCTGCGTCTTCCGGTCTTTTTTGCCAAGGTATACTTAAAGCGATAGTGGCTCCGTTTTTATTTAATTATTTAGCAAACTTTTATATTCTAACCGTCATATGCATAAAACGCTAAAACGTTTTTCAACCTATTACCTAAATTTCTTTCGAATTACGATTTCAGTTTAAAAAAAGAAGACAAAACACTTTATAACAAAAATAGGTTTGAAATACTTTTTAGTGTTTTATGCATAAGACGGTATATTAATAATTATTGTCTAAAAACCTAGTTGTTGGATACGTTATAGCATAGGGCGTGCGTTAAAATCCTATACTTGCCCTCTAAGTAAATTACTTTGTGACAACTCATGCAAAAGTGACGACATAACTTTGTAAAGCGTCTAGCAAATGATATCCCATACAAATACAAATAATTTAAGTAATTGATCTTGCATTGCCACTTTACAAGGTTACGGTTAACATTATCTTGTAAAGAGGTAATGTTAACCGCATTACCAAAGGGTAATGCTAGATCAAATTAAATTATTTGTATTTGTACGGGATATAATTTGCTAGACACTTTACAATGTTATGTCGTCACCATTGCATGAGCTGTCAAAACCGATTCTCGGAAGAAAGATTTCTCTCATCGCCAAAAAGATGCATTCAAAGCAAAGAAGATGAAGTCAGTGAGACAGAGTTTTTATATTATACTTTTTGTAAAGGCTTAGGACATTTCCCATACGGATGTGGTCTAGTGATACAAATTTACCATACCTAATTGTATGAACTAGGCCAAAATGTCACAAACACAACACAATCCTTTACTCTTGCACACGTACTTAGAACATTTGTTAATCTTAACCTTTTCCTATTTTAACTAACTACTTATTGTTCATAAAAATTGTGGATGTAATCTGTTGTAAGGGAGAGCACGGATTTCTGATGTACAAGCTATTCGTAGCTTAGTTTGGAAATCCTGGGCTCACAATGTAAAACGTAGCTTTAGACATAATTTTTTCTTAGTCAATCTTTTTTGTTTAATTATTGGTTTTTCATCACACTTGCTCGTAAAGTAGATCTTATTACATCGCTTTTAGGCTCATAATCCAAGCTATTATACACGCGTGCTTTTTACTTTACATTACGGCACTTGTACTATAATAGGTATAACTCGGTAAAGTCAAGTTTGTACGTGACTGCAATTAGACGTACGTGTACGAAGCACTCTTAATATAGCTGGGTAATACTTACAGTTTTTTTGTAATACCAACAAAGAGTTCTTATGCCGCTGAAGTAAATGTCAACCTGCGCGCGCATTACTGATTTGGGTGCCATTTTCCGCAAATGTTTGTTGACGTTTTCGCTGTGTGGTTGATTATTATCAAAAAAAAATGGTTTTTTCCTCGCAAGTGTGACGAAAACAGTCGTATGGAACTCTTGTGCTATTAGTCATTACGCTCTCGGCTTTCTTATCGCGCTCGCCTGCGGCTCGCGCGCATAATACCGCCTCTAGTGTAATGACCAACATAGCACACTCGTATCATAATGTACTATTATACTATTTGTTGTTTTGTGACAATAAATTATTATTGTGAAGCCTTTAATGTCAACTGTAATAAAACACAAATATATTTTTATAGTCGGCTCTCTATCCGTCCGCCTTACTGTCCACGCTTCCCTGTAAGTAGTCCATTTCCCTATGACAACACTCGCTGATGTTTTAGGCCCCTACCTGGCTACAAATGGATATGGAAATTATGACAGGACTTACTAGATTAACGGATAAGCAGGAATTACGAAAAGCTTTGGTATATTTAGAAACTGTACGACAGAAAGGATTATTGCCATGTCAAAATGCCATGCTTAACATGTGGAATAATAAGTAAAGTTAGTAACCGTAGAAGCCTTGTTTGGAGAACATTTCACAATCACGATGTTGTAAACTCGATACCGGGTTTGCACCGATTAGTTATAAAAAAATACGTCGGTACATATCCTAAAGCTTTTATCACTGGCGTTCCTTAAGGAAGTAATCGTACGGAAACCTGGTTCTTTCTGTGAAAAAGTTTCAGTGGCGTAAATCCGCGTACACGCATCCGCGCAAGATGGTAATAATGTAGACAAAAGTCAAAAGGGTTATTTCTTTGATGGTGGACCTACTCCCAGAGTTTACTAATTAATAATTTAGTAAAAAAATCATGCTTACGTAGGATTTTATCAACCCAAAAACATGTAGTTTACATGAACAGGCCAAAGATCTGACACATTTCAATCCCAATAATATGAAAATTGACTTCATTTATCTTTGATTGACATTGGTTGACCTGCTGGGCATGTGCATCCAACCACCTAAAGAACATATAGAATACTTACTACTTGTTTATACACTTTTTTTTGTAAATAAATACTTATTATACACTACCGAAACACAGAACAAACATTCATCAGTTCATCCCTTAAATGTTTGTCCTCGTTGACTCCGGGTGGGTTCGATTCCTACCTTTTATTAAGTTAGAAGTTGACTTCTCCATCCTCTCTCTTACCTCCTTCCTCCATCCAAAAGAAAGAGAAATAAGCTTCTTCTTTCTTATTTTACTCTATGTTTTTTCTTTTTCTTCGGCTGAGTTGTTCTTTCTGAGGATTGGGAATCTTGGAGAGGTCAGCTTCAATCATAAAGAAGTCAGTTTCTTACTTGAACAAAGCTGGGAATCGAACCCACGCCCTACAGCTCATAATGCAGAGATATAGTCTACTAACTATAAGGCAGTAATACCAAGAAAGACAAGAATCCGTCTTTAAACACATTACCATACAAACCAAACCAAATATGATTTTATATTATGAACACGAGATTTATTGCTAACTAAAACCTTTTAAAATTATAGAGACAAGAGAAGATAACGTCTCCGCAAAACATACTACTCTCGAGAGAGTCTGACTCGGAGACAAACAATTCTATTGTTCCCGAGCGAGCGCCGATAAAGAGAATTCCTCCACTATATTTTATTTTAAACTTCAACCTAGACACATAATCCTATCAAACAGAAATATGACGCAGTACCGCCATATATCTTGTAACGAAAAACGTAGAATGTAAGAGAATTTTCTGCTCGAGTCAGCGCCACATATCAAAGTGACTTTTCGAACGAGATGACACGGGAGAACGAGTATGTTACCTGAAAAAAATAAACGGTCCTTATCAAATTTGTTTTGTCAAGTTTCTTGGATAAGGTTAAGTATTGGATAAAATCACTGTTTGAGGTATCACACCAATAGCCGGAAGATGTCCACTGCTGGGCGAAGGCCTCCTCCTTAATAGGAAGGGGTTGCCATAATCCCCAGTCTTGGCAGGTGGCTTGGGGATTGCTCAATGCTCACCACCGTTAACAGTTTAGACAGCTTTATAGCTCAGTTGGTAGCATGTCTGCCTTCAGAGCTGTAGGGCGTGGGTACGATCCCCACCCAGGACAAAAATGTATGTGACGTACATCGATGTTTGTTCTGTGTCTGGGTGTAGTATGTATTATAAGTATGTAATTACGAAAAATAAAAAATGTATATAAGTATTCTATCAGCTATCTGGTTTCCATAATACAAGCTTTGCTTAGTATGGGGCTAGACAGAGCTGTGTGTAAAAAAAATAATACTAAGAGGACGCTGCTACCCGTCCTCCGGTTCTGGATGCAGTTTTAGGACATACCCACAATACCCAGGTCCAGGTTTGAGGTATAGTTTGATATAATCTAATCTTCATTGAACTAAATTTACTGCTATAATATAGCTACGTTTCTTGATTACTTCAGTCGATCCTCGATTGTGAATTTGACCTGAAAATACGCAATTTAGGATTACAAATCAATTATCTAAATTGAACCTTTATTTAAATAATCTATTATGTAATCTAGGATTACAAAAGACTTAACTTATCTTGCATCTTATGTTTAAGTACGACCTTGGAATTTGAACCTACGACCTCACGGTTCCGAATCCAGTAGCCTGTCCATTAGGATTTTTGCTAGCTAATAAAGAACTGAAAGAATGTAATACAAAGTTAGAAAAAAATATTATTTATGTACTCAGAAAAATACTTGGATCTTTTGTTTGAAAATAATGCTTATTACAAGATTGACATGAAAGAAATAAGAGTATCTTCAGATTACTCGGTTTTGAAACGTTTTATCCAAAATGACTTTCAAAGCACTTTCGCCAAATAGTATCTATTTAGTTTTCAGATATAAATATGTTTGCTAAGAATGTTTGACAGTCAATAATAGTCGTCCAGACATTCAATTAGAGCATATTTTAGCTACAGTATGTAGTAGTATTTTTAGCTGATTTCAGAAAACCCATTAAGTTTAAGAAAATATAAACTCACTGTAGTTTAGGTTAGACAGAACAGAACGCCGCAGCATATGCTTAATAATAGTGTTCCATTAACAATTTTTCGAGTACGCAACCCTAAATAGCAGAGCAAAGCTGCTAATAAACCAAACGATTTGTGGAGAACAATTCGTACTGTTCTCCACAATTGGTTTCGTACTCGTACCTATTTCTTTTAATGAGTTTTTTATTTAACACAGTACTAAAATTGTATATCAGCTATAGACTTATCTATCCAATCTATCTAGAGTCGATTTAACATACGTAAATCTAAAAGGTAATTACACGAAAAAAAGTTTTTTCAAACTGGAATTTATCTTCAATGCTCTCCTACTTTATTTTACCTTAATTCTAATACTTAGAGATAAGAATGACTTATTACTTTTGCTTGGAGAAAAAAGGGGAAAATGCGACATTATCACGCCTAGTCTTTTGGGGCCTGTAAATATGTAAATAAACAACCTCTCATGTTTTAGCACGATGTTTTTACAAACACTGTTAAATCATCATCATCATCCGCCCGGAGACGTCCACTGCTGAACGAAGGCCTTCCCCTTAGACCGCCACACTGTACGATAACCTGCCATATGCATCCACCGGTTGCCCGCGACTTTTACAATGTCGTCGGTCCACCTAGTGGGAGGCCTTCCTACGCTGCGTCTTCCGGTTCGCGGTCGCCACTCAAGAACTTTTCTTCCCCATCGGTTGTCAGTTCTTCGAGCAATGTGGCCTGCCCATTGCCACTTCAACACTGTTAAATACATTATCATAAATCTATTTATTACTTAATGTAGAGATGCTATTATGAATTTACATATGAGTGCTAAACGTAGGTAGCCAATCTTTTAGAAGGATGACCAGAAGTGGCATTTAGAACTGAGTGCTAAGCGTAGGTCGAATGATACGTTACCTATTGGTCTGAATATTAAGGCTGGCCACTCAGCCTATACGAAATTACTTAATTAAATAAACCTTTTTTCTATACATCTTTATATCTATATAATTATAATGCTTTAATAAATAATAAGGATGCTTAGCTTTATTTTAACCCTCTTATGCATAAAATACAAATAAAAAATTAAACCTATTTCAAGTAAAAAGGGGGTCATCTTCTTTTTTCTAACTCAATTCGTTATTCGAAAGAAATGAACAAAACACTTTTTAAATAAATAGATTTAAAAATAGGTTTTAGTGTTTTATGCATAAGTCGGTAAGGCTTAAAATTTGATGTATTATAGATACAGTTTAGAATGGCAAAAGATGCAAAAATCACTACAAATGCAAGTATGGTATGTATGTACACAATATATTGTATTATATTCTCAAGCTTCCGAGTGAATCCCATGTTAATGTCAATAGCAGAAACTAGAGCCAAATGCTTCCAGCCAAAATTAGTGCGGTTGGATTAAACTGACATCTTGGATCTTGAGAACAGCGACTGAGATAATGGAATGGACGGGCCCATCGCTCAAAATGTATAAGTCAACACAACCAAGCATACCTAGCTAAAAGTATGCTCATTACATTTGCCGGAAAATAGAGATAGCAAATCCTATTACTGCGTGACAAAGCGAGAACACATGTATTTGTCTATTGCTCTTGAATCTCGAACATTCACGAGCATTGACGAAAGATTTCCGAAGTCTCTCTGTATCGTAACATTACAATCGCCTCAAAATAAAATGAAGTGAGTAATGTGTATTTACTTATGGAATGTGATTCCCAAATTTTTATTGCGAATAATAGTAGTGTTCTTACACTTGGGGAATGCACATGAAGTCTAATTTGAATTTATTTGTATTGTTGTATCGTACGGCTCGCATGTCGCAAAGACAGAGCATGACTGACGCGAGTGGAGAGCTGGCGCTCAATATAATAGTCTTCACAATCCGTGCGTTTATTTCCCGTCCATTAATTTTATCATCGTCGCTGCTTGAGAAGAAATGTAGGGAAGAGCGGAGTACTGGAAACCGAATTTATTGTTATATTCAAATTATGATAGTATTTTTTGGCATATAAAATAATATAACAAGTTTTGTGTTAATTCTTAAGTACTCCTTATATTATAATGTGAGGGTAGATTAATATTAATAAAACAGGCAATTAATAACAAGACACGTTTAACTTACATTATTTAAAGGTAAACAACATTTGTGTTTAGAAATGTATTAATCAACTTTTTACCCAAATTAATAGATTTTCTGAGAAAAGTTCATGATTATCAACCGACTTTAAAAGAGAAGGTTCTCAATTCGACTCTACGTCTTTTGGATGTATGTTAAGTGATTACTCCGCCAATTATGGATTGATTTTGATGTTTTTTTTTTGGTAGGTGATACTTCAGAGGTGGTCTCATATAAATTTTATCAAAATCGGTTCAGTAGTTTGGTTTTTAAATCAATATTACTGAAGTAAATCAAAACAACTGGAAAATATGAAGGCATCCAGGTAGTCGAAATTGAAGTCGGTTGTTTTTATTAAATCGTATTATGGAGGATCAATCTCTGGTTAAAAGATTGAAGCCACATGTCTTCTAGGTCTAGTCCGATGTTTCTCAGGTGTCTAATATTGTAAACAACAATCAAATAGCGGATTCTAACCAATGACAGTACTTTGTTTCAACACAAAATGTCTGTGGTTATTTGTAAAATCTCCGTTGCTGTTTACAATAAAATTAATAACTTTTAAAAAAACCGACTTCAAATTAACTTACAGGACCGCCTCGAGAGTAGATATACCATTTCAAATAATTTAATTTTTAAATCGGTCTACAATCGACGGAGAAATCGGTGAACATACATTAAAAAAACATACATACAGTCGAACATAGAACCTCCTCCTTTTTTTGAGTCGGTTTAAAAGGGATTACTAAGAACAAACAGTTTTAATTAGTCTATGATAATTGCAATTATAAGTCTTTTCTTTTCCAGAAACAATCAATTCATAAATTGTAGCCAGTCATTAAATCAGTAAATTTTTTTTTGCTACATTGGCATGATACGATATGAATTAAAATATATTGAAAATACGACTCCAACAACACAAAAAGGACAGTAAAAATAAAACGGTATTCTGTAAAAAGCCCTATAAAATCCGGTATAAAGTCCTGTAAAACCTCGCGATATGATCCGGTTTCCGGACACCACGGACGTGCGGTGCGAGTGGTAAAAATAAGACGAAAAAAACATTGCAGTCGTGCTCCGAATTTTACGGCTCTAGCGATAATCACTTTGTTACATTGTTTTACAACATCAATCTCTTTTATAGCGCAATAGAGACTAAAATTGCCTGTGAACATGTTATACACTTAATCGGGCCAGAATTTTTGCTAAATTGAAATACTTGTCAAAGGTGTCGATGGCGCGAGCCTTATAGAGCCTGATGCTACTGTTTATAAACTTTTTGGACTCTGGCCACTATACCATACCATGACCGTGTTAAGAACTTTGAACGTGTAAGATACGGAAAGGAACACGACAAGCTCTACTATGCCCACTGAAACGGATCGACATAATATTATTCTCGTCAACAATTTGTTGACGCTACGTGTATGGTACGCGACGGTGATTGTTGTTGAAGGAACGGTCTAGTGGGAACAGTGTCAAACTGTTCAATACAATGTTTTTTTTTACCTCACACGTTCCTAGCACGATCATAGTGTGGTACGGCATAGTGGGCGGACACCTTTAGGTGCGAATTTCGTTCACAGAAAAAAAAAATTAGGTACTTAAGTAGATTACGCTTTGAATGCGCGCTGACGGGAATGCACGTTTTAACGCTGCGCGCAGTGTTTTTGTGTAAATATTATTTTTAATGACAATAAAATTTAAGTATATGTGAAATTTTAAGAATTATTTTACTAAAACGAAGATAACTAGCCATATTCGTTCCTTTTCTGCAGGGCTGCGTTCAATATCATCATCATCTTCATCCGTTTCTTTATACAATGAAAACTGTGGGCTATTTACAATCACTGTACCGGTAAATGATGGCGATTTAATATTTTATTCAAATGAGCAGTTTCCATTAGGCATTGTCAGTTAATTTCTTTCATTATCAAGGCGCTTGCGTAACTTTTGGTATTTACTATTTAAACTTTAGCATGGCAGAGGAGAACTTCGTTCAGTCAACGTAAATAGTTAATAAATAATACAAAATCCTGTAAAATGTTGTAATACTTAACATCGTTGTGATTTACGTATTTTGAAATATTAACGTACTTACTCTTATTTATTTCCAACCAAACTTTTCATCCAGTCGTGTAATAAAAAAACGAATGACAGAAGTTTGTCTGTCATGTCACGTCATCGAAAGTTTCAAAAGAATACGCACTAAACTGTTACCAAAACTGTCGCCAACGCCATCTAGCGAGAGATAAATAATACTAAAATGACACTTGGTAAACCGCTCATTGAATTTGCAATGTACGTCGTGTAAAATATAATTATATCGAATAAAAAGTATTCTGGTGTCACCTCTTGGCAACTTTAGACTGGCACATCCGTAATTAATTATAATTGAGAACTGTAAAGTTAGATTTAATAAATAGATGTTAGAATTACATAAGAATCTTAGAGCATGAACAATTACCAATATATATACAGGGTGTTAGTTTGAACACCGTTATCGTTCTAGGATACCATTGTAGTCATCATTATGAACAACTTTTACTATGGGGCCCACCCCGAAAACACGAAAAAAAAACAGCAGTTCCATAAAAAAAGGTTCATCGATATTGGACAAAATGTCAAGCAAGAATAAAAACTACTTAAACAAACTTAAAAGTAAAAAAAAACAGTGTCCATGTGGTAGGCTCCCAAGAAATCTAGCTACATTCCCGCGTTGTATTGCTAAAGAAATTCTCTGCGCGAGGAATGAGCCAGCTCTCTTCTCACCAGTGGCGTCGACTAAGCGTGGAGGTAAGACATATTTTTTTTGGTTCCTGGACCCCATGTACCAATGTTTTTATTTATTTATTTATTAAGAACACCAACATGATGATGTTCGACGCCAAGTGGCAAGAAAATGTATTCGCTAGAAAGAGAAGAATACTTTCGCAGCTTGGCGTTATCATATGATAATTGATATTACAATTAAGTACTCTACGTCTCCAGAGCAGAAATTGATGTAGGTTGTGCTTACTCTGTACATAGGTATATTGATGCGAATGTAAGGAAACTTGATTATGTCAAGGGAATTGAGGAAATGTTCCATACGGTGTTTGTAATTCGTTTGCTAAGTCGATTACGTGATGGGTTGGTGAACGTTGTTTGATGTTGATTGAATGTATGGAAATGCCGAGTTGTTTACATTCTTTACTTTGAGGTGATTGTAAGAAAAAACGTCAAATTTATACAATTGTTATTGTGAAAAAGATATTACAAACAGTATAATAATAACACATACTGGCCAAATACGAGTAAATACTTTAAAAAAAATCCACACAAACAAAAGTAAACAAAGAAAAAGAAAGAAAGTTTTTTTTTATTCGAGACAAAAAAAAACACACACAAAAGTACAAAAAAAAGACAAAAAAACACATGTGACACACACGGGACATGGATATGGGAGTAAAATACATGATTTAACGAACTTAATAAGTGGAGTTATACTAATATTTTATACTAATACTTAATAGTTATACTAATACTTAATAGTTATACTAATACTTAATAGTTATACTAATACTTAATAGTTATACTAAGTAGTTGTAGTAGTATAATTTGTTTTATTTGTGTATTCAAATTTGATTATGTTAATAACTAGAACTTTTCTTTTGTCTATGGGTTTAGAAATAATTTTATTTTAATGAGATAGTAAAAATTTTTATACTAATACTTATACTAAACTTTTCACTTTTTAGCATAACCGATTTGCATTAAAACGCCATTGTTAAATACCATTTAATAACTCACTCATCAGCCCAAAGACGTCCAATGCTGGACGAAGGCCTCCCCTTCAATAGAGAGGGGTTGCCATAATCCCCACGCTTGGCAGGCGGCTTGGGGATCGCAGAGTGTTACCACCGTTAACCAAGAGGACGCTGCTGCCCGTCCTCCGGTGGTTCTGGATGCAGTTTTAGGACATACCCAGGTCCATTTAATAACTAACGACATTTAACTCAAAAACTCGTACGAAAAAGTTTGATTCCACTTTCTTTATTCGAACTGCTGAACAGTGGAATGCGCTGCTCTAGTGGGCTTTTCCCGATAAATTATAATAAATGGATGTCTTCAAGTCGAGTGAATTGGTTAACATCAGCATCTTCGTTTAACATCAGACGAGATGGCAGACAAACGAAAGCCTATAAATGCTAAGAAAAAAAATACTTCTGCACAATACTAACGTAAGCCCCGATATGTTTATATAAGTCCAACAACGTATTCAATGCGCGCTAAACGCGCCCCAAATCTTGCTTTGCCTTGCACTAGTTACTTACTTAAATCATTTGACAAAATACTACTAGTATAGTATTATATTCATCATCATCATCATCAGCCCGGAGACGTCCACTGCTGAACGAAGGCCTCCCCCTTAGTCCGCCACACTGTACGACAACCTGCCATTCGCATCCACCGGTTGCCCGCGACTTTTACAATGTCGTCGGCCACCTAGTTGGGAGGCCTTCCTACGCTGCGTCTTGCGGTTTCGCGGTTGCCACTCAAAACCTTTCTTCCCCATCGGTTGTCAGTTCTTTGAGCGATGTGGCCTGCCCTGCGCCACTTAATTCAACTTGCCAACCTTGCGAGCTATGTCGGAGTAGTATTATATCGGCTAGTATTATATTATCTGTGCATAATACGTACATAATTCCTGCAATATGACATTATTGCATCTTGTGTCTCAATTTCCGAACTCTATGCATATTGCTTTCGATTAGGTAGACATTTGAATAATGCCACGCGAATGCAAATTACTGATTCAAGACACATTAGTAACCATGTTGCAAATCTTGATCATCTCGGAAGCGGTCCATAACGATATTGGAAAATATATGATATATATACATGTAGTATGATTCTGTGCTATACAGGGTTACTGGTAACTCGACGTATTCCCGGCAGGACCAGATTAACCCCCCTATCTGGTGTTATCTGGTCCTCCTTAACATACATCAAATTTAAGCCCACCAATGTATGGGTGAAAGTTAATCGTTTTTGAGATATTTAAATTTAAACAAGTTCTGTTGTTGTTTTTACACACATAACACGTTCATATTTTATTGCTTTTTAAATAATTTTCGCTATTTTTTTATTTTTTTTCCCTCCAGTTATACTTCGGCTGTCCGAACGTACGTACGGCTGACGACGAACAAAAATAACAAAAAAAAATTTGGTCACACATAACACGTTCTTATTTTATTGCTTTTAAAATTATTTTCCCTATTATTTTTTTTTTTTAAATCGCTAGTAATACGTCGAGTTACAAGTTAACCTACAGGGCTAGCATGCGCACCGCGAGAAAAATTTGTCTTGTCTTTATTGTGTGAGAAAACGAGACAGACTTATACAGAATCGTAGCCTTGTCCTGTTTTTAAGAATCGAGAAAAATTTCTCGCGGTGCGCATGCTAGCCCTGCTGTATGATAGTACTGACTCGACAGTGAATAGGAAGATACTTATATAGTTGGTAAGTGTGCCCTACCTTAGACATTGTCTACGCCTTGGTGAGGCAAAGTCAAACCTTTACTATTATTTAATCAGCAGTTTCACAATAACACAAAAAACAAAGCGGTTGCCATAATCCCCACGTTAAGCAGGAGGCTTGGAGATTGCAGAATTGTCACCACCGTTAACCAAGAGGACGCTGCTGCCCGTCCTCCGGTGATTCTGGATGCAGTTTTAGGACATACAAGTCAAAATGACTAAAGTATTAATCGGTGATAAAATATTTTTGTTTTATTTATACGGGAATACTCACGTTTAATTAAATTGGATACTCCGACACCGAAAGGTCACCGGATGTGATCGAAACTATAGTCGGAGTATCCGATTTAATTAAACGTGAGTATTCCCGTATAAATAAAACAAAAATGTGTCAAAACCACATCAGTTTTCATAATAAAGGTGATAAAGTAGGTTCGTATAGGCTGAGTGACCAGCCCTAGTGTCAGAGTTAATGTGCCGCCTGAAGGCCTCTGACATGGCTAACGGTTGTTGTTATAGAAACTAGAACAAACAACCGGGACCAACAATTTAACGTGTCATCCGATAGTAGCGCTCAGAAATAAATGCCACTCACGGTCACCCATCCGAAGACTGACCGGACCGTCCGTTGCTTAACATCGGTGATCGTTTAGAATCACCTAGACAAGCTACGCCACAAAAAAAACACTTTGTCATGAGTGTCGTTATAAAAGTCAACTATCTTTTCAAATCTGTCCACCAAGAGAAACTTCGCTCATTATTTCTAGTTTACCGCTGGACCAGTTGAACATCGCCGCTCAAGTGCGCTCAGCGCTAATCCGGACTTAAGTCGGGGTCCGGTGTATAGTAGTCTAGTATAATCTACCCGCCTTGCTCCGGTGCCAGTTTTACTATACCTGCCTTTTAGTTTATTTTTGGAAAGCTATTTCCAGATAGCCAAGTTTTTATTGGAAGTTATTTCGAACGAAAGCTTGCCTTTCGGATCAAGGTAGCTGTAGCTAATTTTAGGTCAGCTTTATAGTACTTGGACAACTGATTTACGGTCAGGATATAGAAATAATCTTCGCAACTATTTATCGAGGTACTAAATAATTGAAATTAGTATTCAATAGTAGCAAAACAGTAGTAATGTTTGGTATTTACCACTCATCTTTGTTGGTGTAGCTTACGAAAATGTGAGTGCTTTCTAAGTTATTTTTTGCCTAATGTATTACGTTGGTATGTATTAACAAAAAAAAATACAAGGTCATGGTTTTGTAGAATGTATCCTCTCAGGACATGCTTAGGCAGGTCTACGACTATTTCTTTTAAAGAATAATAAAATAAAAACTGACGTGGTTTTGACACATTTTTGTTTTATTTATACGGGAATACTCACGTTTTATTAAATCGGATACTACGACTAATTAAACGTGAGTATTCCCGTATAAATAAAACAAAAAAATAAAATATTCGTTCAACGAAATTTTATGGGTTTCGAGTTTAAAATGTAAAATTAAGTGTTTTTTTTTAATTTCCCTGTTTTGAACGATTGAAAATTAAATTAAATTGAACATTTTTAAATTTCCTTATGTTGTGCTACAAACATCTGATTTATGAAAATACACCTATGTCTAAACCAATTTTTGGGCTTCCCTACTATTGTGGATTTAATGTTTTACCCAAATAATACTGGCAAGTAAATAACCTACTAACTCACTTAACAGCCTTTGTCAATATTCAAGCCATGCCGCAAAATAACTCCGGCTACTCTAAACGTTTGGCAAAGTTTTGCGGAATCGAGAATAGTTGACACAAATATAGAGCATTGTGGTTTGAAATTGAAACCTCAATTGGGTCAAGTAATGGGAAGTATATTAAATTTTATGATGCTTTCAACATACCCGAATTTATAGTTATACAAGTTGTTATTCTGCATCCTCGGCATATTTACAGTTGACATACTTATCGTTATGATTTTTTTTTATTAGATCCAAATCTGAAATCGCGATTTCGGCGGAGTGATTATCAGATAGGATCTTTATGTTATTCTAGCTTCGTCCTGGAGGAGTGCCTCTGCACAGGGCATATCTTTTATTTTCAATTTAATTTATCTTTATACTAACAAAACAATAGCACATTGTTATCCTAGGGGTGACCAGTTACCGACATAGCTGGCAAGGTTTGCAAGTTGAAGTGGCAATGGGCAGGCCACATCGCTCGAAGAACTGATAACCGATGGGGAAGAAAGGTTCTTGAGTGGCGACCGCGAACCGGAAGACGCAGCGTAGGAAGGTCTCCAACTAGGTGGACCGACGACATTGTAAAAGTCGCGGGGAACCGGTGGATGCAAATGGCAGCAGTGGACGTCTCCGGTCTGATGATGATGATGATGATCCTAGGGGTGAAAGTAACTTATTTAGCCCCGAGACATAGTTCGAGGGACTAAATAAGTCTTTAACCCCGAGGTAAACACAAGAATAAAAAAAGACTAAAAATAAAAACATGAACTGACACTGGGAAATGCACGAGAAGTGCGGGACCATAATCCTCTGAGGAGAAAAAAAAAGGTGGAACATGATTCAATACAAATTTATGTGAAAATAGTTTTTTTTTAAATAATTTGAGTGTCTATCATTTGGCAACTGACACTGTCAGTTGAAAGTGATTCTCCCTAGGGCTGAAATGTATTACTTTCAACCCGCTCCTCAGACAACTTCAGACCTACTTTCCGAGTATGAGTAATGAAAAATAGTTTTGTAAGTATTATTTTACCTTTGTTACTAACCCCTGGATCCCAGTTATATTAATAAATAAAATTAGATTTGAATTTGAATTGAAAAAAAAAAACAGTACAAGGTCAATTAACTTTTTTTATGGAACAGCAGATTATTTTTTCTGTAAATATGGCGAGGATGCTAAACAACTGCTTGTATTATACCTGCCTAAAACGTTTGTAGAGGTTTCAGCTTTGAACATCTAAATGCTGTGGGTAGGCTTCAGGTGATTGGGTCATATCCCACCACGCTGACATGCTGGCCGAATGACGTTGTGGAAGTCGTGGGCAACCGGTGGACGCAAATGGCAGGTTGTAGTACAGTATAGCGCTTTAAAGGAGAGGGCTTTGTTCAGCAGTGATCGTCTTGTGGCTGTTGATGTTCCATTATCAATGGGAAGAATGATATTATTTAACGCAGCGCAGCAGACAAAGAATGAACATGGTTGCTGGTTGTTTTCTAATCAAAAAACAAATCCTTAGTGTTTCTTAATAATCCGGTACAATATAAATACAATAGGTACAATAGATACAACCAAAGATTACGAAAGATGCGCTGTTGCGTAATAAAACAACGTTTGATGACTCCCGTGCCGTCATGCTTACGAGTTGCGCCGGAGTGCGAAAGAAGATAGCACTTTTATGAAAGCAAAAGGGATACGCGCGTCTCGCTTAATGAGCGCAGACAGGCGAGACAGTCCCTGGGCCGTTTTCACGGGGCCATTTTAGGGTGCGATATGACATATCTCCCTCCTTATATATAATATCATTGGGTAAAACATAACACAACACAATACAATAAGTAAGTAAGTAAGTTCGTATAGGCTGAGTGGCCAGCCCTAGGTCAGAGTTTATGTGCCGCCCGGAGGCCACTGACATGGCTGACGGTTGTTGTTATAGAAACTAGAACAAACAACCGGGACCAACAATTTAGCGTATCATCCGACCCACGGTAGCGCTCAGAAATAAATACCACGCACGGTCACCCATCCAAAGACTGCCCGGACCGTCCGTTGCTAAACATTGGTGATCGTTTAGAATCACCTAGACAAGCTACGCCACGAGCGCTACTACAATTAATACACTTTATTGACACCATAGATGACAACCATGTTTGCTAAAAAAGATTATTGAATTGTTATCTACGACGTAAAAAATACTACATTTTAAGTAAAAACAAAACTAGCGCCATCTCTTAGCAGCGCTGCATTAGACCATGCATCCATCAACAGCACTTCTTAGAGCCATCGAGATAAAGTAACAGTCTTTTAAAATAAATAAAATTATAAAGTAAATTACAACTACGCTGTAAAAAATAATCCACTATCTACCAAAATGCAAACCAAAGAAGAAACGTCCAAGAAAAATTGAGGTGAAGAGAATGAACTGACCTGGAAAGCAGGACCTTTCCCTGACATTGTTAGAACTGGAAAACAGCGAAGCTTGACTGAAATATCTCCAGTTACTGTTCTTTTTAGGAAAAAGGTACGAAATAAAGATGTATTTATTTTTTGACAGGTAACAAAAGGAAACAAGATGAGGAAATTAACCTATTTGCTTCCATGTTTTTAGCGAAAGTCGGTGTAGTATCAAATTTAATTTTATTGTTTGGCAATATTATAAGACCTACTAGTAAAAACATAATACCTTCAGCAATCGTAGCGTAGCACGCTCTAAAGACTGTTACAGTAAGTTAGCTTAGGTAACTGGCAACGCAAAAAAGAAGATTAAGTTTGAGTGTTATGATGGAATATCTATAAATATCTTGCAAGAGTTTTGGCGGGAACACGGAAAAACCATGTCGTTGCATTTTATTATTTTCTTAAACTTGTGTTTTTTCACGAATTAATGATTAAAAATGGTGGTGTTTTATTTATTGAGTGTTGAATTACATGCACGAGTGTGGGCAAGTGATATAATGTGGTGAAACATGTTTTTTTGTGTTATTTTCAAAAGTCGGTAGAAGCTATAGTAAAGTCGCCACATCTTTACTAGGGCATGACTTGGACTCGACTATGACTGATTTCGTGTGACTTACTGTGATTTCATGACATAGTTGACTTGATAATACTATATAAACTTAAACATTCATAATACTTACTTGACTCTGGCAGAATGCACAACGTGCGATGCCAATAACAAAGAAAAAAAAACTAAAAGTACCGCAAGTACCAAGATTGTTTGTTTGCTACAACGGAAAGTTTTTATGGAAGCACAAAAAATGGCCGCTCTTGTTTGTGGTGCCACGGGCGAGCATAAAAATTGATAAACCGTGTTTACCGTACATTCGGGGAATATATTTGTCTAACATGCGATATTATGGAGCCACGTTTTTGACATACATGTTCAATAAATTTCATAATCCGGAAGTGTGTTTAGAAAACAATGCACTAGAGGCGTTGTTGGCACGTGTTTTTAAACCTACTTGATTATTTTGTACAGTGAAACACATTCTGGTGTAACGTCTGTAGCCTACATTTTAGGCTGCAATCACACTACGTTTGCTAGCGTTTTCAAAGCGGAACGGGCGCGCCGCGAATACAATGCGAACGCGCAACGAGCACGCCGCGCATGCGCAACGAATACGTTGCGTTCGCGCAAGAGCTCGCCGCGAACGGCATTTTGTACATTCTCGTACAGAACCCTTTCTTTTTTTTTCGTCCTTAAATGCTTTCTTTTTCTTCGTCTTCGAAGTAACAAACTTGTGACTTGTCTTGACAGTGTCATAACGGATTAATAATTTGTCTATTTACTTATATTGTTTACTTAACATTGTAACCGCCACCGCATTCATCAACAAACTACCAATGAAAAAAAAAGCAGGGATTTTTCGATCAGTTCAAAATCAGTTATCGATAACTAAGCATAATTATTATGTTTTTATAGGCCATATTGTTTGTCAACTATAGATAGACGCCGTTGGCGTACAGGCGCTAGTGCCTGACACATATTGGTAACATTAGCGGTCAAAAAGTTAATTCCAAAAGCCTGTTTTTATACCACAACCTTCACAGATCATAAACCGCCTGACCTCGTATTTAGAGCCGTCTCAAACAAAGGATCACGATACCATGAAACTTACCAAAACAAATTGCTGTATTTCAGCACAGTACAAAAAGCCAGTAAGAAATGTTCTCCGATTAGAACAAAAATTAGATTAAATTACATTTAGTTAGTACATTTTACCGCTCCCTATTAAGGGAAAGGCCTTCTTCCAACAGTGAACATCTTTTGGCTGATGATGTGAGTACATTTTACACACAGCGCTATTTAGACCCAAACTAAGAAAAGCTTACATACTATGGGATAGCAAATATATTTGTTTAATTTTTACGTAATTATGGTTAATATAATATGCAACGATCTAAGTAGAATTTAAGTACTGGAGGCTGAGTGAAGAACTTTCTGACAGTCTCGTGTTGTTATACCTACTTAACTACTTCATTTTTAGATTAACAACTAACATTTAAAAAAAAAACTTAAAATTAATATGGGATCAGTTTGGGAGTACCCTTTCAAATAAATAAAGTTTTTTTTAAATCGGTCCACAATTGAGTGAAAATACGTTTAAAAAAACATAAGTACCTTCAAACATAGAACCTCCTCCTTTGAAGTCCACCTTGTGATACCGGGTGTAAGTAAGCCGCTGGGTAAACTTGAAAACAAAGACAGATATCTATGGATGTACTGATAACTAATCCGATACATTAAATAGAATAATCCCCGCGCTCGGCAGGCGGCGCGGCAGGAGGATCGCAGAATGTTCAGCACCGTCAGCAGAGAGGATGCTTCTGGGTGTATTTTACGACCATACCGATGCCCATATATCAACATCAACACATTAATGCAACATGTTTATACACATTTACATCGTCGTCGTCAGCCATAAAACTTCCACTGCTGGACTAATCCCTTTATAGAGGGGTGTTGTACATTTACATAATTGCATGTAAATAAATGTGTCAAAACCACGTCAGTTATCATAATAAGGTTTAAAAAAAATACAACTGACTTCAACTTCGAATACCTGGATGACATCTTCATATTTTCTAATAATTTTGATTAAAAAACCAAACTTCAAAACCGATTTCGATAAAATTTATATGAGACCACCACCGAAGTATTACCTACCAAAAAAAATAATCAAAATCAGTTCATAATTGGCGGAGTAAACGCGTAACATACTTACATACAAAAAATATTGAGAAACTTTTTTTTGAAGTCGGTTGAAAATGGCCCTTCTGTCCCTGCCACTGTTGTTGTAGCTCTGATGTTTGGTTGTTGTTTTTCCAGCCCTGTTGTTTATTTCTGACCGTGAGTCCGTAATGACCACAATTCTGATATATGGAGTTCGTTTGAGTTGAGTAAATAAAAGTCTTGATAATTCTGTTGGGAGAACTTACAATTCTTTGTTATGTTTATCGGGTTTCATTTATTTACTGAAGCAGAAAGAGACACAAACAAGTTTTTGTTCGTGGAATTTGCGATGGTTAATTTCGGAATACGAGACGGCAAAATAATTGCTAACCAAACTATTGACAATACTTTAATTAATTATTAAACATGGTGGTTTTATTCATTGAGTATTGAATTACATGCACGAGTGTGGGCAAGTGATATAATGTGGTGAAACATGTCTTTTCGTGTTGTTTTCAAAACTCCGTAGAAGCTTATAGTAGCTTATAGTGTATAAAGTCGCCACAATTTTACTAGGGCATGACTTGGACTATGACTAATTTCGTGACTCACTGTGAGATCATAAAAATACATAAACTTGACACTGACAGAATGCACAACGTGCGATGCCAATAAATAAGAAAAAAAATGAGTTTTTTTTATAATTTTCTTGTCTTAAAATCTCTCTTTACTCGGCTTCGGAATGAGGATTCAAATCAAAAAAACAGTTCTTTCATAGAAAAATATCCCTGATCAAAATGTGTTTTCATCCGTTTTTTTTTGCAAATTCAGGGTTGGTATAGTAAAATTTAATTAGGACCTGGGTATTTCCTAAAACTGCATCCAGAACCACCGGAGGATGGTAGCATCATATTCTCGGTTAACGGTGGTGAGCATTCTGCAATCCCCAAGCCGCCTGCCAAGCGTCAATAGCAATCCCTTCCTATTAAGAGTGCGCCTAACGCCAAAAAATATATTATATGGCGTACTGGGTGTGTAGCATATACCTAGGTACTTTGTATTTAGATGCTTGTAAGCAAACGTGCACTGTGAATACCGTCCTCTAATTTTCTCCGTCTTGGCCCTATCACACGTCAAACTCATATACAGACTTAATAGACAATAGCACCCTTGCCTTGCCTACATACTATACGAGTAATACAGTGACTAAAGTCAAAATCCTTCCACAAACTTACAGGGAGTGGGCATAATGACTGTATCGAAAACGATCGACAACCTTATACCTACGAATAAAGGATCAAGATGCGTAAGAAAATCAAAAATTGTGTTCTGTAAAATACATATAGTTTTAGAGTTCATATCAGATTTTCGCAAAAAGATATAAATTAGTATTTGCAACAAAAAAATGGCAAATCTCAATTCCAAAACTACGACCCAAAAAATATTGACCACGGAAACTAAAAAGTGTTATTACACGGTTTCCGTGGTCAGGTTGCTGGTCGTTGTTTGTTTGTTAGGTTAATGTGACCCTCTGACCCTTGATATCCGTGGTTAGAGTGGTTTAATCCTATAACAGATTTTGCTTTTGCTTTTTAATGTATTTTTTTGTCGTTTATTTTGCGACCCATATTGCATTAAAAAAAAAATACTCTTAATTTCCTATTGTAAGATATTTTTATTGTGCTAACTACTTGGTATGCAAGGCCTTCTTAACCTATGCTGGGGCCCTAAGGCACACAACAATTTGGGGCCCTTTTGGAAAGAAAGTGAACTCGCTAACAATACTAACATTTTTCTACTGTTACATTTTATCTTAAATCAATCCTAAGCCAATAAGACAAAATCTAGTCAAATGTTATAGAAATGTTATACTTCTTAAAGAAAAAAAGTAAGTATGACTTGATTTTGCCTTAATTTGGTTAACTCAAATCTACATAATTTTGACATAAATTTTAAGAGAAAAGCAAGTTTTATTTTCGACCCGGGTGCTCACTGTTACTGTGCCCGACAAAAATATGAGAGAAATGTTCGGTCATTAGGGCCCCCTGAGGATGGGGGCCCTGGGCACGGGCCCCGTGTGCCCTTATGGTAAAGACGGTTGGTATGACTGGGACTGGGCCTGACGGTTCAAAACTGTTTAGATGTTTCTTCAAAGATAAGTCACTGATTTAAAGGTATATACACTCATGTAACTCAAACTTCACTTCGGAACAGACGCTTGCTATGATCTCTGTTTACTAGAAGGGTTATCGTACCCCTCTCTAACATCAATTCCGTACATGTTACATAGCTTAGCTTCGTATATTGTGAATAAGATTTTGAGTGTAATCTAGTGATTGTTTAGAAGTAATTATGTGCAGTTTCATCACAAGAAAACTCAGTATTACAACCAATGATTTCTATGTCTAGATACGACTGAGTTAAGAAATCGTAAGACTAAAATTCTATTTGACAAAAAGTTAACGCCGTCTCACGGATTTCGCGGTCAATACGTGCAGCGCCAGTAAGGCGTGGTAGAAGAAGCGCAAACTGTACGAAACTAGAAACAACTTACCTATTACTTAATTTAAAAAACTTTTTGTGTAAAAGCAAGTTTAGTTTAACTTTAAATATTGACTTATCGGTCATAAGAAACGCCACCTTTTTTTACCGAACTTTGAAATGTCATTCGTACAACTCTTAACCAGGAGGATGTCACTCCGCAATTTAGGTATGTTCGGCCGGCGCTCCGCTCCGAGAGGAGAATGCAAGACTGAGGTAAGTGGCCGCCCGCACGCTAGCCTCGTCGTACGTAACTAAGCATAAATAATAAAAAGAGAGCGGTATATCTAGGGGAATATAGCGAGCGGTATCCAGCGCTGTGCGAGTTGAATTGTACTTTATTGCCTAGTAGATAGAGTCCTTATTTATTGCAATTCCTTTGCGGAGTGAAATTTCTGTACGTAGTCCTATTATTTATTCTGTGCCTTAACCACACAGTTCGGCATTTCGCACTCAAGTAATCACGTTGGACGTGCGTGTGCCCTGTACCGGCATCGGTGTCCATGCGTTTCTTTGACACCAACGAATGGGTGACATTTCAAAATGGCGTCCAACTCGTCCCTACTATGTATATGATTACAACATCTATAAAATAGTCCAAATTTCTTTCAATTTTATACCTACTGTTAAAATAGTATCATATTATTCCATTCATACCCATTATAATTTATTATAGTTTAATACTATTTTCATATTTAACAGAGCCTCTTGGTGTTGGCTTCGGCTCCATCAATGCCTCTTAAAGGTCCGGGCTTAGACCCGAATGTTCAATATATATAGAAGAAATAATAATTCTAAATACTTAGTCAGTAGTAATATAGCCTCCAAATCGGCTGCACCTTATTTTTATTTCAACCGACTTCAAAAGAGGAGGTTCTCAATTCGACTGTATGTTTTTGTAAGTATGTTACGCGATTACTCCGCCATTAATGAACAGATTTTCAGATAATACTTTAGAAATGGTTCCGTATAAATTTTATCGAAATCGGTTCAGTAGTATGGTTTTTAAATCAAAATTACTAAAAAATATGAAGATGTCATCCAGGTATTCGAAGTTGAAATCGGTTGTATTTTTTTTTTAATTCGTATTATAGTATGTAGTCTATGTTCTGCTCCCGAAATTTGACTATCTACCTACTTAAGACAAGTTAATGACCATGAATTCCGAATAATCAACATCTTATAAACCTACACACAAACTCTTGCCATATTTTAATAACTTAAGCGTGGGTTGCAAAGTCTAGCCTAGTTTGAGAGCATACCTAAAACTGCCAACCATTTAGATAAAGCTAACCATTTAACTTTGACAAAACTTTTAAGCCAAGAATGCGATACAATTATTTTAAGTTGCCGAAATTCCATTTCAGTTGTAATGAAGCTGAATTATTGAGCTGGTAGGTAGCATACATATTTTCCCGTCATACTTTTTTCATACATACTCTATATATAAATTATGAGTATGTATTAGTACAACGAGGTAAGATCCGCTTACGCTCCTGTTTCAGAGCATTCAACACCCCCAGACACCGAACAAACGTTTAACAGAACATCAAAAACAAAACAATTTAAAAAAAGTAATGAATGATTGAATGAATGTCATCGTTCTGTGTGTGTGCTGTTGAACTGTGTTCTTCACTTATTTTTTTGTTGCACACCCTACAGCTCTGAATGCATAACGAAAAATACCAAAATGAACCTTATAGCAACCAATTAGTCTTGATGTCAACTCTGTTACATCTACTATGTACATACTGATTTAAACTTAATGGCGCCTGTGAAATGCGCTGCAAGCGAGAGTTTGCGATTGTACGCACACCGCACGCCAAATTTTTACTACTGCGCAGCGGCTCGCGCCTAAGTTCACAGCCACCATTAAGGCTGCGCTCATCTATGTTTCAAGCACATTTTTTACTGCGATCAATCATTATTCTAAAGCCGAATGAGATAGGGTCACATTTAGCGGAGCAAAAATATGGCAGTTACGCAGATTCGATTCGATTTTCGATTTTTTTACCAATTTTTAATTATCACAAACATTTTTAAACTAAGAGCTACAAATCATGACAAACTATATTATTTACAAGTGAGTAAAATTTCGTGCTAAATTTGTAAAAATTGAATGATTAAAACTGTTGTAATGTGTAAAAATAGAGGTGTTTTGTCAATTGTTTTTCTTCTTATCTAATTTTTTTTAGAAAGATTACGAAAGCACCACTTCGCACATCTTACAGATACAAACATATTTTTTGGGAAAACACAAACTCATAAAAGACGTCAAAATACTGCTTTGACTGCACGTGATTTTTTTGTATAGGCCCCTTAAGTTTGAATCAGCCGGTAACAGAGATTTCATGGCTTTTATTCCAAAACTCATTAGATTGGTTACGGCAACTACAAAAATGCATCGCTACATACCTGATATACATTGTTAGAAAAATTCATTAATATGTTCAAAAGTATTCGAAACTTTTTGGTAACAATTTTTTTAAGTAGATTGTTTCAATGGTCGTTGTTGCCAGCCATCTACAACACAATATCAACACGTTATACCAATTCATTTTTGTAGCGCTCGTGGCGTAGCTTGTCTAGGTGATTCTAAACGATCACCGATGTTAAGCAACGGACGGTCCGGTCAGTCTTCGGATGGGTGACCGTGAGTGGCATTTATTTCTGAGCGCTACCGTGGGTCGGATGACACGTTAAATTGTTGTTCTAGTTTCTATAACAACAACCGTTAGCCATGTCAGAGACCTTCGGGCGGCACATTAACTCTAACACTAGGGCTGGCTACTCAGCCTATACGAACTTACTTACCAATTCATTCGAAAAATGGTTTGATCTACTTACTCATGTGATATGGCATGACAATCTTCCCTTCGAAGTGAAAAAAATACTATTCAGTTGTGAAAAGAGTCACTTTGACCCTTTAATCTAGTAAAACCCAGTTGCACCATATTTTTCAAGGCAAATGAACCTTTACAAAGTGGCTACGTATGTGTAGGGCTACCATACTTCAAGACAAGATACGTTTAATAAAAGAAGATAAAAAATAAGTAAAAAAATATTTATTATTATTTATTTGTTCTGAGTTTCGATTGGAAGGGCAATTATTTTAATTAGTTATGTAGTATTGTATCAAAACTTTGTGAAATATAACAACCTCGCGAAATCATCTTAGTCTTATGCAATGCATTGACACGTTTTTGAAATCAACAAAACTGAGATTAAGAGATTAAATTAATTACATATTATTATTAAATTAATGAAGCTTAATGATTATATTTCTACACTGTCAAACTAACAACATGGAACAATAGAGTGATAATGAGAACCAAAGAAATCTAGCAAAATTTATTTCATTATGAACAAAAATAAATTTAGTCAAATTTATTTAATTTGGAACTAACGTTAAGTACCTATTTCCAAGAATCTTGTGGGTATGCAATGATATTACGAGTAAATTCTACTTTTTCTACTTTTTGTGATGGTAACCCTACATTCACGTCAAACAGTGACCATTTTCCACACTGGAGAGCGGGCGATAAATTTGACAATTTATACACTTCCCAGACAGGGTAATTTAATAAAGTCGGGTTACCAGCCTTAGGGGTGGGGCCATGTTAGGGGAGCGTAGCGAATGGACATGCTCTTGTTATAATGAATTAATTATGGAGCTCATGCTCCATCCACTTCTCGAAATGTCCATAACGCGCAAAAAATCTACTCCTCATTTACCAACAGCAAATCATAGATCATAGATCATATCATCGATGTTGTAGATATCTACATCATAACATATTAAGTTTAAATATTGAAATGAATAAAATAATATTGAATATTTTTTGCAATCATTGTGATAGTACTAGTCTTTATATCTCAAATTTTTCGGCAGGTATCAGAGTTCCTAGAAATAAAATTAACTTATTTAAGAACATAATTAAAATATTGTTTTTTTTTTAATTATTATTCGTGTATAATCGTAAATATCGGTTTGAATCTATCAATGTTTAGAATGTTTTTTCTCAGGTTTGAATGAAAGCTGAAACCTGTCTAACCTGTCTAACCGTCATATGCATAAAACTTTAAAAAATATTTCAAATCTATTATAGTTAAAAAGTCTTTTGTCTTCTTTTTTCAAACTCAAATCGTAATTCTAAAGAAATTTGATAAAACAATTTTAACAAAAATAGGTTTGAAATACGTTTTAGCGTTTTATGTATATGACGGTAATAACATAATAGACAATAATAGTTTAAACTTAGTTTTTTTCTGTTGTTATACTTACATTAGAAGTAAAAAGTATGCTTATGACGTAAGCATAGTTTTTACTTCGAAAAAATAGAATTATACACTACTATCTGATACCTGCTACTTCGTACGCGTAGAGCTCGGCCTTCAGCCTCGCTTTTATGACCTGCTCCAGGAACAAAAATTTAATCTAAATCGGTCCAGCCGTTCTCGAGTTTTTGTGAGACAAATGAACAGCAATTGATTTTTATAGGTATTTACAGAAGATAGAAGATTATAATATAACGATTGGATAGCCAGTAAAAACACGAGGCGCTATCAATAAATAATCTCGCTGTTTCGCGTTTATTTTTCGATCATAAATTATGTCTCTGTCAATAACCGAGCAATAATTATTTAATTAAATACTTTCTCGTCTCCTCTCATAACTTGGACCAGCACCCATTAGTAAGTTTGTTTAGGTTCGCCCTCGTAACCAAGGGTCTAACTAAATTTAATTTTGTATATTTTGTAACGTTATAAAAACACGCCACTTGTAAGTAAACGTACAAATGGAAAAGATTTTACCAGAATGTTCTAGAACGTTCCAGTTTTCTACAATGCAGCCGAGTGAAGCCGTCCCACAATGTTTTTAAATGGCTTAATTCTATTTTAAGAAAAGGCAAAGGAATTGCGTATTACGTTTTTCTTCGCGAACTTTCTTTTGTGTTAGCTTCTCTTGCCTGAGATGTAAATTAAAATTTTGACGTTTTATTGTACGCTGCGTTAAGCATTGCGCTTTATTAAACCCATTCTTTGATTAAAGTGAGATGGGAAGTTTAAGCCAGTTTTAGACGACGTTATACGGAGCAAAAGCATTCAAAATGTTCATCATTCACTTTTTGGCCCCCGGCCCCGATACAAGCAAGATAATCATGAGTTTAACGGCCCATAAGCAGTTCAGCAAAAAAAAACATGCTCCATACATTTTCCTAATTAATTAATTGTAAAAAAGTATTTAAAGAAATTTAAAAATGTTAGAAATTTTATAAATAAACGGATAAGACTGAAGACAGAAATATAGTTAAAAACCCAGTATACAAGTATTCAAGTATTAGTTTTGGTAGTGGAAGGACTCTACTGCAGAGTCCGCCTGGGGAAGTACCACACCTTTGCCAGTTATTCAACCGCCAAGCATTACTGTGTTCCGGTTTGAAGGGCAATGTTACCAGAGAAATTACTGGGTATGATGAGATTTAACATATATCTCAGTGTGACGAGCGCAGTGCAGCGTGGCGCAGGATTCTGTTCGCAAGTTCACAATTCTAGCACTGCTACTGTTAGTGGCAGGCATGACGCTTACCACCAGGCGAAATTCTTGCTCGCCTCGTCAATTGAAAGTATAAAAAAAAAACTATCAGCTATCTATTTTCCATTTAACAAGTTTTGCTTAGTTTGGAGCTAGATGGCACCGTGTGAAAAATGTCCACCGGTATTTTATGTTTTATTTAGGTATTTATAGACACCATAAAGTTAAGCGGTTATGGTCTTATTCGGACTAATTTATCTTCCGCTTGAGACAGTCTCCAGACCACTGGATAAAGCTACGCTATAGTTTAGACGCGCATAAATATAAAAGTGAAACAAGCGAGCGTGCGCGTTGCCAAGTGGGCCGCGCTCGACGCCAAGTTTCGAACATCTGATATCGAGCCCAAGTTTTGGTAGATTTCGTATTGTTACTATTTGGTCATCACAGTGACGGGCGTGACATTTCATCTTCTATTTTGTGCATTTTTCTTAAGCTATAATACGAAAATGCTTAAATGTTATTGTAATAAATAAGACATCGATGGTTTTTACTCAATTTAAAACATTTTTATTCTTATTTTTTTATTTATTTATATTGGGGGACATTTATTAATTTAGTATTAATTTAGTTAATTTAATTTTGTAGGTAGAAACACCTCTTCGTTCTCGCGGGTGCAGGTTAATCGAAAAGTTAACATCGTTTGACAAAGTTGTAAGCTCTCGCTAAGACTTAAAGCCATCTACGTAACTTCTGTCTCTGTCTCTCTCAATATCGTCAAATCGTCGCTTGCGCCGCGGGGCGCCCCGCCCGCCAGTCACTTCTATTATTTCTATTTACTTTTATTTATTTCAGGAACAATTAACAATTATTTAATTGTTAATTGAAAAACTAACAGCTAATAATTAATTAATTGTTAATTGAAACGTCACAGTTAACAATTAATCAATTGTTAATTGATATTTTACAATTAACAATTAATCAATTGTAATTTTAAATTGTACCTTGCCATTAAATTTTGCCCAACATTTCTTGGCAGGTGGCTACGGCGGCGGATGAACAATCATTACCTACTTCAAATCGACTACCTTATAACCTTTGACTTGAACAATCTGTAATAAAATCTCTTAAATATCATTATGTGAGTGACATGTAAGAGCGGTTTAGGAAACGACCTATATTGATTGAATCAGATAGGTGAAAGAGATGGATATTATGTGGAAGAATATAGGTATGAAAGAGACAGCACAAAAGGAAAGGTATGAATTAGATAGTTTATAAAAATTGTAAATAGGTGTCAAAGAGAAGCTATTAAATGCCAATTGAAAAGCTACGACTCGGTCTTTCACTTCTTTCAATTATAACAAAAAATTAAAAAAAAAACAAAATGCAGTAAAAAAAAATAACAGGGCTATAACAATTCATTTTATTGTTATTGAAGCTCATAGAAATCTTCCTCTCCGACTGCGATCTACAATTGGGTATTTTTTACCCCAACTCTGCGTTATAATCCCTTCCTGTTTCGAAGTAAAAACAGCATCGTTGCCCCAAATGATAATGCTTATGTTATGTAAGAACATAACGCTAAATAAAACGGGGTTAAAACGAGTAGTGTAACGGTATATGTGATTTTATTGACGCTATTTTGAAAATGAAGAGTATGACGCTTATCATGATTCATCTTTTTATAAAACAGTAAAACAATCATAAACCATTCAAAAATAAATTATCATCATCTCACTAGAGTGGGAAGGAATTTAAAAAGTTAAATACGATTTAGATTATAATATTAAAAAAAATGTGCCAAGTGTGTTTAAATACTTTTTCTGCTTTAAACTATCTCACTACTGCAAAAAGACATATTTTTTCGAAAATTTTTCAATTGACATTGTGCAATTTTTTGATTTGTTGCGTATGTCTGATAAACAAAAAATAACATAATTTTCAGGAAAATAAAAATGTAAAACTCGAATGTAAAAAACACAAAATACCATAACGCATGCACGGAAGATGAAATCCCTCCCAACTTTATGATAAATTCAAAAACAACAGTATTTTAACTTCCAAACTGATCCCCAGAAGTGTATTCGGTCATAAGTTATATCTGCCTGGGTAAAGCTGCTCTATAGAAAATTCAGTCAGTATTGCAACTCTAACCAACCGCTGCTGCTCGTTCTCCAGCGGTTCTAGCTGCAGTTATAGGACAACTAAAACTGCAGCCAGAACCGCCTGAGGACGGGCAGCAGCGTCCTCTTAGTAAGCAGTGGTAATCATTCTGCGTTCCCCAAGCCGCGTGCCAAGCGTGGGGATTATAGCAACCCCTCCCTATTAAGGTGCAGGCCTTCGCAGTGGGCGTCTTCCGGCTGTTGAGTAATCCTTTTTTTCTTTTTAACTCAAATATTTTTTATCGTTTTCAGTATAGTACAAAACCGTATATGCTTCTAAACTTTTCATTCTCCTTCTTTCTCAGGTTGTTTTTTCTGTTTTTTTTTTATTGGATTGAAGTGACGAGACGACCGTTATAGTTCGTAATAATAATGCTTACCATTACGCATGCCTACAACAGTAGCAATTTTCAAATCTTTGAGTTAACCTTCAGCACTGGCTTAACAGTATTCTAGAAATTTAAACATAAGTTTAAGTTAATAGGATTGTCTGAACAGTATGAACATTGTAAAATGAATTTTGTTGTTCCTTTTCCCGGCGGAGTTTTATCAAGTTCGTGAATCGCTGACGTCCCGTTTGAAGAAACTTTTTATGAGACTTATTGAATGGAAGGCTGTTATTAAGAATCTTTGTAGGTCTTGTAGCATTTTAAATTTCATTAAGTAGGTACTGCCCAAATCTCTTCAGAGAAAATATCGTTTCCGTCAGTTAGGGATTAGAGACTCCATTTAGTGACACGCGTAAAGCAGTGGAATGCTACCTACTGGAAGTAAAAAAAAAAAAAAAAAAAAACATTATTGTAATTCCTGTAGATTTAAAGATAACAACGTTTTTTTCAGTTTAAATAAGAAAAAAATTTTGCAAAAATTTTTTTTACAGAAAAATGTTTGTAATTTTAATTTAATATTAAATAAACATTTAATTATGTGGGGGGTGTGTTTATGTGTTGTGTAATAAAACGAATTCTTGTAAACGCATAATATAAACGCAGACTAAAACAAACTCGCAACAACACCAAAAAAATACTTGGTTTGCCACTTCCAACGTTTACATGCTCAAAGGACAGAGAGACATAGAGAGTACGATGCAAATGGATACGTCAAGAGCCATAACATCAGAAGTAATTAACTACGCCATCAATTCGCTTAACGTCTCGGTACCTACACGTTTTGCCATCGCAATGGAGAAGCAAAAAGCAAACAAATCAAAATTAATAGGTGCCAAACAAAGGGGGTACAGTCACAAATCATGGCTGCAAAACACCATAGGCTTTGGGATCTGAAGCACATGAAATAAACGTGAGTAGATCAACTTTGAACGAAAAAGGCATTTAAGCATCTAATGGATAGCATAAGATTTAAATGACAATATTGTAACGGAAAGGAGGTGACGCAAGCCGTGTCAATCCACCAATGACAGCCAGCCAAGCCGTGCCATGCCAGCCAAGCCTTTGGAAGGGGATCTGTATAAAGCCAGCCAGCCAGCTACCTAGTATTAGTTTATACTCGATATCCGAATAAACAAGTATTATTCAATCTGAGCGTCTTCTTGCTACTTGGCGTTATTCAATAAAAAAAACATGAAAAAAAAAGAAAAAAAAAAAAAATTGATTTTATATGGATGAAAACAAGCTTTAGATTTTTAAGATAATGGGTTCAATTTATTGTTTGTATTCTGGGGTACAATTTTGAGTCCGTGATCATAGATTGTTCAGATTGTATGTACGGAAATTATCATAAAACCTATGACTGGCTTTAAGATAAAAACACACTACGTAAGAAACTCGTATTTAACTTCGTGATTACGTCTGGGGAAATAATTCAATGACTTAGATAATTTCAAATCAAAATCAAAATCAGTTTATTTGTTAGAATATTGTCTTAATTGTAATTATGTACCAAATATTCTACCTAAATTAGGTGTACAAATATTTTATTGGCATTCTAATACTTGTCAAAATTTAAACAATTATTTTATCTGTTAAGAATTCGTTAATGTTATAGTAACATTTGTCTATTAAAAAATTTAACAGTTTGTATTTGAAGCTATTCATATTATTCATGGCGGAATATAGCTCAAACACTGTTCAAGGGAAGGAATGTGCTCAGTTAGTGATATTTATTAGAGGCCGATGCAGTAATAGCAGTATTTCATCAGCTCGAGCACAAAAACATAAAATCTATAAATCTAGGCACTTTGCTCAGGTTTTTTTAAAATTTTATAATTATTTTACATTTCAATCTTTGAGGTAGGCATTATAGTGACAAAAAGCTCTCGCGTATTTTTGGATAGGAGGAAAAAGATTTATCGGGTATCCTTAGACATTAAAACTGGTTTGAGGAACTTATCTTACTGTTTCATACAACATTGTATGAATCAAGAACTTCTCAATATAAATTATACCAATTAATAATTGGGCGACCCCTAACAAGCACCCACATCAATGGACGTAAACAAACGATAAATTAGTTTTTGTTCTAGAAACTACTACTTGCGATATTAATTGCTAGGAAATGTTCCATGGACGTTTTAATCGCTAACAATAATTACTTCAAATAAAACATGTTTCACTGTTTGTGTCATTGTTCCAGTATTTGGATGGATGACCGATGATTGTTACATTTACGTATACGATCGCATTAACGTTAACTACAATTTATATGATAAAAGAGCAACGCCATCTAGAGTCCAAACATGCAATTGGAAAACTTGAAGTCGCACTGATGTTACATGTCGATTGGCTGTACATTTTTGCCGAGACACCCTCTAACCAAATTATCTGGCCAATATACAGAGGCGAGTGCTCACTTAAGGATGCACCGCCTTACGGCTCGAACTCATCGGTGGGCGTGGCTAAAAAGCATACTCTCTTCATAAAACAAAGTGTGGGAAAGGGAGAAATGAGCGGGCAATTTTTTTCATGTCGACCTTTGGCTGCACGATTGTGATGATTAAACTATTCCAACTTAAGTTATCTAAAATTTTGATGGACTAAACTATGCCGCTTGATACATTATTTTAGAGTTTTCATACCCCTTATGTTATTTATTTACGACCAAAGTGGCGTTAACCCTTAACCACCTACCCGTGGTCTCACGACTCTGGCGATGTTATTTTTGTGAATAAGTAATCCTGTGTGTATCTATACTTTTTGCGCGTCCATGTACCTTCTCCCCGCCACCTGCAGTGCTGACACTGAGCTCATCGAGGTCACACATGCGTTTGGTTTTGATGACTATAACACCGGTCTGAGAGACCGCGGGTTACGTTATCTTTTGTTAGCGAATTTATCTTTTTGTTTTATTGGAAAATGGAAGATAATTGAGTAAAGGTTGGAGGAAGATCTTTTGGATAAAGAAAACTACCGGATAGAGACTGTAGTGACGTGGAATTCGACATAGGGGACGATTTTGTGCTGGATGTGAATTGCGGATCGGATTCTGCAATTGATGGCGAAGAAGAGTCGGTTTAAGCGAAACACAATGATATTGTATGGCCTCATAGTGATCCCAAAAAACCACCCAAGACCCATTACTTGAACTTCCAATGCAAAAAAAAACATTTGATTAGGGAGGTCCCGCGAAAAACTATAAAGTTGATAGCTTGCAATTTTACTAAAATATGTACAATTTGATTGAAATTAGTATAATGATGTATTAGTTGATTATCGAATTATCAGAAATTAGTAAGGAGGAGTTCCTAAATTATGGTCCTTTGATTATGGATCTCATTTTCCAAACATATTGTTTTTTTTTTCCTACGAGAACGAGAACGAGTTCATTTCATATTATGTTGGTTTTTCTTGTTTCTTAATAATAATATAATAATAATTTATTAATATATAATTTTATATTTTTGTTTTGTGTATAGTTCTTAATTGTACTTGTAGTTGTTTTAAATATATTTTTTACCCCAATGTTCTATTTTTTTACATTTTTACAAATTTGTCTCTCTCTGTCATAGTTTTTCTTTTCGAGAGCAATATATCGCCGACGTCTCACAGACCGCGGGTAGGTAATTACGTTACCAATATCAGGGGTAGGTGGTTAAGGGTTAAAATTAAGCTAAAATGAATAAATATGACTAAATAGATGTTTCCTGGCTCATAACTTTCATGCTTATTAACTTTTTACATCTATATATATTCCTAGATAATGAAGAGACAAATCGATATACTACTACTTAGTCTTGGTTGCATAGTGGAGTAATATTACTTCCCCCATTTCTATGGAGAAGTGTCCGGCTTGTTTACTCTTAAATAAAGGTACGGGCGTACGCGCTTTCGAAACTGTCCGGGTTATACAATCTGAGACTATCTTAGAATGTGAAGGTGGCACGTATAACAGTGCTGTTCAGAATTGTGAACTTCAAAAGTTCGTAACTCTGCGTGGCAATTAAGTGCGCTCAACACCCTGCGTCATGAGACGTTATCTCTTTGTACAGAGTAATAAAATGTAACTGGAGTTGCCTAGCAAATAAAAATAGCACAGTCAGTAATGTTTGCACGTGATTTCTTGACGGTTGAATAACCAAAGTCTTACTGGACCTGGATATTTGTCGCCTGGAAACTGGTTGCAAATTTAGTTACAAAGCGGGAAAATGTCTGTTTTGTAACTGGTTACAAAATGTGGAAATTATGTTTCCGTTCTGGTGCCCACTTAAATAATTCCAGTTACCTAATGGGCCGGAAAGGGATTATCTACTGTACGAGATGTTGTTAATAAGTTATTCCCTTAACAACAAGTCATGATTTTTGCTATCCCCTATCAACAGCTTGATATTGAGATCCACAGACATCTTAAACAACTTTGGGTAAGTGTTGCGAGTTGTTTGTTTTAGGACAACTATTCAGACGATAAACTCTTCAAGTTAACTAGTTACAATGAGGAGTTCGTCACTTTCGCGGGTCAAACCAGGGCTAGATTAGTTAAGGATTATGGCAGATGGCATGGCATTAAAAAACCTATTGTCTATTATGGATCTGGATATGACTTATGAAGAAAACAAGAAGAAATCAAAAAGAAGAAGTGAGAAGCGAGAAATGTTATTGTATTGTATTGTATATGACCTTAAAACTGCATTCAGAACCACCAGGATCGAAAATCACCGTAAGACGAGCAGCGGCGTTCTCTCGGTTAAGAGCATTTTGTGATACCTAAGCCTGCCAAACATGGGGATTATAATGCTAGCCCAGTTGCGAGTTCGTTGATTCACATATGTCATTTAATTTCTTTCCCGGACGTAATGCAAGTTCCCTGACAATGTTTATCTACTCCGAAAAGCCAGTGCTATGAAAATCCTTACATAAATTGAATTGAATCTGTCCGACCCGCGGGTCGGACCAATGATCTCTTTGACTTTACGATTTCAAGTAGAGTTGTCTCTCAAATTAGGTTACTATGGCATTTGTAATACCACAGATTCATTACCAAATACTATCCTCATTAGCCACGAGACGTTCACTGGTGAACGAAGGCCTATAGCCCTTAATAGGGAAGGAAATACTACTTTACTGCTATCTAATATTTTCAGTTGCGATAAACTCGCCTTGTGGAGACGCTCACTAAACTGGAAACAAGATATTTGAGCCATTTTCCTGTTGTGATGCTTGTTAACGTAGAACGTGATATTTCCCCTGAAGCGCTGTTTTTTGTTCACAAATTGATGCAATCACTTGAATCTATTGTGTTTTTTTATGAAATTAATTTGTGCATGGAACAAAACATGTTTTGTCAATTTATGTATCCACGTGTTTCGTTTTGAGTTTTTAGCTCAAACTGATTAGTAGGGTATATTGTTTGGTTGGTTCAATTTTTTTACTGAGTAAGTAAGTGTCTTGACACTGCACACTGTAGAAGCTTAAATGTAGTGGAGGCAGGTTTATTTTTAATTTTATTAATCATTGACATTTATTTATAATAAGATTATTTTGATTACAATTTTGATTAAAATTTTAATTTTAATTTCAAAATTAATTTCAATTTTAATTGTGTTTATGTATGTTATTAATGTGACTGCTACTGCTATACATTTAATTTAATTTAATAATGTATATGAGTCTTTGATACTTGATGAATTAATGAATATTATTATTATTACTAAACTAAATGTTATAGTCGGTAGCACGGAACGGTACTAAGCCGATGGGTCTGGGTATCCTAAAACTGCTTCCAGAACCACCAGAAGACGGGCAGCAGCATCCTCTCGATTAACACTTTAGAATCAAAATAATTGAATATCTTAGAGTATGGGAAAAGCTCGCGGACAGAAACCAATGAAGGAACCGTATTAAAGAGGGTCAGCTTCACGATAGAGCCTGCAGCGCGAGTACCGTTCTTGACGATCGTTATATTTGACATTTAAATCGTATATTTGACATTTAAATCGGTATAATTCGATAAAATTTGACGTATCGGTATAGCAGATTTACTTAGGAGTATACCAATTTATATCAAATTTTACCGATTTAAATGTCAAATACACAATCGTCAAGAACGGTACTCGCGCAGCTGGTTCGACAAGCTTGCTGTAAAGCGAGCAAAACGGCACAACAGCAACACCAATCCATCTATCCCGACACACACCAGCTCACGGTGTGACGACTATGTCACTCTCGGATTGGTTTATTCAGTCACCAAAAGAAGTGTATCTCTTCACACACTGTTTAAATCGTCTGTAATAGATGATTATTACAATGGCAAATCCATCAATGGCGATGAACGAACAAAGTAAAGGCATGGCTTGGATTCAAGTAAACTTTCACACTAATAAGACTAATTGCTGTTCGTGTAAAAAAATCACGCTAAAATAAACTCACAACACACAAAGGGTGGTAGTGCCCATATAACTTTGCAAGAGGAGCATGCCTTGCGCCTTGCTACCTCCAATGGTTATGAATGCTCGAAGTTGGTTATAGATGAAGAGACAATCCGAATTATATTAATTAAAATTTAAAATTATTTTCTTAAATTAAGTACGTATTACGTATATCATAGGTACCCATAAAATATTATAAAAACCCTACATTACCCATACTAATTTAGTAAACCACTGTCACTAGGAAGTCACTAAAATAGAATGCTGTTTCATGGTTAAAAAATAACAATAGATCATACTTCAAACTCGTAGCTTCCCTCTTTGGCTGAAAGCGCGGTGTCGGCAGCTCTCATGGAGTACCATTACCATCGCGGGGCATAAGGGTTACAAGTTGAGACTATACATGTAGTGGCAAAGTATTAGATATCCTGAAATCAACGGAAAGGAAACATCTGTGTATTTAATATTAGTACCAAGATATTGTACATTTTGTTTGTGTTTGAATAAATAATAATAATTATTATTATTTTTAATTATTATCAGTGGCGGTGCAGATAAAACAGTGTTTTATAAAAGTTCCATTCCTGGGTGGGTACCTACACACTGTGGTCAATTCTGACGGTTTTAGTTGACAGTTCTAAACTAATTAAAATATTGCTGTCACTTTTTTACTAGGCTTTTTTAGCTAAGGACAGCTATACTTTAATTAGTTTAGTTCTGTCAACTTGTCATCATCATCAACATCATCATCATCATCAACAGCCCGGAGACGTCCACTGCTGAAAGAAGGCCTCCCCCTTAGACCGCCACACTGTACGACAACCTGCCATTTGCATCCACCGGTTGACCGCGACTTTTACAATGTCGGCAATCCCCCTAGGCCTTCCTACGCTGCGTCTTCCGGTTCGCGGTCGCCACTCAAGAACCTTTCTTCCCCATCGGTTGTCAGTTTTTCGAGCGATGTGGCCTGCCCATTGCCACTTCAACTTGCAAACGTTGTGAGCTATGTCGGTAACTTTGGTTCTTTGGCGAATATCCTCGTTCCGGATTCTATCGCGCAAAGTAACTCCGAGCATAGCTCTCTCCATTGCCCGTTGCGTCTCTCTGTCAACTTAAACCTTCAGAATTGACCACAATATCTGTTTAATAATATACTTAGTTAAAAACTTTAATAACTTCTTAAAATAGCATTTTACATTCACACATATTTTATCTAAGACTACCTGCCCGCCTATCACGCGTGCCGTGATAAACGTATATCCAATCTTTTTTACCCTCGAAAACGAGATAGGCGTATCCATATTCTAGCATTATCTCGTTCCCACGCGGGGAAAGACTATTTAGGCCTCGGCGCATGCTAGGGGCCTGGAAAAGTATGTTAGTACCTACCATATGATATCATATAGTTTGATTTTTTTATTTTTTTATTATTAAAATAATTTATTTTTATTTTTATTTATGTAGGTATACATAAAAGAAGGCGCAACAGGACAACCAAGACAATAATGATTTGAATGTATTTAAATCAAATATTTCGCCAGTCTTTACCGTATTTCCATACTAATAACCTCTCTATTCAGACTCCGCTTACATAACCACAAAGCAAAATAATAACGATGTTTCCATCCGAGAAACCCGGAATAGGCAGAAGAAAACAAGATTCCATAAAAGTTAGCTCTCATAATAACATGACAAATCCCTTGTAGGTAGCCGCTTGGGCCGTTGCCAAATCATTTTGCAGCGTCCTTTGGTAGGACTTATTAATGGGCTAATGCATAGGCGACAGCGATGCTTGCAAAGTTGGTAAGCGTAGTGGCATCATTTATTAAAAAGCTTGCGGTTGAGAGTGGTGACCGACTGTCTACGAAAAGTTACGCGTTCAACTCTGAGTTTTATTTTTCACTAGCTATTGTGTGCGGTTTCGCTTGCGTGGACCAAAAAGTTTAATGCACGTGACCTTATTTTGATTGGGTCTTGGACCTGGGCATGTCCTAAAACTGCATCCCGAACCACCGGAGGGCGGGTAGAGGGTGTCCTCTCAGTTAACGTTGGTGAGCATTCTGGCATTGGTGATCCCCAAGCCGCCTGCCAAGCGTCGGATTATGCCCCCCCCCCCCCACCCCTCTTTTAAAGGGGAGGCGTTCGTCCAGCATTGGATGTGATGATGTGCGATCAGCATATTATGCTGATGTACCTATTTTTTTTTTTCTTTTTGTCTGTTAAGTCTATCTTCTCCTTTTTTGTCCATTTATCCAGACTGTTATGAAACGCATTTAAGTATTTGGGTGAAACCACACTCTGAGGCAACCAGTTCCATTTGTAAACTACTCTATTGCCGAAGATGTGGTGTGCAGTGTTGGTCTGTGATGGAGCTGGCTGCAGAAGAATTTTAAGGCGTCTACTTTCTCAAGTGTAGTCTTTAAGTAAATAGATGCTATGGATGTCAGGAAGATTGTAGAACCCGTGCAGGATACAATTAAGGCACCACGCAGCCGTCTTTCTTCCAGAGTCGTGAGCTGCTGAGCCTTTAATCTATCTTCGTAAGATTTAGGACGAAGAGCAAATGGTATTCTGGTAGCTTTCCTTTGGATGCTTCGAGTATCATTTTCGGATATCATTGGCCATCGTGTTTTTTTTTAATGCAAACAGAGCAGCAAATAAATACACAGTAGTCTAATAATAATAATAGTAAGCATAGTATAAACAGCGTTTTAAAGTCTACTGCAACTGGAACTTTGTCTGGATTGGAACGAATCCGTCACGAATTTTTATTTTGGTTTAGTTTTTTCCGGCGTATGCAGGCTTCCTAACGATGTGTACCTTCATCGAAACAGCAGTGGTATCCATGAATAACCAAAGGGCTCATTGATACGGGCCAGGGATTTGAACCCTTGACCTTGTGATTTTATGTCGTGCGTTTTCCCAAGTAGGCTACCATGGCTTTCCAACTATGCTACGTTGGCTTAACTTTATGCTAATGCTTACTTCTTCTGGTACTATAAGGTAACCAAACCATCATCTATAATGACGAATCAATGTAACCGTAAGTGATGTTATCGATTAATTGTTAACCGCAAAGAAAAGCTTTAGATTTAGTATCACTCCACATCGTAGAAGCGCACGAAAAGAATGAGCACGAAAATTGTGTGATGCATGAAGCATTTTAGTAATTATCAAACCATGAGAGAAAGTTTGCTAAAAATAGACGGGTTTTTGAATTTATTTATTACTATCTGTGCCTACAGTTTAACGCAATGCTTAGGATAAAAAGTAGCCTGGGTGGTATTCTAAGGTATACGAGTACGCTACCTCCGTATCAAATTTCGTCCAATCCGTTCGGCATTTTTTTGCGTCATTGAACTACAAAAATCCCAGTCAGTAGGATTTTTTTAATCCTTTTTTTTTAAATATTTTTTGACCCTTAATACCGTTTTATAACGCGGAATTTATTGCGTTTTGAAAAATAAGTAAAAAAAAACGAACAGCATTTTCAAACTCATGGATTCCTAGATACAGAACTTGAGTTCTTATTTTGGACTAAGTCCAAAAAACTAGAAAAAGGTAGGGAATAAGATAAAAACTTTAATAAGAAAAAGTTTAATCAAGTTTGCGAACTGTTTCTGTGTTTTTGATAGTTTCCAAAGTCGTTAAATATTCCTTGCTAGTGTTGTGATAAAACGTACAAACTTTAGTAATCGATAAATTAAATATATTGTTTATTTTTATCGATTTGTTTGTTTTAGTAAAAACATACCCGATATCCAACGCAGGTCCCACTTGGTTAAGATTGACGAGGCCGGGATGAGTGGCGTATACCTAATAAGAGAGACATACTGCTCAGAAATGGGCGATTATGAGCTGACAATGATGATAACTATGATCTCCTTTAACAGATCTTTTTGTATTTTTTATACATATAGGTATGTGCGTTTTAGGTGCTTCATCTTCCTGCCTTTAACCAAAAAGCCAAACTACTTATTTTTTTTTTATTGTTTTGTGGTCCTTGTGTTTTTGCCAATAAATATATTTTTCTTCTTATTCTACAAAATTGCGAAGACTTTTCTTTTTTCCTTTGTATTCTCTCTGTCGTCATCTCCACATCCACTGGCAAATAGATATTTCGTCGAACGAGTATTTCGTAGCTTATTTGATTTAAGAGCAATATCAATCTCATCCTAACATTATCTTATCCTTTTCACCTAGCTGTTTAAGGCCTTCTATCAACAAATACATAGACCAACAGTTTAATCGATAATCGAGATTTGGCTAAACCAACATCGATATCATATGAATATTTTGGTCACAACACTACTAACAATAACGTTATGAAATGCAGGAAAGTAAAACTAACTTCCTTTGTACACAATGGACTTCAGAATTTATTTACGAACACGAGCGTATTTAGGAATGGTTTGGAGTTCGTACTTGTACAAATAGAAAATTATACAATGTGTAACAAAAAGGTTCAACAATACTGAAGGGTAGGTATGTAGGTACTGTTCATTATGATAAATTTTTAGTATAGAGCCAACCCTGAAATCGCGATAAAAAAACCAGCTTTTTCATACATTTAGTCCAAGGTTAATGAACTTTTGGTATGACACAGCTGTTTTCGTTTCGCAATTTCAGGGTTGGCCCCATACAAGAAGTTGTTCATAATGACGAGTACGACATACCCTTCAGTATTGTTGACCCTTTTTGTTACGCTTTGTATAAATAATACATCATAGATATAATACTACGATGCTGCTCTCTAGCAATGTTTCTAGAGTGCAAAATCTTTTTATGAAGAAAAAAGAAGAGTTCCAAATGTTGCTATATAAATGCACAGATAATATAATATTACCAACGTCTTCACAAAGATCCTTCACGTCGCAAACACAATTCCGATGTGACAAAGGCGTTAATCCAAATATGACCCAATTTCTGCCCGTTCAAGTAATACTCGATCATAGTTACTTATGGGGCGTTATAATCTTCAATTTCTGAGAATTCATGCGAAGCAGGGGTTTTCTCGGTTCTGAGAATCGACGGACTTATCTCGGAATTACAGAACTGAAAGACGTAGCTCTACTAAAATTGGAACTCCATTTTACTAAATTAAACTACGTAAGTTACGGACGATTTTGGATGTGTGAACTTGACTAGCATAATTTACAAGTTGTACATCATCATCATCAGCCTGGAGACGTCCACTGCTGAACGAAGGCCTCCCCTTAGACCGCCACACTGTACGACAACCTGCCATTTGCATCCACCGGTTGCCCGCGACTTTTACAATGTCGTCGGTCCACCTAGTGGGAGACCTTCCTACGCTGCGTCTTCCGGTTCGCGGTCGCAACTCAAGAACCTTTCTTCCCCATCGGTTATCAGTTCTTCGAGCGATGTGGCCTGCCCATTGCCACTTCAACTTGCAAATCTTGCAAGTTATGTTGGTGACTATGGTTCTTTGGCGAATATCCTCGTTCCGGATTTTATCGCGCAAAGTAACTCTGAGCATATATCAATACAAGTTGTACAACTTTTGCGAATTTTATTTTGAGATGTGGAATAGATGAGATTAAGTACAATTGCGACTCGGACACTATGAGATATGGCCTAGTGAGATGAAGTCATTTTGCAATGTAGCCATTCTAATTCTAACCCCTACGAATCCGTCACTTCAACAGTAAACATGGAGCAGCGTCGGTACAAATAACCCTTTTTTTCATACTCCATCAAGCTGCTTTGATAGAAATAATAGACAAAAGACAAACTAACTATTCCGAGGCAACACCTCGTTTATTAATAACATCTCAAATGTCATAATATTCATTGCACCAAAATATTGTGATTTATAAATCATTATTTATCTATTCAATTGGCTAACTGAGCTACGACACTAGCGCTACGTTGCTACGTCGTAACGTTGTCTACTAGAACGCTACGAATCGGTCACTCTGTCTAAGAAAACTTGAGAAATCTCACAAATATTTTTCCCTTCATCCACATTCGTCACTAAAAATTCATAACTAGCTACGAAAAACAATACATTTTCTTCGCTGCCCCATAACCAGTTATAAATATAAACTCTTTTTTCCGTTTTTATAATTACAATACAATATAATACAATTCTTTATTCATAAAGCTCAGTTATAACTCATTGGTATTAATATAATTTTACAATAATTTGGTTAATCAAAATAACAATAATATAATTAATCAATTAGCCTCCCAATCCAGCGGGGCAACGTGGCATGCATTTTGGGCACATTATTGACCCGAAATTAGACACCGTTTAAACTATCTAATAGGTTTGCTACAGGAGTTTGAACGGCCTTATTTTATATTAGTATTAATCAATTAATTAATTACGAATCCTTCCATTTTGACTAAATACGCGTAACACGTTCTTTCACACGTTCTTATTGGACCAGAAATCGGCTGTAAATTTTCACTTGTTTTCCTCATTAATATGTAACACGAGGGAGCAGAATTCCTTCCGACGGTCATGCATTCAGACGAGCCAAAGAAGCAATGTACTCTACATTGCTTGTGTGGTACGGATATGCGAAGAATGCAAGAATTTCCCGCAGAAATGGAACGCTGTGCAGGTTACAAAGCAGATGACGTTAAATTGGATGCAAAAAAAAGTTAAGCACAATCATCCTTGTAACTATAGGAATTGCTATCATTTTTGCGTGATATTTTAGAACACATAAAACATAAATTAATTTAACTACTAGAATAGTATTATATTTAGTAGTGGTAGGACTCTACTCCAGAGTCCGCCTGGGGAAGTACCACACCTTTGCCAGTAATTCAACCGCCAAGCAGTAGTGTGCAAGCATTACTGTGTTCCGGTTTGAAGGGCAATGTTAACAGAGAAATTACTGGGTATGAAGAGATTTAACATCTAATATCTCAGGATGACGAGCGCAGTGCAGTGCAGCGCAGGATTGTTTGCAAGTTCACAATTCTGGCACTGCTACTGTTAGTGGCAGGTGTGATGCTTTTTGCAAACGCCTTGCTCGTCTCGTCACTTGATTGTATAAAAAAAACTGTATTTAAACAAAATCAAGAGTATGCCGTTGCTAGCTTATTTTTAAAATAAATGAATAACACTTTAGGTCGAATCTCCATTCTAGAACACGTTTTAAAAGGCTACGAATCGGCAAATAAGTCACTTTCAGATTAGATGGAGTGATAATATTCGTAGGACTAGTAGTGTGGTTATTAGCGAAAAACCGAAGATCGACCTGAGTGGGGTATCTGTCCATTATTTACTAATGAAGATGATGATGAGATGCACTTGGCTGCAAATAATATTTGTGTAAATACCTGGAAGGTTCGCGTAGTCACCTGCGACACAAGACCCTTAAGTCTTAGTGCAGGTGCTGCATGACATGTAACATTTAATTTGACTTCTCTCTAAGAGTCATTACATTCCTGAAAATGTTAATTTTGGTACCAACACAATTGGAAATAAAATTATTATTATATATTTATTTGTGATGATTTTAGGACGATTCGAGTTATTAGCGTGTACAGTTATTTTTATGCATTGAATTTATTCGCCGGACAAACATAACTTGCAGGACACCTCACCATCTTTTCCTTCGCCGAAAACTCAGACTTGTATATTTTGTAAATCCGAATCTCTGAATGCGAATCGTTTGTTTAGAATCTTAACTGATTCGTTGGTAAGGGCCCTAAATCAAACCCACGGCAAAGGTTTTTTTCTCAATAACCTAAGGTTTAAGTAGGTATATGTTTTGGTAGTCATTTTCGCACAGCGCCATCTAGCCCCAAATTAAGCAAAGCTATGGGAACCAGATAGCTGATAGAATACTTATCTTTTGAGTACCACCACCAGATATTCCATAAAAAAAAAAACAATTCGCATTGTTACCGCCTTCATCGACATAATCATAAAAAAAATATAAGTATTTTTTAAAATGATAAGTGTTTATGTTATTGAATCAAGCGTTATTTTGCGAAAATTCATTTTAATCCAACTGTTATAATCTGTTTTTCTAGTGTACAGCGGAATGCACTAAAGGTCTTAGAATTATAATTAAGCTATTAATTGCTAGAGATTGTAGAGACAGTACCTATTTAGCGTCGCTTTGGTGGTGAAGATAGTTTTACATTACAAGTTTCGAGATATAGAGCTATTAAGTAGAGCGGTTATACGAGTATAAAACATAATAATTTATCAATAACTTCCAAACCGTAAGTTACATTTTAATAAGATTGGTATCGTATTATCAAAAAGTCTTGATTATTGGATAAAATAATAAAAAATGTAATTTCACTGGTGTAAGTGTTAATGATTGTTTTGCACTTTATTTATTTATTGGGTAAAAACACATTATCAATCAACAATCAACACATTATCAATAACACATGAAAGTAAAAATAAACTAGATGCTGATACAATTATAGGCACCGACAACATGCAATAATGACACGAGCGGTATCTATAAATTAATCTTTAGTTATATTATATAAGACAAGTACATAGCTTAGCACTTAGCTCTCTTCACCACCAAAGCGACGATATAACAGTTGGATTAGTATTATTAACTAACAAACAAACAAAACTACGCGAAAACAGGTCAAAATATCGAGTAACATTGTCTTAAGAGGTATCCATCCAGTTAAAAGCTAAAATTAGTTACATTGTTTACGAAGATACATCAAACAAAGCCTCTGGTGTTTACCTACACCACATTAACCGAATGAAGACGAAAGTACGCGTACTCAGGCTTACTTAGTGTAAGTAAAGAGCAACCGCCAAACGCGTAAAAGATTAATGTACGTAGGTTCGACGAAATGCTCGTTCGCTTTATGCAGACATTTTCTAGGTTTATTCAGTTATTTAACTGAGTGGGTACGTAATATTAGTAAAGTTTTGGTTTTAGATTTGCACCACTCACTCACTCGTCAGCCAGAAGACGTCCACTGCTGGACGAAAGCCTCCCCCTTAATAGGGAGGGGTTGCCATCACTGAAGAGAGAAATGAATAGAACGGAAATGTGACGGGCCGCGCTAGCCTGCATCAAGTGCAAATGCGCTTTATGACAATTCTACCAATATACATGTTTTTAAACTGAGAATACTCAAAAAGACAATTTAAATAGACGCGTAGGAAACCAAATCACATTGCATCGTAATTAGATCAATTTTAATCTGTTGTAAAATGGCATTTCGAGCGTTTTACTTCAAATGCGTGACCAATGATTGGCATTTTTTCGTCAAAATTTCTATACAATTATGTGTGAAACTGGCGACTGCGGTTTTTCATAGAATTGCTTTACAATATTTTTTGACAGCCGTTTTACCTAAGAAGTAGGGCTTTCGCTTTTCTGTGATGTAGTCATTTTCTAGGTTTATTCAGTTATTTAAATGAGAATTTTAGTATTGTTTTGGTTTAAGAACTGCTCCACTCAAACGTCAGCCAGAAGACGTCCACTGCTGGTCGAAGGCGTCCCCCTTAATAGGGAGGGGTTGCCATATTCTCCACGCTTGGCAGGCCTATTGGGGATCGCAGAATGTTCACCACCGCTAACCGAGAGGACGCTGCCCGTCATGTAATTAAAAGTAAGAATCCTTATACAAAAAAGGAAGCAAATGATTAATGTTGGTTGGATATTCGTTTAGTTATCTAGAGTACTTTTAGAATTATAGACATAACAAATACACGGATTTCCTAAACAAATAAAGAACTGACTAATCCAAAATCAAATAAAAAAACAATAAATTAAAAGAAGAAATGAACTTAAATGCATTTTTTTCTTATTTCTTCTTAATCTTTTCTTTTTAATCTTTGTGCGACAATTGTGGCCCTGCCAGTAACAAAGGTTTGAGTTTGGAGTTCGAGACATTTCGAACATTTAATCATGTAGGTAATGTATCAGTTTCAAACTTCCTAAAAGTAAAGTTACAATTGGAATAAACTTAGCGCTGGTAATGGTGTGAATAGATAATGTAAGTAATGTCTCATATACGCAAGAAGTATACATAAATCCTTGCGAGGCTTCAAAGTTCTTCTTATATATTACTAGAGGTCGCCCGCGACTTCTTCCGCGTATGGAAGAAATTCGGCCCGCTCCCAAAATTCACCACATTAAAACATCCCGAGGATTATTGTTAGCCCCCCACCGACCCCTAATTCCCCCAACTCTAACGACTCTACCGACTCTACCAACTTCCCCTAACCCCAAACCCAACCACTGAATGAACTATCCAAATATAAATTTTCGTAACTAAAAGTCCAAAAACAAAGGACTTTCATACCAACGTTTCCCCCCCTTAGGGCTCGAGTTTCGAAAAATCCTTACTTAGTACGCCCCTCCGCATCGAGACGAATACACCCTCCAAATTTCAAGTCTTTATGACCAGCGGTTTGGGCTGTGCGTTGTCTGTCAGTCATTATGCCAGGACAGAGATTCTTATAGTATTAGAAGATTGATTGATTGATTTTAAATCAAACAATAACCAAAAAAAAACGCATGACAGATCTGATATACCTAAATGAAATAAGATTACATTTTTTTTTTGACCTTCTTACTTTACTTTTTCGTTCAAAATCTACAGAACCACAGAGTAGATAGTGAAACTGTCAAGGCCATGTTTCTTCATCGCCGTCTAACGGATTTTAATGAACTTTAAAAAAAATATATTGGCTGTCAGAAAATCGCCCATTTCGGAAGTTATCACATCACATTAATAAATGCATGTGATAGTTTGACCTAGTTCATACAAGGAGGTATGGGAAATTTATACCACTACCCGACCTGCGTATGGAAAATGTCCTAAGCCATTACTAAGAAAGTTTGTGGGTGTATTTTTAGTGAAATTTGAAATGGAGATAGGTTATAAATCCTGGATTAATACATAATTATATAGGCTGTTTCATATCTTAAAATATTTTCCGTAAGATAACAGGTGAAACCGCGTGGCGTTATTAGTTAGTAAAGGCTCCGTCGCAGAATGACCCTTTCCTAAAATATGTCCCTTTCGCACAATGTACCAAGCCACACGAACTTAACCAAGCTAACTTAGGCCAACGAGGTAAGGCAAAATGTCTTTTAGTATGTTCAAGATACGCATTGCCAAATCCTTCCTTTGTTTTTAATATGAATGTTTTTTAATAACTCGTTTTTTTTTCAGATGTTATATTTCAAGAAAAAATATACCTATCTATTTGCCTCTCATCTTATGGTCGGTTGGTCGAATTAAATAAATAAATATCGGTGGTCTTTTTTCACACAGCGCCATCTAGCCCCAAACTAAGCAAAGCTTGCAAATTGGAAACCAGATATTATTACTTTATATAATTGGGCGTTTGTTAATAGTATTACAACAATAGAGAATATTTAACAAAACAATGAACACTACTACTTCAACACCCTTTGTAAGATTTGTCTCTGAAAGCCTAGACAGGATTGGCCCTAACAACTTGTTCCTAACCACTTCACAACTAATAGAAGATAATTCTAGAGGTTGACTTGAGGATTTACAAGGGTTTGTTTGAAATAGTATTACACGACTAACTTAAGGAGATCATACACATAAAATTACTTCAATAACCTTAATGTTAATTTAATAAATCAACTTTATAAAAAGTATACTACAATATGATATGGAAATTATATTAATGTTAAAATTGGACTTGATGTCGACTAAATTATTTGTTTTCAATTCGCCGGTACTGATTGTAGCTTAAAATCGGCAAAGTTATTAGTGTTGTGCCATAGTAGTGTATTGGGAGACCATTCAACTCATTTCGAGTTCGTGATTCGTGGGTCAAATCTCGAGCCAAGGAGCCATCACAAAGGAGCTCTTTGGAGTTAATGTACGGATTTTATTTGCACCGTTTTTTTTATAAAGTTTTTTTTTTTTTTTACTCTCTGAATTATCAACAGCTCGTCAATAACGTCATGACGAAACCTACATACGTCCAAGGCAGAAATTCAATGGTGTATGTGAATACACCGACCAGCAACATGGCCAGTATGGTGGATACGGCCCATTTGCCTTTCGCCAGTTAGGCCTATATCCGACAGTAAGTAGACGTGTAAGGCTGATTATGCTAATCGTGAGTTCTGTTTTTGTATAAATAAATCAAAAATAATATTACTCACGCCATACTTATCCCTTTTAAACTGCTCCTAGCGACTTACTGAGTCATCGTTTCTGCTTCCATTCCCATAACCCCATATCATCACAACGCAAACACCATAAACAAAACCAAACAAACCTGCCGTATAGGCGATTAATTAACAAAATTGCCCAAGAAAATTACCTTTTCAGGATTAAGTATTGCCATCGTATATCACATAGCAAAACTCCGTTGATGAATTATGTATTAGAGAAAGTAGGTCGGTAACAAATGGGGGAACGGGCAGGAATTTGTCACTTACATGGATTGTTTAGCTGATTAGAGATTTTGGACGTAGAACGCGGTACAATCTTATTATATACTTTGTGCCCATAATTATTTTTGCTGACCTTGTTTTTTCTTGTAATTTAGGGAATATGTTTTCTCGGGAGATTTTCCTGTGAAGCAGATATATCTCAGTCTATATCTAGAGTCGCTTCTGCAATTTTCACTCAGAAAAGTATGCAATGCTTCTGATGATGCAGTTGTGAAAAAGAGGCAGTGATCTCTTAACATTAAAAGGCTTTTTGCCTGTTTGCCAGATTTATAACTAAATCTTACGTAATCTGGATACGGTTCCATAAAGCTGGAACAAAAAGAACGTAATTTTGTAAGTTGTGAGTTGCGTTTTTGCTTCGTGTAATTAACGCTGCATTTAATTTACAAAATTTAGATGACACAAAATTATTAATAATTAATAATAATAATCATTAGATACAAAATTAAGACGACGCAATATGAGTTGTGTGCTATTTGATTAAGGGTACTATATTCTAAAGTTGCCACTCGAATAATCAAATCATGTTATTTAGTCAAATTACAGACAATAGAAAATCGTTTATTATCGTTTGTTAATTACAACATTCAATGCCAAAAAAATATATAACTATACAGAAAAAATCCGTCTTAGTAACTTTTTGTGGTTAAAAACACGTTAAATTATTCTCTCCATGATTGAAAAAAAAAATGCTGAAACATTATTTTTAAACTTTTTTCTGTTATTTAGGTCCTAATTACACCACATAGGGGACACTATTATATATGTATGTATATTATATATTATGTGATGAGTGTAGATCCTAATTACACCTATGTGGTGTACAAAAGTTATGTGTTAAAATATAATACTTAGTATTGTGGAGAAGTTTCTATGGTTGAAACTTTTTTACTTTCGATACTTTAAGAGTAAGACACGCACGAATCTGCGTAACCGCCATACTTTTGCTCCGCTAAATGTGACCCTACCTGATACAGCTTTAGGCTAGTGATCGATCGCATTAAAAAAAGGGGAAACGTGGAACGTGGAGTATCCTGGCCTTACGAACGACATTTTATATACTAAAAAAGAAACAAGACAATATTTAGCACAAAATCTGTGGTTCTTTGCCTAACATGCTTTGTGCAAAACAGTAAAATTGAGAACTAAGTATTCGTATTCCCTAAATATAAATTCGTGTTCCGTAATTACGTCCTAAATGGAATAAGATCCCGCAAAACGATGATGATATTGAAAAAAAGTCATCACAATAAAAAAGATATATTTACGATCCAAAAAGCTATCACGTATTCCAGATATAACATCTTAAAAACCTAAAGACCCATAAAACTGATCCGAGTTATCAGAAAGCAATTTATATTTATGGCCAAGTAGGTAATCTCCCTGTAATACTTTTTATTCGGTCTCCTAATAAAATATCTCTCCTATCGAAGAAATTTATAGTCTACAATAAACCTGTTACTCGTCGCATAACGAATTTAATCTGTCCCTCTTTGATGGCACGCGATACCTAATAAAACAGATTAATGTTGTGAAAACTCGGCTTGGTGACGATCAGTATGGGGCGTCGACATTTTGCTGTAACGAACCTGGGGTCATTACGTTGTTGGGCCAGTTGGAAAAACCCGTGCCTCACTTTCTTACCACAAAATGGGCGATTTTCAGATAGGCAACTTAAAAAAAAAAGCTCATTGTAGGGAGTTTTGGCGGAAACGCGAGAAAATCATGTATTATTTTCCAAAACTTGTGTTTTTTCGAGTTTTAATGCATAAAAATGGTGGCGTTTTATTCATTAAGTGCTGATTTACGAGCAAAAGTGTGGGCAAGTGATATAATGTAGTGAAACGTGTCTTTTCGTGTTGTTTCCAAAACTCCGAAGAAGCTTGTAGTAAAATTGCCACTACTTTACTAGGGTATGATTGGACTTGACTGTGACTTACTGTGTGTGACTTGGACTGTGACTACGACTCATTTAACTGGAGAAAGAAGGATCGATGAAGAAAAATGTATTCGGCTGAAGGACTAGTGTCCATGGCCAGGAACTATTAAAAACAAACAAACAGCTCATTGTAGGGGGCTGACCAGACGTGTCTGTCATTGTCAAGTTTTTTATTTTATTTTAGTGCCACAAAAATATCGCCATCTATCGAGTTGAAGAGAACTACTTTTTTATTTTAATTGCCTGTCAGTAAATCGCCCATTACAAGTTCGCATTTGACATCCAGGGGCCTTATTTTTTAATCGTACGCAAGCGTAGCGCATGCGAAAGGAGCTGACCTTCGAACGATACTGTTCGGAATAAGGTTCAATATCGTTTGAAAGTAAGCTCCTCTCGCATGCGCAACTTTGCGCATGATACAAAAATAAAAGCCCCATGTGTTAATTTTCGTTATAAAAATCTAAAAATATCCGCTTGTGGACTATTTTTATATTAGCTGGAAAGGTTAATAATATATGTATAAGTTTGTATTGGCATGGGAACACTTTTGAGTTTTGCTTTTCATAGAGACTGTGTATATAAAGTGTAATTGTTTTAATGGTAGGTCAATAAGTAGAAGTGTTTTAAATTAACAATTTTCCTAATTTAGAATATATGGGTGGCCATAATCTCCACGCTTGGCAGGCGGCTTGGGAATCGCAGAATGCTCACCACCGATAATCAAAAGACGCTGCTGCCCGTTCTCCGAATACAAATAGTTACTAGAATTAAAATAAATATTATAATATAATATGAAATATGATCAGCCCACTGCCATTTCAGTTTACTAATACGCTGAGCTATGTCGGTAACCTTCGTGTTCTAGAGTGGAGGCCACGTATCGGCAAACGTAGGGTAGGACGTCCTGAGACTCGATGGAGAGACGATATACGTAGGACAGCTGGCAGTGCTTGGAAGCGGATAGCTGAAGATCGGGCTGAGTGGCGTGCCTTGGGAGAGGCCTATGTCCAGCAGTGGACTATGACAGCCTGATTATGATGATGATGATGATGATGAAATATAACTAACACAAACATAAACAAAAAACAAAAGGATTGTATCCAGACCGATGAAAGTCTAGAGACAATCCAAATGCTCAAACCCACTACCAGTCGGCAGCGTACCCAGCATGCTGGCGGCATTGCCACGCTGGATGGCAATGCTTATGCGTTGAGCCAAATAAACGCCAGCATTTTGATCACGCGTCGCGTCGACCAGGCGCTCGGATATGTTTTTGAAAAGATGATGAGCTCCCGGTCCCCACGGACCCAATGTCTCAACACCAAACGGCTCAAATATGTAACCTCTGCCGAGGTTAGCATATTTGCGCCGCTTGTGCCGCTCCGCCGAATTTGCCGCCGCACCAGCCCTACTCTGTGTCTCAGGAAGATGTGACGGTGCCAAAGTATCAACGCAAGTTGCGTCCCATACAAGGGGCCGTCCCATCTTCCAAGGCACAAGTGTCATACCGTCAGGTCTTTTGCCATCGTCACGCGCAAGGCCGCTCGGTTCGAGCACAGCTGCAACATTGGCGGTGGATAAAGCCCGGCGTATGACATCATTCAGGCTAGCGTGGCGGCCGATCCGACCAGCGCTTCTTGAGCAAGAGAGACCATGGTGACCGAGCTGATCGACTAACATAAACTAAATAAAAAATGGTACCTGACACTTTTTTTTAAGTTAAACGATTTTGTCATTAGAAATAAACTTGTGTAAATATCAGATCAATCTATCAACAGGAAGGGGGTAAATTTCAATTACCTTAATTAATTATCAGGTGTTGTTGTTTTTGACTCAAAAACAGGCTAGCTAAATAAAACCGTATAAAATAGAAAGAAAGAAAGACTGAAAGAAAATTATTTATTATGTGACATCAGTACAAAATAATAATACAACGAAGAGCAATTAACACTCTTCACACAATAGAGTCACTCCTCTACTGATTAACGGCGATGAACACAGCGAATCACAAAGAAAATAAGAGGTAAACACGTGTGTAGGAGGTGGTATTATATTTCGAACCTATTAAGTACTCAAAGAAAGTAAACAACGTTCTAGATTTTCCTAAGAAAAAGTATTTCTTAAAGGAAAACTGGATGTTGACTCTATAATCCCACGTAAGGATCTTCATGTTCTGATATTATATTATGAAATGTTTACTCGATTTATTTGACAACCGTGACAAGGTAAATAAAATAGAAATATACCTGAAAACGTCGAAAAGTAATAAAATTTACTGCGCAAATATCACAAGAAAAAATAAATATCCTTATGATTTTAACGTTTTGCTTCAACCTCAGCGGCTTTATTTATTTTTCTTGGTCATAAATAGGAAAAAAGTTGGACGCAGAAATGATTATTATTTTACATACCTGCGGGATGAAAGTGGTTACTTTCGCCCCGCTACGCGGGGTAAAGGTACCTCTTCCTCCCCGCAGCAGCATGTAAAATCGTATACACTACGGGAGCAAGTAAAGAAGCCTCATTTCTCATGTGTGTCACTCTCGGCTTCGCCTCTGGAGACAATGTACACGGGGTCTGAGGCATTATCTACTTTTGCTCTCTAGGTGCATATTCAATACTCAATACTCAATCATTTATTGCAACATAATGTGGCTACATGCAGGTCTTAAGTAACATGTTTATATTACAGTAATACATATGACCCTTGACAGGGTATGGCAACATTTGGTGCAGAACGCTCTATTTTACTAGTTGATATTAGAATTTTGTCGTTGAAAAACTCGTCAAGGGTGTAATAGCATTTCGCTTCTAAAATATTTTTTATTTGTTTATTGAAACAGTCGTCGTTTTATATTTCTTCTACTTTCATTTGATGAAAAAAAAACAATTAAAATCCCTCGATCGTTAATAGATTAGATTGAATGACTAAATTACTTCAATGATATGAAAACAATGTTACTCGTAATTACCGGAACGTCAATATTTACCGGAACATAAAGATTTTAACAAGAATTTTACATGTCATGTTATCTATACAAAAAAAAACATCATTATGAGCTATGTCTAAGGGCCAATTCTAAATTCGTGAAAATAAGAACTCTGCTGTTCCATACATTTTCTAGACGTTAAATGTCATGTATGTATGAAACAGTGAATTTCTAATGGCTTGTACCTATATCGCTACCATGTTTTACTCTATTTTTACTTATTCTATAAATAGAACGAGCAGGGTAAACTTTTATATACACGAAAACCTGAACTTTATTGGGATAAAATGCTTTTTTTTGTGGCTGCTCTTCAGTTCGTCGAAACTCCATAAATACAACTACATACATAAACATTGGTACCCACCTACAAATACAAAATTCTTAGCAATCTCATTTGGCGAGATCGTAAATCCCTCGGATAAGATACAGATACCTACAGATTGGTTTATTTGTTTCAGTTTTATATCGTGGCTTTTAGCTTTCACGGACTCGACGGTCTTTTCTCTGAATATCTTAGGAGGTTGCTTACGACTCCAACTTCTATTTAAATATAAAATTCAAAGTCCTGACTGACTCACTGACTGATATGTCAACGCATAACCTAAACCGCTGGTTCTACAGACTTGTAATTTGGAGGGTGTATTTGTCTTGATGCCTAAGGGTGTAAGAAATAAATAATTTTTCGAAATGCAACCCTTAACTCTTAAACTGTAATTAATTTGAAAAATACGCTTGACTTGTAAAATACACTTTATCAATATATATGAATATAAGGGGGTAAAAATGGGTATAAACTTTTGTATGAAACTCCTTTATATTTGAACTTTTAGTCGTGAAAATTTGTATTTGGATAGTTCATTTGAAATAAAAAAATGTTTTCGATGTTTTTTTGACAGGGATGAGAGATTAATTGAGAGAGAAGATTTAAGAGTGTAAAGTGGGGGATGATATTTTGTATGTGAAGTTTTTTTGTTGTTGAAGTTATAGTGATGAAAATTGATATTTGGATAGACATTTAAGAAAAATAAGTAAAAAATGAGTAATGGTAATAAACCCAGCGGTATGGATTACGATTATTTGGGAGCGAAGCGAATTTCTACCGTACGCGGACGACGTCGCGGGCGATCTCTAGTGGATTATATTACGCTAGTACCTATATAAGTTTATGCCATGGGCGGAGAAGTACTGACTTTTATGTCCAGACGGTTTTTATTGAGCTAGAGCGCAAGATGATTATCAGACAGAATAAGAAAACGATACTTCGCTCCAAGACTAAAACCGCCGTATTCTACGACTTTCACGAGATAAAAGTGACTTAAAAGTGCCGCAAGTTGCTTCGAGGAAAGGAATGCGTGTTGCTCGACTTGCCGAGGATAATGGCGTGCCCTATAATATTACTGACTAGACTCGAGCATAGGCAAGTCAGGTTTCATTTCACCAGCCTTCACCCTCTATTTTCCCCCTTATCTCAAAAAATAGACCACAAGAAAAAAAAACACCTAATAAAATATTAGAGTATTGAATAATAAACAAATTTGGTTGGTGTTTTTTCTCGAAAAGTTAAAAAAGGCCGAAATATTGCTTTCTCCTTAAAATCACAGACGGTGGCTAACGCAGCGTTAGAATTTAGTCGCAATTTTGAATTTGCACTCCCAGTGACTAAAGACAGTGACAGTAAATAGCAAATACAATTTTGGCCTAGAGTTTTTTCGGGGTTAAATGCTATCCCGTCTGGGGTAGGCATTGCATTTCCGAGGTGGCGCGTATTTCATTTAAGGCAAAGTTCATGCAATACTAGGGAAAATACACCGCTCAATACGTTTAATAGATACACACCGGACTTATCAAGCAAACTGAATGAACTAACGTATTCCTACGTAACCAATACATAGTAGCGCATGGTTTTGCAAAAATCACATACGTTTTTCACGAATGAAAATGTATAGTGTGCACGTCTCGCTATTCTTACGTTTATTACTCGAATACTGGATAAATATGCGGTGTATTGCCGTGTGAATTTAGCTTTACTCACCGGACTTCACAACCAACTGCGTTAACTGGGGTAACTGCGTAAGCGTTAATTTTCCACGAAAGGAAACTCATGTGGTCGTCCCGCTGTTTCGCCTCGCTATTTCTACGTTTATTAATCGAATACCGTTAAAACGAGCGGTGTATTGCCGTGTTACCTACTCATAATAGTAGATTACTGCTGGCCTTTTGGAGAAACTTAGAGTCATGCAACGGGCAATGGAGAGAGCTATGCTCGGAGTTACTTTGCGCTATAGAATCCGGAACGAGGATATTCGCCAAAGAACCAAAGTTATCGACATAGCTCGCAAGGTTTGCAAGTTGAAGTGGCAATGGGCAGGCCACATCGCTCGAAGAACTGACGACCGATGGGGAAGAAAGGTTAAAAAAAGGAAAGGAGTGGCGACCGCGAACCGGAAGACGCAGCGTAGGAAGGCCTCCCACTAGGTGGACCGATGACATTGTAAAAGTCGCGGGCAACCGGTGGATGCAAATGGCAGGTTGTCGTACAGTGTGGCGGTCTAAGGGGGAGATCTTCGTTCAGCAGTGGACGTCTCCGGGCTGATGATGAATAGTAGATTACTCATCTCGGGATCAAAAGCTCGGCTTCGCCTCTGGAGACAATAGGTATACATGAGATCTGAGGCTTCTTTACTTGCTCCCGTGGTTTGTATACGATATTACGTGCCGCTGCGGGGAGGAAGTGGTTCCTTTTACTCCGCGTAGCGGAGTAAGTACGAGTATGTACCTACTAACTAGAAGTTATCTCTAGACTGTCGTTTTCTGTCTTATTTATTTATTTATTGAGATACGCCAACAGTGAACATATTACACATTCTTATGGTAGGTACGTAACACAAGGATCTGACACGATCACCTTTTACAGGCGTATACAACATTCGCCATAAACAGTGTTTATACAGAGAATTCATATAATGAAAACTATAATTTTAGCAGAACAGACAATTTAAAACAATATGTAGGTACTTAATACTACTACTATACTTGATACTGTCTTTAACATAAACCTCATACGTGGCAGATTGATAAAAGGGATAAAAATTCAGTAAATTCTATAGGCCGAGTGGTTGACCCTAGTGTCAGAGTTAATGTACCACACGAAGGCCTCTGACATGCTTTGATGGTATTTGTTACAGAACAAACAACTGGTACCGACAATTTAACGTGTTATCCGATATACGGTAGCGCTCAGATATAAATGATTCTCACGGTCACCCATCCGCCATCTCCATGCACCCATCAGAAGATCAGAAGACGGGCCGGATTGTCGTGCTTAACATCATAATAAAACTACGAAAAACAATAATTAAAAAAACCACTTGTCTATTGTCTATGATATGAAAAGGATGCTATATAATCTGCCAATGACTTGATTATGAAATCAACTCTGAAAAGACGTTCTAATTATAGATCTATCAAGAAATGGATCTATCGGGCACAAAAAAATCTCATCAGATACATTTTCTATCACATCTTTGAAAACAGATCCAATGAGAAAATAAAATTTCACTAGATCCATCGTGGATCTGGCTCCTGTATCTACTGAGATTGATCCTAATATTCAAACCATAGCAAATCTCTACCTGTCAAATTACAAAAATACCAGCTTGAACACTCAGACCTAAATCTTCTTCAGCAGTTAGAACAAAATACACAAAGGCATAAAGTTCAATTTATATTGGTTGCAGACACAAAAGGATTTTCGGCAATGTCAGTGTCTTACAATTCTTAGGTTGGTCGTAAAAAATATAAATGAGCTCTCCAATTCCAGCGGGTGTGCTCGATATTCGTGATACAGAAATCAGAAGAGCAATTCAATTCTGTCCAAGTTCGTAGCCAATCATAACTTGGGGGATAAGTTCGCGGGATGTAACAGTTTCAGTAGATAACTTATCTGTCCTAGCAATCTATTAAGATTTGTAACTGTCTGTGTGAGTTAGACTTAAGTTGTTGCTATGGAATGGAGGGTAAGTTTAACCGTGGGCTACGGGAAACCTAAGTAAGAAATGATGATAAAAGTTAACACATACAATAGGGTAGATGACTGATGTATAAATCGTTGAAACCAATAGCTTTGATGAAGAATTTAAGTAAATATAGTATGATTATTGAACAAAATATTTAAATCGGTTAATAATGTACTGATATATGAGCGTTGGACCTGGGTATGTCCTTAAACTGCAACCAGACCCACCGGAGGACGGGCAGCAGCGTCCTCTTGGTTAACGGTGGTGACCATTCTGCGATCCTCAAGCCGCCTGCCAAGCGTGGGGATTATAGCAACACCCATCTTTTGGGAGGCCTTCGTCCAGCAGTGGACGTCGTATGGCTGAAGACGATATGAGCATTTAAAGTTTTCGTTAGAGACAACACTGTCCCTTTCCCAAAAAAAAATAATTACGTCACGCCTTACTTGTTAGAATAGAATTTATATAGCGTACAGAGAAGTGATGTCACGATTTGCTGTTTCGCCTCTCTGTCTAGCATGATATTAAAATGCTTATAAGTAGCTTATTTTTGATCAGATTTTAAATTTCTTTTCATTATTCAGCTATATTTATGGGCCACATTTTAATAGGACAATAAAAAAAACAGTCATCTACCTTATTCTACGTACAAGAGTTACAACATACAGTGGATTAATATATTTATTGTTAATACATTTAAAGTTAATACTGAACGGACAGAATTAATTGATATTATAAAATATTCATAGTAAAATTTTATTCTCCTGATCAGAAGGTCTATGTAGCAAATGTCCAACAGCACAAGCGATCTCCAAGCCACCTGCCTGCCAAGCATGGGGATTACGGCAACCCTTCCCTAATAAGGGGGAAGCCTCCGTCCACCACCTTTTAAAGACAAGGGTTAGTCAATAATCCTTTACAAGGTTACATAGAGAACAAAATTTCTAGCCTTCGAATACAAAATACGCCTACACTTGCCCGAAAACATTCCACGCTTTCGCAACATATTCTCAACTAACCGTTAAAGGTGGCAACGGTCTCGTATCCTTGTGAAATTTGCTTGTAATATATAAATTGAGGCGTTCTAGTTCCATTTCAGGTACAGTAGTTACGCACCGAATGCTCGCTGAGCGTTTGAAGCGTGATCCATAAAGGCCGTCACACACGATGAAGAATCTATAATATTTAATGTTATCTTAGATCGTATACATTATATATAATAGATAGAGACAGCCTTATAGCTCAGTTGTTAGCATGTCTGCCTTCAGAGCTGTAGGGCGTGGGTTCGATCCCCACCCAGGACAAGAATGTATGTGACGAACATGGATATTTGTTGTCACCCAGACGGGTGTAGAATGTCTATTATAAGTATGTATTAACGAAAACAAAATTGTAACTAAATAAGTATTTTATCAGCTATCTGGTTTCCATAATACAAGCTTTGCTTAGTATGGGGCTAGATGGCGCTGTGTGTAAAATATCCCCCAAAGTTTTATTTATTTATATTTCAATATCGCTACTCATACATAGTTTAAGAGGATCAAAGGAAGAAAATAATTAATAATATTGTATTTTAAATATGGCTAGCTTGGAGGATCTAGCTCTCTCTCTCATCAAAGATGGCGAGCGATATTTTATCTTAACATGAAATTAATATTATAGATTTTCGCCATGTGTGACGGCTTTCATGGTCCTATTTTGTAATGTACCGCTCTAATTCTTATTTTCTTCTTTACGATAATTATACAATGTATAATATTTCAATATTATTAGTTCCTTTGACTTAAACATTTATTTTATACATTTAAAGCTATATTATATCAACAGTTTTTTTGAAAAAGCTCCTATAATATAGATCCTATACCGTTTCTATTGTTGTTTTATTTTTGGTGTGCACAATAAAGTGTTTCTATCTAGCTATCTATATACAGCTGACTTGTTTACAATTTAAAAAAAAAATGCTGGCAATGTGCTGTTTCTATTGGTTAAATTAAATAAATCTTCATACTAATTGTCGTGCCAAAATTTCGTAAAAACACTGAACGCTGACTGTAAGATGTCATAAGATATTATGTTTTCAGTGATTCAGTTTGGATTGTAGGAACATCAAAAGCTCTCATTTTATCTCTAAACTATACGTTGTGTTTAATTACGAGGAGCTACGTCACAAACAGAAACGAAGCAATTTAAATCACAGAAGCAACCGTATTTCATTTTAAGTCTGGGGTATTAACTCGGCTTTTAACCCACTGCCGGTTATAAATTTAAATTTTCTCCCAAGTTTCGTGACCTATAAACTTGATAGGCAAATTAAATACGTGTTGAAATCATTAAGTTTGATTAAAATGAATAAAATTCAAATAAAATTCACGGTTGCTAGTTTTCTATTCAGCGTTTTATTACTTTAGGTTTAAAGTTTAAAATAGATAGTGGGGTGTTGGGAATGCATTTTCCGATCTGATTTTGTTGAGTTATTTTCCGACACCTAGACGGGAATTTATTTTCAGTTAAATTTTAATTGCCTATCAGCAACGAACTTCAGTTATTAAGCTCTTTTGGGATGAGTTTAAATCTGACTTTTGTAAGCTTTGATTACAATGAACACTTTTTTTTAAATTATAGGTATATATAGGGTATGCCCTGCCTGATTGTAAGCAACGCTGGAGTTTAGGATGGAGCTTGATTAACTAGCAGAATCCTATTGATTATCGACTTGTGGCGCTCAGCAGCTTTATTTTTAATATAAAAAAAAATACCCTGCTTAGTTGTAAGTTTTTCTAAATTTCTGGTGTGCAATAAATTTGTATTGTATTGTACTGTATTATAATTACTAAAAAAATATTACCATTTAATCATCTACAATTTTTATTCCTAGATGTAATTGGCCATAGACAGGCGTTATCTCATAAGCTTTGATTTGCTCCAATAGCGGTGGTGTATTTTAGGGTCAACCCACACGTACCACAACCACACCACATCGCAGTGGCAACGCAGTGGTGACGCTGTGGCTACGTGTGAATAGTGTCGCTGCAGCTTTTTGCAGTTGCGTTGTGGTACCGACAAAATGTCGATGTGGTTGCGTTGTCGCTAGCAGTTGCGATGTGGTTGCGTCGTGTGCAGACAGAGTTCGTCTCCGGATTTCATAGAGCGCGCACTGTCGTTGCGTGGACGCAACGTTGTATCTGCGATGTGGCCGACGGCTATTTCACTTTTCACTGTGTAGCTGGTGGTTGCGTTGTGGTTGCGATGTGGTCGGTATCAACCACGCGGTCGAAAACGACCGCAAAATGTGGAACGTGTAAAGTCTACTATTAATTTTCAATACAAAATATGCGCCCGACCACGTGTTGTGGTTGTGGTGTGGTTGAGGCTGTGGTGTGGTTGTGGTACGCGCGGGTTGACCCTTAGCAGTTGCTATAAATAGAGTAGAATGACGTCACTGAAAGTTTGGCTATGAAAACAAGATGGCGTGGTTTCCTAAAGAGCGTTGTTGTTGTTGTAACGTCTAGCGGTGCCACTATTTGCATGACGACTGTACTTTACGGTGTTGAAATGTCTTCGGACGTTTTTACAATAGCGGTGTACGAGTACACAGCGGCCGTTTTTTAACGGTCATCATAATGCGTATGCTAAATGACGCCACCGCAATTTGAAGACAACATATTTACGATCAGAGATCGTCTTATTCGTCTTATTAAGGTAATAAGTTAAAATATCATACAAAAAATTATGCATTTTTTTCTCTCATTTTCAACCGAATCATTATTTTTCTACTACAACACTAATGAGAAGACGAAAACGGGTTCTTTGACATTAATTAAGTTTCACTAATATCCAATATCAAATAGAAATCGGTCTTTCAATAACGGTCTCTCTTAAAAACTTCCATTAAATGAATTAACTACATCAATCAATCGCTTTTTGCCAAATTCTATCTTCATTTCTTACAGATTTTATCGCACTTCTTCGGGTCAATAGCCTGGCAGAACGATAAGATCAATAGACCGAGTAGGCCGAAAAATTTGCCTAAGCATAGTGGCGACTTGGATAGTCTTATAGGGTTGATATATTACCGACTACGTGATTTACTATCATTGAGCTGGCACAGTAAAGACAGTAAGTCAAATTTGTGCTTTTAAAAACATCCTTTATCTAAATAGCCGTCTATTTGAAAAATTTTACAGCCAGTGTCACTTGGGATGATGTAAGGATCTAACGATACCCCATAGATCTAAATCAATTTAAGCTATGCTGGAACAAAGAAACTCACATACATACACACATTTACGTACGGGTTTATACGTACATGAACCCTGAAAACATTACACTACTTATGTTTTTAAAGTACAAACAGGAAGAAAAATTATGACCTCCGGCAGGACTCGAACCTGCATACGAGCAGTCTCTATGGGTTTCCGTCCCAACTGATTTGCCAATTAAGTTACAGAAGTCTCTGCCTTAGATGCCAAATTTCTCAAACTGTTTTAAGCTACCAACTAAAGCGTGGAAGGTTCATACAAACAATAACACTTCATACAAAAATATTACACTAATTTTTGGGCAATCGTGTGAAAAGCGAGATATGGTTTGATTACACATACCATATTGGTTTATTGGTCTAAAATGTCTCGTCTAACGAAGCGAGTATGTTTGTCCTTTTTTAACGATAACAAGGAAATAACATAGCCAGCGTTGGTTCACTTCTGACCACAGTAAATAACATCTGTATCATACAGTAAGTGACTTCAGAATTATTCAATTTCGATGGTGACTTAAAGTTAAGTAAGAAAGAGTCACGCAACGGGCAATGGAGAGAACTATGCTCGGAGTTACTTTGTGCAATAAAATCCGGAACGAGGTTATTCGCCAAAGAACCAAGTCACTGACATAGCTCGTAGGGTTTGAAAGTTGAAATGGAAATGGCTGGCCACATCGCTCGAAGAACTGACAACCGATTGGGAAGAAAGGATCTTGAGTGGCAACCACGTATTGGAAGACACAGCGTAGGTAGGTAGGCACTAGGTAGACCGACGACATTGTGAAAGTCGCGGGCAACCGGTGGATGCAAATGGCAGGTTGTCATTAAGTGTGGTAGTCTACAAGAAGCTTTCGTTCAGCAGTGGACGTCTCCGGGCTGATGATGATTATGAAAGATTATAATGAGGAATACCGGAATTATATCTAAATATATGTTTTTAATAACCAGCCCTATGGTACTTCAGCATACTGATTATACGTGTATTTGTGTATATTATTATAATGTATACTATAATAAACTTGTGCATAACGTCAAGTACCCAAAGTGTGGAAACACTTCATATGATGAGCGATTTTCCAAACATGAATAAAAAAAAGTAGTTTCTTCAACTCGACAGATAGCGCAGACTAAACGTGCCTAAAACAGTCACTGTTTTTGATATGAAATAAAATAAAAAACTTGTCAGAGCCAATGAGCATCTTTTTTTTATTGCCTGTAAAAAATGCCCAGTAATTCGATTAGTAAGCCAAACTGTGTAAAGTGCTCGTACTGCATCTTCTATACCTTGCCGACAACGCGTGATAAGTGAAGATGAAGCCGGCTTACTGTTCCCATACATAAGTATGGATTTATGACAGATATAAATTCAGCCCGAGGTAAATGTACTGAAAAAAATGTCCCAGTAAAATACACAGTGGGCAATATGCGTGATATATTCGGTTTGAGACTTCGGGTTTAGCTTATAGTGTGTAAAAATATAATATTGCTCGCAGTAACTGAACTATTTTGATGATTTATTGTTTTCCAAGACGTTGGTTGGAGTACATTGTGGTCTAGGGTAGATGGCTGATGTTTATATCGTTGAAACCATTAGCTTTGATGAAGAATTTAAGTAAACATAGTATGTTTATTGAAAAAAATTTATTTAAAACGGTTAATAATGTTCTGATATATGAGCGTTTAAAGTTTTTGTTAGAGAAAACTCTGTCCCTTTCCCACAAAACAAAAAATGACGTCACGCCTTACTTGTCAGAATATAATTTATATGGCGTACAGACAAGTGACGTCACGGTTTGCTGTTTCGCCTCTCTATCTAGCATGATATTAAAATGCTTATAAGTTGCTTATTTTTGATCAGATTTTCATTTTCTTTTCATTAATCAGCTATAATTGGCCACATTATAATAGGACAATAAGAAAAAAAACCAGTCATCTAACCTATTCAGAAGGTTTAAGTTGACAGAACTAAACTAACTAACATATTGCTGTCCTTAGCTAACATGCCTAGTAAAAAGTGACAGCAATATTTTAATTAGTTTAGAACTGTCAACGAATCGACCACATTTTTACGATAATAAGTAATAGTGGATTTAGTTACGTTTAACAGTCTTTAATAAATTTCACAGGTTTGTAGGTACCTACTTATATTTTTCCCAATGGCATTAACGGTAAGACTTCGTACCAATATTACTCAGTAAAATAATACTAAAATTACATTTTACAGATTTAGGATATTCAGAGTCCGCCTGGATGTATGTACCACACTTTTGCCAGTTATTCCACCGCCAACCAGTTAGTGTGCAAATGTGTTTTGGCTAGAAGGGAAATGGTACCAGAGAAATTACTGGGAATGAAGAGATTTGACATCTAACATCTCAAGGTGACTAGCGCAGTGCAGTGCGGCGCAGAATTTTGTTCGTAAGATCAAAATTCTGGCACTACTACAGCTGTTACGGGCAGGCGTGACACCTACCAGCAAGCAAACATCTCACTCGTTCCGCGTACTTCATTGCATAATAAGTAACTTTTTCAATAAAAAAAAAACCAACCGACTTCAAATTAATATGGGACCACCTTGGGAGTATACACTTTCAAATAAAAAAAGAATGTTCAAAATCGGTCCCCAATTGACGAAGAAATCGGCGAACATACATTAAAAAAATATACATACCGTCGAACATGGAACCTCCTCCTTTTTTGAAGTCGGTTAAAAATTAAGTACGTACGTAAGTATAATTTATAGGGGATGGCTGGTAGAAAATGCTTTAGCATTAAATCCTCCTTTTGTACATTGATGTATTTATGTGTGCAATTAAGAAATAAATAAATAATATAGTACAATACGAATAATATTCATGGTCTGCCTATTACTATATCTATACCTTTTTCAAATAGTGAAAACAGAGCCCGACGCGCGTGCGGCCGCGTCCTGCTTAGCACAGAGCGTGAGTGAGCGTGTTGCTTAGCGTGAGTATTCCCGTATAAATAAAACAAAAATGTGTCAAAACCACGTCAGTTTTCATAATAAGAATATTATAAGTTTTATAATAAAGCAAAATACAACAGAAAACAGCAAATAAATCAATCAAGCACCTCGTACCCAAACAAACTTCGTAAGTCTCCTTTCATTTCATCGCAGAACCGGAATAATACGAAACGTGTCAAAATGGAAAATATACTCGTTTACTTGGATCCTCAATCACACTTGTAAGTCGCGAGTGACGGCTCGAATGGAGTGATGATTGTATGAGGTTGTCATTTCGTATTAACAAAAACTCGAATATTGTAAATTAAGTGCCTACAATGTGTGTAATATTCAGGGTTAGTTCTAATCAGTTAGCATCCTTTTAAGGCCATATTCTGTACATCAAAACAAACAACTTTTTGTATGGAACCAACATTGAAATCACAAAAAAAACAGCTGTTCCATACATTTTGCCCAAGGTCGATTAACGCTTTGTAAGGAACAGCTGATAAATGGTTGGCCCCATAGTAAAAGTTGTTTATTTGTTGTACATAGTATGCCCTTAAAAAGATGCTAACTGATTAGAACTAACCCTGTATACAGGCTGTGGCGTAAACGACATTGTGATTGTTCAGAAAATAAAAAATATTCCATAAAATAAACATAATTTTCGAGTTGAAACGAGTACGAGTATTTAAATTAAATAAATATGTAAATAAATTTATACTCGCGTCACAAAATGGCAGTGTATACATTCAATTGTAGATCTTACCAAGAAACAGATCGAAAAATTATTTGATTCTTCTTACACGATTAACTCGAAATGTCAAATAGCTTGAAAACTATACAACTTTTACGGAACACAAGTTTTGTTTTTCTTAAACACTTTGATGTTCCCATCTGTTCGTATAAGATTATTATTCATTCATTACGCCACACCCTATATACCACTTTATGAAATAATAACAATAACTTTTTTTTACAAATATCTAATTCTATTTCGCTTACTAGAGTTTTTCGGTTAATTCTAATTTTTAAACCAAATTACTGAGCCAATTATGATACTATTTGTATGCGATAAATCTGAAAGTATATAGGTAATAACAAATAAAATATAATGGTATAAATGATAATTATGACGGTGTTCTGAAGGAAAAAACATTTTAAAAAAGAAAAAAACAACCGAATTGAGAGAACCTCCTCTTTTTTGAAGTCGGTTTATTAAAGAAGAAAGAATAATAATAACTTAGACTAATTTTGACTGCACTACATAATGATAAGACCTGTTACATACCTAATCTAAAAAGGTCTCTACGTATATACCAAAAACCCAAAAACTGATTACTTCCTGGTTTACGTTACTTTGTGGCTCCAACCGTGTTTCAACAAAATTGCAAAAGCTTAACGAATCTCCGTCCAACATTTTCCTAAGCTACACCAGCTAGCTATCTATCTATCGGCTAATCTTTGAATGGAAATTGGAAGCAAACGGATCACGCCATCCTTTGTCTTGCCGGGATAATAGAATGTCACGAAAATTTGTTACAGCGGCCGTAGATACACTCTCAATGTTTTTGATAAAGGTCGTGGAACGAGATTAAAATAACAGTGTTATATTTTTATAGGTGGAATGTTGTTTATTTTGGTAGAGCTTCGGTAGATGACTACGTTAAAATATTTAATTCTACATACGAGTATCTATCTATCATTGAGCTAATATCTAAAGAGTCACAATCTCTAAGTGAAAACAGTCAAAAAACGTCCGACTGCCGTTGTAAATACGGCCTAATAAATAATGCCTATACGTGCATTATATAGTTCTCAATTAATAATAATAATAATAAAATTAAATAAAGAGATAATAATAATAATAATAATTTAGCCGGCGGCACTCTAGGTTTAGGTTTTTTTATAATATTTATGTTTTTAAATTTATATTGTAAAAAACTTAGATTTAAGAAAGTAAATAAATAATGTGAATAATAATTTATTCCATGAAAAAGTCACGAAGAGTACATAATTGGTAGCATATGACATATAAAATACAAACGCATGATACATTTTTGGTTACTTCTGCTGAACTAGGCTTAAAGCCTGTGTTTCAGCGTCAGCGCCCTCCCCATATAGTTGCACATTATGTTATTACAAGTTAAATTAAACATTATGCACATTACAAACTAGGAACAACCATCACATATTGGTTACAATTAAATTTTAATTAATTATTACTGTTTGAAAATATTTATATAAATTATAATATCAAAAATATAAGCGCCTAAAATCATTATTTTAAACTTTAGTAATTTTAGTGAACATTTTTGTGGTACAGTAATATTTCTAATAGATTTATCTCATAGAATTGTTCGAATTTAGACGTTAAGTCGCTTGTATAGTGTTCAATGTGTCTTATCGTAGTTCAAGTCGGTCAAAAAGTTGGCGTTGCATAGCGGGCGCCTAGTTTTGGCTCGCTCATTTTTTTTGCACGATTGTGACTCTATAGCTGATATTAGCTCAATGCTATATATACAAAAAACAATTGCCGTGCAAAATCTCAAAAAGAGAGCTAGATCCTGCAAGCTCAATACGGAGAAATAAACCAGTATGAAGTTCATAGAATCATCTCGGGTAGTCTTATTAAAAGTTGATCATTGTTACTACGGTCATGTAATGAAACATTTGCAACTGAGGTGTATTCCGGTAAGCCGAGCTAGCTTACTTGGGAGAAGTTGTGTCTTAGATCCTGGTGGTTGTGGGTTTCATTCTAGGCACTTACTTACTTATTCTAGGCATGTATCAATAGGTTATTCAATAAGGAAATGCTATTTAAAAAAATATTACTAAAGGAAAAATTTGTGAGGAAACCTGCAAGGCGTTATTCAGCCACAGTTTTTCTATAAAATTGAACAATTTCCAAACCAAATCCTATTGAAATCATTTTGATTCAACAAATATGCTACTTTCATATAAAACCAATTTCCTAAAAGTATTCACGTATTGAAGACTGTGTTATATAAAACGATGTAAGCTACCAAGAAATTATGTACGGTTATGTTGATTTTCGGCATAATAATAATATTGGCTTAAGCATGGTGTTTAATTTATACATTTTATTTGCATACATATACAGTTATAAAAGAAATAGGTATAAACTTTTTTTTACCTTTATTAACTACAACAAACTACAAACACTACTTAGCCTACTACACAAAAAACAAAAGGATTGTATCCAGACCGATGAAAGTCTAGAGACAATCCAAATGCTGAAACCCACTACCAGTCGGCAGCGTACCCAGCATGCTGGCATTGCCACGTTGAATGGCAATGCTTAAGCGTTGGGCCAAATAAACGCCAGCATTAAATAAACAACTAAACTAAAATTAAATAATCGATAAAATAAGAGACCGTTTAATTTATTGAAAATAATAGGCTAAGTGGAGAGTTTAACTGGTTCTGATAACTATATCGAAGAAATAATTGTCATCGCCTGGTAAAAATCCTAAAACTTTTTGGAAAAATTTTTATCTCTTCTTACCAAGCAAAACACTTGCTAGTATAAATAATGTTATATTATGAAAAATGACGTGGTTTTGACAAATTTTTTTTTTGTTTTTTGAATTTTTTTTTGTTCTATTTATTGAAACCAATCTTCTATAAACGTGAGTATTCCCGTATAAATAAAACAAAAATGTATAAATAATGTGTTTGTATGAATAATGTGTTTTAATTTGTTTGTGTTTGGTATCTGACGTCACTGCCCTCGATAGTGCGCTCTCTGTCTCACATGAAACTAAAATGTTCATGTTTTGTTATTTGAGCTCATGCTTGAATTTTGTTTTCGATCATTGATTTAGTTGCGAGTCAGCTTTTTTATAGACCTGCGTGTAGATTATCCTACTAATAATATAAACGCGAAAGTATGTAAGTATATGGATGTTTGTTACTCTTTCACGAAAAACTACTGAATGGATTGTAATGAAACTACAATAATACCTATAGATCTTACATCAAAATAACACGAAGGCCATAATTTATAAAGATATTATTAGGCAATAGTAGATTTTGCACTAAGGGATAGAAAGCAGTGACTTACGTCGCGGGCGGCATATTGAACCCTGAGCGTAACGAGAGAGTCTAGAGTTATATAGAGACCTGAGTGAAGCGAGGGGTTCAAGCTGCCCAAAACGAAGACAGGCTTTATTCCAGACGAGCTTTTCACACCTTCTGCGAGACAATAAAAAGCCGGGCTCCATAAATTATATGACGATCACAGGACCACGGTCTTATGTTTAAATTTTTTTGTAATCGCACCTTTTTTTGAGTTCTTATGGTGGCCAGTTCGATTTTGAACAAACCTCTTTACAATGCCATATGGGCATTTTTTTACTTAGAGTTTTTCACGAATTTGACGTTCCAAATTCAAATCACTTCATTCCTTAGAGAGTTTCATACAACCTTATATCCCTTAAGAGATAATGCTTTACTTTACGTTGAGGTTGCATGATATGTAATTGAACATGGTCGAGAAGGTTGTGTGAAAAAAACATTTTTATCATCTTGTAAATTTTTCATCATAACGCGGGGCATAGCTAGTGTTTTATAATATTATGTCATGTTTGTTCATTACAATTCTATAATTATTTACCGGATATTTAACGTGAGTTTGGAATGGACGGGCCCAGCGCTTGCAAATCGTTCAAAATTAACAAGTCAACACAATCAAGCATACCTAGCTAAAAGTATATACATTACATTCGCCAGAAAATAGGGATAGCGAATCTAATTACTCCATGACAAAAAGAGTACACATGTACATGTATTAAAAGTTTGTATTGTTGTATCGTACGGGTCGCATGTCGCAAAGACAGAGTATGACTGACGCGAGAGGCGAGCCCGCGCTCAACATATAGTCTTCAAAATCCGTGCCCCTATTTCCCGTCCATTCAGTTTATCATTGTCGCTGCGATAGACCGATATATAAACCTAGTTTACTATTAGAAACTTCAATTAGCCTTTACAAAGAGAACATTAGCAAAGACACTAAATATTTAAAACAGAATTGGTACAAAAACCAAGCATTCCACCAAAAAAAGAACCGCCAAAATGTCCTAAAACGTCCTCAGCACATTCCCGACTGGAGTGGGTAAAACGTCGCAAAACTCTGTAGGCATTGTATTAAAATTTCATCATAAAACATTCAAAAACCACTCGTATCTCACAATGGACCCTCGTGTCTAATGTGTAGAACAGTAATACATCTCCCGTGTTTTTAGACATTTTAAGGCCGGATATTCTAATATGTTTTGTAGTAGTGGTCGCCTGGGGAAGTACCACACCGTTGCCAGTTGTGCAATCGCCAAGCAGTACTGTGCAAGCATTACTGTGTTCCGGTTTGAAGGGCAATGTTACCAGAGAAATTACTGGGTATGAAGAGATTTAACATCTAATATCTCAGGGTAACGAGCGCAGTGCAGTGCGGCGCAGATTTGTGTTCGCAAGTTCACAATTCTGGCACTGCTACTGTTAGTCGCAGGCGTAACACTTACCACCAGGCAAACATCTTGCTCGTCTCGTCACTTGATTGTATAAAAAAAACAAGTTAATTATTTAGTAACTGTAGGGTAATCATTTAAAAATCAGTATTAACATAAATCATTATTTTTAACCGACATCCAAAGAGATGTGGTTCTATTTTCGTTTTTTTGTATGTTTTTAGTAAATGTAAGTATGCTCGATCACCAATATCTCCCCAATTATGGACCTATATTAAAAAAAAAATTGAAAGGGTTTGTTCTCGAGGTTGCCCTAAAGTACCTAGTAAGAAGTCTGTGAACGTTAGGCCATGGAAGAAATCAAATCATAATTGTTGCTATCAAATCTTGAAATCCGATTGAATTAGGCTACTGTATTTTTATGTTACACGAACGAGTCGAGCTGTCAAAATATTTTTCCAACGAGACGGGTGTTTGTTTTTCCCTTTATAATTTGTAAAAAAACAATTTGTTTTAAAATTAACCTCTTTTGGCGGTAAGTAATGGTATGTTTCGGTCAGGCGTAAGTGTTTAATTTATCTTAAAGATTTTTAAAATATTTTAGTACATTTGTACTAAAATATTATTTTCCCCAAATTATGAAATTACTCTTTGTGTGTTCTGCTATGAGAAATTTTCCAAACAAGATTTAAAAAAAAAAGTTCAGCAGATAAGTGTCTTTGCCAATCAGTAATCGATACGAGAGTACAGCGGAAATACACTAGACATACACTACAGTATACAACAGTTGGATTAAAATGAACTTCCGCAAAGTAACGCCAGATTCAATCACATAAAACAGTAGTTTCCATCTACTCGACAGATAGCGCAGACTAAAAAAGCAAAAAAAAAAAACAGCCAAAAACAAACACAGCACACACAAACAAACAGCAAACAGCAAAACAGCATACTAATTTTGATATGTGGAACATGAAATAAAATAAAAACTTGCCTATGGCTGTCATACGTCTGGTCTGCGCAAAGTCAGAGCCATCTACAATGAGTTTTTTTTGCCTATCAGAAAGTCGCTCTTTGACACGTTTTATTAATCTATGAAACAATTGAAATAAGCTGTCAAAGTCAAAATAAATTAGGCGGTGTCTAGTTTATAAGTAGTGGTGGCGACCATTGTTTGCCTGTGGTCCTACTGTTTTGTTCCTATTGGGCACTGGTACAAAGATATTTGTTGTGTCTGAGTGTATTTGACATGAAATAATAGAATAAGATTAAATATTTGTGGACATTTTTCACACAGCGCCATCTAGCCCACACACACTACAGCTCTATTGCTTGTTATTGTGTTTATCATTTAGTTTATATTCAATGTTAAATTGAATCACAAGAAAAAAAAATGTATTCCTTTAATTATGTTTTATTTTGTTCGTGAATGAACGAAAACTTGGCCAACACTGGTTAATTAATTTTGACCTAATTGCCCAAGTTTAAAAGAAAAACAATCCAGAAAATACTTTCAAATGTCAGATAAGAGTAGAAAAAGTAAGATAGCTCATTAACATTTTAATGATTTGAATATCTAAGAACGGAAACGTTTTACAAAATGTGTAAATGTAAAGACAAGCAATTAAAAACTCATTAAATCCTGTTTCAAATGATGCGGTCGGTATTCCGGGTATTTAGTGCTGCAGAAAAATGAAAGACGAGAAACCATAATTAAGAAGAAAATGCAAAATAAAAAAATCTAGAGCGTTTTTACTAAAGTATAAGTAAAGTAAAAGATGCCATGGTACTTGGGAGACCGTTTGACTTGAAAACGTGAGAACGTAGGTTCAAATTCCGTGTCTATACCAATGAGCTCTTCGGAGTTTATGTACGAAATTTTATACTGCTGGCTTTTCTGTGAAAGAAAACATCGCGGGGAAACTTGTATACTTACGTCCAAAGAATTCAATGACGTATGTGAAATCACCAACCATCAACTGCGCCAGCGTGGTGCATAATATTATTATGGCCAACCTTCGAGGATACAGCCCAGTCAATCTACGAGACTTAGAAATGTCGGTTCTTGCGAATAAAAAAATAAAAATCATTCAGCTATGATTGGCTTTATTTGCTGACGGACAATAAGTAAACGTCACACGGGGCGAGGGCCAGCCTGCGCAAATTAGTGTAGGGCGCTTAATTTGAGAAGTACGTATCTCTGAAACTAATTGCCGTATCAAAAACAAAAAACACATGATTTTAATACATAATATTAAAAGCTGAAAATATTAATGTGTGTACATTCTTATATTTATTTCATTAAACGCAAAATTTTAATTTTGGATTGTTTCGGAAACGCATTTTGCTTATTTTTAGACTATACAAGAGATAGGTTACGTTATAATACGTAGAAAACAAAATGCTATGATTATAAATGCTATTATTATACTATTACTCTGACACTAAGGCAGGCCACTCAGCCTATACGAACTTACTTTTTTATTGTAAATGGTTTGAAAAATGTAATGATTATTATATTATGTAATTTTGTCATTTTTTATCATGTATACGGGATTAATCACGTTTCATTAAGTCGAATACTCAAGAGAGAGAGAGCTAGATCCTCCAAGAATAAGTGTAAAATTTAACAAACAAAAATTGTTAAAGTGTACAAAAGGCACTGATACGTAGTATGTGAACCGATAGGAAAAAAAATACAGAAAAGCGAAGACCCTAAGTCTCACTTCAGTGGAAAAAATAACATAATGACGATAAACGTGAATGAACGTTAATAACCCAAAAAACAATAAACCTCGACAACTGGAATAAGACCACGAGATTAAAAAGACTTAAGTACAACAATTCTCGAGTTGATGCATTCGTATCTTCATAATACTGTGCTTTAAGAAATTTCAAGCGCTATTCCTTCGTAAAACCCGCTGAATAGCTAAGTGATGGATTTGTTCGCTCATTTAACGTAAAAGGAAAATAAATAGTTGGCTTTTGCATTTGCTCATAAGCTTTTTGAGGGATTTCATAACAATAGTTTTAGTTTAGCTTAGTCATGGATGGTAGTATGAAACTACGTTTTAGTAGTCTCTTTACAGATTTGCTTGAGTGTTATCTTACTTCTATGTATAGAATGGGATCCTCACTGCGTTTTTTCCGCTAATAGGTGGCGCAACGTCGTTGCCGCTTTTTTTTATTTATATTATAGCAAGACGTTTGTCTGGTGGTAAGCGTCAAGCCTGCCACTAACAGTAGCAGTGCCAGAATAGTGAACTTGCGAACACAATCCTGCGCCGCACTGCACTGCGCTCGTCACCCTGAGATATTAGATGTTAAATCTCTTCATACCCAGTAATTTCACTGGTAACATTGCCCTTCAAGCCGGAACACAGTAATGCTTGCACACTACTGCTTGGCGGTTGAATAACTGGCAAAGGTGTGGTACTTCCGCAGGCGGACTCTCCAGTAGAGTCCTACCACTACAGTCAACTATCAATCTTATAATTTTTTTTCTTGTTTTTATGGTTTTTAATCTTATTAGTGAGACCTGGGTATGTCCTTAAACTGCAACCAGACCCACCGGAGGACGGGCAGCAGCGTCCTCTTAGTTAACGGTGATAACACTCTGCGATCCCCAAGCCGCCTACCAAGCGAGGGGATTATGGCAATCCCTCCCTAAAACGGGGGAGGCCTTCGTCCAACAGTGGACGTTTCAGGCTTATGATGATTTATAAAAAAAAAAGACTTAGAAAGTCTGTCCAAGTATATTTTTATAGGCTATTTTGATTTTGTCATAAGTAACACTTTATAATAGAAAAATTAATTAATTAAATTGAGCATTTGGATTGTCTTTAGACTGTCATCGGTCTGGATACAATCCTTATGTTTTTTGTTGTGTAGTAGGTTAAGTATCTTTGTAGTTTGTTGTAGTTAATAAAGGCTCCATTAATTAAAAATAGTAATTAGGTAAGTAGTCCCGCTCCGGCTCGTACCTCGTGCAAAGGTTAGCCATAGCCATTCAACGTGGTAATGCAACTAGCGTTATGGGCATCTTTGCACCGGGTACAGTTAGGGGTAGGTTATTTTCGTAGTAAGTAAGACATTATTAGATATTTTATTGATTTTTGTTTCCATCGTCGGCCATAAAACGTCCACTGCTGGACGAAGGCCTCCCCCTCAAAAGAGGGGTGTTGCCATAATCCCCACGCTTGGCAGGCTTGGGGATCGCAGAATGCTCACCACCTTTAACCAAGAGAACGCTGCTGCCCGTCCTCCGGTGGGTCTGGTTGCAGTTTAAGGACATACCCAGGTCCCATATGTCCCACGATTTTTGTTTGACATTAGGTAAATAAATAATATATAAATTTAAAAAAAAATGTCAGGCGTGGGTTATTACCCTATTACCTATTATGGCAACCCCTTCCTATTAAGGAGAGGCCTTCTGAGGTTTTTTTATGAAATTTATTCCGATCATAATTATTCAGCTATATTATTATAGTTTTGACTGACTGACATATTTGTACCTATATATTTTTTCTTGTTAATTATACTTTCTTATAATTTAAACTTAATGCGAATCTGTTGCTATTAAGTCTAAAATTTAATTATTAGAATTTGAATTCAACTTTCAAATTCAAATCGGTCCCAGCCAGCTGTTTGATTTCATTTAGATAAGAATTGAATATAACAAAAAACAAGTAAAATAATAAATGTCAATAAGGTCGAAAATCCGGTAAACCAGTTTTTTCGACTTGTAATCGTTATAGCACTCTTTTTTGATTTTCTTTTGTATTTCAAATGTCAACTGTTTTTTCTAAGACTGAAAACGAGGGTAAAAATTGGCACTCAAAAAATTCAATAAATGTATAAATGTATGGAGCAGCAGATTTCTATTCATGAATTCAATAACACCCTGTATATCCATAATACAGGTAATCCACGGGAAGAAAATATTACCCCTGGTACTGCCAGGTGAACTAAGGTGGACCACGGGAAGAAATAAAATCCCCTGGTACACCCAGTTATCTTGAGGTGGACCACGGGAAGAAATAAAATCCCCTGGTACACCCAGTTATCTTGAGGTGGACCACGGGAAGAAAAAATTTCTTCCTTAAATCAATGTTGAAGACAAGATATTTTAAATAAATTATGTCTAAGGCACTAACTTAGAGTAACTACAGCTATCTGCGATCAACAAAAAAAAGTTATTAAAAAAATCTATTATAGTATCCCATATCGATATCGGATGTGGTAAAAATGTGGAAAATCTAAGGCGTCAAGTCGCGTGGAAGTGGGCAAAGTTCTCTGACCTGGTCAAAGGGTCAAATGGGGAAGTTTTTGTAATATGCCAAAGGTACTTTTTGTAATAACGGAGAAGCCATTGGTGATAACCATCACATTTTTTCAAAAACATTCTACTTTCTACGCGAAGGAACAAATCGATAAAGTCTTTATGTAGATTCCAGGAAAGAAAGCCTGCAGCACGTACTAATGCATTGGAATTTCAGGACTTATCAGTACAATAGTAACGGTTGATGCAAAAAACAGGCACCTAAATAAAATGCTTGTTACTTTCTACAAATTTTAAGTAGGTTCAAAATATTATTAAGTTTTGTTGTTGTAACTGACGACAGAAACGTTTAATAAGCTTTATCATAAGCCTGCTTTTCTTATCATTCCAATCCTAAGTAATAACCAAGATTATGATAAAAATTAAAGGGCTATAACATTACTTATAAATTTAATACTTTAAAAAAAACAACCGACTTCAATTTCGACTACCTGAATGACATCTTCATATTTCCAGTTATTTTGATTTACTCCATTAATTTTGATTACAAAACCAAACTACTGAACCGATTTCTACAAATCACTCCTGAAGTATCTATCACCTACCAAAAAAAAAAGAATCATCAAAATCAATTCATAATTGGCGGAGTAATAGCGTAACAAACATATAAAAAAAACACAAACAAAACCTCCTTTTTTAGTCGGTTGAAAATTAAAAAATAGTTCTATGTCTACCTAGGAGTTTTTTTTAATCTTCTTCCTATCAAACGATTCATACACTCTTTATAATTAAAAATATTGTAGGTACTTATTCATGTTGTTTTTTTAATTTGTTACCTACAGATATATCTTAAGCTCACGAAAAAGCCCTAAGCGTGATGTCCTAGTCGTAAATGTGCAGATAATTGTCATTATTACCATCAAATTTATATAAACACGTATGGAATTGCATGGCTAAGCTAGGAATTTAAATATTTATATTATTTTAATACTAATAATCCGAAATTATAACCAAACCACACATATTTTACAAGTAACTAACGAAAATTACAGGAAACGGTTTCATGTCTGTTTAAACTTTTTTTAATATAAAATTAAAAGCTCTTTAAGATTTTATATACTTACCCAAACAGAATAATGATATTATCATGAATTTAAAATGTTACTAAACTATTAAATTTATTTCGAACTAATATATAGCATCAATTATTACTTAGTCTATCTTCTCAATTATCATGGTAATAAAAATAGTTAAACCTTTTTGCAAAATTGTATTGTATTTTTTTTTTTCGCGTAAAATCCTTTAATTATTATGAATCTCATTAGCGAAGCACTGGTATATTAATGGTTTTAAAAATAATTTTTTTTACATATTTTGCTTAAGTATCTTATCTTGGTGGATTTTGCTCCTCTCTCTCCTCGTTAGAAAACGTAGTAACATTTTAAATAATAGAAAACGATGTATATTTAGGTAACCCATCTAAATTTACAACGACAGTTTAACCCCATAAAATCTACGTAATCTATTTTTTTACATAAAAACTTACCTAATAAATTATCCAGAGAAAGCGCACGAACAGTACGCGTGAATAATTTTGTTTCCCACTCAAAAAAAAAAGTAAAACCGTTTTCTTTTCTCACAGCACTTCACTGAGTAAAACTTCCAAAACCGCTAAATCCGACCGTACACCAAACTTTTCAATGACCGATTCACACTAAAACGTATCACTTGGTATTCGCGTACGTTTTACGGTACTCGATTTGACTGGGCTAAGATACGTCATTCCGCGGCGACACCTTATGGATAACTGCCGTACGTAGCTTTTCCAGGGTTAGAATTTCAATGTGTGAGTGAAAATTTACACTGTATTCATAAAAGCTTGCTCTTATGTGCGAGTGAACTCTAGACTGTTTGAGGCTTCTATGGGTATGATTTGTTCGGTTGTGTGAGTAACCGATCACCTAAATGTAAGTCTGTGTGAGTGCCGGCAGAGCTGAAACTTCGCGCATGCTCAGTAAAATTTCTGGAATAATTTTGTTTCACGTTTTCAAAATACTTGAGCTTATTATAAATGTACATACTATAATGTAATTACATAAAATATGTAAGCCGTGAAATTGGAATTTTATATAAGTCACATTTCTTCTATTTTGTTGATTCGGGAACACGATTGATGGAACTTGTTTTTATACCTTTTTTCGACATCTGTCTTTTTCTTATGCCAACAGATTTTGTAAGCTTTTATGTAGAAATAACCTGGGTGGACCTGGGTATGCCCTAAACCTGCACCCAGAACCACCAGAGGACAGGCAGTAGCCTCTCTGTCAACGGTTGTGATCATTCTGCGATCCCCAAGATGCCTACCAAGCGTGGGGATTACGGCAACCCTTCCCTATTAAGGGGGAGGCATTCGTCCAGCAGTGGACGTCTCCTGGCTAATGAGTTTAGAAATAAATCGAAATAATATTTAAACCTATTCTGATATTTTGGATAAATAATTAATAGCCCATTAGGACGTCTAGATCAGATATTCATTCAGTGCCCTTAGTATGAATGTTCATAGTATGTTTACTTTATGTTGTAGTTTTTGTAGTGGTAGGACTCTACTGCAGAGTCCGCCTGGGGAAGTACCACCAGGTATACAACCAAAGACCACACCTTTGCCAGTTATTCCTCTCCGAACCACGGAGTATTTTGACGTCCTTATGGTTTGATTCAATAGTCGAACTGTGTAGAGTTTGCTATTTTATGTCCACAAGGTTTGATTAAGCGAACTACAAGGAATATGGAAATAAATGGACACCTCATATTAATTATGATTTCTTCTTCAACTGCCACTACTGCTTAGCGGTAGCAGTAGTTTGCAAGTATTACTGTGTTCCGGTTTGGGCAATTTTACCAGAGAAGAGATTTAACATCTAATATATCTAGTCTTTTTTCATGTGTATATTCTTCCTTATGTTTGCCTGGAAGAGATCGCTTTTAGCGAAAGGCCGCCAATTGTGGCACTAGCTCATAAGGTGTATCTTTCTCTATTGTATTTTTTTGGTGTGCACAATAAAGAGTTTCTATCTATCTATCTATCTATATCAGGGTGACGAGCGCAGTGCAGTGCGGCGCAGGATTGTGTTCTCAAGTTCACGATTCTGTCACTGCTAGTGTTAGTGGCAGGCGTGACGCTTACCACCAGGTGAATAACTTGCTCGTCTCGTTACTAGATTATATATATTTAAAAAAACTGATGTTTTTATAAGACCGAGGACGTACGCACGTGTACATGCTAGTGTGCGGGACGAAAATAAACCCTATTTTGAAGTTATTTAAAAACTTAAGAAAGTTTAGTACAATCATTCAGCTAAGAAAAAACAATGATAAATTTATTACGCTATTGAATTTCTTCTCCAGACGAATACCAGGTTTCCTCGGGGTGTTATCCTAAGCCAGTAGTATGAAATTCTGTACATACTCTAAAGAGCTGTATGAGCCCGGCATTTAAACCCAAGAACTCACGATTCCAAGCCTAGCGGTCTATCCCAGCAGCTGGTAGCTTTGCTTTATTTGGTTACCTATTCATCCTACGTCATTCGTAAGCCCCAGTGCGTGATTCGTAATAAATCCTTTCGTAGCGCTATATTTAAAGTACGTAGCTACGGAAAACCCTATATTTCGTAGACTTGTGCTACAACACTACAGGTACTTAAACGTCACATGCTACGATTCTAGTATGTGATAAGCTATATACTGAAACTAGAATAATAGCGCTCGAACTAAAAGTCTCATTATTCCGATTTTTTATATCATCGAACTACTGAAATGACAAATTCTCAGAAATCCGATCCTCGAACTAGTTAATCGGACTAAAACTCTCAGTAGTCCGATTCTTTAGCAGCATCGTACTTTTGAGTCAAAAAAGTCTCATCAGTCCGATCATCGGACTAATTTATCGGACTACTGAGAAAGCCTATACTTACTACAGAAGGCATAATAATATTATTATGACTCTTTATAATAATAATAATATCTCCACGTTTGCAATATTTGTCAAACATTTAATGAAGTTTGCCGGTCCTTAGTATTTTAGTAGCTACCTACAGTCCAATATGTTTTACTAACCGCCCTCAAGCCTACACTTATTTTATTTCCTTAAAAAAAGATATTTCCGTGCTTGTGGGGCTAAAGCGGCTACTTTAGGTTCCTATCGCCCCGCTACGCGGAGCGAAAGGAACCATTTCCTCCCCGCAGCAGCACGTAAAATCGTTTACACACCACGGAAGCATGTAAAGGAGCCTCAGATCTCACGTTTGTCACCTTCGGTTTGGCCTCGGGAGACAATATATATGAGATTTTAAACATTCTTTACTTTTGCTCCCTAGGCGAGTAATCTACTATTTTTTATTCGGATCGTAATGAGTGTATGTTTGTTGCAATTTTTAAGATAACTTTTTTATTTAATCGGAATCTTGCCAGATGTAGCGTATAAATGAAGTCTAACAATGGTGCACAATTGACCAGAACAAACCGATATCATGAGTGATATGAAGACACCCACTTAGGAAGACTCTGTTTAGCAGTTAGTACAATAAAAGTAGAAATAAGCCGTTTCGTTTGAGTTTTTAGGACATCAACCATGAAATAAATGGTGTCGTTTTTCGACCTCCTGACCGTCCGATAGTAGATTATGCAGACCAGATCATGCAAATCCGAAGCACACTCTCCGAAATATATCCGATGAAACCCGATAGACTATCAACTTTGTGTCGATATACGAGGCTTTGCAGTTTAGCTTGAATTAGGAAGTACTTGTTGTTGTTAAGGTCTAGAATACTGGGCGCTGCTCACTTGCGCATCTGTTTTTTTTTTAATATCAAATATTTTTGACCGAGTGAAGCGAAGGTCTCTTAGTCTACCGGGGCAGATCGGCTGTTGTATGCATGTTTGTATATATATTTGTTCGACGATAGCTTGCGAACTCTTGATTCGATCTTTATGAAATTGTAAGCAAGTAGTTCATGCAAATACAATTATCAAGTTCGAATAAGAGCTTAATTGGTCAAGAGGTTTGGAATATGTGGGGGTCGCGAGGTCTAAGTAACTACATTCATTAATACTGTTGTTTTTATTTAATTTATCAGATATAATTATTTATTATATAATTATATATATTAGAATATTGTTATAAATGTAGGTAATTTATGTATTTGTATTAGGTACTTATCTTAAAATTTTAAGTTTTTTTGTTCTATGTATTTTTTCTTGAAGTTATTTAATATTGCACACCCCGTCTATTAATGTTTTTTCGAATCCTTTCCATCCCAAGGTTGCCTGGAAGAGATCGCTTTTAGCGATAAGGCCGCCAATTGTTACACTAGTGCTAAGTTCATTTTTCTGTTGTGATTATCATGACTGTTATTATAATTTTTTTGGTGTGTACAATAAAGAGTTTATCTATCTATCTATCTACTAGTTATGAAAAATCGTAATCGGTAAAATTACTGAGAATAACAATCACAACGGTTCAAAATGGGTACTAAAATTAACATAGCACGTTTTCATTCTGGACTAAGCCTATCATTCCATTTTTAGGTAATACTACAGCTTGTTTAGGTAAAAAAAATTTTTTTTGCAGAATCTTTGTAATGTTATTCTCAGCAACTTTACCGATCGATGGTGCGTTTTTTATAACGATACAATACAATATAATACAATATAACTTTATTCATCATCATCAGCCCAGATACGTCCACTGCTGAACGAAGGCACTGTACGACAACCTGCCATTTGTATCCACCGGTTGCCCGCGATTTTTACAATGTCGTCGATCCACCTAGTGGAGGCCTTCCTACGCTGCGTCTCCCGGTTCGCGGTCGCCACTCAAGAACACTCATCACTCACACTCGTACACACTCGTCTCGTCTCGTCAAGTTGGAGAGGTCAGTGTATATTTTGGGGCCCGCGATCTACAACCGTATACCAGCTTCTATTCGGGATGCTCCTTCCACCGGGTGCTTCAAAACCAAGCTCAGAGCGTGGTTACAAGAGAATTTGTTTTATGACATTGAAGCTTATTTTAAAATAAAAGATTATTAACGTATTTTTGTAATTATTAATTCATTTTAGTACGTGATTATTTTTTTGTGACATACTTAATGAAATTTGACTTGTAACTTTGGTGTTATCAATAAACTATTTGTATTTGAACCTTTCTTCCCCATCGGTTGTCAGTTCTTCGAGCGATGTGGCCTGCCCATTGCCACTTCAACTTGCAAACCTTGCGAGCTATATAACTTTACTAGCTTTTGCCCGCGGCTTTGCCCGCGTAGTAATTTTGAATACTGGAATTCGGTTAAATCGGGGCCCAACTCAATTGAATCACTAAAATACGTGTATTATTGCATTTTTTCCAAGCCGCTTGCAAGTCTTTAAGTTTTCTTGAGGATGACCAAATTTGGCATGTCGCGTTTGCAATACTTACTTCAAAACAAAGCCGTCTTGTTGAATTTTAAACAGACAGACAGATGGACATGACAAACTTATAAGAATTCCTCGTAGTACTACGGAACCCTAAAAATGTCTGCTAATGACGCTATAGTTGCCGGGGCCTTTGACCCGAAAGATTACAATATTTCTTTGTAGACAACGTTTTTGATTTTTTTGTTGGAAGGTGCTAAAATAGCCAGGCTTTCAGGGGAGCTAACTCGCGAGCAAGCCACATAGAACTGACCATGCGAAAAACAGTCCTGCCTTAAATCAATACCAGCGTATTTTAAAGTTTGACCCTGAGCCTTATTGATGGTCATGGCAAAACAAACTTTTAGAGGAAATTGAAGCCTTTTGGAGTCATAAGGTAAGTCACTGGGAATCATGGGAATACGCGGCACAAACACTGTTTCGCCATGGGCACACCCAGTCAAAATGATGGCCTCAACCAGATTACGATGCAGCATTTTTACTTGTAACCTGGTTCCATTACACAATTTGGGTGGTTTTAAATTCCGAAGGAGCATGACGGGTGTACCTTTCTTCAGGATAAGCCTCTGATATGGTAGCCCCGCTGGTCTTAATGAATTTAAAAACTCAACTGGATAGTTTACAGCATCATCATTATTACATACCGTATCAACAGAGTCAATGAAATAAAATAAGCTTAAGCAGAAAAAGTATGATAACAAAGAACGTAAAAAGATTACCAAAATATCGCAAGAATTACGAAACTTCGATAAAATACAGTGCTGCACTGATCGCTTAGGTAGACTCGGTGTGGGTTGGAGTGGGGCGCGCTCGAGGTCCCCCCGTGGGTACCCGCCTTATCGGGGCGGGGGGGCTTAGTAGCCGTGGGAAGTGTCCCCACGGTGAAGCTAAGAGGTACCCGAGGTGGGGCCGCTTCTCCGGGCCATCCGGGGGGGCCATACCCGGGGAAGTCAGGTTGAAGCGGCCAAAGTAGGTTGCGGTACTGTATGGGCGGTACCGCAACTGAGGCGGGGCCTGGGCCCGTGAGTCCGGACCTGGTCCGGACATGAGGGCTCTCCACGTGTCCCTCTGATTAGCAGAGGGCACAGTGGAGAGTGAGGAGGGACAACCGGGTGGTGGCCTCATCAAGGGCTTTCCTTGAGGGGGCACCCACCGGGTGTGTTGTGGTGGGGCTGCAGGATGGGGACAGGCCAGAGGGGCCAGAGCTCCCCATCCCCAACGGCCGAAGTGGCAGGCGGCGGGGCCACTCACCTGACCCGCCGCATGGAGGCCAGGGCGTTGGACGTGGGGCCGTCCGGCGCCCATCTAGCTGGCGTGGCCTCCGAGGTGGATGCACGATGTGTCTGGGTGTTCCGACACATCGTCATCGGTGCGGGAGGAGCTTTGGCTCCCCGTGGTGGGCCCGAAAGGGCAGTGCTGTCGAGGTCGCGGACGAATGCGAGAGCGTACCCGTGGCCTCGGCGCAAGGCGCAGTGATGGAACACCGTTGGGTTTTTAGTCGGTAGTGGTGCCACTCTGGTGCCGAGCCCGACATAACCCTCCTGCCGCCCCGGCGGGAGGGTATGCGTAAATGCATTTCCCAACGTTAAAAAAAAAAAAAAAAAGGGGGGCGTGCTCGAGGTACAGCGCGTCATACTCGGGTTTTAACGTATCTGAGCCGACGCGGGATGGACGTTTCGAAAGCGCTGTGCTTGGTGCGTGCACCGGATCAAGTACATGTGTTTAAAATATTTATCTTCTTACGCATAAACACTCGATTAGCTAATCTATAAATATAACGTATTTTTTCAAATGAAAATCTGACCCGTGGCCTTCCAGTTTTGAAATTGTTTGAAAATTCTGAAACATGTTTATGTTTATTTTATCTTATCTCTTAAGTCAAAAAACTTAACAGCCTTAAATGAATGGTTTCGGCAAAATGGTATTTTAATGATACATTGAACCCCTTGCGAATTTTTCAAAATCGTTGCTGAGTGCGTTTCTCTGCATCAGCCCTTAACACTAATGGTATATCGGCCTACCCTGATTGGGCCATATTCACTACGCTGGCCCAGTGCAGGTTGGCGGATTCACATACACTATCGTATTTCTTCTCCTGAAATATGAAGGTTTCCTCATGATGTTTTCCTTCACCGAAAAGCCAGTGGTATTATCCATGCGTAAGTTTCAAAGAACTAATTGGAACGGGCTCGCCCGGGTTCGAACCCGCGACCCCAAGAATGTGAGTCGAGCTTGATCTCACTGAAGCTACCACAGCTTGAGCTGAGTGTAAGTTTACACCACTCAAAATTTAGTTTAGGCATTTAAAAGTAAGTTAATTTAATATTAAAAATTAATTTAGCAGCTTAGGCTGTACAGTATCTATAATAATTATGTCCGTCAAACAGTCGTCTGCGTGGACCTACAAAAAAATAGCCTATGTCCGTTTCCGAACCTTATGCTATAACTACCTAATCAAAAATGCAGCTCTATCTGTTCAGCCGACCAATAAATACGCCCATCCCCGTCCCCATTCCCAGCCTCATCCCTATAAGCGCCCCCTTCCCCATCCCCATCCCGATACCAAATGTCATTTTAATATGAACACGCCCATCCCCGTCCACATCCCCGTTCCCTCTCTCATCCCCCCATCCCGAACCCCATCCCATCCCCACCCCCATCCCGATTTCAACTTTCATCTTAATATGGACACGGCCATCCCCGTTCCCAGCCTCATCCACATCCGCATCCCATCCCCGCCTGTCCCCACCAAATCCCCACCCACCCCCACCCCATCCCCACCCCATCCCCATCCCCATCCCGATACCAATTGTAATCTTAATATTAACATGCCAATCTCCGTCCCATCTCCGTTCCCAGTATCATCCCCACCCCCACCCCCATCCCCACATCTATCCCCATCCCTATACCAAATTTCATTTTAATATGTACAGCCGTTACAAAGTTAAGGAGAAACAAACGTACTATCACTAAAACTTAGTTTTTTTTTATACTAACGGCAGTTGATTTTGAAAAAACTGTGACACCCGTATCTTCTTATTTTTATAGTAGAATATGTATACCAAGTTTTGTATCAATCGAACCAGAGAATAAAAAGTTTCATACAAACTTTAACACCCCATTTAACCCCCTTCGGGGTTGATTTTCGAAAAATCCTTTCTTAGTGGGCGTTTACACCTCTCCAAAAACATACCCTCCAAATTTCAAGTCTCTACGTTTAGCGGTTTGGGCTGTACGTTGTCTATATGTCAGTCAGTCAGTCAGTCAGTCAGGACATAGCCTTTTATAGTTATAGATTAATTAATTAATATAAACACGCCCATCCCCGTCCACATCCCCGTTCCCTCCCTCATCCCCATCCCGAACCCCATCCCATCCCCACCCCCATCCCGATTTCAACTTTCATCTTAATATGGACACGCCCATCCCCGTTCCCAGCTTCATCCACATCCACATTCCATCCCCACCTGTCCCCACCAAATCCCCACCCCATCCCCACCCCATCCCCACCCATCCCATCTCCACCCCATCCCCATCCCCATCCCGATACCAATTGTAATCTTAATATTAACATGCCTATCTCCGTCCCGTCTCCGTTCCCAGTATCATCGCCACCCCCACCCCCACCCCCATCCCCACATCTATCCCCATCCCTATACCAAATTTCATTTTAATATGTACAGCCGTTACAAAGTTAAGGAGAAACAAACGTACTATCACTAAAACTTAGTTTTTTTTTTAAATACTTACGGGAGATGATTTTGAAAAAACTGTGACACCCGTATCTTCTTATTTTTATAGTAGAATACGTATACCAAGTTTTGTATCAATCGAACCAGAGAATAAAAAGTTTCATACAAACTTTAACACCCCATTTAACCCCCTTCGGGGTTGATTTTCGAAAAATCCTTTCTTAGTGGGCGTTTACACCTCTCCAAAAACATACCCTCCAAATTTCAAGTCTCTACGTTTAGCGGTTTGGGCTGTACGTTGTCTATATGTCAGTCAGTCAGTCAGTCAGTCAGTCAGTCAGTCAGGACAAAGCCTTTTATAGTTATAGATTGCACACCATAAATATAGAACAACTTACAACTAATCAGGGTACGATATTTGGCAGTACAAGGGGCGGCCTTATTACCTTAAGCCTTATTGAGTGATCTACAAATATTTGAAATGCTCGAACAAGATAGCTATGTGCGGCGATGTAGACCTTTATGAAGGTATTAATAATACAAAATTGAACTAAAAGTTTTCAATACAAAATATTATTTAGTGTTGCCAATAATAATACTTGATTTTAAATAGTTTGCATTGAAAGTAGCGTCCCCAATTTTTTCAAGCTGTAGGTTGAAATAAGGCTCCTGCCCGCCTAGCACGCGAGCCGTTATAAAAGTCTATCCACTCTTTTTTCCCCGCGAAAACGTGACAGACGTATCCATATTCTAGCTTTATCACGTTCCCGCCCGGGGAAATACCAATTAGTCCTCGGCGTTTGCTAAGGGGGCTGGATGCTTGGAGGATCTAGTTCCTCTCTCTCCCCGAATGTTAGACGAGATCATTTGTTGTGTTTGCTCAAAGTAATAATATTAATAAATCTTTGTAATTAAACAATAAACAACATGAAACAGATTTTAATAAGCTAATCCTGTCCATTAGTTATGCACCACAAGGCGTGAAAGCAGTACTTTGTCTAATTTAGGGAATAATTTGAACAGACCTGTGTTTTGACCTCCAATATTTAAATGAGCATTCTAGTTTGCATTTAAATGCTGATTTAATTTAATTAAACCTCTTTAAAGATTGGTCTGCATTAGATTAATTACATGGGTTGAATATTTATATTGTTTAACTAGTGAATAGTTAAATGAGCTTATTAAGCAATCTAGAGCTTCAGAGTGACTAAATTTGGTTTTAATTAGAACGACGCCATGTTAGATCTCAATTTATTAAATTCCTTAGTATTTCTAAAATTAAATTAAAACTTGTTACTGAAAAATTTAAAAGGCTTGGCTTTTTTTTAAATGGTTACCTTTTCTCTCCTGGATATACCGCAGATGATTATGTCAATAAGTGAATTCATTAATTTTTTTTTTTATTATCTGCTGTCGTGTTGTTTCCTTACACACTAGACGATTGAGGTTCTTTTTATAAAAGGCGCATCAAGCCGCCGATATTTAAATTAAAAATGCTTACTTTCCTTTGATTGTATGAGAGACAGAGCAAGATCCTCCAAGTTACTTTCTCATTTGTAATACATTTGTTTGTAGACATACAAAGGTACTTAGTACGGAATGACTGCAGCACTCATCATCATAATCATTCTTTGTAATATATCCTTTATTGTAAACTAGACATTAAGCCTAGATCGTATTTAGGGCTATAGTGTTAGCTTATTGTAAAAGTCTAGACATTCTATTTTTAGCATGAATAATTATAGGAAACTAGCATCTTTAAAATCTTTTATTTTCCCTGGAGTTCCACTCTGTCCAATGTCGTAAGACTTTAGCATAGTTTAGGTTACGTATTATTCCGGCTAGACTTAAGGACGATGCTGTAATATTTCGGCAATAGAAATCATTACCATTTATCTCTTGTTTAATTTGATAACGATGCGACTGTATGCTATTCTAAATGCAATTCTAAATTCTAAATTTTAAATGGCAAGCACTTTGGCTGGGTTTGAAACGCAAGAGGTCCTTGTACACAAAAGTCCTTGACGCTCATCTGCGTAGTTACCCAGGCACTCCTTTTCTTTCTCATTTCAATCAATCTCTTTTTATATTAAACTAGTAGTACGCGATAGTAAGCAAACGTGGAGTACACCATACCAGTTTTCCACCTTTTCATATTATCGCATACGATACCGCCACCATACGAAAGGGAGCTTTTTATGGTATTATGCGTAGTGCGCACCTTGATAGTAACTACTGTGTCAGTATACCTCCAGTTAGAGGTTAGAGGTGTGCACTGTACAATGGTATCCATCTGCGACCCTCCCTCAGACGGTTCCTACGTCACCCGCGGAAAGGTAAGGACGGCTACCTAAATTTACAATACTAAAACAATATTAAAGCAAACAGGCCACCTAAGGATAATGGTCACTGCTGCTTATAGAAAACTTTACACACATTAAAGTTGCCAGCCGAGTCAAACCGGGTGGGGTGAGTGACGGTTTATTTATTTATTTATTGGATCAAGTTACGAGACGATCATGACTTTCACGTGACGCTTACCACCGTAAGCGTCACGCCTACCACTAGCAGTGGTAGAATTGTGAACTTGCGAACACAATCCTGCGCCGCACTGTACTGCGCTCGTCACCCTAAGATATCAGACCCAGTAATTTATCTGGTAACATTGCCCCCTTTAAACCGGAACACAGTAATACTTGCATACTGCTTAGCGATTTTTTGCCTCAATGAAACGTTTGTCTATTATCTAATAACTGGTAAATGTGTGGTACTTCCCCAAACGGACTCTGCAGTAGAGTACTAAACACTGGTTCGGCAGCTTTAGAAAGTTACAAGTCGGAATAACCACCACCACCACGGATGTGACCGAAACTATAGTCGGAGTATCCGATTTAATTAAACGTGAGTATTCCCGTATAAATAAAACAAAAATAAGTCGGAATAACTTTGCCGGCGGCAGTCACTTGATGATAGCGGCGTCTATATCACATATGACTCTGTGGCTGGCTTGTAATTGGGTATAATGCATTGTTTCATATAAAAATAATAGGATGAACGGAGAGTTAACGAAATCTGACATATACATCGGAGTAATAATTGAAATCGGCTGGTAAAGTTCTGAAATGTAAGCGTTAAAAGTTTTTGCAAGGAAATGGTCTATCCCTTTCAAGAAAAACACGTGATGGAATAGAATTAGCTGTCTAGTTTCCATAAAATATTACAAGCTTTGCTAAGTTTGGGGCTAGATGACGCTGTGTGAAATTTTTGCCGATATTTATTTAGTTTATTTGGAAGCGTGGTATCTGATGTCATTTGCCATGACAGTGCGCTCTCTGTCTAACATGAAACTAAAAAGTTTATAATATTTCCTTTATTAATAGTGCACATGTGTGCTTAAAAAAAATGCAGTTTGTTGGTAAAACTAGATGTAACATACAGAATATAATCTGTTCTTAAAGACCTCCGAGAACAAACTTGTCACTTGTGTTGTATATTCATAACTCGCTAATTATAAGTTATTAGTATTGTAGTGAGTTATTAGTAGTTTTTTTGATGATTTATTCGGTTGCGAGTCACTATTTTGTGGGTCACTAAAAACAAACATGTATATTCCACGTTGTGCAAGCAGGCCGCAAGGCGGCATTCTATGGGATAACACGCAGTGGTGCAATCCGCCGGCATGATTGTTTCAAAATAACCCCACCCCGCCCGGCGGCGGGTGATCTGACCCGAGGCGTTAGTGTGTAAAGGCTTTAACCTAAAACATTGTTAGTACGTTGCTGAAATTTCTAATCTGGCCGTGAAACATTAATAATGAACTGATTCTTTAATTTCTGCAAAACTAATCTAATTTAATTACTACTAAATCTTTGTTTTATTTTAAAATTACATTTCACAAGCTAATTTAAAAAAAAACGCAGTTTCGTTGACTTGGATAACAATGAAATTTATATGAGACCAATCTGAAAATATTGTACATCCTCTCTAATAAAAAAAGGTTTTAACAAGGTTTTTAAATGACGGAGTTCTGAGGCAACAAAAATAATTATTAAATACAACCGAATTGAAAACCACCTCGTATTTTTAATCGGTAAAAATTTCGGTCAAACTTTTTCAAGAACGGTTTTTTTTGTTGTGAAATTTTCAACGCTGAAAATCATAATAAAACCTCGAACAACCTTTTAAGCATAAATACCATCTTTACTTGATTGATCCGGAACGATGCCAAACCCCTAGTGGTATTTGAAGACAAAAACCTATTGAAAAGTCTTGGGTGTGATTCAAGTGATGGACGTTAGCGATAAGTATTTTTTTAACATTCTCAGTATATAGTTTGAAAGTTTAAATCCCTATCTGCAATCAAATAAACATACAATTTTGCACCACCCACCCTACCGCATCCTAATAAAAGCATACAATTCGGCCAACTTCGGATGCAATTCGGGTCTTGACGAACAGGCTTGACTTTCTGTCTTATTTAGAGTTGCCATTTGTTACAGTAGGTAACAGATCAATCGCTAGAATAGATCACTATTTTCGAATTGCGTTGAAAATAACGACGAGATATCCTCTGTTTCTTCGATTGATGCCTACAATAGTGAATTTGTCTATGTGACAATTGCGACTTTGGAGAAGGTCCTAAAAATTCACGAAACAATGAGAGCAGAGCCTGATAAACGCTATAGCTTAGAGCTTATTATTTTGTATTTTAAATGATTATGAAATCACCGTGTACTCTCAGAACATCAGGCTTGTTTATAGTGAATTAAATCATTAAATCATGCATACAAATAATCATCACTTTCTGTCTAAAAAATCCTAGTAAGATAAGCTTCTTCTTGTACCATTTTTCATAATGCTTACATACATCTCGTTGTACCCAGAGAAAAGCGAAAGCCCTACTTCTTTTTATAACTTTATGCTATTAATTTTAGCACCCCTACCTCCTTCCCACAAGTTCTCCTTAAAATTTACACTCCAAACGGGACGTTAGTGCATGACTTATCCCCCCTCATCTTGTAATAATCACCCATATAAATGCCTTAGTAAAGCGAATTTAATATTAATTAATACCTGTATAAACATAGTTGAGACTAAGCAATCCGAGCGAGCGTTCCCTAAACTCTCCTGCCCCTAGGCTGAGGCCTATAAACTCCTATTGAAAAATGCACTGCGTTTTACTCATTTACTTGGACATAAGTAGCTAAAAATAGATAAGTATATTTTTTTTTTATATAGTCCAACCAAACATATTATCATTTGAAATTTGTCTTAATTGTTACCCACCATTAAGACAAATTTTATTATACCAAGCACATGTTCGGTCGTGCATGGAATACTGCTCGAACCTTTGGGATGGATCTGCTAGGTACCAGCTTGAGACGTTGAAATTAATCGAGAAACGTGCCAGGAGAAGGCACTAGCTTATCCGTCTTTTATCCGATACATTTCGGAGAGTGTGTTTCGGATCTGCATGATCTTACCCAGCCCATTCTTCTATCGGACGACTAGAACCTCGAAAACCGACACTGTTTCATGGTTGATATACCAAAAACACGTACTGAACGGTTTGATTCCACTTTCTATATTCAAACTGCTAAACAGTGGAATGCGCTGTCTGAGTGGGTGTTTCCTGATAATTATAATCTGGGTGTTCAAGTCGAGAGTGAATTGGTTTCTTCTATGCAAGCGTGCTCCATCGTAGATTGCATCTTCGTTTAACTTCAGACGAGTTGGCAGTCAAAGGCAAGCCTATTAATAATATAAAAAAAACAATAGTATGTTTTAGTTTAAAAACTTACTAAGCACAATTAAGTGAACGTCGCACGCTTTCGCTCATGCTTAAAGGCAAACCCAAAATGAAGGCAATCCGCGCACTCGACGTGAATAAGGGGCCCTTATTCCACGATGGCTTTTGTTTAACATGAGTGCCGACGATCACGTTTAAAAAATTTTTGTTGTTAACAAAATGACTTTTAAAACATACCAGTCATGTGCAGTCATCATTCAGTTTTGATGCTGAGTTATTTCAGTAACAAAGAGCTTATGTAAATGAGACGATTTATTTAATTATTTATATTAAATTAAAACTAACAAACATGTTAAATACGGAACCTTAGACACATAAGTTCTAATATCGAACTATCGTCACCTGTAATTCGTTTTACTTATTAATTAAATATATTATAAGGCCAATTTCGGTTTTATTTGCATCCTCAACGGCAGCCCAAACATAATTAACAACTAAACAAACCATAACTAGTAAAAACAAACCCTACATAATAAAAAATACAAAACTTATAATTTAAACTAAAAGCCCCGTAGATGATGGAAAGGTGGCCAGAATGCTGGTGGAATTGCCACGTTGGATGGCAATGCTAAGTGTTTGACCAAAATATACGCCAGCATTCCAGTCACCTGACACCTCGACTAAACGTTTCGCTTTAGTTATTATGATTTTAAAGTATTTAGAGTATTATTTTATTAACGTTTCGCCAGGTCACTATATAAGACATGTGCGGCCGGTCCCCAAGGTCCTAAAGTTTCTACCCCAAACGGCACAAACATGTACAATCTGTCTAAATACTCATATTTGAGCCGTGAGTAAAAAAGTAAATATTTTTGTGGATTTTTTAAGCAATTCGCGAGTCTTGACGAGTGACGGTCAACGCGTTTCAGCGGCCATATAAATGAAATTACTGTCCGTAAACCTTAACAGGAAATAGTTCAATTGAATAAATATTGAAATCATAACATCTGCTTCCTTGCTGGCCACAAAACTGCGTCCAAAACCACAGAAGGATTGGCAGCAGCGTCCTCTCGGTTAACGGTGGTGAGCATTCTGCGACCCCCAAGCTGCCTGTCAAGCGTGGGGATTATGGCAACCCTTACTTACGGGGAGGCCTTCGTCCTTCGTGAACGTCTTTTAGCTGAGATGAAGATAGAGGGAGCGTTTACCATGGAATATGATAACATCTACTTTTTACCTCAGTAATCGCAAGTTAAAATGCGGGGCAATGGTAGTAGGTATTTAATTAAATAACGACGGCTATCGGTATGAGGCCTTTAATTTATATAAACCCTAGTTTTTGAAACTTCTTGAAATAAAAACCGGCAATTACATGGAAATCATTGAATATTAATACGGAGAGATTAATATCTGTACGAAAATTGCCCCAAATTACAGAAGTAACGTAAAATATTCAAATATGGCCCGCAGTGTAAAATTATACGGGCGTAATTATTGGTGCGGGCCGAAAGTTTGTTAAAGCGTAAAGGGCCCGGTACTTTTCTATGTATTAGCTGAGCGATAAAAATCATAATTGAAAGTTTTAGTACAGACATTTCCATGAAATGGACATTTTAATTATTTATTATTGGCTATTTTATATGTAAGGTATTATTTCATAGGAAATCTGTGACCAATATCCCGGAGGATTGAGAATTTGTAAACAAGCTATTATCATATAATAACTTGGTTCCTTAAGTAGGTTTAACGCGCATCACACACAGATTGAAGAGTCAAGCCGATTTGGACCGAGGCGCACCTCTTCTAGCTTATGTACTGCCAGACTCGAAGCGAGGCGTTGTCGAGGCGGTGTCAAGGCGGGGTCGAGGCGGCGGCGTGGCGCAGGCACCTTCACCTTGACTTTTCCACGGCGTCACCTCGACTTCGCATCGACTCTGGCAGTGTGCAACCTATGCGCCTTACTAACTTAGTGGTAGTGGCCGACTCGAGATGTGAAGAACGAAACTATAACCCATCACCCGATAAGAAAGCAAGAATAATCTACTTCTATCTACTCGTCTATCTACTTTGCCCATCATTGCCTGGATGGTAAGTGAATGCATGAAATACGAGTAGAATAACAATGTAAGACTGCAATCAATGCCACCAGACGCGTGTTGACCCTGCGACTAATCAACCCTCAAAATACGTACGGTGAATACAGGGTAACGTGGAAAGTTAGTATTGTGTCGAGGGGAGTCTTAATAGGAGAGATAATACTTATCATTGTAAACATTACTTACTTATTATGGAACCAACTTAGAAATTACGAAAAAATCTGATGTCCCTACATTTTGTCGAGAGTAAATTATAATCACTCATCAGCCAGAAGCGATGATATATGGAACTGAAACGTGGTATTTAACTGCTAGCCTTTTGGAGAAACTCAAAGTCACACAACTGGCAATGGAGAGAGCTATACTCGGAGTTATAAAATCTGCGTGATAAAATCCGGAACGAGGATATTCGCCAAAGAACCGAAGTCACCGACATAGCTCGCTGGTTTTGCATGTTGAAGTCGCAATGGGCAGGCCAAATTGCTCGAAGAACTGATAACCGATGGGGAAGAATGTTTCTTGAGTGGCGACCGCGAACCGGAAGACGCACCGTAGAAAGGCCTCCCACTAGGTGAACCGATGACATTGTAAAAGTCGCGGGCAACCAGTGGATGCAAATGACATGTTGTCGTACCGTGTGGCGGTCTATGGTGGAGGCTTTCGTACTGCTGAACGAAAGCCTCCACCATAGACCGCCACACGTCTCCGGGCTGATTTTGATGATCAGCCAAAAAATGTCCACTGCTGGACAAAGGCCGCCTCCTTAATAGCGAGAGGTTGCCATAATCCCCACGCTTGGCCATTCTGATAAATAAATTAGGTAATAAATTAAATAGGTAGTGTAATCGTGTACATCCCTTTCTCCGACATATATACAGTCGAATATCGAACCTCCTCCTTTTATGAAGTCGGTTAAGAATCTAACATACCTGGCTACCTAATCTAATTAATTAAAATTTACTCAAAATTAAATCATACTAATATTATCAAAGCTAAAGTTTGTCCGTGTGCGTGACCTCTTCACTCCAAAACGGCGGATCGGATTTGGATGAAACTCGGTATCATTTACCAAAAAACGTCTACTGCTGGATAAAGGCCTCCCCCTTAATAAGGAGGGGTTGCCATAATCCCCACGCTTGGCAGCGGGTTGGAGATCGCAGAATGTTTACCACCGTTAACTGAGAGGACGTTGATATCCGTCCTCTAGTGGTTCTGGATCCAGTTTAAAGCAATCTCAGGTCTAGAATTATAATCAGCATTTTTTTATTGTCCACTGCTGGACTTAGGCCTACCACCGAAGAATAGATGGGCCATATTCGAGATACTTGTCATTTGCACCATTGTACACCATTGTCATTCTTCTCCGAGGCCTCATTTTTGAATTGTACGCAAGCGCAGCGCAGGCGAAATAAGCTGACCTTCGAACGATACTGTTTGGAATAAGGTTCAATATCGTTTAAAAGTCGGCTCCTTTCACATGCGCAACTAAGCGCACGATTGTTGTCTCACTATGTTTTCCTTCACCGTAAAGGCAGTTGTATGACCCGTACATAAACTCCCAAGAGCTCATTGGTACGGGCCTGAGTTTGAATCAGCGACCTCCCGATTACAAGTCAAGCGGTCTCCCGATTAGACCACCACAGCAACCATGCATTTTAACATATTTCAAAAAGAGGAATGTTATCAAAAAAACAAATTGGAAAACTTTAATGACATTGTTTTTGACATATTGCGAAAATTTAACTGACCAATGGGACAGATGCAGTAAAACTGACTCGACTGATAATTTTGACTTGTGAATTTCGAAGATTTTTAATACTATTGTTTATATTTTCCCAATTATGTGTATTTTGACTAATTTTGACATTTTTATTTCCATTCTGTTTTATAATTTAATATTAATGTTTTTATTGTCTGCATGTATTTTCTATTTAATAATTTTGTAATCTTGACATCTTCGTAAATTATTTCGTGAGGTAAATATAATTGGACCTAGATTCGTTTTTATCCTCAATAAATAAAAATAAATAAATAAATAAATCAATTAGATAGTTTTTTTTTGTGTTTGTTACGTACTTCGACATTTATAAATTGATTTAGAAAAGTCTTATTGATATACTATCAGATTGGTCCCATAGGCATTTCATCAAAATCGGCTTTGTAGTTTTGTTTTTAAATCAAAATAACTGGATAAATTATGTTATACAAATAAACAAAAAAATTGGGTCGAACACGGCATACAAAGCGTGACGAAAGCAGTATTTTTTAATGTGGGACGAACTTTCTCGGGACGAAAATGGCATAAAACGAAATTGCTTATGTTTCTTTAAACTCTGTTAAGTTTAAATTAGCGGCCCACCTCGGTTTCGAACGGGTACCAATCATAGGAAGACTGCTGGACTAATCTAAAGATTGTCTGAAAATTTCATCAAAATCGCTCCAGCCCGTACCATCCACAAACATCGATTTTTATATACAGAAATAGACAGATAGCTTATTATTCGATGCTTATACAATCTGTAAGTAAAAGGTTAACAATACTGAAGGGTGTGGACTTATCATTGTGAACAACTTTAACTATGCGGTCAAGGAATCGCGGAAAAAATATTAGCTGTTCCACACATTTTGTCAAAGGTGAATAAACTTTTTGTAACACCTGTTTATTTTTCGCGGTTTCAATGTTGGCCTTATAGTAAAAGTTGTTCATAATGACGAGTACATACATATCCTTCAGTACTGTTGAACCTTTTTGTTATACATTGTATAACATCAAAGTTGTCCGCGATTTCAGGGTGAGTGTCTTCTTAAAAGTTCACAATAATGAGTACAAAGACCTTTTGGCATTACTACCATTTCTCGTGACCTCGTATTTATTGTGTAGCAACTAAGTTTCTATCTCCGCTGTGTTTCACTCCCGGGATAAAGCTCACTCCGAATATAAATGCGTTGATTATTTACGAATACTGTTCCGTGACGGCCAGGTATTGTCTGGTATGACGTCATAGCCTGATATCATGAGGAAAAGGAATCATGGAAACTGGCCAGATTTTTGTTTTGCACCAAATATTTTGGTGAGAAAAATATCGATGAAAAGATTGATAAATATGTTAAAAGTTTAATTTATTATTATTGTATGAAAGTATCGCATAGATCCATAATCATCATCAGCCCGGAGACGTCCACTACTGAACGAAGGCCTCCCCCTTAGACCACCACACTGTACGACAACCTGCCATTTGCATCCACCGGTTGCCCGTGACTTTTACAATGTCGTCGGTCCACCTAGTGGGAGGCCTTCCTACGCTGCGTCTTCCGGTTTACGGTCGCCACTCAAGAACCTTTCTTTCCCATCGGTTGTCAGTTCTTCGAGCGATGTGGCCTGCCCATTGCCACTTCAACTTGCAAACCTTGCGAGCTATGTCGGTAACTTTGGTTCTTTGGCGAATATGCTCGTTCCGGATTCTATCGCGCAAAGTAACTCCGAGCATAGCTCTCTCCATTGCCCGTTGCGTGACTCTAAGTTTTTCCAAAAGGCCAGCAGTTAAAGACCACGTTTCAATTCCATATGTCATCACTGGCAACATACACTGGTCGTATACCCTTGTCTTCAGACACTGCGGGATTTTGGACGAGAAGATATTACGCAATTTTCCAAATGCTGCCCATCCGAGTCGAGGATATTCGCCAAAGAACCAAAGTTACCGACATAGCTCGCTAGGTTTGCAAGTTGAAGTGGCAATGGGCAGGCCACATCGCTCGAAGAACTGACAACCGATGAGGAAGAAAGGTTCTTGAGTGGCGACCGCGAACCGTAAAACGCAGCCACTCATTTTCTTTTCACTTTTACTGCGTAAAAACACTTAAGTCGTTCATCTGTTTTGAAAGTCTGAGTGACTGTTACGTGAGATGGTCGCTCGCAGACTGACCAAATAAAGTGTGACGTCACACACTCCGTCCGCAATTTCTGTTCTACGGCCGTAAGTTCCTCATCGCAACTCCCTATTCTCCATGGTCGTTACTGATGAGCCTTATGGACGCTAAATGTCGAAAGCCTAATGTCCATTTCATACCATCATCATCAGCCCGGAGACGTCCACTGCTGAACGAAGGCCTTCCCCTTAGACCGCCACACTGTACGACAACCTGCCATTTGCATCCACCGGTTGCCCGCGACTTTTACAATGTCGTCGGTCCACCTAGTGGGAGGCCTTCCTACGCTGCGTCTTACGATTCGCAGTCGCCACTCAAGAACCTTTCTTCGCCATCGCTTGTTCTCATTTCTTGTTCAGGCTAAACTCGAAAGCTTTGAACATATAAGCAAAGTTGCTAGGCTACAAAACCTATAATATACCTAAAGGTGCCGACCTTTAGGTATATTATAGGTTTCGTAGTGGTAGGACTCTACTGCAGAGTCCGCCTGGAGAAGTACCACACCTTTGCCAGTTATTCAACCGCCAAGCAGTAGTGTGCAAGCATTACTGTGTTCCAGCTTAAAGGGCAATGTTAACAGAGAAATTACTGGTTATGAAGAGATTTAACATCTAATATCTCAGGGTGACGAGCGCAGTGAAGTGCGGCGCAGGATTGTGTTCGCAAGTTCACAATTCTGGCACTGCTAATGTTAGTGACAGGCGTGACGCTTACCACCAGGAGAACGTCTTGATCATCTCGTCACATGATTGTATAAAAAACAAACATTGCCCGCGACTTCGTCTCGAATTCCAGAATTGGGACCAGAAAGAAATTAACAATGTGTTAGTGATTAAAAATCAACCATATGGGATATTATATTATCTAAAAAATTAACGCTACCAAAAGCGGAACACGTCAAGCTTGTTTTTGTACAATTATTTTTCTCATCACATTTCACTCTCACATTTTGTAATATCCAAGCTATTTTATAAAATTCTACTTAGAGCTCGTAATTTATTCAGCGGATAATGGATTCAAGTCTTCAACTCAAACCTTTGTAGAAATTCTAGTCCTTTGAGGATAATCCGACCAAACAATGTAAGCATTTAAAGTACGTTTACCTTTTTAAAATATGCACAAGTCTGTTGTATTTTGAGGAACTTGGAACTTTAATACTCGGACACGTGAAACTCGAAGACGAGATAAATAAATAAAATATTGGTGTATATTTCACACAGCGCCATCTAGCTCCAAACTAAGCAATACTTGTATTAGTGGAATCATAATAGTTTGATAATTTATTTGTAAATACATACTTAATAGATATATAATGCATAGAACACCCAGACATTATAATAAATATCGTGACACACATTTTTGCCCTAGTGGGAATCGAACTCACGCCCTGACAGCTCTCAAAGCAACTAACTTATAATTTAATTGTTATCAGTAAGAAAGAAAAACCAATTACATCGAAAAACGTTTATCCTACCTTATGGACAGTTTGCAAAAGTCCAAACAATTTTTCGATAAAAATGAAAATAAATTCGTAGAAAAAATTCAGCATAGTGAGTTAACGTAACTTTCTAAAGAAGGGTTCTGTATCAAAAAACAAAGTAAGATTAGTTTTTATCGTCATTTGAAATAGAAACTACTGGGTATCTTAGCTTTTTTATCTTACTGATCTGCTAATTTTGGTTACTGTACTTTGAACCTCGATGTTGGCGATATTTCTTCTAGAAAATTGGAGCATAAGCTGGAGCTGGCATTCCTTACTATATCGAACACCTTTGACGTACCCTAACTTTAGTACCAATAAACAAACTCATAACTAACGGTACACAAGTTGCGTTTTGTTTTTTTTTTCAGACTGCGTGGTTGATCACCTAGCCCCTCGGGCAGTGGACCCTTAGGCGAGTCAAAGTTTAGCGCACGGCCGTACCGTCCTTTTCTCTAAACAACACGGCATTTTACCAAAATTGTTATTTCTGTTAATTTCTAGTGTTTTTCCGCTGTAACAACTTTTGGCATTTTAAGCTCTTGTATAGCTTCATTGTGGATAAAGCTATAAGTTAAAATTTTGGTTACCAATATTACTCACAAACCTCTACTCCCAAATTACAAGTTGTGATACGAAGAAACATAAGGCGAAGTTCCCATGTTTTGTCACTGACCCACACACCGATCATCAGAATTCTAAGCTTCTTTTAGCAGACCTACGAACATGTATTTTTTTCTTTTTTTTTGGTTTGTATTAAGTTAATTAACAAAACAATGGAAAAACTATAAATAAAAGCATCATAAAACTTTAAAATTAAGATAGAGTTTATAGATAAGATAAGTTTTAGGATATACCCATTCAGAACTATTTCATTATTATTTTGCTAAACGTTACATTCTGAACATAATTTATCCAATATAATTCTTAGAATGCCTCAACAACTTGAATGTTTTTCCCGATCTATCGTCATGTCCACGGACCCCTAAAACGTGATCACTATGTATTAAGATTCCAGAACAGCCTCCGCCATTTCAAGATCAAATTGACACATCTCTATTCGAGGTAGGTCCCAGTAGAGTCGGGGAAAAGGACCGGAATGTCGCAAATTAGGCTATTGCCTTCCTGGAACTGTTAAATACGGTCAATATTTTAGGGTTTTTACGTGACTATAGATAAGATAGATATTTAGTATGATTTTTTTTGCTTGTACATTATATTCAAAAGTAAGGTTAAACAGATTGCGAAACGAAACGAAACGATTGTGATTTGGGGATTTTTGCTAGGAATAAAACGTTTTGAAATTTTAATATTTATACTGTGTTTTTCTTTTCGAAGTCAGAATATGCTTGCATTTGACCACACCCTGCCTAATGTAAAGCAGCAGTGCAGTCTAGGATGGAGCACGCTTAACTAGAAATAACTTATTTACTCTAGATTGGAAGTCATTTATTGTACGTTAAGACGGGCTTATTTAGGTTTTTGCAACTTTTGATACATAAGTTCGCATACTTCTAATTTGAAAAAAAATACGGAGTTAGTGTAATATCATAGATGAACATATTATTTAGACAATTGTGAATTTAGAAACATGATTGGTAACAACTCGCTCGATAGAAAAAAATACCGAAGCAGTGTCTATTTTTAAACCATTTTCAGTTTTATGTCCTAATTACAGCACATAGACACATTAAAAAAATATGTATTATAAGTTAATAGTATTTTGGAGAGCATGCTGAGATTCAAAAGTTATTAAATTCTATACTTTTCAAGTAATCTGAGAAAATCTTCAAAAATCGAAGTTTGACACGCACGAATCTGCGTAACCGCCATATTTTTGCTCCGCTAAATGTGACCCTAACTGATACAGCTTTAGACTAATTATTGAACTCATTAAAAAATGTGCTTGAAACGTGAAATACCCGGCCTTAAGGAAAAAACAGACTCCGCCAGAGTTCCACGACCTCGCTTACGAACAAAAAATGTGAAATCGAAACGCTTCATACACGATCGTATGTGGCATGTCTACCGTGCCACGGTCGCTTTGGTCTGGCCGTCTAATAAGAAAAAGAGGCAGGTGTAATCAAGTTGTGCAGTTCCAGGCACACTCACCGAAATGTTAAGTGTTAGTTTCTTTTGAAACTTCAGCTTATAACACTACATTATTGGGTATGAGCTTGCCCTACGATACTACTGAATGAAATACTACTACTGAAGGATACTACTCGCATGAACGGTCAATCTGTTGTAAATCGGGGGTGCTATTTTTTTCTTATTTGTTGGCATCGCACGTTGTGCATTCTGCCAGTGTCAGGTTTATACATTTTCAAGTTTAAATAGTATTATCAAGTCAAATATGTCATGAAATCACACTTAGTCATAGTCAAGTCCAAGTCATGCCCTAGTAAAGTTGTGGCGGCTATACTATGAGCTTCTACGGAGTTTTGAAAACAACACGAAAAGACATGTTTCACCACATTATATCACTTGCCCACACTCGTGCATGTAATTCAACACTCAATGAATAAAACACCACCATTTTTAATCATTAATTCGCGAAAAAACATAAGTTTAAGAAAATAATAAAATGCAACGACATGATTTTGCCGTGTTCCCGCCAAAACTCATCGGGGGTGCTGCTATGTAGACAGACCTCTCCAACTTCACCAGTCTATAGCTGCGCGTTCATTGCGTCGGAATCGGCCCGTATTGGAGCGTACGTATTTACAAATTGCCGATTGGGTGCGTCACCTGCATTCGGATTTTGCATCGGCATTATCGACATCCGAATTGCGCGTTCGCTGTGGATGACTCATCGGCAGAAACACTGGTATCGGGCACGGATTTGCCGATCCAGTCCACGTAGTCACATAGAAATCAATACAAAGTAACAAATCTGTCCGGTGCCTCCGCTCCGACGCAGTGGACGTCGCCCTCTTTTTGCTCCGTAAGTTACGAAACTGAATACGTCCCTCTTGTGGAACAAATGCAGGCATGTTTGAGTAAACAAAGCCTATATCTAGAGCTATAGAATCTAGAGTACCACAAAGTTCAATCTGCGGTGACAAAAACATGTTGTAGGTACGAGTATCATTGTTGCTGTCATTGTTTGGTACCCCTTCATTAGAATTAGCACTTTCACTCCCTTGTCTATTCGTCGTGAATCATTCAGCTCATTGTTAGAACAAAGTCACTTAAGCAAAGTTCATTTTGCCAGCTATTGAATGTTTAAAGGCATTAATGTTATTTTAACTGTTTGCTTTGCTGTGGGTTAGAGATGAGCCAGAGCAATAGTTGCCGGAAATGTATGCACTTTATAATTAGATGTTAAAGAACATAAACATAATTATTATTCTCTTTATACAAAAGTTTATATATGTGTATTTATTTGCGTCAAACTGCTTAGAAGCTGGCGCCACTTGCGCCAGTGATATAGAATTATTTTACAAATAATACCAAATTCATTTTGTCTTGCGGAGCTTGCAGCTCACAATAAATTATTTTCTGTTCATAAAAATAATCAGTATGTCTGTGCTTACTCAACTTACTAACTAACTCTACTAAGCACCCCATTGGCTACTTTCAAGTATCACTGCTCAACTGCTCATCAACAAAGTTGACGTGCGACTGAGTTTAAAGTGGAGAGGAATTAACTTTGTGCTCACCACTGATTGAGTAAGATTCAAAATATTCCGTTTACCTTCATCATTATTACCTTAGGCAGTCATAATATACTCAAATCGCCACCTGACAAATTAAAAAGAAATAGTTTCCCTCTTTCTTTCCTTTCTTTGGCATGCCTGATGTCATGCCTGTCACAGTTGGACGAGTTCGACTCCCACTGCAGCGATTGGATCGAAAATAACTCGACCGGGGGAAACAGAAATAGGGAGAGAAGACTCGCTGTGTAGTGGATCATTGCTTACTGAATAAACAGATATTTAATATTTCTTCTTTTCAAATTAGCAGTGATCTCTGTCTCAGTCTATTAATATTTTAATAGGTGTGTACCAAATACTATAAACCCTGTTCACTGATCGTCCGTCTTCCCCTCATGCGAATATTAGTGGTTGAAAAACCACTGCTAACCACCGCGAGTACGTCAGAATTTCATTGAATGTCATAACTCAGATTGCGTCATCCTAGTGATTGGCCAAGCGCAAGCTTTGAACGTTACCTCGCCCCCTGCCGCAAAAGTGAGTCGTGTTTAAAAAAAAAATTTTTATTTTTATTAAATCCATACATAGGAAAGAAACATAATTATCTTATCTTATCTTATTATAATGTATAGTCTAACGTTAAACGACAACCATGTTTGTAGGAGAAATTTTGTTCACGAGCCATCAACAGGCTGTATGATCAGATCATACTACAGATTCTGTAGTATGTTATATTTTTACTTCAACGAGCGGTCATATTTTTGGAGGTTACCCCCGAAAATAAAATATTTTTACCGGATAAAACATTATGAAAATACTTACCTCTTCATCCCTAGAATAAGCAAACAACGTAAAGTTGGGCTAAGCTGTATCAAATATGCATGCAAGTTGTAATTAAGTTAGGGAGAGAAATTCGTTTAACACTTACTTTAGCTTCAAGTTAGTGGCAATAAAGTTAAAGTTTGCCAGCAACTGTAGTTTGAATGCACCGAGTTTATTCTACAATTTGTAGAAATTAGGAACAAACACCAAGATAAGGATCCAAATAGTTTGTAATTTTATCTCGTTGTTATATAAAATAGAGATAACATTAAGTTTACGTATAAGTTAAACTTTAAAAAGTCAATAAAATTTTCTAACGTTAACAACATTCTGAAGATTAGGCAACGAGAGAGCTAGATCCTCCAAGTAGGCAACGCACCGGCAATGCTTCTTGGCTTGTTGCAATTTTATGTATTTTTTTTATATTTTCTAATATTTAACCATCGGAAGGTCAAAAAAAGAAAGGAAGGTCTTTTGCCAAAGGGGCAAAAAGCAGACAGGTAAAATCTTATAAAGAAAAACAACTAGAAATTATGGCATTGTTTTTTTTTTATAGGCATAAGCCTTTATTAACTACAACAAACTACAAAGACTACTTACCTACTACACAACAAAAAACAAAAGGATTGTATCCAGACCGATGAAAGTCTAGAGACAATCCAAATGCTCAAACCCACTACCAGTCGGCAGCGTACCCAGCATGCTGGCGGCTCTGCCACGCTGGATGGCAATGCTTATGCGTTGAGCCAAATAAACGCCGGCATTATGATCACGCGTCGCGTCGACCAGGCGCTTGGATATGTTTTTGAAAAGATAATGAAAAATAATGATTAAATGGCAAATTAATAATTAATTTAATTTTGATTTAATGGCATTGTTTTACGCTAGATATAAAACACAATTAAAAAAACAAAATTGAAGTTCCTATTACTAAATCAAAATCAATTTCCCAATCATGAGATTAGGAGCTACGATGCTGTTTTTTAACCTACTTCAAAAAAGGAGCAGGTTCTATGTTCAACGGAATGTTTTTTTTTTATATTTATGTGCACCGATTTCTTCGTCAATGTTGTGGACCGATTTTAAAAATTCTTTTTTTATTTGGTAAGGTGTCTCCCGAGGTGGTCCCATAATAATTTGAAGTCTGTTAAGTTTTATTGAAAAAGCATTTTTTTTAAATAATTATAAAGAGCAACGACATGATTTTTTCCACGATGCTACGAAATTCAACAAAACTCACAAAAGACTACGTCTTTTTGACGTTAAACCTTCCTGGTACAGTTTTATTTGCGTAGGTAGAAACGGAAAAGTAGTAAAATAAAATATCCACATGGCTTCCACAAGCAATCAGTAACAGACGCCGTTATTCTAATAAGATTGGCCGGATTTGGTCGGATTTAAGCCATCAGGCCACTGACCTGCAGCCACATTAATTGGCCTTCCTAATTCTCGTCAATTAACGTTTTCTTTTACTGTTTTCATATAATATTTTAGCTTTTCTTTTATTTTTGGCCAAAGTTTCTACTAACTTTCTTTAGAAATATCACTCTAAGAGTGCTTGTTATTTAGCTTGAAAACAGCAAATCTATCCAACTATGTTTAAAGCACAAATAAAGCTTCGTTCACACTTACCAGCACGTACAGACAGAAAACTGTTGCTGAAAATGCTGGCCCGTGTCTGCGGGGACACTTTCCGCTAGATGTTTCTGTAGTGGTAGGACTCTACACAGAGTCCGCCTGGGGACGTAAAACACCTTTGCCAGTTATTCAACTGCCAAACAGTAGTGTGCAAGCATTACTGCGTTTTGAAGGGCAATGTTACCAGATAAATTACTGGGTATGAAGAGATTTAACATCTAATATCTCAGGGTGACGACCGCAGTGCAGTGCGGCGCAGGATTGTGTTCGAAAGTTTACAATTCTGGCACTGCTACAGTTAGTGGCAGCCGTGACGATTACCACCAGGCGAACGTCTTACTCGTCTCTTCACTTGCATGTATACAAAATATAAATGAATACACCTATATACTCGTACAGTTTATAATTATTATTTTTTCCGTCACGCCACGTGTCTGACACGCTCAATGTTAACGAAGCTCTAAGCTTCTTTCAGGTCTACAGACATTAACAGACATAAGCGTAATAACAAACCTATGTAATACCTATATATAAGACGTTCGCCTGGTGGTAAGCGTCACGCCTGCCACTAACAGTAGCAGTGCCAGAATTATGAACTTGCGAACACAATCCTGCGCCGCACTGCACTGCGCTCGTCACCCTGAGATATTAGATGTTAAATCTCATCATACTTAGTAATTTATCTGGTAACATTGCCCTTCAAATCGGAACACAGTACTTAATGCTTGCTCACTACTGCTTGGCGTTTGAATAACTAAAAAAGTTGTGGTAATTCTCTAGTCGGACTCTGCAGTGGAGTCCTACCACTACAAAAAGGCTATTAAACTTTTCTTCGTCGAAGCATTAATAATTCTACAGATACTATCCTAATTCAACAACTCATATTGATATTTAACTTAACCTAGTAAAGTTCCAAATCCAGTACCGGCTTATAAAAGCGTAGGTAACTGAATTATTAGGTTTAAGCTTAGTTTTGGATCACGATGGTTTCAATTTTCCACGTAGATGTGAAATGTAAAACGATTTATTATCCTATCGGGTTTAGTGTGGAAGTAATTATTAATTTTCAGCCGACTTCAGAAAATAAAATTGTAGGTACTTTTTTTGTATGTTTGTTATAAGATTACTTCTCCAATTATGATTGATTTTGACGGTTATTTTTTGTTTGGTAGGTACATACTTCAAAAGTGGTCCCATGTTATTTTAACGAAATCGGTGCATTAGTTTGGTTTTTAAATCAAAATATCTGGAAAAAAGATGTCAATCGAGATTGAAAGCGTTTTTTTTTAAAGTACTTGTATTATACCCAAAACGGGACGAAGGTGTATGCGTTTACGATGAAGGTTTGTGTGTGCAAAAAACAATGTTCCCGTAACGTATTATTAATAGATAGTTTTTTTTGGTGCCTTCTTGTACAGGTGCAATGCTTTTATAATAATAATAATAATAAGTCATTTATTTCAGATAATTGGAATCCATAGGTACACTTATTCAAAATAATAAAAGTAGAACAGTAGAAAGTTTAAGACAAAATAAAATTTATAATTTATATTAAAATAAATGAATTATATTAAAATTTAAATGAAAATGAAATGTCATAATATATATGAGGAACCGCTGGCGTGCAGCTGCATCCACCTCCTTAACATCGGCGAGTCCCACCGCTCGGACAACACGCTCAGGATACCGTTCGGGCTGCCACGCACACGGCTTAACAGCGAGGCGCACCTTTTTCTCATTATAGCATGGAAATCATCGGCTTGCGACTCAGCAAACATGGCGGACGCGCTGCGAAAACGTGGCAGCCCCAGCGATATCCTGAACGCATTATTATACTGAATTGAATTGAATTGTATTTTATGCCGTGGCGGTCAAAAGACTACGTTTTTGATCCTTATTAGTGTAGATTCATCATTACCTAGATGAAGTCCGCTCGGACAAAGGTTTCCTTAATGGGGGATGATGATGATGATGATGATGACTGTCAAGTGACGAGACGAGCAAGACGTTCGCCTGGTGGTAAGTGTCACGCTTGCCACTAACAGTAGCATGGCCAGAATTGTGAACTTGCCACCACAATCCTGCGCCGCCCTGCACTGCGCTCGTCACCCTGAGATATTTTATGTTAAAACTCTTCATACCCAGTAATTTTTGACTTTATATCTAAATTCCAGTTTGCAGCTCTTAGCTGTACAAAGTTTCTAAATCATAACCACACAACGCTCCGCTGTACATCCTAAAGCCGCGAGGCTCGGTCATAAACCAAAATTGACGATGCGCATTACATCCACTCGTAAAAAGCAGATTTTGGTAATGTACGGTACTTTACTGGCGACGGCGGCGGCTAGACTCACTTCAGAATAAGATCCTACTGATATTGCTAATATCAACATTTGGTTGTTAAAATGATTAATAAGGCTTCGTCGCAGAATGTCCCTTTCCTAAAATGTCTACTGCACGCAAAATGTCCCTTTCGCCCAATGTCCCTTTCGCAAAATGTTCCTTTCGCACAATGTCCGCAAAATTCTCGCAAAATTATCTTGTTTCGCAAAATGGTGCATTTCTATTGGGGGACATTTTACACACAGAAACTACTCAACAACGGAAATGACGGGCGGCGCTAGCTTCTATTAAGTGTAAATGCGCTTAATGACAATTCTATCAATATACATGTTTTTAAACTGAGATAACTTAAAAAGACAATTTAAATAGACGAGTAGGAAACTAAACCACATTGCATCGTAATAAGATTAATTTTAATCTGTTGCAAAGTGGCATTTCGAGCGTTTTACTTCAAATTCGCGACCAATTTTTCGTCGTGGTGACTATACAATTTTGTGTGTAACTGGCGACAGCTGTTTTCCATACAATCGCTTTACAACATTATTTTGACAGCCGTTCTACCTAAGAAGAAGGGCTTTAACTTTTCTGTAATCTAGCCCCATACTAAACAAAGCTTCTATTATGGAAACCAGATAGCTGATAGAATACTTATATTTTTTTTTTTTATTGTAATTACATACTACACCCAGATACAGAACAAACATCTATGTTCGTCACATACATTGTCCTGGGTGGGGATCGAACCGACGCTCTACAGCTCTGAAGGTAGACATGCTACCAACTGAGCTATGAGGCTGTCAAATTGGATGATTAGATTTTTGCATTTTTACTTTGTTTTTGTTTGGATGTTTGTAAATAATTCTGATTAAACCTGAAACAAAACTATTATCATAATATACAAATAAACACAAAGCCAAACCATAAAAAGCTGTGTAGTGTTTTTTCAGTGGTAGGACTCAATTACAGTTTCGCCTGGGGAAGTCCAGTCCAGTCATTCAACCACCAAGCAGTAGTCTGCAAGCATTGCTGTGTTCCGGTTTGAAATTACTGTGTTCTCGTTTAAAGGGCAATGTTACCAGAGAAATTACTGGGTATGAAGAGATTTAACATAAATAAACACTAATATATCAGGGTGACGAGCGCAGTGCAGTGCGGCGCAGGATTGTGAATAACTGGCAAAAGTGGGGTACTTCCCCAGGCGGACTCTCCAGTAGAGTCCTACCACTACAAATTTTATAAGGCTTATTTTCCGGGAATAATAAAAATAATGTTCCCCTGGAAGTACCCCAAAAATACTTTTCCTTATACTTAATTATAATTTATATGACGACGCTCAATTGTGATAGACAGAGTAGCGCGTAAATTGACTACGTCTGGCCAATATCCGGAGTGGACGACCTTCGCGGACAATTGTCTGGTTTTTGAACTCTTGATGATCGCTGAGAAATATTGTGAAAATGGATAATACTATCAAATAAAGAAATCATCGTATAACGTACCGAGAACAGTTTAATAGAGCAGGTTCAGGTTAACAGGTTAATTTATCTATTTGTGTAAACTATTCGAATGTAGTGTATTTACTAATCTTGTTTTTTTTTCAAGTATTCATTCATTTTATTTTCTTTTTTGCACTTCCACCGTCCCTATTTCACAGTTTAACTCTTCCTATTCATCTGAGGGTTGTCTGGAAGAGATCGCTTTACTGGTAAGACCACCTTTTGTGTCTATTTGTAGTGTATTATGTTTGTCCTTTCTATGGCGTCAATAAAGTGTTATTGTATTGTAGTGTCCTAACACATTAAGTTACCATTAATAATCATCATCACCATCATCAGCCCGGAGACGTCCACTGCTGCCTCATCCAGGTAATCGAAATTGAATTCGGTTGATATACTTATTAAAGTAGTTGTTAGTTTCATTCGTTCGGTTGTGTACGTTATATCGAACTGTTCTTTGATTTATAAGATTTATTTTTATTAATACAAATAAAATATAAGTTGTATTTTTTTTAAATCATGCTTTAAAAACTGGTCCTGGGTAAGTTCTATAAATGCATCCAGAACCACCGGAGGACGGGCAGCAGCTTCGGTTAACGTTAGTGAACGTTCCAAAAACCGCCTGCCAAGTACGGGGATTATTGCAAGTTTCCCGAACCCATACTGAGGCCTTCGTCCAGCTGTGGACGTCTTTTGGCTGATGATAATGATGATGATGCTATAAAAGGAAAGTACGTATTTTGCGTACAAAAGAACAAAGTTTTAGTCTTAAATACTCTCCCACCCAATCAGTGGCGGATTTAAAAGTTTGCCGCCACTAGGCTATTCAAATTTTGCCGCACCTTGTGACTTCTACAATTCGGTACCCAGTCAACTATCACAATCACTGAAGAGAGAAAGAGTAGGGCCTTCGCTTTTCTGTGATCACAATCAAATTAATGTATTTTTTTTGTTAATGAAATGTGCACTAATTGTAAATCCTAATTACACCACCCTTTTCTCGTAATTAGTATTATTGTGAACCAGGGTATCGATGTGTCATGTGTCAGTAGATTATTTGCAACCCAACCATTTAGTTAAGAGTGCACGAGAAATACTTAGACAATATTTTAACTAAAAATAATTGCTCCTTACTCGCCGCCCCTTAAATTTGCCGCCCTAGGCTCCAGCCTAATCAGCCTGCTGGTAAATCCGCCACTGCACCCAATGCCGCACCTTTTTACTAAGTATTTCTTGCAAAACTAAATATAAAGTACAAAGAGTTCCATTTATCACTTCACAACTTTGCGTCTTACCAGGCTATCTGACGAAGACTCGCTATAGGGACAGACTATAAATTAACAGATGCTTAAGACTGAACATTTGCTTCTTTTATTTTCATAATCCGAACCTCCAATTTTCGACGTGACTGAATTTTTATAATAGACATTATAATAGGTCTTTACCTATGAAATTGCCGTTTTTCAGAACTGGTCATTTGAAATAGAAAAAAAGTTTGGAATGGCTATGTATTCTGAATTCAAATTAATTTTGTCTTAAAAACATGACATTCTTTTTACAAACTCAGTCTTTTGTTTATTGATTAGCGTTGTATTTTCATTACATTTGAACAATGCCCTAAACCAAAAATGACCTCTAAAAAGGTGATGGTCACTGTTTGGTGGTCTAGTGCGGATGTGATTCACCGCAGCTTTTTACAAAACGGCATGAGCATTACTGCAGATGTGTACTGTGAAGAACTGGAGACAATGATGGAGAAGCTTGCACATCGGCAACCAGCTTTGGTCAATCGGTCGTCTCCAGTGCTCCTTCACGACAACGCGCGACCCCATACTGCACAACAGACAGTCTCCAAGCTGCAAGAGCTGGGGTTGGAAGCTCTCCCTCATCCGCCATACTCACCAGACCTTGCACCTACCGACTATTACTTTTTCCACAATTTAGATAACTTTTTAGTGGGTAAAAAATTCAATTCCCGAGAGGCAGTACAAAATGCCTTTGAAGAGTTTGTTGCCTCCCGTCCAGCTGATTTTTACAAGAAGGCCATCAAGACGACGTATGTGAATCCAACAACCCGCAACAAAGCCAGCGTGGTAGTTTTTTTTTTCTTAGTTCTTGGCATCGCACGTTGTGCATTCTGCCAGTGTCAAGTTTATGATTTTTTCAAGTATTTATATTAAATATGTCATGATATCACAGTCAGTCACACAAAATTAGTCATAGTCGAGTCCAAGTCATGCCCTAGTAAAGTTGTGGCGACTTTACTATGAGCTTCTACGGAGTTTTGAAAACAACACAAAAAGACATGTTTTACCACATTATATCACTTGCCCACACTCGTGCATATAATTCAACACTCAATGAATAAAACACCACCATTTTTAATCATTAATTCGCGAAAAAACATAAGTTTAAGAAAATAATAGAATGCAACGACATAATTTTTCCGTGTTCCCGCCAAAAACTCAGCGTGGTAGTTATGGCCCATTGCCCTTCGAGAGAAGGCCAGCATGGACTATTAAAAAGATGATTACTTTTTTTGTGTAACTGGCATTCATGAAAGTAAGTTACTATTGTTTTTTTCTGTTGTTCTGATCTCTATATTGACGCACAAGTTGCCAAGGCAATGCAATGCAAGATATATCAAAGTAATGTGAGTGTTTTTTTCATTGATACACGGCAATTTTGCATCAATGGGCGATTTTCTGACAGGCAATTAAAAAAAAAGTAGTTTGCTTCTACTCGATAGATGGCGCTGAGTATATAGCATCATATTTTTGATCTGTGGCACTAAAATAAAATCAAAAACTTAAGAATGACAGCCAGGTCTGGTCAGCCCAAAGTCAGCATCATCAATAATGAGATTCTTTTTTTTTTAAATTGCATGACAGAAAAACGCCCATTACAATTTCTTACAAAATTCATCAAACCTTATTGTATTCACTTTTGATAACGTAAAAAATCAGGTCAATTATAATCTGCCGTCTTTTCGAAGTTGGCCTTCTGTATGAATCTGTGTTCAAGGTAAATAATAAATCAGAAGGGGAAGTGATGAGAACACAATAAGTTTGACGCTGAAAGTTGAATATACAAGTTGATTTATACTGTTTTTGTTGTTTTATTTTCACAAATTATTTTAAGTTTCGCTATTTGTCAACTTGTTAGTGTGTTGCAGTTCTATTTTGATCTACTTAACTATATAAATTTCAATTTACCATAATTTTATTTTAGTTAGTTTGTATGTTCAAAAACCTTGAAATACCTATGTGTGTTAGTTGTTGTGTTGTTTTTGTTGTGTTGTTGTTGTTGTTTCTTATTTCTTAGGCCTTAATAAATAAACTTAATATGTTACTTAGTTTAATGAACGCATACTCTTAATTTTGATAATTACACATAACGAACTATTAAACACTAGCACCCCGTGGTGATGATAAAAAATAGTTTTTATGTTATTTCGGGAAATAATATATTTTCATTGCGAGTTTAATCCAAATCCGTTCAGCTGTTTTGGTGTGTTCACACGCACGCATAAGATACCGTTAAACTTTCGTATTTATAATATTAGTGTGATAAACAAAAAAATACATTCTACTAGATTACCTATTTGGTAAAACGAGAGAGAGAGAGAGAGCTAAATCCTCCAAGAGTAAAACAGGCGAAGGGAGCATCTGAAAATCTAAACTTTAGATATTGAAACTGAGAAATATGAAACACTCGACGATCGACAATGGGGTTACGTCCAAAGTTAGTCGATAAATCGAATCAGTTAATCGAGGTGTTAAATAGAACGGATTGTGGAGTCCGCCAGACGTTTTGAATTAATCCCTTCTGTGGGATACATACTGATTGGGTAAGTGGCGAATAATGCTAGACTGATAAAGTAATAGGGCTTGTTGTTTTCAATCAATGGGATGGTGGTCATCATCATCATCAGCCCGGAGACGTCCTCTGCTGAACGAAGGCCTCCCTTTTAGACCGCCACACTGAACGACAACCTGCCATTTGCATCCACCGGTTGCTCGCGAGTTTTGCAATGTCGTCGGTCCACCTAGTGGGAGGCCTTCCTACGCTGCGTCTTCCAGTTCGCGGTCGCCACTCGAACCTTTCTTCCCCATCGGTTGTCAGTTCTTCGAGCGATGTGGCCTGCCCATTGGTGCCCACTTCAACTGGTGTGGTGGGATGGTGGTATTTAGCGTTAAATTGAGTAGGTTAATCGAGACTTAGAGACACTTATCAAAATTTGACAGCAAAGCTTTAGTCACACTTTTCAGCCCTGTCTCGCTCGTAGGTACATTTCACAGTTTTTAACCGACTTAAAAAAAGGATCAGGTTCTACTACATGTAGAACCACGTTCACGCTCACGTTCTAGGTGGAACGTATAATTTTTTTATGTATGTCCACCAATTTCTCATCATTTGCCAATCTCGTGTCCAATGTATCACCATGGCGATTTTAGACTTTTTGGATAATGACCAGTTTTCGCTTTCGAACCGAACGATTATCGAGCGAGCGTTAAATAAAGCCGTTAAAAGTTTCCCCATCGAAACGTAAACGGGGGTTAACGTTTTGTTTGAAATCTATACTTTGTGGAACACACGTGTTCGGAATAACCGCAGAGCAGATTAGAGAGAAGATGGCATGGAAATATTTCGTTAACAGCAATCCGTTACAATGGTTTGCACAAAACTGAAGAGGATGGCTATATGCAGAAGTAGCGGAGTCTCAGATAGGAAATAGAAGTTTGTGAGGTCACCCAAAAGAGATTTACAAGCATCTACTGGTCTGATCAGGGTCCGTGTGCCGTCCCACTGCCAGATTAAGATGAGATCGCACTGTGCAGCTTGATGCTGTTTTTTTTTGATTACCATGGCCCAGTACTCTAGTCAAAAACACAGTACACAAAAGCATAAACAAATTAAGCTGAACATGGAGTTGAACACACAAGACGTCCATGATGCAAAAGTAGTGTGTTTTTTGTCTAGGGAAAACTTAAAACAAAAAAACCATGCATGTCACGCACGAAGCATGACTCTTTACTGTGTTTTAACATATATTTTTGTACAACTGTAAACTTTATGTAACGTTGACTATGTCTTCATTTGGAAACATTGTATAACGGCTAGTATAAATAACTGTTGTTATACAGTGCTGTTATTTTGTCGTACTTGTGCCACCTCTTCTTAATATTTTGTCTATGGTAATAACAAACGGAATAACAACGCAACGTACGACGGGTATTTGTATGTTTTCGGGTTGTTTGCAATTATTTAGTTCAACGTTTGATGCAATTGCTACAGTGTTTTGTTTACGAAAATATGAGAAAACTGTACAAGTTGGCAAATTTTCAGATCGGCCAATTTTAGGACTCTATTTTACTAAACAGCAGGACTGTTTTGCTGGGTAGTAAAATTCCTCTGCACAAGGCCACTTAAGGTAAATGTCACTGCGATATCTATGACATTTAACCTTTGATTAAGTACGATAAAGAGAGCTAGAACCTACAAGCATTTGACAAAAGTGATTTTCAGCGTCACGACCATCAGATATTGTACGCATTGGTGTATCAATACTACTTCATTCCTGCTAAGGTTTATGGTATTGTAGTTAGCGAAATTATAGCGCTAAAGGGACCACCACCGAATGTCTTAGTGTACACTAAGAAAGAAGACACTTAGACTAATTAGCGCTATTGCATGGTACATACTTTACTAGGATTTTGTTAAGTTCTAGGGCCCCCCTGCAATGACCTTGAGCACGCGTACCAACGCAAAAAAATGTACAATCAGCTGTTCCAAATGTTGTTCAAGGTCAATTAACTTTTTGTATGGAAAAGCTGGTTTTGTTTCACGGTTTCAGTGTTGGTCCATATTAAAAGTTATTCATAACGATGAACCTAAAATCCCCGTGGTTTGCTTGATCAAACTACGCGATCAAACCTCGCGGTCGGAGGGAGGCGTTACCTCTAAAAGCAGCTTTTAGGTTTATATCATTACTCGTTACTATAGACAAGAAGTTCCTTCCTTTAGAGGACAAGTCAAGAACGACACATTACCATCCATTCTTCGAGAACATTCTAAATGTTCGTAAGCTATGATTTTGCCCCACTGTTTTGATTCATACTTACTTCCCAAGAATAGAACTAACTGTCGTCTTCCCAGTTTCCAATTGAACATCCATTGGTCCATTTAAAGTACAATTTGGGCCTCTTCAACGCTGAAGTGAGTAGGTACCTAGATTTCTTCTTGATTATACTCTAGATCGTATTCTATCCTCAGCCACTCTGTCGCTTATCATCAGGTGAGTTAGAGGTCATACGTCCCACAAAACAAGATACACCTAAAGATTAAAGTTAAATAAATACTTTGATATTTGATTTCTGTTAAAATCAACGCATTAGTCTCTGCCTAAATTATGTATTATGCTAAAATTAATCAAAGTTCATATCCATTTACGTAGAATTAATGACTTTGTGGGCAGATAGCAAATTGCCTACGCCTACACGGATGTAAACAATAGGTTTTTATATGGGCCAGTCATGGAAATGACAGGCTTTTTCGTTAAAGTCCCGATTTTTGTAGATTCATTATGTTGGTCCTATTATCTATTGACTGATTGACTAAAATCAATATTCAGGAATTATTATTTTAAATTATTAGTTTATTTACATAAACTATATATTTATATAGCAATATTTTAATATCTATATATTATTCTTATTAGTATTCTTTTTTATCTATATATTTTCGTGTGTAGTTTAAGTTTTGTTTATGTGTAGTTAACGTAGTTTGTGTTTTTTAAAATATAATAGTTTTAGTTTACTAGTCTGTTTGATTTTGGAAGTTTAAATTGAAATCGAGACTAGCACATTTTGTACCATAGAAATTTTGCTGAGAACAAATTATAGATGAAAGAATAGGTAACTAATGCTGGACAATGGCAACCCTCGAATATCAAGCAAGCAAGCAAGGGTAGTGTGCATGTGTTGCTGTGTTTCGGAATGAAGAGCAATGTTACCACACAAATTACTGGGTTTATAGAGATTTGATTAAAATCTAAAATATCTCAGGGTGACAAGCGCTGTGCAAGTGTGCAGTGCGGCGCAGGATTTTGCTCGTAAGTTCAAACCGCCGCATCCGCATTTCTGGCACTCCTACTGTTATGGGCAGGCGTAAAGCTTACCAACAGACGAACGTCTCGCTAGACTGTCACACAAATAAAAAAGAAAGGGGTCGGCTTTCGTCCATCAGTGGACGTTTTCTGGCTGATTATGACTAGACAACAGGACATGACTAGACAACATAATTATGACTAGATTATGACAGATTAGATTATGACTAGATTATGATTATTAGATTATGATTATTAGATTATGACTAGACTATGACTAGACTATGACTAGACTATGACTAGACTATGACTAGACTATGACTAGACTATGACTAGACTATGACTAGACTATGACTAGACTATGACTAGACTATGACTAGACTATGACTAGACTATGACTAGACTATGACTAGACTATGACTAGACTATGACTAGACTATGACTAGACTATGACTAGACTATGACTAGACTATGACTAGACTATGACTAGACTATGACTAGACTATGACTAGACTATGACTAGACTATGACTAGACTATGACTAGACTATGACTAGACTGTGACTAGACTATGACTAGACTATGACTAGACTATGCCTAGACTGTGACTAGACTGTGACTAGACTGTGACTAGACTATGACTAGACTGTGACTAGACTATGACTAGACTATGACTAGACTATGACTAGACTATGACTAGACTATGACTAGACTATGACTAGACTATGACTAGACTATGACTAGACTATGACTAGACTATGACTAGACTATGACTAGACTATGACTAGACTATGACTAGACTATGACTAGACTATGACTAGACTATGACTAGACTATGACTAGACTATGACTAGACTATGACTAGACTATGACTAGACTATGACTATACACTGACTTGACAACATAACTCAAAAAAATGAGTATGAGATGAGATTTGTCATTTATTTTAAATTCATGATCATTTCTCCCCTTAATAGAGGGGTGTTGCCATAATCCCCACGCTTGGCAGGCAGCTTGGGGATCGCAGAATGGTCACCACCGTTAACCAAGAGGACGCTACTGCCCGTCCTCCGGTGTGTCTGGTTGCTGTTTAAGGACACACCCAGGTCCTTTTCAGGTTGGTTTTTGGGAATACATAATTATTAGAGATATTTATATTAGTCAACATTTAATATTATATTTATATAATAATAAGTATAAGGTCTAATCCTATTATATTAAAATGAATTAAAAAATTAATGCTGTCTAATTATTAGTTTGGATCTCAAAAAAACCACGTCAACCTACAACTTATCTAAAACCACTCGCCCAAACATACCCATCAGACTGGCAGCGTTCCCACGTTGTATGGCCAACGAAATATGTTATTTATATTATATATATTTAATTGAATAGTTAATAATGAGGTATATCTGAAGATAATTTCCTATCTAGGTACTAAAAATAAAATCTACTAATTATATAAATCCTAAAATATAAAAAAGTATAATTATATAAGGTGTAACAAAATGTTCAACTATACTGAAGGGTATGTATGTACTCATCATTATGAGCAACCTTTACTATGAGGCAAAAATCGCAAAAATCAGCTGTTCTATAAATAAGTTCATTGACCTTGGACAACATGCTACAGCTGTTCCATCAGCTGTTTTTATTCCGTGTAAAATTTAATTAATTTCAAAATTAATTTCGCCCCATAGTAAAAGTTGTTTATAATGATGAGTACATACATACCCTTCAGTATAGTTGAATCTTTTTGTTACACATTGTACACAAAGCCTAAACTAATAACCCCATGATAAGGAAAAGTGGTCAGATTGCTGGCGGCATTGCCACGTTGGCAATGCTTAGGTTTTGGCGAAAAACTTTTTACGTACTTAATTATTATGAAAATATAATAATGAAAAAAAAATGCTATCATTGATTTAAAAATCTATCATACATTAAAGAGATTTTAAGAAATCACTTTTTTTTTCTACTATGCCTTCTATTAAAATAGCAGGCAGTAAAAGCCACTCAACCTAAACGAACTTACTTATGAAAATACCTATGAAAATGTACCTATCACGCATCCTTTTAAAATTCCATCTTTGGGGGTGTCGCAGCAACGCGTAAAAATACTTTACCCATCAAATTGAACAATATTTTTTTTGTTGCATTCATTCAAAAAACAAACAGATTAAATTGATCACGTGGCTGCGCTGCGCTGGTCATTTTGTATCTTGGAGGATCAGTCTCTCTCTCTTTTGTATGAAGACTCAATTGTTTTTTTTCTAGAATTTTGACTATTCTCTAAAAGTTGTTCACTTTAATAAGTATATCAACAGTCTTAAGTATGACTACTACCGCTTCAGACACCCTGTATACGTGATACTTCGATAACCCTAAGACTTTCCATTGACCCATGAAACTCGTAGCTGAAGTCATCTTAAAACCTGTCCCAGATTCTGCTTACCAAACTTTGCGCCCAGAAAATTATTATCGAAAGCAAAAACCTAAGTCGAAAGTTGGCCAAGTGCCACTTGTGCGGAACTTTGAAAACAATGTGCTCCTATAGCTAAGCAGACTTCCCTTATGCAAGACCCTATTAACAGTATGAGCAGTGACGACAAACTGTAAAAATAAGTTTTGGCGGGGACGTAATTGTAGTGGCCGGAGTCTATATAGCTGGGTCCGCCTGCGAAAGTACCATACATTTTCCAGTTCATCATCAGCCCGGAGACGTCCACTGCTGAAAGAAGGCCTCCCCCTTAGACCGCCACACTGTACGAAAACCTGCCATTTGCATACACCGGTTGCCCGCGACTTTTACAATGTCGTCGATCCACCTAGTGGGAGGCCTTCCTACGTTGCGTCTTCCGGTTCGCGGTCGTCACTCAAGAACATTTCTTCCCCATCGGTAGTCAGTTCTTCGGGCGATGTGGCCTGCCCATTGCCACTTCAACTTGCAAACCTTGCGAGCTATGTCGGTAACTTTGATTCTTTGGCGAATATCCTCGTTCAGGATTCTATCGCGCAAAGTAACTCCGAGCATAGCTCTCTCCATTGTGCGTGACTCTAAGTTTCTCCAAAATGCCAGCAGTTAAAGACCACGTTTCAGTTCCATATGTCATGAATCCATGCGGTTGAATAACTAGCGAAAAAAAGATACATTACAGAGAGGGACAAAGTAAGCTTAGAGAAAAGATTATTTACTCTCTAAGATTAATCTCGTTCAATAACTTATTTAACTACGATACTACTATAATGGTGGTTCCACATCTTTGCTTAGCAAACTTCTCTCCTGTGCTTCGAGTAAAGATGGCGACCGGAAGTTTGGAGGGGATGCCACAAAACGCAAACATGGCCGCTACCACTGTATCCTTTCTACTCGTTAGGCTATCGAAGAAACATTTATAGGCATTATTAGGATTGTTAGGAATTTTATTTAGCTACCACACATATATTTTTTAATTTTATTTTACCTATGCGGCCTTGACTAAACTTGGCATGGATGTTGCATGGATGCAATTCACGTACGATTAGTAGACTTGGGTATTTGGATTACTCTAAAATTGTATCGGTCTTGATACTACCCTCTTTTGTAAAGTAGGTCGTGTAGTGAAATTGAATTTATTAACCGACTTCGAAAAAGCAGGAGGTTCTATTTTCGACGGTATGTGTTTATTTTGTATTTTTTTATTTTCACTGATTTCTCCGTCAATTGGGGACCCATTTTTAAATACATTTTTTTGTTTGATTGGGTATACTCCCGAGGTGGTCCCATATTAATTTGAACTCGGTAGTTTTTTTTTTTAAGTTACTTATTTAAATGTAATAATGGCACTTTTTTATGCCATCGAGTATCGAGACTAGTGAGACATTTGCCTGATGGTAAGTGTCATGCCTGCCAATAACAGTAGCAGTGCCAGAATAACTAGAATTGTGAACTTGCGAATACAACCCCGCGCCGCACTGCACTGCACTCGTCACCCTGAGATATTAGAAGTTAAATATCTTCATATTCAGTAATTTATCTGGTAACATTGCCCTTCAAACCGAAACACAGTAACGCATGCACGCTACTGCTTGGTGGTAGAATAACTGGCAAAGGTGTGGTACTTCCCAAGGCAGTTTCTTACCACTACACAACCTAAAAGGACCTGGGTATTTGCTCTAAAATAAGACCAGGGTAATGGGTATGTGTAAAACTGCATCAGCAACCATGAGAAGGGCAGCAGCGTCCTTTCGGGTAGCGGTGATGAGCATTCTGCGATACCCAAGCATGGCATTGGCGTATATAATGTTTAGGGGTTGGACCCCCTAAACATTATAACTGATGACGGTGATGCCCTAAAAACCAAGAACATAATTCTACATAGTTAATAACGTTCCGGTAGAAATTATCAATATGATAGTCAAAACTGTATCAAAATTCGTTGCGTTGTTTAGAAGAAACTCAAACAGATACTCGTGAAATTCAATAATTTTGTTTAACTTTGTTGGATTAAACTTTCATTTGATTCAACTAAACTTGAAAATGATATACCAATGGCAAATGCTTAAAAGCTAAGCCAAAAAATTGTATACAAGAAGAAAAAAATAAAGGAAAATTGCAAGTGAAACCACGAAACGCTGCTAGTATAACATTTGCTATTGAGTTTATTGAATCTAACGTCATTATCTACTGTCACCACAAACTTACTTTCTTTACTTCTGGAACTTTCGGCAAGTTTCTGAAGGAATGCCTGGGAACTCTTTATTAGATTTGTTTAGGCAGAAATCCTTGGGGATTCCTAGAACTGAGACTTAAGACTACGTAATGGGGATGGCGACGGATCTCGGCGGATGGTACAGTAAGTTTTTTTGGAATTGCAGTAGGATTTTTTGTTTTATAAATAAGCGGTTTTCTGACAGGCAAATTAAAAAAAAGTCATCATCAGCCCGAAGACGTCCACTGCTGAACGAAGGCCTCCCCCTTAGACCGCCACACTGTACGGCAACCTGCCATTTGCATCCACCGGTTGCCCGCGACTTTTACAATGTCGTCGGTCCACCTAGTGGGAGGCCGCGCCTACGCTGCGTCTTCCGGTTCGCGGTCGCCACTCAAGGACCTTTCTTCCCCATCGGTTATCAGTTCTTCGAGCCATGTGGCCTGCCCATTGCCACTTCAACTTGCAAACCCTGCGAGCTATGTCGGTGACCTTGGTTCTTTGGCGAATATCCTCATTCCGGATTTTTTTTAAAGTAGTCCTCTTCAATTAGATAGATAGCGCAGACTATACTTATAGGTAACTAAGAATGCCAGTAAAAACAGCATAATATTTTTGATAACTCATAAACTAAATTAAAAAACTTGATAATGATAGTCACGTTTGGTCTGCGCATGGTCAGTGCCATCTACAGTAAGCTTCTTTTCTTTTAATTCCCTGTCATAAAATCTCGCATTACTCTTGTAATACTTCTTTTTTTGCGGTGGATGCGAATAGCAGGATTGCGTACAATGCGGCGATCTAAGGGGGCTCCGATCAGCAGTGTACGTTTCCGGGCTGATGATGATATATTTTATTTAGTGACACATCGACAGTATGATTATTGATTTCCAACCACAGTCGGGCTTTCGCTATTCTGGCCTTCCGATACTTTTATATTTAAGTAAGGAAATATGATAAATTTATTATTATTACTTTTCTTTCTAAATAATACAAAAATAATATTTATTATTAATATTATTACTAGTAACTAGTAAGTATACTTAGTATTCCTTTGACTGCGCATATTTTTTTTTTCTCCTGTCTCTTGAATTTTACTGTAGCTAAGAATCCTTATACATACATACTACTTCACATCACTTCAACAGCCAGAAGACGTCCACTGCTGGACGAAAGCCTCCCCCTAATAGGGAGGGGTTGCCATAATCCCACGCTTGGCAGGCGGCTTGGGGATTGCAGAGTGTTACCACCGTTAATTGAGAAGACACTGGTGCCCAACGCGCGACGATTACAATACTTGGATCAAATTTATTTTATTTTAGTTTTTCCTACGCGGGTTGCGCTTACGAGTGTACACTTTTTTGAATCGCTCCGTTTCTAAAATCAAAATCAATAGTGAAAAGTGCAAACACAGAAGCAAATTAAACACCACTGCAGAGACCACGTCACATAGCATAAGGTACGCTAAACAGAAAAACTAAAACTGTAATAATGCCAGCATTAAATCAGTTTATTAAAGCACGATTTTCAAACTAAATCTGTTGACAAAAACAGCTGTTAGCTGCCGCTGGTCAGTGGCGCAAGCGCATGACTCACGCGTCTACGTTCAATCCACACATCTATCTAGCTAGCTCACACCATCAGGCGACCGGACTACCTGCGCCGCTCACCCGCTTGCTATTGTTTTAACGATAGCCGCGCTAGGTGAGTCACGTCACCCGTATGGACAGATACCTGGTCGCTAGCCGCTCCAATAAAATGGAAATTATTTGCGCGGCGTGCAACAAACTAACCTCCGCCCCAAGATGCATTAAATGTAGCGATTGTGAAGCGTCGTATCATCCATTATGTGTCAATATGACACCGGCGGACTCCACTAAACTTATAGACTGGAGATGTCCGCCGTGCCGAGCCAGCGTTCCTCGAAACTGCAACCAGAATACACCGGCGCGTACGGGCAACCGGACTGAGAGCCCGAGTACTAATAAACCTACTACGGGCACGCGCGCATACAAGCGCCCGGCCCCTGGTTCGCCTGACTCGGTGGTCGTAGGGGAAGGCAATACTCAGCCGGACATAGCCACAGAACTGCGTTATTTACGTTTAGATATGCATGAGATAAAAATAAGTCTAAAGTCGCTTTCGGAGGGTATGGTTTCGTGCAATGCTAGGCTGGACAGTTTTGACACGAGAATCCAGTCACTTGAAGAAAGAGATGCAATTATTTTGTCGCTGCGGGAAGAATTACATCAACTTAAAGACCAAATAAACTTCCAAGCGCAAACAGCCCTTAATAAAGAAATAGAAATTATGGGCGTTAATGAGTCTTCTAGCGAGAATCTCGAGCATATTGTTATGGTGGCGGCTACTAAAATAGGAGTAAATCTGTGTGAAAACGATATGGATAGCGTATTTCGAGCGGGTCCAAAAAACGCTAAAAACAATGGCAAGGACAAACTTTTTCCTAGACCAATCATCGTGAGGCTGATCAGGAAGGCTAAAAGAGACGAATTACTGAAAGCAGTCAAAACACGTCGAAATGCTTTGGCATCCGCTGACTTGTGTCCCGTAGGCCCGCCTAGCAAGATTTACATCAACGAACATCTTTCTAAGGCCAATAGAGTGTTATTTCGTGAGGCCAGACGGCGAGCAAAGGAATGCGGTTTCCGGTTCTGTTGGATCTCAAACGGAAAAGTTCACCTGCGTAAACATGAAGGGAATCCAGCAATATATATCAACGACTACCCGGAGCTGGACCGCGTCCTGCCAGCTCTCTCCAATGGGAACCTCAATCAAGCCTCTGCCAGCACCATCCAGCCAGCTCATATCACGCTTTAATGTAACTTATAAAGTTCGCTTTTTGAAAATAAAATCCAGTTTAGGTAAACACAGCGTAGATAATTTTCATAAATCGCCTAACTTAATTTGTATTTTAATTATTTTAATCGTAATTTTTGTTCTTAAATTTTTATTCCTCATTCCATTATCACATAGTTCTTCGTCACACATATTAACTAAATCCCACATATTAACAAAATCTAAACTGTGCATCTTTGAATATAGTATTATTAAAACATATGAGAATACTGCTCCTTACACACACAGACCTTTACATCCCACACCAATTACACACACACATATTACACATCATGTCCATCAGCAAGGAGGGCCCCAAAGGCAAAACTCAGGATGTTTTATCACGACAAGATTACCTAATTGTCCAAGTTCCGACTATTTCTTTAGATCAGCTGACAAATGCAGGAAGGAAAACTTCAAAACTTCACTGAGTTTCGATAGTGCGACACTCGTTATTAAAAGATATCCATTTCCTATTGTTTTATCGATTCTTGACAATGGCTAGTCTGGATGTTTATGATGACCTAGAAGAAACTCTAAGGGTAGACTGCCGCACTATCGAAGAACCTGAGCTATGCAATAAGCTCATTGCATCATATAATTTCACCGTCTTGTCCTATAACATCAGAAGCATAAATCAAAATTTTCAAAAACTATTGCCGACTCTAGTACGTCTTCAATGCGACTTCGATGTTCTAGTTTTATCTGAATGTTGGCTTCAAGAGCATTCTCGCATACCGTTGTTAGCAGGTTATGAAAGCTATCACACAAAAAAGTTTATTAACAAATGTGGAGGGGTTGTTGTTTACACAAGGAAGTGCTGGTCAGTATCGGTCGAGGAGCCTACTTTTCAG